>JAYESA010000057.1:0-737357 GCA_036927795.1 Iris macrosiphon | reverse complement strand
AATCACAATTCTAAGCATGGCCGCCGATGACATATGGGGGGTGGGCTTGAATAAAACAGGCCCAGTTCTGTATCCTCCCGCCATTAATCATTTTATTGGAACCCAGCGTATAAGAGCTGAAGAAGTGCTGTATAAGAAGAAATAAAGATCTCCATTAGACGAGAACCTAGCGTAATAGATTCCCATCATATGTAATCGTGATCTTGAATATTAATGAAAAATCCTTCGTAAAAAAATGGATTTCCATCATATATAATCATGATTAATAAACTTGTCTTCTTTTACGCACTATTGATTTGCTATGTTGTTGTGAAAAAGTCTGGTAATACGCAGCTTCGACATGCTTGAGTTATTTTTTTACGCAGACTCTGATAAGTATGTATCCAGTCACGTTCCAACTTTTACGTATAAAGGAAGATGCGTAACAACTCTTTAGCATTAAATTGTCTTGAAGATCCAATTGTCACGATGTTTTGACGAGGAGTCACAGAGAATTCAGAAATATTATTTCTCCTTTATAAATATGAAGAACATCTGTTCAGAACATCATCTTCAAAAATGGCTTCTCAAAAGATTCTTGAGACAGGGCAAGAAATGCCTGCCGAACAGGCCATCCTTGAACTAGATGTAAAAGATCCTGGGTAAACTTCGAATGAACTACCAATGGCAAGGAAAAAAAGTCGTCTCCCATGAAGATAGACATTTTTAGGGAACTCTCTGGGCCTTCGTCTGATAAAGTCCTCTCGACTGAAGAAGAAGAGAAGTTACTGAATACTCGTCGTCTGTTTGCAAACGCTGATATTTGCATATTTTAGGCCTTTGCAATGTTTGTAAACAATATGGAATCAAAAGAGCATCTTCTGCGTAAACTCTTATGACTGGCTCTCTTGAGCGTAAAACTCAGATTAATATATACGCGTATTTTGCTAACTGATCTGTCCCGCATAATTTAAGATTTTTGTTTTGCACGTAAAATTGTAGATCCGTAGCCTCTGAGCATAAAATCATGGATCTATAGCCTCTGAGCATAAAATCATAGATCCTTAGCATCTGGGCATAAAATCATAGATCCGTAGCATCTGATGGATCCTTTACGCAGCATGACTATCTGTATTCCTTTTCAAATTATTTGCTGATGTGGTCCCAAATAACAATCGACTACGATAAGATCGGATTTGATTAAGGATTCGAAGAGTCATTTGAACTCTATAAATAGGCCTAGGTCATGAGAGAGAGAAATCCTTCATCTCTTTTTGAAAAATCCTTCATCTTTTTCTGAGAAACCCTTCTTTTCTGCCATGGCACCAAAATAGACCTCCACCGTTAAAGGCAAGCAAGCTGTTTCATCATCTTGCTCATCTGCTCAAGCACGAGTGACTCCTCCTAGTCCAAGTGAGCCTCGTTCTGAACGAAGTGCTCCGCTGTCTAGCTGTGCACCGGATATCACAGGTAAAACTTCAAGAAATAAAAATCCTTCGCACACGTTATACGTGTATGCGCAAGGTTATCTTTTGTGCTAAGAGTCTCTTCGAGGAAGATGATGCATAGAGATGATTTATCAATACGCCCACATTTTAATGTGTCAGTGTAAAACTCCATCTTTTGCAGTCTGGCGTGAAAACTAAGACTGTTAGATTTGGCGTATACTGCAAGATTACGCCCATATTTTTAATGTGTCAGCGTAAAACTCCATATTTTGCAATCTGGCGTAAAAACTCAGACTGTTAAATTTGGCGTATACTTGTATTTTACGCACTGAAAGTAAATTCCAGCGTAAAACTGACTTATTTTCTTGCTTTTTTGCAGTGGACTTACAGATCCCCTCTCTGGCTGAAGTAATGGGTTCTGCTGCAGGAATGTTAAATTCTAATTATTTGGAGGACTTGTCCCACGTAACTTTCCCCATATCAGAAAACGAGTATCCTAAAGAAAGGGGAACTCTGATCTTGGCCAAAGGAGAAAGGATGTTGCTAACTATGATCAGCGGGGAACCCTTAACATACATAGATGGGACCGAGTATAAGAAACCAGCTTTCTTATTTGGAGATGCTATTGATAAGCAATCCCAAACAAAGCCTAAGAAGGAGGACTAGATATTTTCTGTTGAGGGAACCATTATGTACCTGCCAAAGATGTTCAGAGACTACCCCATCTCTGCATTCTTCCATACCACGCATCCTAGAAGGATGGCATGGACTCTGACTCCTGATCTTCATGGCCAGCCAGGGAAGCTATTCTATAAGAAAAGATCAGACCGAGGATCCTTCCTTCCTAGGTTTACTACCAGGCAGTGTCCCGAGTGAAGACTCTTCTTTGATTCAGCCATTTCAAATAGCCACTTTCTGTAATGACTTCATGGGACATGGAGGAGTATATCCCAAGGTTAACCCTCGCACCAGTGGATGGCTTAACCCCCACAATCTTCGATAAGCCAGATTAACTGCATGGGCCCTGAAGCACTTCCAAGTAGAGCTAGAAAGTATCAATTTATTTAATGCTGTCAGTGCTACCAGTGTTGGACTGCCCATCAACACAAATTTGTTCTTAGCCTTGATGGAGCGATATAACTCGCTTACTGGGACTTTCGCCACTCCAATAGGTGAGTTGGGCTTAGCACTTCATGAGATGGCATATATCTCAAAACTACCAATGGGGGACACTCCTTATAAAGAATACGTCCCCACCAATAGAGAGTTAAAAGATGCCAACCCTCGGGCAGTGGCTGTATACCAAGAACTGATGAGCCACTATCTTGTATGCACCACTTTTTACAGAGTGCCTTCTGATTTGGCTTATATCAACAAGTGGGTATCTTATCTTTTCTTCCATCAGGCTAGAAACGCCAAGCAGGACAAGGTTGTAGAAGGCAAAGACAAACCTTTGAACCCTCTAAGTATTCTTAATGCCAACACAATCGATGATCTTATAGAAGATACAGCAGATCCAGATTGTGTTCGTAATGAGGACATAGATGGTTATCCTGCAGGGACCAAAGCCTACAGTTATATGAGGCATTGCTGAATGCCTCTGTCAAAAGAAGCTCAACTGGCTAGCTTTCTTTCTATTTGGCTATGCCGATGGGTGGTGCCTGGCATTGCGTCTGCATATAGTATTCATCGCAACACCCTATGGCCTGCAGTGTATTTGGTGTTTGGAGCCAAATTGGGCCTACTCCCTGCCATGGTGTGCAGGATACAAGCTGGCCTGAGGGCTATTACTGATGGGCTGTTGGCTAATACCAGTCAGCGCGAAGGATATCCCAGAGTGGAATTGCCATTCTTATATCTGATGGGATGGTTAATCATTACAATGCCAGAGTGATGTTTCCCGGATCCGCCAGTGGTTCGGGCAATAATTTCCTGTTGAATTACAAGAATTCTTCTTGGAATGTGACTAGCGTCATAGATTATCGACTAGCACTGAATTTTGCCCATAGCTGGAAATTTTTCTGCATAGTTTCCCCCGTATATATCAATCAGTAGGGGACTAAGCTCCATGATATAGGTCAGGGGAAGTCTATTATTTCTCCTGAAGCATTTTACTGGCTGGTCTGTATTAGACCTTCATACCTGCTATATAGAAGTGAGGACCACTGCTACCTGGAACCTTATCTGCCTAGCTATTTTGCTAGGCAATTGGGATATGATCAGTTGCACGTGGAAAATCACATCACCAGCTTTAAATTCAAAGGTGGGCTTATTGATGGAGCTAGAGGATGGCGTTATTTCATCATGGATTGTACTGAAGCAACCTTTGCTGTACCCGCAACTTCTCTTTCCATGGAATTGTGCATTCTTTATTTATATGCATAATTTTATGCATCCATTAATACCTTACATCATGATTTTGATGTATATAAAAGTTTCAGAATGCCCTCCCATAAATCCACTGGAATAGAGGAGATACCATCTGTCTCCTCTGATGAAGGTGATGAAACTACTGGGGCAGATAATTATTTATTGATATAACCGAGAGGCGTAATAGCTCCACCAGCAGAGCCTCTCATAATTTCTAATAAACGAAAGGCTTCTACTCAGAAAGAGCCTTCCCCTCATAAGAAGAAGCAGACTACTAAAGGCCTTAAAAGGACTTCCACCAAGGGGGCCTCTTCCAGGAGTAAACCTATTGTTTCCCCTGTTAGGGATGATTCTTTGATTAGGGATTCTTCGCCTTTTAAAGAAGGAGCCTTCACAGTCCCAGCTAAAAGTGCTGGAAATTCTTTGCCAGCGACTGCTGTCGCGATTACATCTACCACCATTACTGGTGATGCTTCTATATCACCTTCGAGGCCGAGTTCACTAATAATCACTATACCTTTTACAAGACAAATAATGGGACTAGTCCCTCCTTCATCTGTAAATATTTCAAACGAGATTCCACCTGATGAACCTCGAGTAGATTTAGGTGATGACTGGGATGACGACCCTCAAGCGTCAGTTGGTGTACCCTCCTCTCCAGGTATGATAGTTTATTTAGCATCATTAAGAAATAATTTAGCTATGCAGGCTGCAGACGCAATATACATACCAATGACCATGGGTAAATATTGTCTTTACGCTTTTTTAGGAAAATTTAACATCAAATTGATATTAACTTTCTCTTCTCTTATTTTCAGGCAAAGATATTTCTGGGGAGGGCGGAGCTGAAATAACCTCTGATTTCGTTGCGGATCCAGCTACTGAAACGGCGGTGACCACTGTCGAAGAAGTGTGCCTTGAAACCACAACATTCTCAGGTATGATCCTGCCAGCAGTGGTTCAAATAGAATCTGAGGTGGATGAACCAACCATCTCGACTGTGCCTCCTTCGTCGAGCATGCCAACAACTTCAACTATTTTTGGTGTCTCTTCTTTTGTCGCGCTATATGTTGAAGCAACGACTATGGCAACATCCTCTGCAGTAATTCCAGAAAGGAGATTTATTGATATTGCGGCAACTTCCTGTTTGATAATAAATGAAAGAAATAAAACTAGGTTTATACGAAACCCTTTCTTCGGTTTACAAACAAGAAAAAGAAGTACAATTAATCCTATACGAGGATGTTAAGTACAAAATTTGATTCTGGGGAAATATTGCTATAGGAGTCTGATCTGCGGTCGATCACTTTGTCCCTTGGACCACACGATGACGAAGAAGTGCTGTAGAAGAAGAAGAAGCTTCAAAGATCGTAAGAGGGATTGGATGCTCAACGCCAAAGTTATGAATCACTACTCTCTGTCTGTGCTCTAGACTCTTCTCTCTCAATAAATCGATCTTTTGACCTTGGTTTTCTGATCCTTGACCTCTCCACCAAAATCTTCGACCCTTCGACCCTTTTTTCTCCACCTTTGACCTCCTTGGCCGGAGGTCTCTATTTATAGGGTTTAGTGACAGTAACCATCCTGTCAGCGTAGAAGCCGAACAGTGGAGAGTGTGGCACTTTTTACGCGGCGGTTATAATAACTGCCACCCACGTATAAATGATCTACTGAATCTGCGTGTGACGCGTATCCCATTATGAGGTAACGCGTATAACTGCTGTGAAGATCACGGCATACAAGCCACATAGGTAACTACCCCTCGCGTAGAAAAGGTTGGCGTAGAAGCCAAATAACTGTCACCATGGCATAGAAGCCAAGTAGGCGTAGAAGCCGAGTAGTTGTCAAATTGGCGTAGAAACCAAGACAGATGTCATATTTGCGTAGAAGCCAAGTTCTGTGTGAAGCTTGATGTTGACTGGGGTCTTGAGCATATTCTGGCCCAAATAGTCTTATCACATGCCTTATCAAATATAACCTGAGTTGGCGTATTTCAAGGAGATAGCATACGGCGTGCTCCTATAGCTGAAAATAGCCTGGTTGGCGTATTTCTAGGAGATAGCGTACAGCGTACTCCTATAGCTGAAAATAGCCTGATGGCATAATGTGCAAGGATAATGATGTGGACGTATTAGCCCTAATTATAGCTCACCCAGTCATTAAAAGTAGAACCAAATCTCGTGCATTAAATGCAGAGATCTGCCCCCATCTCGCACATTAATGGCAGAGGCGTGCTTCCAGTTCTGTACAAAGAACAGCTTTTGATGTGGCATCCAGTTTTGTCTCCTCTTGAGCGTAAAAGCTTATACTTGTCTGTGAAAAATAGGCAGCGTATTCCTTTGAAAGCGTAAACGACGTCTTATGTCAAGGATTAGTCGCTAAGCGACAGTCTGGGCTCTGTGTAGAATCATTATTACAACCGTCCTCTCGATCATCGTGCGATACTCTTTGTCCGGAGTCAGGTTTATTGTACTGTCTGACAGGTTCGTTCAAGGAATACGAAGCGTTCCTCTTACAACTCCATACTGTATTAAAAGCAGATAGGTTTTACGCCAAAGTGGCGATGTAGCAACCCTTTTTACGCTGGAGCAGTCTGAAAATACTGCATTACGCGGGTTGTTCTGGAGCTATGTTGTACGTTGGATAGCGTTGAAGCTCTGTTGTACGCCAATGGCTCTGAAGTCATGATTTACGCTGTCCAGTGCTGAAACTCTGCTATACGCGAATTTTATGCATATTGCGTATAATTCTGTAGCGTATTTTTCATGCTTCTACAAGACCCCCTTCAAAGTTTTTAAATTTCTCGTAATTTGAAATAGTTTGAATGAAGCATGAAATGGTCAAATTTGACTCGTTCCACGAGGCTGATTTCTCGACAAATATTTAAGAATTTGTTGGAATTTGATGTGATCTCTTCTGCCTATATAAAGGCGACTGAGTTAACCCATTTTTTCTACACTTCCTTTACCAAAGAAGAGATGGTTACCGATGTTCGTCTTGCTGACTTGAGGAAGAAGAAGATCATGTTCTTCCAGCAAGTAAGGAGCCGTAAAAAGAGACATCTTCGAGCAAATGTCCTCTACAACGATGGATCATGGAAGGATATCATAGCTTTCTTTGCTCGGGATGATCAACAATTTCATATGGCGATTCATCCAGGAGAGAGGAAGGGTCGTATTAGACCACACAGCTTGCAAGCTGTATTTTCTCCTATCACGGCGGTGGACGAGGGTAGGCAATTTGGCCCTGTCTTCCAGTATTGAGTTGGGTCTGAAACTCTAACACAATTCTAGGGCATGCCTGCCATGGCATATGGAGGATGGCTTGAATAATTTATACAAGCCCAGTGCTGTATCCTCCCGCCATTAATCATTTTCTTGTTCATCGGCTGTAGAAACCGATGAAGTGCCGTAGAAGAAGATACAAAGATCTCCACCAATATGATAACCTGGCGTAGCAGATTCTTGGTGTAATATTTAAATGAAAATGAGAAACCCTTGACAAAACAAGGATTTTCATCATATGCAATCATGAAGATGAAAAACCCTTTGTAAATTGGATTTTCATCATATGTAATCATGATTAATAAGATTGTCTTCTTTTACGCATCGGATAATTTGCCATATTTGCTGTGAGTAGCTTCGACATGTCTGAATAACTTTTATGCTGACTCTGATAAAAGAGACTATCTGATCACGTCCCACTTTTACGCAAAATGAAAGGCGTGTAGAAAGCTTTTTAGCATTAAGTTATTTTTGAAGATCAAACTATCATGCTATTTTGGGCGGAGATTCGCATAGAAATTCTGAACTGTCATTTCTCTGATACGAAGAATTTTTGTTCAGACCATCATCTTCAAGAATAATTTCCCAAAAATCCCATGAAATAGGGCGAGAAATATCCGTTGAACAGGCCATACTTGAATTTTTGTAAAGCATTCTGACTGGATTTTGGATGGACTTCCAAATGGCCCAAGAAGAACAATTATCTTCAATACTAAACTCTATGTATTTCAGGCACTTGGAATATTTTGTAGCCAAGAAGGAGCGTTTCCTGCGTAAACCCTTGTAGTTGGCCATCTTAAAAGTTGTTCAGATATATGCGTACTTTGGCCTGCGTATTTTAAGATATGTGGAATGTCATAGATCCATAGCTTCTGTATCTTTTAAGCGTAGGATCATAGATCTGTAGCCTCTGAGTGTAAGAAAGCTTCTGAGCTTGAAATCATAGATTTATAGCCTTTGAGCGTAAAGTCGTAGGTTTGTAGCCTCTCGAGCATAAAAGCTATCGAGCATAAAAGAATCCGGGCGTTAAACCATAGACTCATGGCCTGAGTGCGTAAAACCATAGATTTTGTAGCTACTGAGCGTAGAAACTTCTAGGCGTGACATCATAGATTTATAGCCTTTGAGCGTAAAGTCGTAGGTTTGTAGCCTCTCGAGCGTAAAAGCTACCGAGCATAAAAGCATCCGGGTATGAAACCATAGACTCATAGCCTCTGAGCGTAAAATCATAGATTTGTAGCCTCTGAGCGTAAAAAAGCTCTTTAGCAAAAAATCAAAGATTTGCTCTGCGCGTAGATTCTGGATCCATTGACTGTCCGTCTTCTAATGATATGCTGACATGGTCCCCAATCATAACCGAATATTAAATATCGAATTTGGTTAGGGATTCGAAGAGTTATCTGAACTCTATAAATACTCCAAGGCCTTCAGAGAAAAAACCCTTCATCTGTCTTTTGCAAAAACCCTTTGTTTCTTTGAGAACTCTTCTTCGTCTCTTCTTTGAGAACTCTAAGTTTTAGCCATGGCACCGAAATCTACTTCCACCGCTAAGGAAAAGAAAGATGCCTCTTCTTCTCGCTCCTCTGCTCAAGCACGAACAAATCCCATTGGACTGAGCGAACCCCGCTCTGAACGAAGTGCCCCACCATCAAGCTGTGCACCGGGTATCATAGGTAAAGACTTCGGAAGAAAAAACCCTTCGCACACGTTGTAAATGAATGCGCAAGGTCATCTTCTGTACTGAGAGCCTCTTTGAGGAAGATGATGCACAGAGATATTTTATCATTACGCCCATATTCCTAATGTGTCAGCGTATAAACCCCATATTTTTGCAGTCTGGCATAAAAGCACAGATTGTCGAAATTTGGCGTACACTACAAAATTTGAGTTTTACGCACTGGATGTAAATTTTGGCGTACAAGCTCAAAATTTTGGCAGTCTGGCGTAAAAACTCAGACTGTTTGATTTTTGAATTTTATGCCTCGGGAATAGGTTCCAGCGTAAGAACTCAAGTTTTTACAGTCTAGGCGTAAAAGCACAAACTGCTCATCATTGGCGTAAATTGTAAGAGTGTATCGTCTAGTGTAGAAACTGACTTGTTCTCTTATATTTTGTAGTGAACATACAGATCCCTCCGTTGGCTGAGGTTATGGGCTCTGTTGCTGGGATGGTGAACTCAAATTATCTGGAGGATTTGTCCCATGTGACATTCCCATCTCTGGAACCCAGTATCCTGAAGGAAGGAGAATTCTGATATCGTCTCAAGGAGAACGAATGCTGTTGAGCATGATCAGCGGAGAGCCCCTGACATATATAGATGGGACCAAATATAGGAACCCAGCTTTCCTATTCGGGAATATGATTGACAAACAATCCCAGACAAAGCCCAAGAAAGAAAATTGGGTGTTTACTGCTGATGGCATGGTCATGTACCTGCCAAGGATACCCAGAGATTACCCTATCTCGGCATTCTTCTATGCCACACATCCCAGGAAGATGTCATGGACCCTGACTCCTAATCTTCACGGCCAGCCGGGGAAGATATTTTATCAGAAAGGGTCAGACCGAGGATTATTTGTGAGCCGTCCTTCAGGCCCTGTTATGCCCTTTAGGGGATTACTGTCGGGTAGTGTCCCGAGTGAGGACACTTCACTGCTTCAGCCGGTCCAAGTATCGACTTTTTGCAATGACTTCATGGGGCATGGAGGAGTATACCCTAAGGTTAATCCTTGGACCAGCGGGTGGCTTAGCCTCGATAATCTTCGATGGGCCCGTTTAACTGTTTGGGCTTTGAAGCACTTTCAAACAGAACTGGAGAGCATTGGTCTGTTCGCGGCTGTGAGTGCTACCAGTGTTGGGTTGCCTCTCAACACCAACCTGTTTTTGGCTTTGATGGAGCGGTATATCTCGCTCACTAGGACTTTCGCCACTCCGCTAGGGGAGTTGGGATTGGCCCGTCACGAAATGGTAGAGATTTCAAGACTGCCAATGGGGGATACTCCTTACGAAGAGTATGTTCCTACAAACAGGGAGCTGAGGGATACAAACCCTCGGGTAGTGGCAGTATACCAGGAGCTGATGTGCCACTATCTTGCCTGCACCATCTTCTATAATGAGCCTTCTGATTTGGCTCATACCAACAAATGGGCATCTTATCTCTTCTTTCATCAAGCCAGAGATGCTAAGCCAGACAAAGTTATGGATAGCAGGGATAAGCCTTTGAGCCTTCTGAGCATATTTAATGCTCAAATAGTTGATGATCTGATTGAAGACGCTGGGGCTTCAGATCATCTTCTCGACGAGGAGATCGAGGGTTATCCGGCAGGCACTAAAGCCTACAGTTATATGAGGCATTGTCGTAAGCCTCTGTCAAGGAAAGCTCAACTGGCTGGCTTCCTCTCTGTATGGTTACGCCGGTGGGTAGTTCCTAGCATCGCGTCTGCAGATTGCATCCATCGTAACACCTTATGGCCAGTAGTGCATTTGGTGTTTGGAGCAAGACTGGGCTTGCTCCCTGCCATGGTATGCCGGATTCAAGCTGGCCTGAGGGCCATTACTGATGGGCTGCTTGCAGATGACACACGGCGTAAAAGCTTTCCCAGGGTAGAGTTACCGTTCCTATATCTGATGGGATGGTTAATTCTTCATAATCCTAGGGTGATGTCTTCCGACTCTTCCAGTAGTTCGGGCAATAATTTCTTGGTGAATTACCAGAATTCCTCTTGGAATGTGACGACCGTCGTAGACTGTCGATGAGCATTAAATTTTGCTCACAGCTGGAAGCTCTTCTGTATCATCCCCACTGTACATATCAATCAACAGGAGACGAAACTTCAGGATATGGGTCAAGGGAGGACAATTCTTTCTCCTGAAGCTTTTTACTGGTTGGTCTGCATTAGACCTTCCCACTTACTATACAAAAGTGAGGACCATTGCTTCTTGGAGCCGTATCTGCCTAGTCGATTTGCCAGGCAATTTGGGTATGACCAGTTGTATGTGGGAAATGCCATCACCAGCTTCAAGTCCAGAGGTGGACTTATCGACGGAGCCAGAGGATGGCGGTACTTTATAATGGGTTGTACTAGAGCAACCTTTACTGTACCCGCAACTTCTCTCTCCATGGAGTTGTGCATCCTCCATTCTTGTTATGCCCTCTCATAAGTCCACTGGAAGAGAGGAGATCCCATCAGTCTCCTTGGATGAAGATGAAAACCCTGTCGGTCCAGACGAATTCTTGACGACAATACCGAGAGGCATACTAGCTCCACCTACAGGGCCTCATGTTATCCCCATTAAGCGGAGAGCTCCTACTCTGAAAGAGCCTTCCCCTCGTAAGAAAAAGAAGACTAACAGTGGTCCTACAAGGACTTCCAGCCATGAGGCTATTAGGAGTGAGCCTGTTGTTCCCCTTATTGGGGGTGATTCTTTGATCAGAGGTCCTTCGCCTTTTAGAGAGGGAGCCTCCATAGTTCCGGCTGACAGCGCCGGAGATTCTTTGCCGAGACTGCTGCCGCTACCACCGCTACTGGTAGTACAGTGGTGTCACCTTCGAGGCCAAGAGTATTAAGGATATCTCTGTCCAAACAAATAATGGATCCCGCCCCTTCTTCATCTGTAAATATTTCCAGCGAGATTCCACTCGATGAGCCTCAGGTGGATATGGGTGAAGACTGGGAAGACTATCCTCGGACGTCTTTTGATGCACCCTCTTCCCCAGGTATGACAACTTGTTTAGCATCATTAAGAAACGATTTAGCTGTACAGACCGCGGATGCGACATATATACCATCGACCATGGGTAAATGTCGTCTTTTATGCCTCTTTTAGGAAAATTAACCTCAAGTTTGATATTAATTTTCTCTTGTCTTCTTCTCAGGAGGAGACGTCTCTGGAGAGGGTGGAGTCGACGCAACCTTTGACTTTGTTGCAGATTCTGTTGATGAAATGGCGGTGCTTGACACCGAAGGGACATCCTTTGAAGATATTGCTCCTTCGTCTGCAGCAATTTTGGGCGTTGTCTCGCCAACAACAGTCCAAATATCATTAGAGGAGGATGAGCCTATCATCATGACTGCGCCTCCTTCGTTGAGTACACCAGCAACTTCAACCGTCATTGGGGCCTCTTCTTTTGTCACGCCATCTATTGAAGCGACGACCGTGGCCACATCTTCTGCCAGTTTTCCACAAAGGGGGTTTACTGATATCGCGGCCACTCCCAGCGTCCATTCGCACTTTACCATGCTAGTTGAACAATTTACTAGCGTATTCTATGTCACTCTAAAATCATTGATATCCATGGTGCTGGAGAAGAATTTGGGCTTTGATGCTCTGAAGATGTCCTCCAATCTCACCATAGTGCAGATTAGAAATTTTGATGACACTAGACGAGCTGATGCTCTGGAGTAAATAGTTAATAGTTTGGAAGAACCTATTAACAATTATTTGTAATTGTCTCGCGATAATGTCGATGATATGATTCAGGCTGAGTACGACTCCTTGACTGCGAGACTTGCTGAGGAGATGGAAACTCTGAATAAATCCATCGAGGTACGACAGCAAGAGATGAATACAGAGCAGGCCATCTTAGGGTATGTCATTCCCCAGCTGGCTAAGTGCGAGGCTGAACATGAGGGAAATGAAGTGAGGGTCCACAAATTAGAAGCTAAACTCGCTAAGGCAAAGGAGCGGGCTCTCGTTTCATCGGCGGCTCGAGATGTGTTGAAGGACCGAATGGAAGCAGCTCAACAAAACCTGGCACATGTGAGTGTCATCCATGCCAATTTTGTACATGCTCGGTCTGAACTATCCCTCTTGAGCGATGATGAGGCACGAATGGAGCTGGCTCGCACTAATATTTTGGACTCCAGAAATGAGAGGTTGGCTGCTTTGGCAGAACAGATTCGCGATTTGGCTCCTCCTCCCCGATGATGTACTGTTTTGCTTATTTTTGTAATTTGCTTTTTTCTAGAGAAAATAAAGAAGCTTTATCTGACTTTGTGGACCCATCATTTTGGAATATAAATGACAGGTAGGGTGAAAGTGATATCAGAGGTAATATGGGCGTGATATCCTTTCGGTAAGTTTTAGTCGGATATATCTATTCAGAGGTTATATGGACATGATAGAATATGATCCAACTAAAATTTGTGTACAGAATACTATTAGAGGTAATATGGACGTGATAGGTTTTGACGATTCAAATTAGTTTAATATATCTATTCAGAGGTCATAAGAACATGATAGAATATGCTCCAACCAATCTTTGTACATAGTATCGTCAGAATGAGATCTTCACTATACTCCATTTAAGCAAGAGAGATTAAGCATAGTACCTCTTCAGGAATTTGCCGTTGATAGAAGTCATTAACAATTCTCCATTAGGCTTGGCTAATCTGTAAGCGCCATTTGAGAACGTCGTCTCAATCACATAAGGGCCCTCCCATTTAGGCTAGAATTTACTCTTACTTTTTTGCGTGATGATCATTGGCCTCTTCACAGCTAAAACTAGCTTGCCAACTTTGAACACTCTTTCCTTTACTTTTTGATTAAAAGCTCTGGAAATGCGTGCTTGGTAGAATGCAATGCATTATTGAGCTTGAAAGCATTTCTCGTCTAGTCCTTCTAGCTCTTGAAGCCTTAATTGATCATTCTTTTCCTGAGTTAACTCATTAGCCACTGCTATTCTGAGTGAGGGAATTTGAACTTCAATAGGGAGAACTGCTTCACTCCCGTAAACCAATAAGAATGGTGTACAACCTGTTGGTATTCGTACCGTTGTGCGGTATACCCAGAGGCATTCTCCCAACTTCTCATTCCAATCTCTTTTATTTGAAGAAACAAACTTCTTCAAGAGTTTAATGATGGTTTTGTTGAAGGCTTCTGCCAACCATTAGCAGCAGGATTATATGCCGTAGAGGCCATATTTTGTATCCGATTCTTATAGCAAAATCGGTAAAATGCTTGGCTGATAAATTGAGGTCCATTGTCGTGAATTATCCTTCAGGGTATCCCAAAATGATAAATGATATGGTGCTTGATAAAGTTGATCACGTTGGATGTCTTTACCTCAGCAATAGGGATCGTCTTCGCCCATTTAGAGAAATAATAGTTGATAGCCAATATGAACCGATGTCCTCTAGAAGACGACGGGTGAATCGGACAGATGATATCCATACCCCATGCTTCAAAGGGCCACGATGCAATAGTAGGATGTAGATACTCAGAAGGCTGATATATAAAATCCGCATGAACTTGACAAGCTTTGCATTGTCTTGCATATTTTACGGCATCTGCAATCATGGTAGGCCAGTAATAGCCCATTCTCCTGATGCGATCCTATAACTTAGGACCGGGTTGATGTGCTCCACATACTCCGTCGTGAGCTTCTCGGATAACCCATTTTGCATCATCGTCAGAGAGACATCTTAACAATAGTCCATCGCATGTTCAACGATATAGACATTGTGAAGAAGCATCAAAATAGAAGCGTAGTGATCGTCTTTTAACCGATACTGCTTCTTTGGGATCTGTAAACCCCCTAAATTTTCAAATTATTAAATTTTAGATTTTTCCCAATTTTCTGGAATTTTCTGGGAATTTTTCTGTAATTAAATATCAAGGTTTTAATTAATAAATGATTTTTAATTGCCAGTAAATAATATTAAAATACCATGAAAATAATATTTTTGGGTGTAAAATGGAAAACTGGACTTAGGGTAATTTTCCTGGATTTTTCTGGGCCTCAGACCTATTTTTAAATGCCTAAAAACTATTTATTTAATTAATTAATTAATTATCTATTTATTTAATTATTTATTATTTATTATTATTTAATTATTAATTAATTATTTATTTATTTTATTATTTTTTCCTTGGGCCCGGCCCGGCCCAGTGGGCCGAGCCCAGCGCCCAGCCCAGCCCGCTGCCTTTCCGGGTCGGGTCGGGTCAGGCAACCCGACCCGCTAGCCCCCGCACCCGCGCGACTCACTCTCCCCGTTCCCGCGGCCGCCGCCGCATTTTCCGGCCGGCCACGTTGCCGTCCCCGCCTCAACCCTCGGCCCACGACCCCCTCTCCCCTCCGCCTCGCTCGGAGCCAACCCCTCGCCGCCCCAGCCTATAAAACCCTACCCCCGACCCTCCGCCGCCCTAGCCACCACCACCTCGCCCCGCTCCGCCGCTGCTCGCCTTCGCTCGCCCAGCCACCGCACCACACCGCGCCGCCCGCCTGAGCCCGCAGCCCCCCCGGCCAGCGCCGCCGACGCCCCTCCCCGACGAAGACCAGCAGCAGCAGCAAGCAGCTCCCCACCGCCGCTGCCGGCAGCCCTGAGCCGCCGCTCCGCCTGTGGACGCCGCGCCGCCCCTCGGCGAGCCGTCCCTCGCCCTCGCCGACGTCTCTCCGGCCGCCCTCCGCCGTCCACGGCCGAATTCCCCCCTGAACCCTAACCCTAGCCCTAATTCTCAGATTCGTGTCGGCGTGTCGGACACGACACGGACACGAGAATATCCGGTTTTTCGAGCCTCTTCAGGTACTCGTATCTTGCACCCTGTATCTCCGTTTTTAATTCCGTAAATTGCGTTGTGAAGCCTGTATGACCCTCTCGGTGTCCGGACAAACTGTTCGGGGCATCGCGTCCTGTGGTGATCGCACACCGCGATCCAAAAATAGGAAAAAACCAGACCCTGTTTTACCCCGGAACTGAGTGTGCCCCGCCAAACGGGACGACTTGGTCGCGTGCGGTCTTCACAGATACGTACGCATCATCGATACGGACGTGTGAGTTTTCGTGGAAGCTGATTCGGGTGTGCGTGCACACGGGAATCAACGCGTATCCGCGGATATCGCCCCGTATCCGCCTTTTCGACATTTCGCCCTAACTTCGTGTACACTCGTCAGATCGAGACGAAACTTGCGCCATCGGACTCGTAGCGATACGTTGGTCCTGTGGGTCAAGTTTGGTTCGATTCTGAGAACGTTGACGAAATCGCGTGTCGTGGGCCCCACAAGCCCCGCTCGACGGGCGATTTTGTGTTCGGCTCACCGGAATCCAAATCTGGAAGTTCCGTTGGGTTCGTATCAGCGTTCCTGACCTGTTGACACTAAGTTTGGTGAAATTGGAGACCGTTGACCCGGACACGTTTTTCGGTGCAAAGCGGGCCCACCGGCGGATCCCGTTTTGACCCGAAACTGCCGTTTTTGCCCTTGTCTCCAAATTGGACCTAAGGACAGGCGTTTCTAGCTATTTGACATCTTCTGAGCGTGATGGTAATGTCTATTTCAGCATTTGGACTCATCTCTGGATATTTCCCCGAAGAACAATTAATCAGATCCAAACAACAGGCAAGTACCTGCATTTCAAGTTAATCTTTATATTGTGATAATTAATTTCCTGCTCTACTAGTATTTTTGATGATTACACGTAGTGTTAGAATTCTGGATTTCATGTCCTGAATACGGGATTTCATGTCTTGCTTTCCGTGTCGGGTGGGAGAATACTAGGAGGCATGTAGTTTACCCTTCCCCAGGTCCTGTTACTAGCTGTTGGTACGCGACTGTACCATCAGCCTTATACTTGATTGTTCCTAGTCACTAGTCGTCTATGACGGCCTTATTAGCCTTATAAACCCCTACATGCCAACTATGTATTCTAAATACACAAGTTCACGCACATAGTTCCTGTCTTGTTGCAGTTCTTGTTGTCTTGTTACAGTTACATTTCCTGTCATATTTTTCCTGTTTTACTCGTATTTCTGGTTTATAGCAATTAATCATACTTTACTTCTAGTCTTGTTTTATAACATTATTTCTCAGTTAATTTCACTACTTACTTACGTATTTCTCAACATAATGCTTAGTCAGTTATTTTCTACCTGTCACGAATATTTAGTTTTAATCTTGTTGTGTACTGTATACTTTGCTTCTTTCTTGATTGGATCTGTTGATTTAGGCGATGATGAGGATCTTGCCCCTACTTATTATGGCCCCTATGAGACAGCAGGTGATACAGTTGCAGAGCCGGTTCCCACCCAGGAGACTACTCCTGCAGAGTAGTTAGCATTAGTTGTTTATTTCCTTTCATCTTAGTAATCGGGTTTGTCCCCGATATAATCTATGGTTCTGTAATAAACTCTGGATCTGATTTTCATATTCTGGTTATAAAATCTTAGCATTCTTTTCCTGCTATTTTTTTTCCTTGCCTATTTAATTATTGTGAATGAGCTAGATTTATCACCTGTGATCATGCCCTAGACAGCGTACTACCGCCGACACTGCGGCGTAGGCTGGACGTACCCACGCACTCGTGCCCGAATTTCCGGGTGCGGGTCGTGACACATTTTAGTGGTGGCCCATGCAGGTCAAACGACTAAATTGTTCGGTTTCAACTTAGGGACCGAACAGGCCTGCAATAAGATTGAGGATTTTAGGATAAAGCTCATTCACAGTATAGGGTCCTTATTTCAATTCTTGATATCATTTCTGCTCAATTATCCTATCGCCTTTGATTTCCAAGTAATCTATTCTGATCTCCCTATCCCTTCATCTTTCAGAATGGTTCAGACAAGGAACACAGTAGGAGGCACATCAGAACCAGCTGAGCAGACTGTGCCCGAAACTCTTACACTCCCTCCACCTCCATCTACTCCGGCAGTTACTTTAGATGGGGCACAACTACTTGGAGTGTTCCAGGGACTAGTAGAATCCCAGAAAGAACAGACTGCACTTCTGCGGACCAGCCTCTCAGAAGCTCTTAGGTCCCAGGAGTCGCCACACAAGAGGCCAGGGAGTGCCAAAGACTTCAAGAACCTTAAACCCCTGGAATTCTATGAAACTGAGGGCATTCTCTACGCCGATGAATGGATAGAGAACGTAGAGCGACTCCTGAAGACTTCTCGGGTCCCTGATGATCTCAAAGTGGAGTCCGCAAGCCTGCAACTGTTTGACATAGCTCGGACCTGGTTCAGAGATGAACCCCAACTATCTGCTCCTGACATCACCTGGGAAGATTTTAAGAGGCTATTCAAGGAGAAATTTTACCCCGAAGTGGCTCGGGAAGCTCTCGAAAGCCAATTCGAGAGACTGGAACAAGATAACCTGACTGTTGATGAGTATACTGCTGAATTTAGCAGGTTAAGCCACTTTGCGGAGTACATGGTTCGTACCCCGGAGGACAGAGCCCGTAGATTCAAGAAGGGGCTGTCTCCGGATATTTGCCTTGCTGTCACCACCAGCCGAGCTCGCACCTACGAGGAAATCTTGAACGTGGCACAAGGCGTTGAGCGAGAAATGGGGCATAAGCTAAAGCGAGAAAGAGATACCGGAAATGCGGGACCCAACAAACGCCCTTTTCAACAACAACAGCAGAGATCCCCGCAGCAAGCCCAGCGTCCTCTCCCTCGAGCTCCAGCACCCCAACATCAAGCTCAAGGACAGACCCAACGAGTTCCCACTTGTGGCTTTTGTCGAAAACAAGGTCACACCTGGCAAGTTTGCAGGATGAGATTAGGTGCCTGTCTATATTGTGGATCAACAGAACATCGAGTGAGGGACTGCCCCACTGCTCCAGGACGCGGACAAGCTTACGTGATGACCGTGGAGAACGCGCAAACTTTGGGAGCAGCTAATGCGCGTAAGTGATTCGTAGATATTTTTTTCTAGTATTGTTTTCGTGCCTATTGGTTCGTGACCTCAGCCCCAACTTAGTCATTTTGAACTTGCTAAATACCTGGTATGCTTTTAAATTTGATAACTGTTTTAGAGGATTTGCTATTGTGCTTATTTTGTGTCATTTTGTGAACTTCAATAATTTGTACCTCTTTTTATCATCATCTAGCGCACTTAATTTTGCTAAACTCGACTAATGCTGCTATTTTATAGCCTAGTTTTGCAAGCTTACCCTTTATCGGGCTTGTTCATGACACATGTATTATTGAGGCCTGATCAACCCCACTAATACAAGTGTCTACTCAGAATCAGTGTACTACGGTCTGATCAACCTTAGTGCATTTTGATTCGCACTTCGCATGACTACTTATGTGGATTGAGGTATAGTCGACTAGTCTACTTGCCCCCTAAATACGTCCGAGCATATCGTTTCAGTATTACCAGAATAAAACCTCGATCCTTAACCGCCTGACAATTCCCATTAGAATTCCTGAAAAACGTCTTGATCCCTATACCTCTGTTCTACCACCTCGCCCTTAAACTCTTTATTATTGATCCTCGTCTTTCCTTATTTCGGAAAGACAAAAACCTGTGGTTGGTATAAGTTGATTTGTAGTGCTAGACATACCCTCAGACCGGATGAATTGATGATAACCCTTTATGACCAAGGCAAGACCCTAGGTGCTGTGTTTGTGTTGCAGACTTAAAGATTCAATGCCATGATTTACTAAGTTTGGGACCTAGCCTTACTAGTTGTCCAGCCTTAGAGGATTTGGGTAAAATTCTAAGTTGGGTAGCGACCGCAATGTCCACCTGAGAGAAACCCGTTAGACTACAATCAAGTGAGTTTGGACAGAGAGAACCCTGCCATAATTTAAATTTTGAGGACAAAATTTTTGTAAGTTGGGTAGGTTGTAAACCCCCTGAATTTTCAAATTATTAAATTTTGGATTTTTTTCCAATTTTTTGGAATTTTCTGGAAATTTTTCTGTAATTAAATATCAAGATTTTAATTAATAAATGATTTTTAATTGCCAGTAAATAATATTAAAATACCATGAAAATAATATTTTTGGGTGTAAAATGGAAAACTGGACTTAGGGTAATTTTCCTGGATTTTTTTGGGCCTCAGACCTATTTTTAAATGCCTAAAAACTATTTATTTAATTAATTAATTAATTATCTATTTATTTAATTATTTATTATTTATTTTTATTTAATTATTAATTAATTAATTATTTTTTTATTATTTTTTCCTTGGGCCCGGCCCGGCCCAGTGGGCCGAGCCCAGCGCCCAGCCCAGCCCGGTGCCTTTCCGGGTCGGGTCGGGTCAGGCAACCCGACCCGCTAGCCCCCGCACCCGCGCGACTCACTCTCCCCGTTCCCGCGACCGCCGCCGCGTTTTTCGGCCGGACACGTTGCCGTCCCCGCCTCAACCCTCGGCCCACGACCCCCTCTCCCCTCCGCCTCGCTCGGAGCCAACCCCTCGCCGCCCCAGCCTATAAAACCCTACCCCCGACCCTCCGCCGCCCTAGCCACCACCACCTCGCCCCGCTCCGCCGCTGCTCGCCTCCGCTCGCCCAGCCACCGCACCGCGCCGCCCGCATGAGCCCGCAGCCCCCCAGCCAGCGCCGCCGACGCCCCTCCCCGACGAAGACCAGCAGCAGCAGCAAGCAGCTCCCCACCGCCGCTGCCGGCCGCCCTGAGCCGCCGCTCCGCCCGTGGACGCCGCGCCGCCCCTCGGCGAGCCGTCCCCCGCCCTCGCCGACGTCTCTCCGGCCACCCTCCGCCGTCCACGGCCGAATTCCACCCTGAACCCTAACCCTAGCCCTAATTCTCAGATTCGTGTCGGCGTGTCGGACACGACACGGACACGAGAATATCCGGTTTTTCGAGCCTCTTCAGGTACTCGTATCTTGCACCCTGTATCTCCGTTTTCAATTCCGTAAATTGCGTTGTGAAGCCTGTATGACCCTCTCGGTGTCCGAACAAACTGTTCGGGGCATCGCATCCTGTGGTGATCGCACACCGCGATCCAAAAACAGGAAAAAACCAGACCCTGTTTCACCCCGGAACTGAGTGTGCCCCGCCAAACGGGACGACTTGGTCGCGTGCGGTCTTCACAGATACGTACGCATCATCGATACGGACGTGTGAGTTTTCATGGAAGCTGATTCGGGTGTGCGTGCACACCGAAATCAACTCGTATCCGCGGACATCGCCCCGTATCCGCCTTTTCGGCATTTCGCCCTAACTTCGTGTACACTCGTCAGATCGAGACGAAACTTGCGCCATCGGACTCGTAGCGATACGTTGGTCCTGTGGGTCAAGTTTGGTTCGATTCTGAGAACGTTGACGAAATCGCGTGTCGTGGGCCCCACAGGCCCCGCTCGACGGGCAATTTTGTGTTCGGCTCACCGGAATCCAAATTTGGAAGTTCCGTTGGGTTCGTATCAGCGTTCCTGACCTGTTGACACTAAGTTTGGTGAAATTGGAGACCGTTGACCCGGACACATTTTTCGGTGCAAAGCGGGCCCACCGGCGGATCCCGTTTTGACCCGAAACTGCCGTTTTTGCCCTTGTCTCCAAATTGGACCCAAGGATAGGCATTTCTAGCTATTTGACGTCTTCTGAGCGTGATGGTAATGTCTATTTCAGCATTTGGACTCATCTTTGGATATTTCCCCGAAGAACAATTAATCAGATCCAAACAACAAGCAAGTACCTGCACTTCAAGTTAATCTTTATATTGTGATAATTAATTTCCTTCTCTACTAGTATTTTTGATGATTACACGTAGTGTTAGAATTCTGGATTTTATGTCCTGAATACGGGATTTCATGTCTTGCTTTCCGTGTCGGGTGGGAGAATACTAGGAGGCATGTAGTTTACCCTTCTCCAGGTCCTGTTACTAGCTGTTGGTACGCGACTGTACCATCAGCCTTATACTTGATTGTTCCTAGTCACTAGTCGTCTATGACGGCCTTATTAGCCTTATAAACCCGTACATGCCAACTATGTATTCTAAATACACAAGTTCACGCACATAGTTCCTGTCTTGTTGCAGTTCTTGTTGTCTTGTTACAGTTACATTTCCTGTCATATTTTTCCTGTTTTACTCGTATTTCTGGTTTATAGCAATTAATCATACTTTACTTCTAGTCTTGTTTTATAACATTATTTCTCAGTTAATTTCACTACTTACTTACGCATTTCTCAACATAATGCTTAGTCAGTTATTTTCTACCTGTCACGAATATTTAGTTTTAATCTTGTTGTGCACTGTGTACTTTGCTCCTTTCCTGATTGGATCTGTTGATTTAGGCGATGATGAGGATCTTGCCCCTACTTATTATGGCCCCTATGAGACAGCAGGTGATATAGTTGCAGAGCCGGTTCCCACCCAGGAGACTACTCCTGCAGAGTAGTTAGCATTAGTTGTTTATTTCCTTTCATTTTAGTAATCGGGTTTGTCCCCGATATAATCTATGGTTCTGTAATAAACTCTGGATCTGATTTTCATATTCTGGTTATAAAATCTTAGCATTCTTTTCCTGCTATTTTTTTTCCTTGCCTATTTAATTATTGTGAATGAGCTAGATTTATCACCTGTGATCATGCCCTAGACAGCGTACTACCGCCGACACTGCGGCGTAGGCTGGACGTACCCACGCACTCGTGCCCGAATTTCCGGGTGCGGGTCGTGACAGGATCCTCTGGTAAGATTTTGTATGCCGTGAAATCTATAAAGGGACTTCTCCAATCTTTCTTAGGAGGAACCGTGTTTACGGTGTAGCTGCATTCTATGTGAAAGTTATTTTTTACACAAAATAGATCTCGGTTGAGAAGGATCACTGAATTCTGCCTTCTTATAGGAATAGCCAGATCTGCAGCTAGGCTGGCCAGAGCGTCAGCTTCCAAATTCTGAGATCGAGGGACATACTTTAGGAAAAATCCTTTGAAAGACATGTTGATCTCGATCGTTGCTTGGTGATAAGGAATGAGGTCTAGATTGCGGTCTTCATATATTCCTCTGACCTGATTGACAATCAGCTGGGAATCATCGAAAGCTTTTAGGTATTCGACCTCCATTTCTTTAGCAACTTGAAGCCCGATGAGTAGGGCATTGTACTCTGCCACATTATTAGAGCAAGGTTCGCTAAGAGAATATGCTCGGTAGATGACGAGTTTGTCAGGAGTCACCAGAATAATTCCTACTCCTGAAACCACGTTTTCCTTGGGACCAGTCCGAGAGGCACCATCGAAGAATAGCTGCCATGTATCATCTTCTATTGCAGAGTTACATTCTGCAATTTTGTCGGGAATGTCCTCGTATAGTTTGGAGGTTTCTGGAATTGGATGAGCAGCTAAGAAGTCAACCAAGGCTTGACCCTTTATGGACTTCTGAGGGACATACACCATATCATACGGTGTTAGTAACATCGCCCAAGTTGCAAGTCAAGAATTAAGAACACTTGGTTTGCTCATCAATACCCGAAGAGGATTGATCATAAAGATGATATGAATAGTTTGGCCTGTCACGTAATGTCGTATTTTCTGAATGGCGAACATTAGGGCCAAGCATTCTTTTTCCAGTAGATTGTATCGGTAATCAGCTCCGACTATCATCCTGCTTAGGTAATAGATAGCCTGTTCATGAGCTTCATCGTTCTTCTGTGCGAGAAGGGCCCTTAAAGAATGATCCATTGCTCGAACATACAGCAAAAATGGTCTTCCTATGACGGAAGGCACAAGAACTGGAGGATTAGTGAGGTAATGTTTGATATCATCAAATGCTTGCTGACAGGCTTTGTCCCATACGAAAGATACATCTTTCTTCATTAGGCGAGAAAAAGGCTGACATCTTCCAGAGAGGTTGGATATGAATCTCCTGATGTAAGCTAGACGATCTTGAAATCCCCTGAGTTCTCTCAGATTACGGGGCGATCGCATCTCGAGGATAGCTTTTACCTTATCAAGGTCAACTTGAATGCCTTTGGCAGTAATGACAAATCCCAGGAACTTGCCACTGGATACTCCGAGAAAGGACTTTGTAGGGTTCATTTTGAATTAATGTTGGCGCATCAACTCGAACACTGACTTCAAGTCTTGGATGTGAGAACCCTTGAGATGGCTTTTAACAGCGATATCGTCTATATAACATTCTACTATTTTGTGTAGATGCTCATTGAATATGTTACTCATAGCTCGCTGATATGTAGCCCCGGCATTCTTCAATCCAAAGGGCATGATTGTGTAGCAATATACCCCCAGTGGAGTACGAAAGGCAGTATGCTTCTCGTCTTCAGGATGTATCTTAATCTGATTATATCCTGAGAATCCATCCATGAAAGACATACATTCAAAACCATATGTGTTATCGATCATGACGTCTATGATGGGAAGAAGGAACTCATCCTTGGGTCAGGCTACATTCAGATCTCGAAAATCGATGCAAACCCGTACTTTCTCACTTTTCTTCATGACCGGAACAATATTTGCAACCCAGTCAGGATGTTGCTCTTCCCGGATGAACCTGCAGGCTATCAACTTCTTGATTTCAGCTTCAATAGCATCCATCATATCCGGGCAGAACCGGTGTTGGTGTTGCTTTACAGGCTTCGAATTGGGCAGTATGTTGAGCTTATGGGTAGCCACTTTTGGATCAAGACCTGGCATATCCTCATAATTCTACGCAAAGACATCGATATACTCTCTTATCTGTTGGATTATTTCTTCTCTTTCTTCTTCGGAAAGATTGTTACTGATAAATATCGGCTTCGGTGAGGTTTTATCCCCAACATCGATTTGGATAACTTTATCTTCAGTAGGCGGTTCTCTTTGCTCGAACCAAAGTTCCCATTGTGTATCCATATGCTGAGCCCAGGAGTCATTTTCAAACGGTTCAGATTCTTGTTTCTCTGTTTCGAGAGAATCTGTCAATACCGTATTTCCTGACAAAATCCGTAGGAGTTCATCATCTGAATGGGAGGACGACAAACCATCCTGAGAAGAAGAAATGGTCTGTCCGCTTGATTCAGAGTTGTTTGAAGTTGCACGAGACATGGTATACTCTAACCCGAAATGAGTTCGTTGACAGTAGGGATCACCATGCAACGACATTCGTCTGTCTTTCCCATACTTTGCATGATCTTCAAGGCCTGTGGGCTATATCTGAAAACCTACATTTTCCCAGCATCAGACTCGTGAGAATCTTCTTGTACTATCGGTCGATTCCGCATACGGCCGAAGACGATTGGATGCTGATCTTTACGGGTAGGTGGGACAATAAAGATAGAATCTTCATGTGGCCCATATGTCGTAGTGACGCTAGATGTTGATGCTACTTCCCATATATATGGTTGATAGGAGTTTATAGCTTCCAAGAATTTTTGAGCTATAGGTTCCATATCGTTATGGGGGGATAATTCCTGATTAGGAAATCGAGCGTCAGTATACTGGAAAAGAGGATCTTTATTATCGTCAAAAACCACGTTTCACGTTGTATTTACATCAATTGACTGTTTGTTGCACCGAAGGTTGATGACTAAGGGTGGAGGCTTCTGGTTCAGAGTGATAATTAAGGGATCCTTTCCTCCTCCTGATTTGGTTCTGTCCAAGTGGATAGCCAGGGGTTCCGTGGCTTTTGGACGAGTAGTTCGTCCTTTCACCTGGATTGACAGAGGTTGCTCAACAGACGGTTCTTCTGGCTCCCAGTGGGATTCCTCTTTCGTCTCGCCCGAAACTTCCTTCATGTAGTCCTGGGTGTACAACATGGCATCGGAGTAGTAGAACTCAACTCCTTTGAACGGGTTGAGATTAGCAAACTCCGTCTTCACTATCCTTTGGGAATCTACATATTTAAAGCATTGATGTAGAGTGGAAGAAACAATATTGTGATCGTAAATCCAAGGTCTGTCCAACAGAATGTTGTACGACACCTCCGAATCAATGACATAACATGTAGCCACTGATCTAAGGTCACCAATCTGGATCCTCAGACGAATCTTCCCAAGGGTTTGCTTTTTCTGGCATTGAAGCCCACGATTGTAGTGGTAGTGTATGCCAGTTCGCTTGTGGGAATCCTCAATGGTCTCAGCAGACTATGAGGGATGATTCTGATTGATGATTCCGGATCTATATGAATTCGGTCTACCTCCATGGAGCCGACATATCTAGTATAATAAAGAGGCCTGTCATGTCTGTTATGTTTTAATAACATGTCCTATTGAGTGAAGGTGATGTTAGGAATCACTTTCATCACACTGTGGCATTGAGGACATGCCACGGGCTCTTTATCGGGGGACTTGAGCTGAGTCAAGCTTGCATCCGCCTGCATTAACGCTTCACTCAAGGCCTGACGAGTATCTTTTAATAGCCTCAGTAGCTCAAAAATGGACAGTCTGGCCGGAGTATTAGCCAATTGAGCCAAGACGTCGAAGTTATAAGGTTTCTCTAAACCTTTCTTTTGAATATTCTTCAAAGGTTTATCAAAATAAACTTCTTTCTGCTTGCCTTTGTCCGCCGAAGTTGGTCTTGAAGGACCTGTTTCTGGTATAACTAGTTCAGGCTCTGAAGGCTTGGCAGCTGAAGTGTCTGCCGTTGCTTCTTCCTGATTTCCTCCATAGTCCTTGAGGTAGGCTTTCCCTGACCGGGTTTCGGTAGCCAAAGCTTCATCTTCTGATGTCGGAGATATCGCAACCATATGGCAGGGTTTGTATCTGGAGTTCTTTTTAGACTTAGCCTTAGTAGCTTGAGTCTCTTCTTCGATCTCTGGCACCAGATCAGGATGAACCCACATAATCTCACCACGCTGGGTAGTTAGGGGGTACCAGGTCATAATTTTGCCCCCTGGCCGGAGGAAGATTAACAATATTCATCATCGCCCGTAGGATAGGTACTACACCATCCGGGACTTCTTGAGGAGAAAGATTGCCAAATTGAAGAGAGATCATGTTAGCAGTGACCGTCTTTTCGCTGTTACACAGAGTGATGGCCTTGGCGTCGATCAGCTCCTGGATTTTCCTTTTTAGTATATAGCACGCCTTGGTGGGGTGATGTATATACCTATGGAAAATATAGTACTTAGGGTTATTGGTACTGCCGACTTTATTTGGCCTCTTCACTTCGGGGAGGGTGAGCTTGCCACTTTTGACTAGACAGTCGAATATGCTCAGAATATCCATCATCAAAAGAATATTCCTCGATAGGTCTGGAAGTCCCAGATTTTGTCTGTGTGGTCCTGGAAGTCTGTTGCCTGGACGTATTGATTGCCAGAGCTTCTTTTCCTTTGGAACCACGAGGAGGGTCGCTATTGGAGGATAACATTTTCCCTCTATCAGAGGTAGAGATCATGATTCCATTGTCACGCGCCTTCCGACTGTTATCTTCAGCGGCTGCCGCTGAGATGATAAATGAGAGCCAATCATGGAACTGATATGGTCCTGTGAACATCGAGATTAGTGGAAGAAGGTTCTTCCTGTAAATGTCAACCAAGGCAGAATTGGGAACTCCAGGAGGCATCTGCAAAGCGGCCTGACGAAAACGTTCAATAAAAGTATGAACATTCTCTTTCTCCTTCTGCTTCACTTCGATGAGTGAGGACATAGACATGTCCATCCCTCCTTCATAAAATCGAGCGAAGAACAGAGTCTTAAAATCTTCGAAAGAAGAAATGCAGTTGTCCGCAAGACTACGGTACATTGATAGGCCACGCCAGATAGACATCCCTTAAATACTCGAGTGGGAAGGGCATCGTTCCCTTACAGCAACACCGTCATCATGCTGAAGTAATTCATGTACTGGCTTGGTGACATCTTTCCCTCAAACAAAGCCATAGCCTATGGTTTGTATTTTGGGGAAAAAGGGACCTCATCCCAGATAGCTGGGTATGGCTGGTTGATTCTCAATTTCTTGAGCTGATCCTTGTGCTTCAAGGTATCAAATTGGGCTTTCAACTCCCGTACTGCCTGCATCAGATCTTCAACTGGGAAAGGGACCGCCGAGATATGAGAGGTCATTTGTATTACAACTCCAACTGGAGGTAATACGTTCTCCGGATTGAGAGGTTGAGGAGCAGCTGATTCTTGATTTTGAATAGGCTCCTGACTTGATGGTATATCTACCCCCACCCGTAGTTGAGTTTGGGGAACAGGTGCAGCTGTGTGTTGAGTCACCAACAGTTGGTGCATACTCTGCATCAAGGTCTGCATTTCTTTGAGTGATGCTTCCAGTACAGTGATATGTTGTTCCGTACTTCCTGATGGGGAAGCTTCTTCATGTTCATCTCCGATGGCATAAACCCCCATTTCTCGGGATGCTACCGAGGGGTTAGTATAGATCTCTGTAAAGATCGAGTCTACACTTTCAGCGTCTGATTCGGGAAACTGGAGACCCCCAGTATCGGAATCAGAAGAATATAAAACCGGTTGTCGTGACCTCGAACGGGTATTTTGAAACACACCAGCTTCAATGTTCTCACGGAGTCTGTCGAATCTTCTTTGGCTTGGAGTTCTAGAGGGGTGACGTCTTGAACTTTACCTTCCTCTAGGAATGTGCGATGCCATATTTACCGATGCGAATGTCGGTTCTTTCTGTAAGGACAAAGAGTAGTTTAATCGGTCGAAAATTGACCATTTTGCCTTAGAACAGCAGTAATTAACTACAACTTTATGACTATTACAATAGTGCTCCCTAGGAGATGTAATAAACATATCAGAAGTTCCTTTATCTTTGCATTTCTGGATTAAGAAATCGTGCAAATCAGGGGGATTAACAGAAAAAGAAGGAGGAGAAGGCTTATTCTGCCTTTTTATATTAGTCGGAACACGGATATTAGGGACCATAACTCTCTCCCAGCCGTATGTATACAGCAGTTCAGCCATGTGAGTAGCACATGATCCATGAGGAGTGTATCTATCCATAGGCTGGGTCTTCTTTATGCCTAGGGGCTTATCCTGGCGTAATCTGGAACTTTGCACAAGTTGGCGTAAAACATGAGAAGTCCTCAATCGGCCATCAGCATTCCGCGTAATCTGAAGAGCAGGCAACTTCTTCTCTTGATTGCATAAAAGCCGAGAGGCCAAAAAATCTGCCACCTATTTTCCCTTGCGAAGATTGCAGGGACCATCTGCCTCCGTACAGGCGGGAGATATATATTTACGCGTAGGGCGCGTTTGAATTTTCTGACTTGGCGCTAAGGCCTTGTCAACAACTACGTCTGCCCCATCAGCGACGGGAGATAAGTTTTTATGCGCAGGGCGTGTTTGAAATTTATGACTTGGCGCTGAGGCCTTGCCAGAAATTATGTCAGCCACGTCAGCGACGGGAGACAAGTTTTTATGCACAGGGCGCATTTGAAATTTCTGACTTGGCAATGAGGCCTTGCCAGAAATTATGTCAGCCACGTCAGCGATAGGAGATAAGTTTTTACGTGCAGAGCATATAGGTTGGGATGCCACAACCTTGTTGATCGGAGAGAGAGAGCCCGCAGAAAGGGTAGAGGATGTCCGGGGCATCCACACTTTATGCAGCTTCCTGCTGTCCTGAACATAGAGGGAATGAAAGCTAACCCCTGCGAGAAGCATATCTTCATAAGCAGATTGGTCGAATTGAACGACCAAAGTCTTCTTCGTTGCTCCGACAGATACAACATCGTGTTGAGCAATGACTTTCTCATCAGAAGAGAAACTAGTCCCCAACAGAGTCGCCATCTTGTGTTTGATAATAAATGAAAGAAATAAAACTAGGTTTATACGAAACCCTTTCTTTGGTTTACAAACAAGAAAAAGAAGTACAATTAATCATATACGAGGATATTAAGTACAAAATTTGATTCTGGGGAAATATTGCTATAGGAGTCTGATCTGCGGTCGATCACTTTGTCCCTTGGACCACACGATGACGAAGAAGTGCTGTAGAAGAAGAAGAAGCTTCAAAGATCGCTAGAGGGATTGGATGCTCAATGCCAAAGTCGTCAATCACTACTCTCTGTCTGTGCTCTAGACCCTTCTCTCTCAATAAATTGATCTTTTGACCTTGGTTTTCTGATCCTTAACCTCTTCACCAAAATCTTTGACCCTTCGACCCTTTTTTCTCCACCTTTGACCTCCTTGGCCGGAGGTCTCTATTTATAGGGTTTAGTGACAGTAACCATCCTATCAACGTAGAAGCCGAACAGTGGAGAGTGTGGCACTTTTTACGCGGCGGTTATAATAACAGCCACCCACGTATAAATGATCTTCTGAATCTGCGTGTGACGCGTGTCCCATTATGAGGTAACGCGTATAACTGCTACGAAGATCACGACATGCAAGCCACGTAGGTAACTACCCCTCGCGTAGAAAAGGTTGGCGTAGAAGCCAAATAACTGTCACCATGGCGTAGAAGCCAAGTAGGCGTAGAAGCCGAGTAGTTGTCAAATTGGTGTAGAAACCAAGACAGATATCATATTGGCGTAGAAGCCAAGTTCTGTGTGAAGCTTGATGTTGACTGGGGTCTTGAGCGTATTCTGGCCCAAATAGTCTTATCACATACCTTTGCAAATATAGCCTGAGTTGGCGTATTTCGAGAAGATAGCATACGGCGTGCTCCTATAGCTGAAAATAGCCTGATGGCGTAATGTGCAGGGATGATGATGTGGACGTATTAGCCCTAATTATAGCTCACCCAGTCATTAAAAGTAGAACCAAATCTCGTGCATTAAATGCAGAGATCTGCCCCCATCTCGCACATTAATGGCAGAGGCGTGCTTCGAGTTTTGTACAAAGAACAACTTTTGACGTGGCATCCAGTTTGGTCTCCTCTTGAGTATAAAAGCTCATGCTTGCCTGTGAAAAATAGGTAGCATATTCCTTTGAATGCGTAAACGATGTCTTATGTCAAGGATTAGTCGCTAAACGACAGTCTGGGGCTCTGTGTAGAATCATCATTACAGCCGTCCTCTCGATCGTTGTGCCATACTCTTTGTCAGGAGTCAGGTTCATTGTACTGTCTGACAGGTTTGTTCGAGGAATATGAAGCATTCCTCGTACAAGTCCATACTGCATTAAAAGCAGATAGGTTTTACACAAAGTGGCGATGTAGCAACCCTTTTTACGCTGGAGTAGTCTGAAAATACTGTATTACGCGGGTTGTTCTGGAGCTATGTTGTACGCTGGATAGCGTTGAAGCTCTGTTGTACGCCAATGGCTCTGAAGTCATGATTTATGCTGCCCAGTGCTGAAACTCTGCTATACGCGGATTTTATGCATATTGCGTATAATTCTGCAGCATATTTTTTATGCTTCTATATTTCCAGCTTCCGTTCGAGCCTTTCTATGCTAGTTGAACAATACACTAGCATCTTCTACCACACTTTGAAAAAATTAATATCCATGGTGCTAGAGAAGAATCTAGGCTTTGATGCTCTGAAGATGTCCTCCAAACTCACTATAGCGCAAATTAGAAATTTTGATGACACTGAAAGAGCTAATACGCTAGAGCAAATGGTTAATGGTTTAGAACAACCCATTAACGAATATTTGTAATTATCTTGAGGCAGCATCAATGACTTGGTTCAGGCTGAGTATGACTCCCTAACTTCAAAATTTGCTCAGAAGGCAGAAACCTTAAACAAATCCATCCAAGAACAGCAACAAGAGATGAAGAAAGAGCAAGACGTATTGGTGGAGAGTATTCCTCAACTAGCTCAGTGCCGTGCCAAATATGAGGGATATAAAGTGAGGATTCAAGAACTGGAAGCTGAACTTGCTCAAACAAAGGAGAGGCTTCTCAAAGCATCACTAGTTCGTGATGTATTGGAGGGCCAAATGAATACAGCTCAACAGAACTTGACACATGTGGGTGTCATCCATGCAAGTTCTGTTGATTCTCTGTCTGAACTATCTCTCTTGAGCAATGACGAAGCAAGACTGGAACTGGCTCGCACCATAATTTTGAACTCTAGGAATGAGAGGATGGCTGCCTTAGCGCAACAAATCTGTGATTTAACTGCTCCTCCATAATGATGGATCATGTACTTTTTTACTTCTTTTTTACCCTATAATTTATAATTCTCTGAGATAATGAAGATACTTTTTCTGATTCTGTGGACCCATCACTTAGAATATAAATGATAGGCTAAGATGAAAGTGATATCAGAGGTAATATAGACATGATATACTTTCGTTAACTGGTTTTACTGAATATATCTATTCAGAGGTCATATGAACATGATAGAATATGATCCAACTAACTTTTTGTATACAAAATACTATCAGAGGTGCTACAGACGTGATGGTAGGAAGTCGATGGGCAAGAATATTTTGCTTAGAGGTAAGATGAACATGGAGAACTCTCGCATGGTGGACTTATTACCCATGGCGTACCTTAAGTAAGGATAATAAGCTGAAACAACTAGCACTATCAGAGGTTATGCGAACATGATAGTAAAAATTTGAAAAGAAGAACCTTACTCAGAGGTAATATGGACATGGAAAAGTTCTAGAAATATCTTACTTAGAGATGGTAAGATATGACTCTGTGGGGATAAAGAAAACAGGACAGAGGTAATGTAGACGTGACCGTTTTCTTGTGGTGATAGATTTACTCTGCTGGGAATAGTGGAGAGACGTAGTTCAGAGGTAGTATAGACAAAAACTGATCGATAGTAGTACCGAGAGGTTATGTATGATCCCAGTATTTTTGGTGGAAGAAAAAAAATAAGCCAGAGGATATTTGGTGGACTTACTACTTTTTGTGTTTTAAAATGCAAGTAGTAAGTTTAAAAATAATATCTATCAGTGGTAATATGGACATGATAGGTTTTGTGGATAGTTACTTCTTGTATTTTTGAGTGCAAGCAACGAATTTAAGACAAGCCCTGCCAGAGGTAATATGGATGTGGCAGATTTTGTAAACTTAACACCGTTGTTGTATCCTGGTGAGTACGAGTGATAAGTGGAGATGGCAACTGATATCAGAGGTAATATGGACGTGATGATCAATAGCCAAGACCCGAGGATTTTGTTTTTGTTTTTGGTGGACCTATTACTTCTTGTGCACGAGAGTGCAAGTAATAAGTTTGAGATAAAACCATATCAGAGGCTATTTTCTTTGGATGGAGAACATCGACAGCTCATAGTTCAGTAGTAATATAGACATAAACTGTTTGCTTCTATTAAGGATATCCTACTGGGGATCTTAGGCAGACTTGTGTATGAGAGTGTATGTAATAAGTTCGAGACGAAACCCTATCAGAGGTAATATGGACGTGATAGGTTTTGTGGACCCATTACTTCTTGTGCACCTGAGTGCAAGTAATAGGTTTGAGACCAGCCCTGCCAGAGGTAATATGGACGTAGCAAATTTTTTGAACTTAACACCACTAGCGTACTTAGAGTTAAGTACGGGTGCTAAGTTGAGATGACAACCGATATCAGAGGTAATATAGACATGATAACAGATAACCAAGTCTGCGAGGTTTGCTCAGAGGTAATATGGACTTGGCAAACTCGACCGGAAAGAAATGATTGGACAGTAGTTCAAAGGTAATATGGACGTAAACCAATGTCCAAAAAACTTACTGGGGAGTAGTTTGCTGAATGTGGTCTATCCGAAAATATAGATAGACCTGAAGGTTGCTCCGCTGGGGAGACTTTGGGGACTCATCATCCGGTACTTCTTGCGGTGGATAATTACCAAATTGGAGTGAGATCATATTTTTAGTGACCTCTTCTCGTTATTATGCAAAGTAATGACTTTGGCGTCGATCAACTCCTAAATTTTTCTTTTTAGTACATAGCATGCCTTTATGGGGTGATAAATGTACCGATGAAAGAGACAATATTTTGGGTCATCGACCTTGTCAGTCTTTTCGAGGTATTTGATGTTGGGTAGCCGAAGTTTGTTTTTCTTCATCAATATATTGAAGATTTTAATGATGTCATCATCATTGAAGGAGAAAGTCCCCTTTGGATTTATGGCTTCCGATACCTGAGTCGTACGTTCCTCAGGGAAGACCGATAATTTTGTATCATTTTCGGACTCAGAGAGAATTCTACCCCCAGCTTTGGATGCTGCTCTGTCTTGTCGATGGAGACTACCCTTAGACATGTCATTGTTTGGTTCTTTTGAATCACCGTCCTCACAGCATGACGGGTTGGTGTGGATCACCGGAAGATAGAGACTCCCGGCTTACAGAGTTATTGTGGGCCCTGAGGGCGGCAGGACCATATTTGCTTTGAGGGCCAAAGTCTGCATTATGGCACTCATGGTGTGCATCATTCCTTCAGGAGCATCGAGTCGTTGGCGATCGCTGAGCCCTTCCACCTTGGGTTCTTGAGTCGCATTATCCTCAGGGAAGACGGTCATAGTTGCATCATCTTCCAACTCAAAGGAGATGCTACCCTCAGCTTCAGATGATGCTCTGACTATTCGAGGGTGATTCCCCCTCAGCCTGTCATTGTTTGTTCCTTTGATGTGATCAAAGGGTATATCTATCTCATCATAGACGGGAGATATAATTTTACGGGCGGGGCGTATTTGAAATTTTTGCATTGGCCCTGAGGTCTTGCCAAAATTTTTTTCTACCATGTCACAGACGGGAGACAAAAGTTTATGCGCATGGCGTGTTTGAGACTTCTGGATTGGCACTGAGGCATTGCCAGAAGTCTTGTCTGCCATATCACAGACGGGAGACAAAGTTGTATGCACGGAGCATGTTAGCTGTTTTGTCACAACTTTATTGATCAGTGCATGAGATCTTGCAGGAAGGGTAGAGGACATCTTGGGCATCCACACTTTACGCAGCTTTCTGTTATCACGGATAGAGGAGGAATAAGAACTACCCCCTGGATGAAGCATATCTTCATAGGCAGATTGGTCGAACTGGACGACCAAAGTCTTCTTCAATGATCCGATGGATACAACATCGTGTTGAGCAATTGCTTCCTCGTTAGAGGAGAAAGTTATCCGCAACAGAGTCGCCATTTTGTTTGGATAAACAAATGTTTATACGAAATTTCTTCTTACAAACGAAAAAAGAGTACAATTAATCCTATACGAGGATGTTAAGTACAATAAAATGATTTTGGGGAAAGTAATGCTATAATAGTCTGATCTGCGGTTGATCACTTTGTTCCATGGACCACACGATGATGAAAAAATATTGTAGAAGAAGCTTCAAGAGTTGCAAGTATGATCGGATTCTTGTTACCAAAGTTGTCAGCCAAAACTCTATGTCTGTGCTCTCTTTTCTCTCTGATTTCTGATTCCTCCTCCCCCCTCTAACCTGGAACCAGGGGTCGCTATTTATAGAGAATAACTGTCTAGCTGGCGTAAAAGCCAAATAACTGTCTTGGCATAAAAGGCCAAACTATGAAGAAGATTGCCTTCTTTACGCTGCGGTTATGATAACTGCTACCCACATTCCCATAGTCTTCTGAATCTGTATGTGACACATATCTCTTTATAAGGTAATGCGTATAACTACTTCTCGAAGATCATGGCATGTAAGCCACGTAGGTAACTACCCCTGCGTAAAATGGTTGGCGTAAAAGCCAAATAACTGTCTTGTTGGCATAAAAGGCCAAACTGTCTTATTGGCGTAAAAGGCCAAACTGTGAAGAAAGTTGTATCTTTTATGCTGTGGTTATGATAACTGCTACCCACGTTCCCATAGTCTTCTGAATTTGCATGTGACACGTATCCCTTTATAAGGTAACGCGCATAACTGCTTCTCGAAGATCATGGCATGCAAGCCACGTAGGTAACTACCCCCTGCGTAAAACTTATAGAGATAAATCAAATAACTGTCTGGTTGGCGTAAAATGCAAATGATTGTCTTATTGGGGAAAAAGCTAAATAATCCTCTTGTTGGCGTAAAAGCCAAATGATCGTCTTGTTGGCGTAAAAGCCAAGTGACTGTTTAGTTGGCGTAAAAGCCAAATGATCCTCTGGTTGGCGTAAAAGCCAAGTGATCCTTCACGACTGAGGTCTTGAGCATATTCTGGGCTAAGTAGCCATATCAACGTACCTTTGCAAATATAGCCGAGTTGGCATATTTTGAGAAGATAGCATACGACGTACTCCTATAGTTGAAAATAGCCTGGTTGGCGTAAAATGCAAGGATGGTGAAGTGAGCATATTAGTCACAGTTTTAGCTTTCCGAGTCATGACAAATTTTAAAATAGAACAAAATCTCATGCATTAAATGCAGATATATGCTTCCATCTTGTGCATTAAATGTAGAGATATGCCTCGAGCTCTGTACGAGAAACAACTTTTGAAGTGGCGTCTGATTTCGTCTTATCTTGAGCGTAAAAACTCATTTCTGCCCATGTTGAATAGGCAACATTTTCTTTGAATGCGTAAAAATGACTTGTATCAAGAATATATCACTAAATGACAACCTGGGTATCTGTGCAAAATTATCATTACAGCCGTCCTCTCGATCATCGTGTAGTACTTTTGTCAGATGTCAGGTTCACTGATTTGTCTAACAAATTTATCCGAGGAATACGAAGAGTTCCTCGTACAACTTTTATGCTGTATTAAAAACAAACGTATTTTAAACTTTACGCAGGAAGTTATAGCAACCTTTTACGCCACACAGCCTTGAAGCTCTGTTTTACGCGGACAGCTCTGAAGCTCTTCTTTACGCCAAACAGCTCTGAAGCTCTATTTTACGCGAACTTCATGTATGTTGGGGGTTTTGACCCATATAATTCCCCAGCATATTTCATGCTTCTACACAAGTTTAGAGCCTGCACCCGAGGATCCATCATACTTTTCCCTGAACAATGACACGCACCATACGGATGGCCGTTGAGGGACGCGAGTGGGTTTCTTCTTCCTTACTCGATATTGTATATTTTTCTCTTTTGGACGTTTAGCCACCGGTACCTGTTAGTCGTAGATCTAGATATTTAGTTTTCTTACATGATTGTAATTAATCAGAATGCAGCTGATCATGGTCATGTACTTTTGCTACTCTTCCAGCTTCTTATTTTGTACAACTGGTTTCTAAAATATTTTGATAGGGCGATTGGGATGCCATTCAGCTTTATCATACATGTTCTATGTTTGCTATTCTTGTTTGACTGATTAAAACAATAGATGTTATGTTTGACCCTAAGTGACTTGCTTGTAGTATGCACCCCCTTGTCTAGTTACTGCCGTGATCGTCGTACGATATATAATACCTTATACGAGATAGCTGGCCATGTCCGTCTCCGTATTTCGGTATTGGGGCATAACACGCACTAAGCACATAGAAATCATACATCTTTTTTTAAGGGATCATTAACAACACAGAGATATTTGTTTGGAATATGTGGACAGAAATATCAATTAGCAGACATCTTTACTAAGCCTTTAGCTGAAGATTGCTTCAACTTCATCCGTCGAGAATTAGGTCTTTTAGATTATGATAAAATATAAGAATTGTAAGATGCTTTAAATTCTTATTCAGTCTAAGTTATTCAAAGTTTGATAAATCTTGGATACAAGCCAAATGGGCCCTTCTATCAACAAGGTGTAAATAACCTTAAGCTACATGGTATGTAAGTGTCTTCGGACCACCGCTAGCTGGGATCCGGCCCCTACATCTGCTCCGAGATGATCTAACCCTTTGAAAACTTACGACTGATAAAGCCCATTTTGCACTTATTATTTTGTATTTATATCAAGTCAAGAAATACAAAATATTGATTAAAGTTGCATTGTGATTCTAGACATAAATGGAAATAGAATTCAGACCGAACTCGGGCCGAGGTCGGACCGAACTCGTTTAGTTTTATTCCAGAATATTCTTATTATTTAATATCTTCCTAATTAAGGTTTTTGCTGGTCTATTTATACATCTTTTCTTGGTTAAACCTTCAGACCAACGAAAAACTACCTCCTCTATAAACAAAAAGCCTAGTTTTTCTCCTATTCTCTCCTAAAACCTTTTCTTTTATGGCTCCTAAGAGAAAGTTAGAACCATTTTCTAATTCTCTTTTTTGTCCCATTATGCCAAACATCGAGGAATTTGATGGTTTTGTCTTTAGAAACCTAAAAAACTCTACTAATTGGTTTAATGACTTTTCTAAACACACTATATATTATGGTCATCCTATCGATTTGATCACTATAATGACTACCTATCCATCTTCCAAAAATTTTAACTTGAAAATTTTATTGCAACCCGCTATCGTGTTTTTCTTAATACTATCTGTATATTTTATTGTAAATTAGCATATGCAAATGACACTATCACTTCTAGAGTCCGCGATATTCACATTGAATTTGATATGAATGACTTTGGTGAAACCTTACGCATCCCTGCTGAAGGTAGACCCCTTGTCAGTATTACGCAAGTTCAATTTGAACACGACATGACTTTAGAATCTTTTAAAAATATCCTTTGTTCCCCTAATACATGTCCACCTGGAAAGTTTCATGCTCGCTATCTGAATGGTTATTTCTTTGAAATACACCGCATTATCTTTTCCATGTTTCTACCTAAGAAGACTTATTACGATGAAGTCTTTTACTTAGAAATTCCAGGCTTATACCATATCCATTTCTCTATTTTATTTAATATTCTCTAGACCATTTTCTCTCAAATGATTCAATGTCGCAAGAAAGGGCATCCATTACTTTACGCCATGTACTTGATAAAAATTTTCAGGTACTTTGACATTCATAAGGATACTTGTCCATATCTTGATGAAACACTATCTCTTAATCGAGTTCGTAGGATTGAGCCCACATTTCTTCTCCTGTATAATTCGTCCTCCAACTCCAACACACATCCTGTTGATTCCTTTTCTACTGTTGCTGAGCCATTACAAACTTTGGAATCTATCTTTACTCCATTGCATGATCACTTCCATAAAGAAGATGAACGGTTTCGTGTCTTTGATCATCACCAAACTCTTCAGAATCAGGCCCTTGGCAACACCTTGATAGATATCTAGTATACCCTATCTCAGCACCCAGCCGGACCATTTTTGATTCTTCAGAATCCCAACCAACCAGGATTTTGCATTGATCACCCTTATGTTCAGAGATATTTGGATCCAGCCGAAGCCTTCTTTGATCCAAATAGAACAGTTGAACCTGATGATAAAGATGAAGATGATAACTAAACACTACAATGGATTTGAATATTTTAGGCTTAGTTTGGTTGATCTACTATGATATTCCTAGTACACATCTTTTATTGTATGATTTTTTTTTGAGAACTACTATTAAATAAAAGCAATGGGTTTTACTATTTGCCATTAACTGTTGGTTATTCTTATTATTGTTATTCTATATATAGTTTACTCTCTTGTTTTCTTGTTATACATAATATCTCACCAATTTTGGGGGAGCATGCTATTTCGATCAAATGACAACGGGGGAGAATAATATCATGATACTGTATTAGGAAAAGAATAACAAGATATTTGGAAAGAAGATGATACTTGACTCAGACTCAGATGTTGACTTCAGTGTATCAAATCACTCCACAAATTACGGGGAGCCTTGCACACTCAAAGACTTGCAGTATCATTCATAGTTTGTCAATTATCAAAATAGAGGAGATTATTGGCCCATCCGATCTCAGTCAACTTGATTTTGATAGTTAACTAAACCATGTATCGATATGTCATAATCTGAAGAATCAACACTGTTGCTACAAATATTGATTTTACTGCATCATTCAAATATAATTTTTTACTTTATTTGAGTATAGGACTTATGTACATTGAGTCGCACTGGCATAACCCAAATTCTACTCATATAAACCCTTGAACCTATCCACCAAATTAGCCTATATTCAAATCCAAATCTTATTAGAATAGACAACCGAACTCGGGCCAAATTCGTGTCAAACTTGGACCAAACTCGGTCACCTATATAGTATAAAATCAACCCATTTATTACACCCCTGATTTCTTGGCCAAATGTTCAAAAATTTGAATTAAATCCTATCCGAACTCTGGTCGAATTCGGTTTACTAAAACCCTATAAATAGGATTGAAATTTTAATTTTTAAATTATCCAATCATTTCTACTTTCAATCCTCTAGTGAAGCAATACTACTGAGCCTCAACTTTTTTATCTCCAAGAGCTACTCTCTAGCATTCTAAATGCCAAGCGCAGTATCGGTGTAGAAGTCTACAAGAGTTATAAAGAACTTGGATCAATCAGTTTCCTCTCTCTCTCTCTCTCTCTCTCTCTCTCTTGTAGTGAAGTTGTGAAACTTTGGATCAAATCTCATGGTCGTAAAGAAGTGGCAAGCCTTCAGATCAAAGCTTGCGATTCACTATTGGTGATTATAGTGGATACAACTCCGAGCAAGAGTTCTCGGGGCTGTACTAGTCCTCTCAGAGGAAAATCAGTATATATTATGGTATTTGCGTTTGCTTTCTCTTACTCTTACTAATTTATATTACTATCTTGCATATACACTGTTAGTTGCTAGCTGCCTTCACTCTGCTTAATTTTTAATTGGGTAGATTATTCTGTTGTACTCTATTCACCCCCTCTAGAGTTACCCTACGGTCCTTCAATCACATAAATTCAAGATGAATTCGACCAAGTCCTCCCAAGGAGTCTCCAGTGGCAAGTTCTTGGGTTTTCTTATAACTTCTAAGGGTATTTACATAGACCATGAGAAAATAAAGGTTATCCTTGATATGCACCCTCCGAAGAACCTCAAAGGACTTTGCGAACTTCAAGGAAGATTAGCTTACATCAGGAGATTCATATCAAATCTCTGCGGACGTTTCTAGCCATTCACCTAGCTTATGTAGAAGGGAGTCTCCTTCGTCTGGACAGAAGAATGCCAGCGAGCATTCAACGATATTAAGAAGTATCTCACGAATCCTCTAGTGTTGGTGGCTCTAGTCATGGGAAAACCCTTCTTACTTTACATCTATCCAATTGATCATTCCCTTGGCGCTTTATTAGCCCAAAAGAGTGATGCAGGCCATGAACATGTTATTTACTATCTCAGTAGAATGATAGTCGGTGCCGAGCACAGGTACAACCCTGTCGAGAAGTAGTGCCTTGCTTTAGTCTTCTCCATTTAGAAGATGCACCATTATGTGACCAGGTAGACAATTCATGTCATTTCCTGAGTTAATCCCCTCAGAGTGCTCAAGACTAAGCTAGGGGTACTAAATTTTTGCCTAGCCACATGGGCAATACTACTATGGTATTCGTCCCTCCGAAGGCAGTCAAAGGCCAAGCATTGACCGACTTTCTAGCAGCTCTCATTGTGCCCAAAACATTAAAACTCTATGACAATATTTCGGACAAAGTGCTGTAATCTAACACAGCAATGGAGGAGCCTATTTGGCGAATATTCTTCGACGGTGCTTCAAGAACAGGGCCCAAGGGCAATATTATCGCAGGAGTGGGGGTGGTGCTGGTCTCTACCGACAACTTGGTCATTCATCACGCATATTCTCTTATGGAACCATACTCCAACAATGTGACAGAATATAACGCTCTTATCACTGGGCTCCAACTAGCTAATTAGTTGGGAGTGGATTATCTAGAAGCCTATGGTGACTACAAGCTGATAGTCAATCAGTCCGACCCGAGTATGAAGCTCGACATGAGGATTTGATTCCCCATCATCAAACTACATTTGACATAATCTCCACCTTTACTGGGCCTTTTATAGAGCACGTACACCGGTTATAAAATGCCAAAGCTGAGGCTCTCGTCGGCCTCGCAGGTTCCTTGGCTCTCCCTACCAAACCCCAATATTTAATCACAGTGATTGGTCGAGAATTGGTTTCAGATCCATTCTAACTTCATCCACCAACCTTCAGAATTTTTACACCCGACTATCGTGTCTTGGCCGTTTGAAGCATGGAACATGACATCATTGGCCCGATCAGTCCACCGTCATACAAAAGGCACTGTTTCATTCTTGCCATAACTGACTACTTCTCTAAATGGGCAGATATTGTACCGCTCATTGAAGTAAAAACATCAAACGTGATCAGCTTTGTCAAATATCATATCATCTACAGTTTTGGATTGTCTCGAAGGATCATCTATGACAACGGTCCATAATTTGCAAGCCACACTTTCTATCGGTTTTACGATAAAAAATAAATCCAGAATATAGCTTCGATGGCATATAATCCAGCAGAGAACGGATTAGCAGATCATGAAGCTACTTAAGAAATTTGTCTTATCTCACAAGTGTGATTGGAATGAGAATCTTGGTCAATGTCTCTGGGCCTGCCGCATAACGATTCAGACTCTAATCGGTTACACACCATTTTTTTGGTCTACGGGAGCGAAGCAGTTCTTCGTCTGGAGACCCAAATACCCTCTCTCCGGGTAGCCCTTGCCATCCAGTTGGCAACCGAAGATAGTCATCGCTTGTGATTACAGGAGTTGGAGGCACTATATGAGAAATATCTCTTGCCTCAATAGCGTATTTAGCTATATCAGTCATGTATTTTTGGAGCCTTAAACAAAAGGGTGAAGGAAAGAGTATTTCAAGTCGGTGACCTAGTCTTGACAGTAAGAAGGTCGATGATTATGACACACAAGAAGGGCAGGGAGGTTGCAGGCTAAGTGGGAAGGCCCCTTCGTAGTGGAATCAGTGTATTGCAACGTGCATACTGGCTCGCAAAGCCTAACAGAGATCTTCTAATGATGCCTATCAATAGTAAATTTCTAAAAAAAAACTACCTCTGAGCCGGATTTGTATTTGTTATCCCATGCGGAGTAGCATAAATGCATTGTGAAACATTTACTCTTCTTAGTATATTATAAAATTTATCATCCATATTCAAGAGTCTTGGATACGTTATGGGTGATAGATCCACGAATCAGAATTCTTTAAATTTCTAGCACTATTGATCCTAGGAGAGTCAGTGAAACTCTTTACCTCGAGCTGTTATCGGTACTTAAGAGTCTTGAGAACACAATACATAGCAGATCCTCAAAAGTTCCCTAGCAGAATAAATCCCAGAACCCAAGAAATACTCTCGTGGGGATCGCTAAAACGCTCTTACTACAATAATAAGCAAAATCCCTTCTTATGAGCCCAGTTGCTCTAAGGAAATCCTATTACTAATCCCCAGCCGGATTGGAATACTCTTAAAAAAGATGGTTTATGTCCATATTACCTCTGAACTATTCTTCTATCTATTCATCCCCCGTGAAGTGAATTGGCTAAAATAATCACGTCCATACTACCTCTGTATTATTTTTCCTCAATTCATTCCTTACGGAAGTCTGTCTCTGCCATGTCCATATCACCTCTAAGCAGACATAGATCAGGGAACTAGGGTTAGAGTTTTCCATGTCAACATTACCTCTGAGCAAAATATCAGCCTAGCTACTTACTATTATGTCCATATTACCTCTAATAGTACTAGCCCCCCCCACTTATTATTAGTACTTTCCACCCAAGTACATCAGTTTGCCACGTTCATATCACCTCTGAGCAAACATCTTTGATTATCATCATGACCGTATCATCGATGATATGGTTCTACTTCAAACTTGTTATTTGTACTTAGCTCTAAGTGCGCCATAGATAATGAGTCCACTAAAAAACCTCCAACGGGACGTCCAAAATAGCTATAATATTATATTACATATTACCTCTAGTATAATATCCAAGCTTATATTCTAATACAACGAAGGGCAGTCTTGAACTCTTAAGTGCAAGAAAAAGAAGACACATCACATGTCAAGTACAAGAGAATTTCTGAAAAAGAAAAAAGTTTTCATTGATATTCAAGATTGCGAGTAGATTTGATGGGAATCTATTACATTCATATTTTCATTGATATTCAAGATCAGGAGTACATTTGATGGAAATTTATTACATTTGGCACTTTCTCCGTCAAAGTGTCCCTCCATACTATTTTTACTACTGATTCAATTGAATTTGGCAATAGAGAGGGCACAACGCATTCTGGGTCATTTCTCTTCATGAATCTATACAGATGGATAACAAGTGAGGTTGCAACACAGAACTAGGCTTGTATAAATTATTCAAGATATGTATAGCCCGCCTATCTGCCATGTGGATGCGCCGCTAGTGGAAGTTTCGGTTGGGACTCCGATCCCAACCCTGTAATCAATACGGCATCCATATTCGAGGAGTAGCTAAAACGAACTAGAATGGAAGACGAAAGATAGTCTCTCGGGTAATACGTTTGTTCATCATAAACAACGGGACTTATGATATCCTTCCATGCTCCATCGGGACCAAAGCAACCCAAGGCAATCCCTGCATGTCAAACAAACAAGTCAGAATACTCGCAAGACAGAAAATACGCATGAGCAAAGCTATGTGCCCTCGGGTAAAGTAAGTTTTTTGAAAGACAAAAACAAGTTATCCATGCACACGAGACAAAATGTGCATAGATAAAATGTCCAGCATGAATGCGCACATTGACCACAACGCATGTTCAAGATGCGATGCATCAGAGAGACAGTCGTATCCATGTGGGGAGTGGTCGCATATAGATTTTTGGTGCATGTTTGTGATGAGCGTTCCAAGAACAACTGTATCCCTGCGCACAAAGAAAAGTTTTGCCGTCAACACATCTGCACATCGAAGCCTTTCGTCGTCTCCTTTACCTCCGAAGTAAGAGGGCAAGAGCATCCCCTTCTACCTTCTGTCGAAAAAGTCATAGTGTTGTGGTCTACCATCAGAGGCAGGGGATTGACAAAGTGCTCGACGAGACTTCCTGTGTCCGACTTCCGTGCGGGAAGAGTTGACAAATCATGACAAGGAAAATGGTGTTCTTCTCTCTTCATGAGCCCCTATTTATAGGCAAAGTTAGCCGCGGATGGCACTTGGATTCCTGAGAAGTTGGGCGCCAAAATTGCAAGATGAACCTAGCATTAATGGGGGATAAACCTGTATCTCAAGAATCATATCCGAGTGAACCAAAACTTTGAATCCCGTAACATGCGCTTCAGGACTTTGTCAGCTCAAGACTCGAGGAAAGATCTGACATCCTGGCCGCCATATGATGCGACAGATAGGACATGCAGCAAATACAGGATACGGCTAACCAGTGATGCATAGAGACAGTATGCGACTAAAATGACTTCCTGTCCATTCTTTCTTTTTAAAGTGTTAAAAAACTTGTTTAAGTTTTGAAAACTTTAAATGGGGTCTTGTAGAAGCATAGAAAATATTGATCCATGCATCAAAAGATAGTAAGCATCCAATGCGATAGAAGGTTATTGGCACCAACGATACGGCAAAGACAAAGCCCTAAAGAGCATACGGCTAACGCCTTAGCCACACCTATGCTAACAGGAGCATTTAATGCTCAGAACTCAAAAGTCAGAGTTACGTCAGCACCAACATAATTACTCTGACAGTTGCAACAAAGCACTTCAAAGTACGTATACAGGCGATGATTGCATGACAAAACTTCAGCACTTACGTCAGGGTTTTTTACGACTGTGTTCCCATGCGGTAGAATCTCTCCAGAAGAGCCATACAACCATCCCCTTTCAGTAAAGTTCATGCGGCAGAAGAGTCACAAGATTCCCATGCAGCAGCGCTCCCAAGCGGCAGTATTCTTATACAGTAAAAAGGCCATGCCATTCCAGCCGCATTCCCCTACGATGACAGCTGGCAGTGACCGTTACAAATATGCACACATTGTGCTGCACCAAAAGTGTACCCGTTTCCATGACGAAGTCATGACTATGAAACGTGTCAAGTGGACCGTCTCTTGGGTGCACTGCTGGGTGGTTACCACAAGAATCGCATGTGTCGAATACATTTGCGATGCGGAAATCCCTAAAAACTTTGATTTTTTTGGATATGCGTTCGTATAGCCATTACAGTGAGAATGGCTATAAATAGCAAGAATTCGTACATCCCAAAGATAGGCACAATCCAGTCCCGAGAGCCTAATTGACGTCTCTCTTGCCAGTGAGCCAGAGACTTTATAATTTCATTTTGTCGTTTGATAGTAAATGGAGTAAAGGGGTCAGCTGCATAACTCAATTTTCATCGTCATACTTCCCCAGATATTTAAACTTATACTTAGAATTCTTAGTTTTAGGGTTCTTTGCATTTTCTTTGTTTAATTTGCAAAAGTAAAAAGTTAGTAAAACTCAAAACATTGTAATGGCAATAAGAGGGTTGTGGTATAACCTGACTGATTCATGTTCTTGGGAGAGTCGTCAGACTTTGTCCCTGAGGAACAAGATTATGATCCTTACACCTATAATGAAGTGCTCCAAGATAAAGATGCAGAATCTTGACAAAAAGCAATGATATCAGAAATAGAATCTATTAATCAGGTTTGGAAGCTTGTAGAACCATCCAATGGTGTGAAAGTCATTAGATGCAAGTGGGTATACAAGAGAAAAAGATATCATACAGTAAGGTTGAAACCTTTAAAGGGCTTGTTGCAAAAGATTTTACTCATAAAGAGGGTATTGATTATGAGAAAACTTTTTTCACCTGTAGCCATGCTTAAGTCTATCCAGATTTATTTATTTATTTATCGCATCTCATCTTGATATGAGATTTGGCATATGGATGTCAAGACAGCTTTCCTTAATGGAAGTCTTGAGAAAAACATCTATATGAATCAACTATACGGTTTTATTGAAAAGGGCCAAAAGATCTTGTTTGCAAGCAAGAAGTCCATTTATGGACTTCAGCAAGCTTCTAGATCTTGGAACATTTATTTTGAGCAGGTGATAAAATCCTATAAATTTGATCAATGTCCGGATGAATCATGTATATTCAAAAAGTGTGACAAAAATATGATAATATTCCTAGTACTTTATGTCATGCCCTAGTCCCAAAAAATGCGGGACCAGACACGTAGCAATGGCCAGTTGGTACAACTTCATAAGACTTTCCAATTTAATGGGCCTGACGAAGTGCACTTACGCTATCCATGGTCAAGTGATCAAGCTAAATATCTATATCTATCAACTATCTATATCTTAATCCATATGACAAGAATAAAATAAAGGTAAATATGACTACTAGTTTGCAGCCTAATAATCATACTTTCCGAGTATACTCGAAGTAAATATCATGAGTCTAAAAACACTAAGAAGATACAAATGAAAAAATAAAACATATATATATATATATACACATGGAAGGGTAATACTTGTAAGAAAATGAGCACTCATCAACCATCTAGCAAAAGATCTTTGTGTCTAACTCATCTAACCTGGTAGGGAACCGGGTCCTCAGAGGGATGTAACAAGATTCAAAAATATATGTCATAAAGTAAATATTGTGCAAACATGAGGGTGAATTGACCACCTAAGTGAATGCACTTAGAAGACAACCTTGGTACGTGTGGGTAGGTGAAAGGTATAAATCGTAGCGTCGAGACAGAGGCTAAGTATATATACTAGCATACATCCCGATTAATCATAGCGCGCATCTAGTGACCACTGTCGGATATATCCACAAGCATTTAAGACCATAACCGGATTACTATGAACGCCACAACTGTGTAACACTAAGGCTCACGATCCTGTAGTTTACTTTAAAACTATAATAGCTAAATGCCTATCCCATATGCCTACTAATTGTCTTCTCCGCCCAATGCCAATGTACAAGTCGAGAATACAACATGGATATCTTGTATCTATAATGCAAGTCACTTATGAACTAGAATAAAATCAACTACGTTATATATCGATACACATGCCATGCACACCGATAGCAAATCGAGTGCGTAAGCCCGTGCCATAACATGGACTCATTCTGTGACATAAAATGATACGTGTCAAGGCCTCGAAAGTTATAATGATAACTCCACAACTTTGGATACGTCTAGCAGAAACAAGGTCAAACACAAGCCGTAACATCGACGCCTTCATCGACTGCACCAGAGGCATTCTCAGACGCTCACAATTATATAATATTTAGAGCAGAATAAATAACTAAATTTAAACAGTACAACAAGGAAAGGTATACTTACCTGAAACTCCATGCTGTAGATATAAAGTGCCTGCTCCTGAGACCATGTCAGATCGATCAAGCAAGCCTATAGGTATAATATTAAGTTAGTCTTTTCATTAATGAACCCTAAACACGAACAAGATCATAACTAATGCGACGTCCTAACTTGGGTTCATAGGTTACTAAGTTATTTCTCAAACACATAGTTACTTGGTTTTTCACTTTCTAGTGTTATCTAACATATTAGGGTTAACAACTAGCACCCAAGCTATACTTTCATCACATATATCTTGCAACTATATTATTACCAAGTTCATCATCTAATACTAAGAACATTAACTAGCATGGCATATTATACTCCCAAACATAGTATTTATAACAATTATTCTTTAGAGCCAAAACTTGGCAATGTGCCCAACATGTTGTGTAATAAATCTCCAAAGTTTAACCAAGCAAAATTTTACATATAATCCATTTAATATCCATTTAATATTCTGAAATTAAATATATATTACAAACTAATATGGCATATAAATCATTCTTAGCATGAGAGATTTATATCAAAACTATCTCTAACAATTCTAAGTATAAATCCTATCATACATATCCATGTAAATCATCATCAAATTAAGTTTATAAATACTGGAAATATTTTTAACAATATCATGATTCCTCTTTTTATCATGATATTTTAGGCATCCAAGTCATCTAAAACTATACTAGTTAGCGCGCACAACTATTAGCACAACTTTCAACAAATTCCTACCCATGAATTTCTATTATTCTATCCTCAAAAAACTTATTTATATTCTGAAAATTTACTTTAAATAGGGTTTAAATTAGATTTTAATAATGGTTTTATGGGTTATTTATCATAGCAAATGTGATACACAAGTTGGTGAACACATAACACAATCATATGCTGATATTGAAGATCACCTAGAGGATCATGTATAGTTTATCTAAAATATATAGAAATATGTAAAGAACCTAAAGAAAATTATTTAGAACATCAAGAGGGTCTCAATTAGGAGATAAATAATCAAATAACAAAGAGAAAAAATTGTAGAAATTAGTCCAAACAAAACCTTCTTCAAAACATTTCTAGATTTGACCTTTGGTACTTTATGCTCCTTGTACGACTTGTGTGGATTGTTCTAGGAGTTTTTGTGGTTAGGGTTTATGGTATATTGATAGGAGAGAATGTTAGGGTGGTTTTAGAGGTAGTTTGGGGGCTGTGGAGGTAGTGGAGTGGCATGAGAAGGGGATAGGCTAAATTCGGATTTTGGCCTGGACACTTCTGGTGAAGGAGTTGTTTTGAGGAAGTTAGATTAACTTTTTGTGGAAGGTTTGTTAAGAGAAAGTGTTGAAGACAAGGAAAAGGAAAAGTGTACTGAATTTGAGCGGAAGAAACTAAGTGTGGAGGGAGTTATGGCCGGATTGGTAGGGACTAGCTGAGTTCTGATTCAGCCTGGGTAGGGGTTGATAGATGGAGGTATGGAGGGAGATGAAGAACGATTTGGGAAATGTTTTATGAAGAAAAATTGTAGGGGAGAGGCTTAGAAAGAAATTTTGTTCAGGTGTCATAAGGTAAAAAGGTAAGAAGAGGTCATGGGTTGGCCAGCCACTAGGGGGAGGTAAAAAGTTTGAGTATTACAAACTATTAGTGGGGAGGAGAAAAGTTTGGGGGTTACAAACCTTTAGTTGGCTGTATTTATATTCACCAAATACTAAACAATAATTTATTGGTGTGAGAAAAAAGGGTGTTTGGTATTTGGGATAATAGGTGAGTGTTTGATGTTTAGGATTGAGTCAAGTTGGTGCCAATGGTTTAATTTGGTCTAGTCAAGTGTCATGAATGTTCCATATCTAAATAGAGTACAAGAGTTTAAGTTTGAGAGTGACACAAAGGTCATAGTTGTAGGCTAATTTATCTAGGAAAAAAATATAAATTCTATTAGAAGACGAAAGCTAGTATTGTGTTCCCAAAATTGAAACTATGGTAAGGTGCGCCAAAGATATCACAATTAAAGTATGTAAAATAACTCCATTTTCCTAACCCTAATTATCCTAAAATAAATATAATATCACACTAAACTATATATACCTAAATTTGGATGAGGGAATTTACAAAAACTAAGCCATTCCTGACAACAAACTTACTTTGTACTGATCCAACATCTATTCCAAACTACCTTCACATTGTAGTATTGCCAGCCACAAGTAAAATAAACACTTATTCTAATATGAAACACAATCCATCCCTCAGACACGAATCAACTTAGCATTATTATAGATTCAATTATTGAATTTACTCATGTATATTCTCATCATATTGGTTACCGCACATATATTGACTTCTGTTTATTCCCTCATGCAAAAGATTGATTATAGGTTATCATACTATGACATCGAATCATTTTTGGGTTCTTGGTATCATTACAATTCAATAATTACATATAGGGTACCAAAATATATTTAGACTTATTATATGGAACATCCAGTGAGCAACCAGGGGGTCAATAGACCTTCGATCGCGGAAGGAATTTAGAATAGTAGCAGAAGCAATTTAGAATAGTAGCAGAAGCAAACTCAAGGTAATAGCGAAAGCTATATTAGTTCTAAACTAAATCGAGTAAGAATCCCATAATATAAAGTCGTGCTCTAATATCATTATGTCACGCCCCGGTTTTGCAGAACCAAAAATAGCCACAGCGTGATGTCGTATAAACCTAGATTGCACTTGTATAAGGCAAGAAGATTGACAATTAAATAATTTATCTCAGAAAACATCGACATTGCAGTGAAACTAAGCAAACTAATTGAATTACGAGAAGATATATGAAAATAATCTCTTTTTACTGATAGTATCATTAGATACAAAGGCTTACAACATATTAAAAGGGTTCTTTAAGCCTGCAATATAGTAGGCCATACTTGGCTTACATTGAACTTGTAGTCTTGGCTTACAATCTTACTAGTAAAACATAATTAAAATGTTCCATATATTATGCCCTTTATAACAGAAGATAACATCTTGGAAGAAGAGCTTCTGTATGCCCAAAAAATCATCGATGCCTCGGTACAGTTCAAGCCACTCCCTGCACCTGAATACCCGGGTGTCACGACTCATACCTGATTAATCAGGCACGAGTATGTGGGTACGTTCAACCTATGCCACAACATCGACGGTAGAACGCTGTCTAGACCTCAAGTTCAATACAAGTCTAACTAATACCCATAAGTACTCAATCACAATAACTAAAGAAAGAGATGAATGAAGAAAGATAATCCGATAATAATCTAACATAAATAAAACTAAGATATGGCACTGAGATAAGAAAATAATATCCTAGATATCACCAGATGTCGTCACTAGGTCCACAGTAGTCTCGATCATGGCATCACTCTGAACTCATAAACGTAAAGCACAACGAAGCCTAAAAATATTATACAGTCAGGATGGAACGAGTACAACCTAATAGCAGTTCCATTATATGATAGAAGCTATAAAACAGTAATAGTAATAAAATAAATGATAAAAAAGTAAAACTGAGAAAATACATGGAAAAACTGAGAAACAGGTAAAGGAGAAACAATATGACAGGTGATAACATATATGAAGTAAAATAAAGAAGAACTATACTAACTGGTGTATTGAAATATTAGTTTGATATGTTACCGTCTTTGGCCTAACACGGTCTATAATAAAGAGAAGCTAGCTCAACCATACATGAAATATATGATCAGCTAGTTGCCACGGTCTACAATACCACACGGACTATAAGGTATGATCACATATACAACTAATACTTTCCTACCCCCGACTAGTACAATGGATCCAAATTATAATACATAATGACACGATAATCACTACGCATGATCTATAATACGAGCACGATGATCATGGTCTATATAATCATGGAGAATATTAAGGTAATAACTAAGGAGTAACATCTCATGACGGGGATCTAAGTATACCAATTTGTGTACCATCGTGTCAGGAATCAAATATAACATCACTAAGAACTTGTAACATATAAGCTATCAAATACAAAAACTATCAAAGAATGTACTCTCCTGAATCCCGAGATAAAAATATCAAACGGTGTCCGTATCAGAGCCTCGAAGACCTATATATAAATTATCATGTCAAAACAGTAATTTAGAATTATAAACATGCAAAACTAGCTCAATTCTTGGTTGTTTGAGTTAAACTAGGTCAAACTATATCAACTATCTAATTTGGGTTCTAAGTTGTCCATTTAGTTGCGTATATAGTCAAACTAGTCAAAACTAGATATTCTAGGTCAATACCTTGCTAAACTAGGTTTCTAGTCTATACTAACTAATATAGATACTAAGATACCATATTTCATATATAAATTAGTAATACCTTAGCCTAACTCGTTATCTTACCCATGACACAATATTACCGTAGTCTATAACTACATACCTAGCTATAACCCAAGGTAAATCTAATACCTTGACCAAATACCTTAACTCAATACCCTTACCTAGACCATAACTTAACCCTCACTTGATATCTTGATATCTCACTAACCCCCTTTCATGTATCATAGATACCATGATACACTACCCTCACCATCATTAACACCTTGGTATATATATACCATGGTGCCACTCTTCATTTCAACCTCAACATCAAGTACTTAATATCTCACACACTCACACTTAACAAAATATTTGAAAAACCTTAACATCACCTTTTCCCTTGCACTGTTCTTGTTTGAGCTTAATGCTCCCAGAATTTTAACTTCATACCTTAACATGATGCAACTGCTAACCTTCCAACTATGCACTTGCACTGTCAACCAACACTGACACAGTCCATTGATACATTACTCAACCCCTCTCATCTCTCATTATCTAATCACCAAACTTGCACACCCTCAACAGACTTCAGACCGTGCTGCCTAATGCACTGTTAATACTCTTCAACTACACCACTGCTCGATCAACCCCTATACATGAACTCATCTTCACCCTCACATTAGTGCATCAGTGCACTGCCAACTCCAGAGCAATGCTCAGGTCTGCACAAGATGCAGACCCCTCTTGTGCCTGCTATTGCAACCCGAGCATCCCCTAATCCCCATGCCTGCAGTAAGGCCTGCATCCAATCTTACACTGCAGTACAAGATCTGCACAGTGCAGACCAGACCATCCCTCACTCCTAACTTGTTGTGTGCAAGGTCTGCACCATCAAATTTTTCCTAATGCAACTCCCCATACTTCAACCCACTACACCATACTGCATCCCGAGCATCCCCACAAGCAAACAGGCACTTCAACTACAGACATATCCAAAGTACACCTACAGATACTACTCTATACACAGAAATACACACATAAGCAACCTCATAACTCCACAATACTTACTCTACACTACACAATCCTATGCCAATAATTCCCACCACATTCACAACACCACCAATCAAACACTTAATGTACAACACTCCATGATACACACACATAAGTGTATGATACTCTCTTGATACACACTCCAAATGCCCCAAAACCCCACCAATTCATATTGAGCACAAATAATATATGAAATAATGGTATAATTAAGTAAAATTAAGCAATTCTAATCGATCTATAAGAATTTGGCACCATAGAACACTAATATAAATAAATTACCAATTTCTACACCACCGTATCCTGGCATATCATGATATAGACTCAATACACCAAATTATGGACACCATTACATAACCAATTAGACACTAATAGTTCATAGGAGGAAACAAATCAAACACCACATGGACACAATTTGGATTTTCTCCAAATTAAGCCCTATAATCAACTTTCTATATGACACAAGTAGATCTACCAAATTAAAGGCTCCTAGTGCCTAGATCTACCAATAGAGGGTCAATTCCAACCAAGGGAAGGTTCCTATAGGTCCAAGGGGTATTTTTAACCCTGAATTTGATAAAATGGAGAGAATTACCTAGTGTTTGTGCAGCACATTTGGAGAATTTTGAATTTGGACATGGAGGGACGAGTCAGACACAATCCACCAAGGCTTGGACTCCTCCTCAAGCTCCTCCTAGTGCTCTAAGATCCTTGCTCTCCAATGGAAGAAGAAAGAAAGGTTTTGGTGATAAATGGGAATTCAAATTCTAAATCTAATATTTGGTGGAAAATGAATTGGTGTTGCTTGGAAAAGAAGTAGGGATAAATGGAGGAAAATTTAGAATTCAAATCTCTTTATGACAAGGTTGGCCACTACTTGGACTTGTAATTGATTTTAATTACTAATTGTGCCACTCCATCATCTAATTTAAATTCAAATTTGGAGGAAAAGGAATCTAATTGGTTTAAGGAAAGAATCTCTACAACTAAAAGATAACATTCTCTTCATGACAACAAACTAATTTAATTAAACTAACTTTGGTCATTAGCACTAACAACAATTAATCCTAGACAATACAAATAAATTATATACTAACCATTAACATAATTTAATATAAAAATATTAGCAACATATAGAATTACCAAAATACTCCTAGGATGAAAAGTGGTGGTTACACCGGGGAAGCCAACAAACGTGGGTCAGTATATATCGCCTATTGCTGAGAAGAACTAGCCCATCACCTAAACTGACATTAGTAATCATGTGAAGCATGCATATTTGAATAAGCGATATTTTCATTAGAGACTAGGTTTATTTAAAAAAGATATAGAATGACAAGGAGAATAGTGTCATTATGTTTACATATTGAATAGTATCAGTTAGAAAATATGAAGCATAATATATATCGCTTATCAATAATTTCTTACCAATAACCCACTTGTACATCCCCGCAAAAATATGGATTAAATAGAAAGGAAGAAGCAATATAAACCGTTCTTACATAAGATTCGTTAAGCCTGCATAAATGTGCTCGTCAGTATACAACCTAACTATATGAGGGTCATTGGTGTTGTTTCACCATGTATGATTTTTATATGGTATTGCGATGCATCTCCTAAAAGTAGGTAGCTAACCTCAATGAGAATCTTATAATATTACGTGCCTATAAGCACGTTCGATTGTTTCCCCTAGGTCAAAGTAGTCCTAGTGCCGCAGAAACCGATCAAGAAAACTTATCAAACCTTGTGCACAAGTTGTCCATGACCATGCAACGTATATGCAATAAAATCTTAAAGATAAATTATACAGTAAAGAAACATAAGTAGAGCATCCGCATAATCGATCTTCTTTGTTCTATAGATATACTCATTCTTTTTCCGGTTGGTGACATGCAGGTCTTAATATACTGACATTCTTTAGTCCTGTGGTACCAAACAATAATCTGACAGTTCAGTAGTATTTTACCACTATTATATTCTTTGCATATGAAGCCTTTCTTTCATAATTTTTGTGCATTGATGCACTCCATAGTTGTACATATATTCAATATTACATTGCCAGTGTTATAATTTGTAAGGTGACTTCAATAGTATTGGTTTATTCCCATGTAAGAATTATATTACAGCATTTTGGTGTCAATAGTGCTAGCAGTTTATCTTTCATGTGTTTCATTGATTACAACAATATTGAACATAAGGCATTATTATCTTTAAATATAATAGAGTAGCATTCTGTTATGAAATACAATAAGGTAACACTAGCATTCATTTTACTAGGACACGAAGAAATAGAGCAAAAGGGATAGATCAACTCACCTATACAAATCACATTCCTTCTCCGATCTCACATATGCCTACAATTTTTCAGGAGATGATATGACATGATGCACAATCTTCTTATTCGACATAACTATACCATTGAACCATGCTTCATAATATATTCATTCAACTAAGTTAAGCAAGATTGTGTCATCATACCAAATATCTCAGTTCTTAACATAACTTATATCCAACTGTTTGATCCATCTAGATGCTAGCGTAATACATTTGTGTGGAGTAAAAAATTACACTCACCCCCATATTTCCCATCCAATAGCTGTGTTCGATAGTCAACGGAGTAAAGGGATCACTTGAATCTGATCTCCATCGTCCCACTTCCCGAGAATCTCGGACTTGTTCTTACATTATTATATTTATATTTCCTGTATAATCCAGTCTGTTAACAAGTTCAATAAAATTTGTTTCCACTCTACCCCTACTCTGCTAGGGAAGTACTTACTCTCCAATGAGAAAGCGACAACATAATCTGACACACTATCGATGGAAAATCATACTGATACCCTGATCATGAATTTCAATTAATAGAAGTTCGAGTAGACAATCTTAGAGGTCTCTGCTGGTCCACATAATGCACCTCACTACAATGAGCTCTCTTACTCAACTAGCATAATCAACAGTAGTGTTGATCCTGCCAAACAAGCACGCACGATTCACTCCTTCGAGGAGGTCATTGGGCATGTCGAGGCCTTCAATATCTATAAATATATGGATCATATCCGGAGCAAAGTCAGAGTCGAACACCATGCCGTCAATGGGTTGCGACAAGGCAACAACCAGGAAAAAAATATTGGAGTCATTACTAAGGGAGCTTCTTCCCGCGAAACGAAGGCAACATCACTAACGTTAAAACTGGCTTACGACTCCAACAGTAGGTTGTTCTTTCCAGCATAGCACCTGAATGTGAATAATGTATTCTACTAGAATATAATATATTATATAAAATTTCCTTTGGGGGTAGCCATTCTCCTAAAGATAGCCAACCAATGGAGGATAATCTATCCTATGGGAGTAGACGATCCCGTGCCAACCGGCGACCTGCCAAAAGCCAAAGCATCTCTGGGGGTAATCGTGCCACTAGAGTACATTTATCAATAGTAAGGCATCGAAAAGATATCCTACTTATCGTACAGCCTGCAAAAATTTCAAAATCAAATCAAGCTAACATGGACCTACGGGAGCATCTCAACCGTTGGAGGGAGGTCATTCCCGATCTAGGGGTTGTGCTCCCTAACTTAACTTGCTGCCACAAGATTTAGATTTTGTATCACTATTCTAAATATCGTGCAATGCCCGTACGACCTTCATTCTTTGACAAGCTTCAAGCGGTTCTCCCGTGAACGCATGGCTGCCACGACAGGCTGCTAATGAAGAACCTTCACACGCCTCTGCCAATTTGGCGGGGCATGAGTCCAGTCGAAAGAAGCCAAGGAGGGAAGAAGAAACTAGCCAAAATCTAGCATAGTCCAACAATGAGTAGAGGATATTCATCCAAATTGGTTCCGCTTAAGTTATATACCAAAGGACCAGATTGAAGAGTCGTTCAACGTAGTATGCTACTCCCTCTGCGGGTAGTCAATCTATCGGATCTGATTCTGAAGCTAAAATTATCGAATTAATCTACGTATCCTCGATATTGTGCCTTGCATTGAGAAAAGGAATGTACCAGCCCACATGGCTATGCAAGGTGACGGTGCTAGTAAAGATACCAACATTCGCATCCATAACATAGAGATAAAACTAGAAGAGTTATGAGTGCTCTTAATGTCTATGGCGACACGATAAAGCCCAGCAATCGTAAGTCCTCATCAAACCAATGAACGCAATCACGAGGCTGGTACCGCATTCACTGCCTTATATCCCGAAGATGCAGGAAGCAAGACAACTCTTGAAGGCACAATCAAGAACCTGAAGGACAGGTTCAAGTCCCTAGTCAATCAAGAGAACCTCCAGAATGTGGGGATAGGCTTGCCATATCCGATCGAGTGGGATAAAGCAGTCGGCCTTATAAGCTCTGACGTCCTTGTCATACGAAGGTCTGACGTCTTCGAGCCAACACCTTTATAATTTTAAGTCGTAGACCTTTGGCATCTCAACGAATGATGCATTATGAGGGTTGCTCTTTATCGTAACTCACCATGGACCTGCGTTCTAATGGTTCCACAGCCTCCCTGTAGGTTTCGACAAATCTTGGAACCACCTGGAGACAGCATTTCTATCTCGCTTCTATAAAGAAGAGATAAGCTTCAACATGTCTTCCCTGATCAATGCGAAGTCGAAGGAAGGGGAGTCAACTAAATACTTCATCGAATGCTTTCGTAGACTGGCTCTCAAATGTTCTCAAGGTACTCCAGTGACAATGCTCATGGACACATGCAAAAATAACTTCATGTCGTCAATCAAATTATGTCTCAGAGTTAGCCCCCTTAAGACTTGAGTGACCCTAATCGATGGTACCAAAATGGTTGAAGAGCATGTGACAAATTTTGATTAGTTGGGCTTCTAGAGGGTCAATTCTGACGGAAGCAGTCAGTTCCAACAGAGCAAAACTAGAGGTAAAAAAATCTATGATGGTGGATCTTTTTGTTGATGACCAATCAAGGCAGCCACAGCCATAATTCCTAAGGACGTCGCACAACTACACTTTAGACGATGACTATACAGTACCTATTTTTTAAGTGCTACTAAAGGGAAGTAAAATACAGCTCCCTGAATCTAGACAACCCGAAAGGTAGGGCGCACTAATAATCCTAAGTACTGTGAGTACCACCGACTGATCGATTCCAAAGTCCTAACACTGTGTAATAAGCAGAAGAAGGTTGCCGCCAACATGGTGTCAGTCCAGTTTGGCGAATTCCGTCTAGTGTAAACATAATGGTGTGGTTCCTATCCCGGTAGCAAAAATGAGGCTCATCAACATACCTCCCTAATGGAAGGCTGCAACTTGGTGCCCCTCATGTTGCATTTGACCCACATCTCCTCAGACGAATAGTAGATTTCATCCTTAGAAAATTTTAAGTCCGACAATGCAATTATTTTAGACCAGGAAGATCATCTACCCATCGAGGCCATGACAAACTCAGAGAAAAATATTCGAGAGGCTAACGCGGACACTGTCCAACCAAGGACTACGAGGACAGGTAGGCTATATAAAAAAATTATGATCAAGTTTCTAGCAGAAACCTTCTATCTATCTCAGCAGCGAGTCCAGTAGAAGACTTAACAAAATGTCCAACCCTGGAAAAAGCCCAACAAACAAGGTTTCATAAAGCCTTGTAGAAAGATGCATCTCCAGGTCCCGCGGAACCTTATACATTTGACATCGTGACCCAGTTGGCCAATATACTACCTTGACTCTCTATACAAAAAATATTGTGTCTGTCCAATGAGACCAGAGATGTGCTGCGAGAAGCACTCGTATAAGCTGAGTCCTACTTAACAAAGATTATACCTCGTCCAGAAGTAGATGATGATTATTCGCACTGCCATAATGCAAACCAGCACATACCTAACATTACCTTCTCGCAAAAAGTTATGTTGTTGAAGCACAATCAGCGCGATCGGTCTCTATATATACCAGGTGCATCAGATGGGTTAAGGTGGACCAGATGGACATCGACCGAGGTTCATCTCTAAGCATCATCCCTAGGAGTCTTTTACAAACATTGAATATACCAATGCGTCAGCTATCAGCAACCAACACCACTATTCTTGGCTTCAACATCGATCGTTGCACTCTCCTTAGGAAGATTCTTTTAAAGGGTCGCATCGAAGACCTCCAAACATAAGTGACGTGCTATGTCATTGACATAGAAGTGTTCTACAATGTGTTACTGGGGTAACCTTGGATATATGAGAACCTTATCGTGCCAACAAATCTACACTAATGCTTTAAGTACGTGGATGGACAAGGGAGGCCAAGACCGAGTTCACAGACATCAATCCCTTCAAAGGCCTGGAGGCATACTTCTTAGATACCCTCCTCTATAAATAAACACCATATAGGAAAAATGATAGTCATGAAGCTAACGATGAAGCATAGGCTAACAAAGCAGGTGAGGAACCCACGGTGCTCTCTTTTAGAGGTTACAAAATAAGGACCAATGTCCATGAGGAATCGGAACCCTTCGTCATTGATTTAAGTACTCTGAAAGCTCGCAAAAGTTCGGTCACAAATGAGCCACCTTTCATCATCAACCTTAGAACCTTGGGCAAGCCAGAGTCTCCTCTCCTCATCAATCTAGATGCCTTGGATGGTATGAAAGGTTCGGATATAAGCGAACCCCTCATCATCAATTTGGCTAACTTAAATCCCTTTTAAGGGTCGAACAATATCGAACCACTCGTCATTAACCTCTTTGCTTTCACTAAGGATGCATTGTGAGCACCCTAATTTTCATATAAGGTTATTTTGGTAATTATCAATTATTTTTTTAATTAATTTAAATATTTATTTGATAATTTATTGAACTATAGATACTCTTTGCCAAGGTATTGAGATTTTAGTACAACACTAGCCCTTACCTTCTGACCAACTTTGTATACTAGACTTAGACGAGCCAAATTAGGTTCATGGATTGAATGTCACTCATAAATTTGCATCGCTATGCTTTATTTTTGTCGCACAGCTTTTGCGACGTAAAATCTAGATATTGACAATTTAGCACTTTGTCGTTGCGTACGATTTTAATGCGCAACATCAAACCTTTTCATCTAACCAACATCACATCCATGAGCCTAACTAGACCTATAATGTTCTTATTAAGGTTGTCCCATTCATTTAAATCCCTACATGCTTCATAAATATCACATGATTTAATTCCTAGTTTAAATATCCAGTTTTTTATTTTAGGAAACCGCATATTGCATATCTTTTGTACACTTTATTTAAAATAAAATAATTAATTATATAATAGGCTAATGATTATTATAATTCTAACAAACCCTCATGGACCCTTAAACACAAGTCCCTTTTGGGCCCAACATAACTCCAAGCAACCAACACCCAAAAGCCCAACCAACAAGTATATATAAACATGCAACCCTCTCCTCTACCTAGCCCTAGCCGCCTCTCCTCTCTTATGAAAGACCACAACATCATCCCTTCACTTTTTAACATCTTCTCTTACTCCTCTCCCTTCTCTACACCTTCACACACCCCTATGAGCACCCCAAGGCCGACCCCAAGGCCAATCCTTCACCCGAACACCCCCATATTAGGTTGGCTGCTACTACTACTACTTATTGCTACTTTAAACAGTGACCAAAACCCCTCCAAAACCCTATTTTCTTTATCTATTTGAAGTCCGGTAGCACTCTGTCAAGTGGTGTTAATTTTGGAGTCCGTTTGGTACTCCGTTTGGCCGTAGTGGCGAAAAAGGTCACCGCCGTAATCGCGTACACGTAAGTTTTCCAACTTCAAGTCTCCTTCCTATTTTTCATGAAATAAAATACATGTCGAACCATGTTAATGTTAGGTAGTGATTATAAATATTTTAATGCATATTAAACCATATTTTTATGTACAAAACTACCCCTAGTAGTTGAACAATCTAGACATGGACACAGTGCATCAATACTAGTTGTAGTTCTTTGAAGGTTGCCATATTTTGGCTATGTAAATAAATTCAAAATTTTAATATATTTTAATTATAGAATATTTAATATATTATTTTATTATTTAATGATTTTTTTGATGCAAATAGGGTAGTTGCATGCATAAACTACGTAACGTAGTTGCTAGGAATCACTAGTTGTCGCCCGTAGAGACTTTTTACATGCAATAATATTGGGTTGGTTATTTTCATATAATCATAAATAATTTCAAAATTAATTGTTTTTAATAATAAATGATTTAAAAAATAGTTTTGAAAATGTTTAATGACTAGTAATATTCTGGTGTGTAGCTATTTGCATATGCAACCAATCTAGAATTAATAACTTGATAATAACCTAATTTAACTAGAAAATTTGAGTCTAATTAGTGTAATAATTAATTGGTAGGTGTTCGAGATATTTCTGTGGAGAGCTCCAGACCAGACTTGTTATGCTTGCAGTTTGGCTCAGAAGGCAAGTACACCTTACTTAATTGTATTATTCAGTTACATTATGCCTAGTTGTTATTTGTTATATGTGTGCACGTGTCTTAGAGTAGTAGACTTATCAGGTATATTGTGAAGGTACGTGGTATCTTCTGACCTGACACTTGTTCAACACGTTCACTGAGTGAGAGAGAATGCATGGACTAGCGTGTTGACTGGCCTTTGATACGTGAGTTCGCGTCTTATGTTAGTAGTTGATGTTAGTTTAGTTCCTAGATTTTATTGACGTTATTGCATTATGCCTGTACCACATATACTGTTCGGATAGTATATTGGGAGGGAAGAATCTACTTGTGAGCGGATGGAATTTTTTTTTGTAAATGGTGTACCCCCGAGTTCTGTTGAACGCCTGGTAGGATGACTGGTTCTTCTATTTCTTCTCCCTCATGCACCACTAGAGATGTCTCCAGTGCATATCACATAGATGGTTTAGTTACCCTATTTATTGTTTACTGCTTTATTTTTATGCATGTCAATTTCTTGTGTACTTGTTATGTCCCTCTTGGGACCCGGCACCTCTTTCAGATCCAAACGAGCACTTATACCCGACGGACTACGGAGTTGGAGATTTTGCTGACGATGACCTTGAGGTGGAGCCACAGGAGTTTCCTTGAGCATTATGGATGATAGTTGCTTAGTGTCTTGGGTGTCCTTATCTAGTTAGCTTGCACCTGGACTATTTCATTATTGTATAGTTGTATTTTATTTTAGTATTCTTTCATACTTATACTTTATCTATTCATTCAGTTTCCTATTCGGTGATATTTGTGGATAAGAGTAGATTATTACCTTCCTGTGATATTGTGACTTAGTTATATTCTATAGCGTACTACGACTGGTTAGGTCCATTAAATTGGGTTCCTATACTTTTTAGTATAGCTGGCATGCGTACGTTTATCTGGTCCTACGTATTTTGGGACTAGGGCATGACATATTTTTAGTGGTGGCCCATGCAGGTCGAGAGATTTTGTTTTGGTTGCATGACTGTACTGAGAAACCCTGCAACTAGGATTAGAATATAGTATCTTATCCACTTATTTGACTAACTTTCTTGATTTTGTTCCAAATTCTTTGCACTCGAATACCTTCCTTGGCCTTCGGAATTACATTCTCTTAATTTTCTTGACGTCACTATAACCATTTCCTCACCTCTCCCTATTTTGGAGGGATAAATATACTCCTTTAATAGTTCCTTGAGTACAGGCTTCTGCCAGAATGTAGGAATCCTTGTTGTTAGGTTTAGAAGATAATTATGATAGCATACCTACTAAAAAAATGAACTAGAGTATTGACAGCTCCCAAAAGTTTAGTATACCTAAATAAGCCCTAACATCCAGCACCTGTAAGTTGATGGACCATTATCCCTTGTTATTTATAGGTATGACTTGAGCGTGGTATAAACTACTAAGGTTAGTTAGAAATTTGACCATATTGTTTGATCCTAGTATTAAGGAACTAATAGAAATTTATTATTGGATATTAGGACTAAAACTAACTTCCATAGTGAGATAATATATGGGAATTATAAATTTAGATTCTTGTCTTAGTATTAGCAGAGTAGTATCTTAGGAAACCAAGAGGAATGAACCAATACCTTAGTAGGAGCAAGGGTACCCTATCTTCAGCCTAGCAGATCCCCTAGAATCTATGATCATCGTTGATTCATACTTGAGTATTCCTAAGTCACCGACAATGTCATATCATCCAACCTTGGGTAACTATCTTTCTTTACTATAACTTCCTTGCCGTTACTTTAAATATCTAACCATTACAAGAATTTGACTCTATTTTCAAATTGTGCCAACCTAGGAAACTATTATATCCTCGCAAATATCATCTCCTCTTAGGAAATATGTTATCATCCAACTATTTATATTCTTTCCCATCTTGAGTTAACCATCCACCATTTATAGATCAATTGTCACAGCTCTTTAAATAATTGAACATAGTAAATTATTAGAACCTTATTTTTTTCCTTGACCATACCCTGAAACGGAGACTATCATATCACCTTCTCTTAGGATACCATGATATCCACTTATGTTACATATCCCTTCTATCAATCATAGATCCCTTGTCATGCTCTCTAATCGTTTACACCTAGAAAATAATTTAAATGCTTCCTTGATCATACCCCGACCTCGATAACTTGAATACCATCTCCTCTTAACAAACCACGTTATCATCAAGAGCCTTATTTACTTTTATATCTTATTTTCTCATAATCTTAACTTTGATATTTATTATTTTGTGTGATGTCTAAAATTTTTCTTCATCTTTCAAATCGTGCCACCTTATCCCTCTAATTTTAGGCCAAGTAATTTCTTTTATGATAGGATTATAGTTTGATAGGATTATGGTTTGATTAATCTCAAATTTTAATTTTGTTGATAATTGTTAGAACTTGATAGGTTGAGTTATTCATTTAGGTTAGAATATAATTTTATAATTATCCTTTAGTTCCAAATCATATAACCTTCATCAATATATCTCAATACAGATTATATTCACCCTCATGTTGCGAGACAGCAACTTCTCCATTCTTAATATTAACACATTTTGTTCTATAAGCACTGATTATAAGTAAGAGTTAAGGATGACCATCACCTTAGAAAGTTTTATAATGCAGTAGGATACCCTAATAGTACCAAGATCTTTTCCTTATATACCTTAATAAGAGTTTCTACTCTATTTACAAGAATAAGGCTATTTTGTAGAATCTTCATAAAGCAATTACAATACTAGTTGAATCTTTTTAAGTTGGGTAGCGTATCCTAGAATTCCATAGTTATTAAGCTACACTAATAAGATATAATTAAACGACACCGAAATATATGCTAGCATAAGGAGATGGTGTTTGCCAAGACTACAGAATCCTAGCGGTCTGAACCCTAATTGGTCAACCATAGACTTAGACAAGAAGTTAGTATGACAACTGTGGAGACACAAACACCAGATGAGTCTTAGATTCTTGATGAATTTGAACTATTTATACTTTCATTCATCATAATCTTGCGTACTTATATTTTGGACTCTCTTGACATATATCACTATTATAGCTTAGTTTTGCAAGCTTATTCTTTTATCGAGCTTGTTCATGACATATGTATTATTGGGGATGTCCACTAATATTGTCTAATTAGAATCGATGTATTATGGTCTGATCAACCTTAGTGCACTTGGTTTGCTCTTCGTATGACTATTTTGCGTGGATTGAGATATAGTTGACTTAACTTATTATACAAATATACTTGCCCTTTAGGCAAGTCAGAGCATATCGTATTAATTACATAACTATATTGATACGAGCCTGTAAATAGGAATATACCAAGATAGGAACTCAATCCACAACTGATTTAATAATTTTCTCATTGAATTCGATTATCTCCCTTAGCCTTCACAATTGAAATTATTTATTTCCCTTGACATCACTATTATTGTTTCTCGTCTCCCCTTAATTCGGAGAGATGAATACCCGTGCTTGGTATAAGTTAGAAAATGGTTAGAAATAAATATTCCTTGGATATATTGCATTATTAGTTGCATGTTATATTTTTAATATACTTTTGAAGATAGGGAGGAGTATATGGATATGCTAAAAAAACTATAGGTAGATAGTTGGATTAAAAGTTTTCGAGAATAACTGATATTAAAGGAACTTATGAAAATTCTTTTGGAAGATAAAAAAATCTTGTAGAAACTTAAAGTTTTGATAGAGTATTTTATTCTAAGGTGGGTAGAAGTTGTAGAAATTATAAATGTCAAATTTAAATTATAGTAAATTTTTTTTATATTGCAGGTTAAACTCTTAGATGGTGGTTAAGAAGGCAATTAAGAATGATATGATAGAGAGATGTGAGTGCTTTTTCCCTTAAGTTTTTTTTTGGAAGAAAATTTAGAATTTCTTTGAGATTATGTGAAGAAAAGAAAACTTAAAGATATAGATTTGACTGTGAGGATAAGCGTATGGGGTTTGAATTTAAATTTTTATAGGATATATTTAGAATTTTTTTAATTAATTTGATGATTTGAGTTAAAATTTGAATTTTAAGAAATAAATTATTAATTTAGATTTTGAGAATGAAAATTTAGTTTAAAATTTGAAGACAGCGAAGTTCAAAAAAAATTTAAATTTTAGAATAAGATTAGATTGAATGAGCTTTAGTTATTTAAATTTTTGAGGAGATAATGATATATCGAATTTAGATTTAAATTTAGTTATTTGAATTTTAAGGCGATTATGATGTATTGAATTTAAATTTTTTTTTTTTTGGAGTTTAGATTTTTAGGATAAACATGAATTTAAATAAAGAGTTGAGAATTTAAGATTATGATATGCTTTGAATTGTGTTTAAATTTTAAGGAGATTATGATGACGGATTTAAATTTAGATTTGAAGTAGCTTAAAATATTTAAATTTTGTGAGATTTAAATTTGCAGAATTTGATAAGATTTGCCTTAAAATTTAAATTTAAGGATTTTAATAAAATTTGAACGAGTAGAATAATAATAATTTTAAAAGTGAGAATTGGTTCTAAGTTAAATTTAAGGAGTTTAAATATTGAAGTGGGCAAATTTTGAAGATTTAATTTTAAATTTTTAAGTTTTGAGAATAAAAAGTTAATTTTGAGGATCTTGTGATGTCATAACCAATGATTTGACCCCATGATTATATTATTTTTTTGAGTTCAAAGTTGATAAAATTTTTGTTATTGAAGATATTAAATTCCGAGAACGAAATTCTTTTAAGGTGGGTAGATTATAAGCACCATAATTTTTATATAGTGTTATTTTTGTAATTAGCAATTAATTTTTATATTTAATTTAAATATTTATTTGATAATTTATTGACCTATAGACACTTTTTGACTTGGTCTTGAGATTTTAGTACAACATTGGCCCTTACCTTCCAACCAACTTTGTATACTAGACTTAGACGAGCCAAATTAGGTTCATGGATTGAACGTCACATGGTTCAAATCCTAGTTTAAATATCCAGTTTTCTATTTTAGGAAATCGCATCTTGCATATATTTTGTGCACTTTATTTAAATTAAATAATTAATTATATAATAGGCCAAGGATCATTAGAAGCCTAACAAACTCTCATGGACCCTTTAACACAAGTCCCTTTTGTGCCCAACACAACTCCAAGCAACCAACACCCAAAAGCCCAACCAACAAGTATATATAAACATGCAACTCTCTCCTCTACCTGGCCCTAGCCGCCTCTCCTCTCTTATGAATGACCACAACAGTAGCCCCCTCCCTTTTTAACATCTCCTCTTCCTCCTCTCCCTTCCTCACACCTTCACACACCCCCACAAGCACCCCAAGGCCGACCCCAAGGCCAATCCTTCACCCGAACACCCCCATATTAGGTCGGCTGCTACTACAGCTTATTGCTACTTTAAACAGCAACCAAAACCCCTCTAAAACCCTATTTTCTTTATCTAATTGAAGTCCCCTAGCACCCCGTCAAGTGGCACGAATTTTGGAGTCCGTTTGGTACTACGTTTGGTCGTAGTGGCGAAGAAGGTCTCCGCCGTAATCGCGTACGCGTAAGTTTTCCAACTTCAAATCTCCTTCCTATTTTTCATGAAATAAAACTCATGTAGAACCATGTTAATGTTAGGTAGTGATTATAAATATTTTAATATATGTGAAACCATATTTTTATGTATAAAACTATCCCTATTTGTTGAACAATCTAGACACGGACATAGTGCATCAATACTAGTTATAGTTCTTTGAAGGTTGCCATATTCTGACTATGTAAATAAATTCTAAAATTTAATATATTATAAATACAGAATATTTAATATATTATTTTATTATTTATTGATTTTTTTGATGCAAATAGGGTAGTTGCATGCATAAACTACGTAGCGTAGTTGCTAGAAATCACTAGTTGTCGCCTGTAGAGACTTTTTGCATGCATTGATATTGTAACGCCCGCAACCGCACGATGCGTTACGCTGAGTCAAATTAAATAAAACAAATGCTGGTCATATTTGATTTATTAGAATTTGGGAAGAAGTATTGATTGAGTTGGTTTCATGTGCAGATGGCTAGCGGAGTTCGATGGAAAACAGGTGTTCGTTCAGAACAGTACTGAAATAGCTGGATGGGAGCGATTATGTCGTCTTCCTTAGTCCGATCGGTCGGATGATTTGGAGAGCACGGCCTGCTACACGGTCATACCAGTTGAGTAGATCGCGCTTTGCATCGGACCACGGGTTCAAGGGATTGGCCGTATCGGCAGGACAGGATGCTTAACGGGATCGAATATTGTGAGTGGGCTCTTTCCCTTCTCCTCTACTCCTTCATGCCGAATAATATGGAATACACGTAAAGGCTTGACACTCGGACTGTAACTTGGGAATCACTACACTGAGGCGTGCATAGAGTGTACGTTATTTGCTTGGTTAGGATTGTGGCTTGATTTGATTTGCACGTATGGATAGTTGGAGCTAGAGTTAGATATTACATTTGAGGAAGTTGGTTGAATGATTGGAATTATGCTTGGACAGTTGGAATGATACATTGAGGCAATGGGAATATCGAGAATTCGGACGAGCGAGCGTGCATCCGTGCACGAGTATCACTTGCTCGCTTTGTCTTGCAAAGCGAGCAGTTGTGATTCAAAACTGAACAACTGCATCGGCGAGGGTACTGTGCTACTGTTGGGGACATTATGCCACTGTTGGGGCATTGTGCCATGGGATTGTTCTGAGCATGGGGTGTTGCACCCATTGGAACACTATGTTGAGAAAAGGCATTGTGCCTATGGGAATAACTTATGATGTGGTACCTTGGGCAATATGTTGATGAATGGTTATGGATTCTTTGGTTATGAATGTTTTGGTTGGATATTTGGTTGGACGAGTCTAGGATCGCTTGGTGGGGCGAGAATGTTCGATCCTCTCGTTATACCTACTTGGTGTCTGCATGTCATGGACAACCTGTGTTGCACAGGGTTTGGTTTACTCGAACGGGATAGACTCCGGGGCACCGGGACCATTCAGCCATGGAGGAGACACAGTTATCACATCTTGGGCGGGGTACTGGTAGTCCGATACCACCAGGAGGGAGTAACTGCCAAGCCCTGGAACGGGTAGGACTGCCCGGTTGATCAGTCCGATCAACGTCCTTTATGGCTTGGCCATTGACTTCATATAGATAGGTGTTGGCATATTTTACTTTGGTTGGTTTGTGCTTCGTGTAGGCACGGCCACCTTGCCTCGGCAAGAGTGTGCACTTTGAGATTGGATTATGAGTTTTGGGGTGAGAATGGATATTGAGGCTTTGTTGATGGTTCGTTTTGTTATCGTGCTAAGCGGTGGCTTGAGTAGGACGGGTTGCATGCTAGATTCCTTCAGGTTGGATATATATTGCTTGTCGATTGGATTGAGTTGAATGCTTGCATGCTTAAACTGCTTTACAGCTTTCCTTAACATGTCATCCCTATGCCATAAAATGAATCTAGGATTCAACTAGAAAGATCACCATATAACTGTTTGCATTCACTATTTACTTAGTGTCGGCTTAGACGAGTGGGTTACCCTGCTCACCAATACGGCTGTGTACTGACCATATTTGTGGGCAATATTTTAGGTACGCAGGTGTAGTGGCACTGCTTGGATATACGGGACATGATGTATGAACTGTAAGTACCTTTGTGGGCCAGAGAAAAGAGCAAGAGTATTTCATCGCTTTTGTGGCATTGCCTTTATGACATTTCATTTGACCCTATCGAGAGCTTTGCTGCGTATTACTCTGATGTGTGCTTGGTACACAATACTTGACTTCCGCTGCAACTTGGTTATTTCGATGATAACTTTGATGTTTGATAATACCGCCTTGTACGAGCGCAACTCCAGGCTCGTACGGTATCACGTCCCGATAAGAACGATTATCCTGCGGGAGAGCTGCAATATGGTGATTCACGTTCAGCGGGGACTATTGAGCTTATGGGAGATTGGGACATGACAGATTGGTATCAGAGCGCCTGGTTTATTTTCTCGGACTTGGTCATTCGTTTCATCACAAACTCTAAATAGCTTCCGCGTGTCGTCTAGCTCTTGACTCTACTCAGTATCGCATTGGATTTTTATGCAATAAGTCTATATATTGCTGGTTGTGGCTGCATGTTATTCTTGGTTGCGTTGCCTTGGTTGGTTTTCGTTAGATCGCTTTGCCTCGTTAGGCGTTATTGCATTCGTGCAGTAAGTTGGGTAGCGTTATTGCATTTATGCAACAAGTTGAGTGCTGTCGTTGGGTTGGCTTGGTTTGTCGTTCGGGAGTTTCTGATTGCATCAATAGATCAGTTGGTTGGCATACGAGATTGGTTATGCGACATGTTTTGAGTAGAAACATTCGATAAGAATGGGTAGTTGCACGAGTTGCTCGTGTAGCAAAATTATTGGACGAAGTTTGAATTTTGGCTGGGTGTATCACAGAGAGCATTGCACGAGTTGCTCGTATGGCGCATCGGTTGAGCATGTTTGAGTTTGGCTTGGGAATATCAGCATAACATTGCACGAGTTGCTCGTACAACAAATGTATGAAACAGTTGGGTATTGGGTCAGATTTCATGGAAGAGAGCTCGATGCACGGGACTGCTCGTGTAGCAAAAGTATCAGACGGTTTGAGAATAGCTGAAAGCATTGAGAATGGGATATGGCACGAGTTGCATCACGAGATTGATGGAAATAGTTAGATAATTTAGGAATTGGCTAAATTTTGTGTCAGACTTGAGTTGGGCAAGGCAGGATCACACATAAGGGATGGTTCGAGCGGATTCTGGATCAGTACAAGGAATCATAATACGAGTAGCGACTTAATTCAGAGTGGTATATGGGATACCACATAGTGAGCAAGGCAATAAAATATTTTGGTTAGACATCACTAGGAATTGCCTCAACGGACTCGGGTAACAGGAATATAAGTTGGTTGATGCACATCGACTGAGTTGGAAATAATAAAAATGGAGCAAGCGAATACTGAGTTGAGAATATCGAGAACGGAATCGTACAAATGGAAGTATTATTGGGCTTAAGAGATGGACGAGATCGGAACAAACAGATGGGAGACGCTTGAGCGAACGATGGGTAAATCGGAGGATAGCGAGGACGGACTACGATTTTGGATAACACATTTGAGCTGTTGGTTGAGCAATGAAACACGAGCTTGGTTTGGAGCGGCAATGCGATAGTTTCACACAGACTTGAAGGATTTTGGATATTGCTGCTCGAGAAGTCGACTCAGGTTTAGCAGAAATGGAATTTTGGGCAAGATGGTACAACGTTGGTAGACGGATTCTCCGGAAAGACGTGAACGGATTATGGCAACAACTAAAGGCAAAGTTATGGCAGACGGACTTTTGAAGATAGCTAAATATGGGAGCAACGTCGGAGCAAATCACTGTGCTGCTTGAGTAAGTTAGACGTACATTGTGGAACGCGGCAAACGGATAAGAATTTGAGCAAGTCTTTGGTTTCGAGAATCATTACAATTGGTAGTGCGAGTAGTCGAACATGGCAGTTCAGAAAATTTGATGGATTCAGGGCGGAACGACGGATTGATGGAAGACGGTTTCAACGAGCGCAGTTCTCGAATTATAGCTCGGATAGATAGCAAGACTCTAAGTGGTTAAGCGGCATTGATTGACAGATCATCAGAGGTAGTGCATAAAATTCTCGGATTCGAAAGTTTGTTCGGATGGAATGGTTGGATTATGGTTCGGATTTGTAGATAAGATATAGCATGGTTCATAGTAACTGTCCATCGTGATGACTTACAATTATCGAGCGTAGCTGCGGGACAGCTGACCCTAGCGACTTGACCGCCAAATCGGAGATGAATATTGTAGACCCATAGAACGACCCTTGAGGCACCACATTCGGGAATGCATCGAGGGCAGATATGAGTAGTGTGTGTTAGAGATTTGGCTTGTTGACTGAGTGTTGGATTTGAAAGACCCCTTGGGATAGCCTTCAACTGAAGATGCAGCCGGAAGATCGAAGAGATGGTGGAAATAGCCTAGTCAACTGATAAGATTCAGAGTCGTAGATTTTGGTAGATGGCATCGCCTCTGACTCATCGTATCCTAGAAGGAAATATTATTCATATAAATTGATGATTGTGAAACTAGCTCGTGAAGTTAAAGCAGCGGCTGATTCAGATCAAATCTTTACGAATACTGGAAGGGACAGATGTGCCTCAGATTTACAAGATGTATCAGAACTTAGTCTGGAAAGCGTGCTCATTCAGAAGACAAAGGTGACATCCTATGCTTCGAGGCAGTGGAAGCAGTACGAAGAACTATGCCATGCGCAACCTAGGAATTATGGCGAGTGTGTCCATGTTGAAAATGTGGCGACACTATCCCTTTGGCGTGGCGGCGAGATCTTCGTGGATCACACGAACCTCAATATAGATGTTCACCCAGTGAGGTATTGAGATGGCAGAAAAAATGTGTTAGCTGAGATGATCTAAAAACAAAGTTTGATATTTGGGTAAGTTGCCTAGTTGGGGTAGTATCAGTTGAGAAGATCGTTCGGTGCACGAGATATATTTGGAGATTTTGCTAGTGCGAATTCAGAAATAGTTGGATAGATTGATTTGGAACACGAACTGATTGAGTCGGTAGGAAATCATCATATTTGAGAATAGTGCTCAAGCGAATATGTTGGAATAGAAATCAGGATTGGTTCAATTTAGAGTAAAGCAAATGGATGCCTCGGACATAAAGAAACCCTTGTAACTTGTTCAAATTTTCTATCACAAAGCATAGCTGAAATGCATGTATTTTAGGGACGCCTTAAATATGTGTACGATCCAAAATTAAGCGATACGGGGAATTCGTATTGACCTACAAGGAGGATGTGGGAATTCGGAAACTTGTACGAGTATTCAGCAGAACGAGATGCTGAGTCAGAATCGAGAAAATATGAGTTGCATAGAGCAGAGTTATGAAAATTGGATAGCGGCATGTGATAGGAATGAGTACCAGCACGGTTCGTGGACTAACCTGATTCTAAGTGGTATATTATGTAACGCCCGCAACCGCACGGTACGTTACGCTGAGTCGGATTGAATAAAACAAATGCTGGTCACATTTAATTTATTGGATTTTGGGAAGAAGTATTGATTGAGTTGGTTTCATGTGCAGATGGCTAGCGGAGTTCGATGGGAAACAGGTGTTCGTTTAGAACAGTACTGAGATAGCTGGATGGGAGCGATAATGCCGTATTTCTTAGTCCGATCGTTCGAATGATTTGGAGAGCACGGCCTGCTCGCACGATCATACCAGTTGAGTATATCGTACTTTGCATTGGACCACGGGTTCAAGGGATTGGCCGTATCGGCAGGACAGGATGCTTAACGGGATCGAACATTATGAGTGTGCTCTTTCCCTTCTCCTCTACTCCTTCATGCCTAATTATATGGAACACACGTAAAGGCTTGAACACTCGGACTGGAACTTGGGAATCACTAAACTGAGGCATGCATAGAGTGTACCTCATTTGCTTGGTTAGGATTGTGGCTTAATTTGATTTGCGCGTATGGATAGTTGGAGCTAGAGTTGGATATTACATTTGAGGTAGTTAGTTGAATGATTGGAATTATGCTTGGAAAGTTGGAATGATATATTGAGGCATTGGGAATATTGGGAATTCGGGCGAGCGAGCGTGCATCCGTGCACGAGTATCACTTTGGCTTGCAAAGCGAGCAGTTGTGGTTCAAAACCGAACAACTGCATCGGCGAGGGTATTGTGCCACTGTTGGGGGTATTATGCCACTGTTGGGGCATTATGCCATGGTATTGTTCTGAGCATGGGGTGTTGCACTCATTGGAACACTGTGTTGAGAAGAGGCATTGTGCCTATTGGAATAACTTGTGATGTGGTGCCTTGGGCAATATGTTGATGAATGGTTATGTATTCTTTGGTTATGGATGTTTTGGTTGGATATTTGGTTGAACGAGTCTAGGATCGCTTGGTAGGACGAGAATATCTGATCCTCTAGTCATACCTACTTGGTGTCTGCATGTCACAGACAACCTGTGTTGCACAGGGTTTGGTTTCCTCGAACGGGATGGACTACGGGGCATCGGGACCGTTCGGCTATGGAGGAGACACGGGTATCACGTCTTGGGCGCGGTACTGGTAGTCTAATACCACCATGAGGGAGTAGCTGCCCAGCCCTGGATCGGATAGGACAGCCCGGTTGATCAGTCCGATCAACGTCCTTTATGGCTTGGCCAGTGACTTCATATAGATAGGTGTTGGCTTGCTTTACTTTGGTTGGTTTGTGCTTCGTGTAGGCGCGGCCACATTGCCTCGGTAAGAGTGTGCACTTTGAGATTGGATTATGAGTTTTGGTTTCAGGATGGATATTGAGGCTTGGTTGATGGTTCATTTTGTTATCGTGCTAAGCGATGGCTTGAGTAGGACGGGTTGCATGCTAGATTCCTTCGGGTTGGATATATATTGCTTGTCGATTGGATTGAGTTGAATGCTTGCATACTTAAACTGCTTTACAGCTTTCCTTAACATGTCATCCCTATGCCATGAAATAAATCTAGGATTCAACTAGAAAGATCACCATATAACTGTTTGCATTCACTATTTACTTAGTGTCGGCTTAGACGAGTGGGTTACCCCACTCACCAGTACGGTTGGGTACTGACCCACGTCTGTGGGCAATATTTTAGGTATGCAGGTGTAGTAGCGCTGCTTGGATATACGGGACATGATGTATGAACTGTAAGTACCTTTGTGGGCTAGAGAAAAGAGCAAGAGTATTTCATCGCCTTTGTGGCATTGTCTTTGTGGCATTTCATTTGACCCTATCGAGAACTTCGCTGCGTATTACTCTAATGTGTGCTTGGTACACAACACTTGACTTCTGCTGCAACTTGGTCGTTTTGATGATAACTTTGATGTTTGATAACACCGCCTTGTACGAGCGCAACTCCAGGCTCGTACGGCATCACGTTCCGATGAGAACGATTGTCCTGCGGGAGAGCTGCAACGTGGTGATTCACGTTCAGCGGGGACTATTGAGCTTGCGGGAGATTGGGGCGTGACAAATATTGAGTTGATTATTTTCTTATAATTATAAATAATTTTATAATTAATAGTTTTTAATAATTAAAAATTTTAAAATGGTTTTGAAAATGTTTAATGACTAGTAATATTTTGGTGTATAGCTATTTACATATGCAACTAATGCAGAATTAATAACTAGACAATAACCTAATTTAACTAGAAAATTAGAGTCTAATTAGTGTAATAATTAATCGGTATGTGTACGAGACATTTCTGTGGAGAGCTCCTGACCGGACTTGTTGTGCTCGCAGTTTGGCTCAGAAGGCAAGTACACCATACTTAATTGTATTGTTCAGTTACATTATGCATAGTTGTTATTTGTTAGTTGTGTGATTGCATCTTACAGTAGTAGACTTACCTGGTATATTATGAAGGTACATGGTATCTTCTGACTTAACACTTGTTCAACACGTTCACTAAGTGAGAGAGAGTGCATACACTAGCATGTTGACTGGCCATTGATACGTGAGTTCGCATCTTGTGTTAGTAGTTGATGTTAGTTTAGTTCCAATATTTTATTGACGTCATTGTATTATTCCTGCACCGCGTATACCGTTCGAATAGTACATTGGGAGGGAAGAATCTACTAGTAAGCGTATGCGATTTCTGTTTCTTACTGTGTAAATGGTGTACCCCCGAGTTCTGTTGAACGCCTGGTGGGATTACTGGTTCTTCTATTTCTCCCCTCTCATGCGCCACTAGAGATGTCTCGAGTACATATCACACAGATGGTTTAGTTACCCAATTTATTATTTACTGCTTTACTTTTATGCATATCGATTTCTTGTGTACTTGTTATGTTCCTCTGAGGACCTAGCACCTTTTCCAGATCCAAACGAGCACTTGTACCCGACGGACTAAGGAGTTGGAGATTTTGCTGACGAGGACCTTGAGGTGGAGCCACAGGAGTTTTCTTGAGCGTTATGGATGATAGTTACTTAGTGTCTTAGGTGTCCTTATCTAGTTAGCTGGCACCTGGACTATTTTATTATTGTCTAGTTGTATTTTCTTTCAGTATTATTTCATACTTATATTTTGTAGTAGATTCTAAGACTTTATCTATTCATTCAGTTTCCTATTCGATGATATTTATGGATGAGACTTGATTATTACCTGGCTGTGATATTGTGACTTAGTTATATTCTATAGTGTACTACGACTGGTTAGGTCCATTCAATTGGGTTCCTTTACTTGTTCGTACAGCTGGCATGTGTACGTATACTTGGTCCTACGTATTTTGGGACTAGGGTGTGACATACACAGGCTCTCATCTATGAAGAGCGAAACACTAGTCACCTGGCGTCGTCGGATACCACCGAAAGGTCTAGGCATTAGATTTGATCGGTCTTGTTTATGGAAACTCCCTTACTGATGCCCGTATGTCATGACCCACACTCAAAATTTGGACATGACTTATGAGTACGTCCAGACTACGCCACGGTATCGACGATAGAACGTTGTCTAGACTATCTTAATATATACCAACAATCTCACACATTATTATTAAACTCTTCTAAGGGAGGAACAATAGATGAAATAAAATAATACTCAATCACAATGCTAAGGGAGATAAGGCACAATAGATTATAATGAAGAGAAACAAGTAATCACCATCCAAGTATATATATCAATATGGTTTTCAGAGACAAATCCGCTATCAAATACTAGAGATATAGTAGCTAACTATCTAGATTATCTCGGGCTGGGTCTCTCACACAACTACTCCCTGATCCTTATAAGCAACGTTATCAATCTTAGCTACTTCAACCTCCTGAGGCCCATAGTAAGTACGACACCAATCCACCAAGCTATATACTAGAAATGTTATCCAGTCAAGATGACATGTGTACAAACACTAAAAGTAGTTTTAATACATGGTAGAGACTAAAATATAATAAATAGTAATAAAATACATAATGACTAAAGTAAACTAATATCATGGCATGGCAAGTAAGAAAAAATAAGTAAGAAGGAACAAATATGGCATATGTTAGCAAGTAAGGAGTAAAATAGGTAGAACTGTAACTATCTAAGTGTTTTAAAATACTAGTTTCGATATGTGATCACCTTGAGAAAAGTACAAGGTCTAATAAGATCCGGCTCAATCATACGTGAGGTATATAATTGGCTATTAATCACGGTCTACACTACCACACGGTCTAATAGGTATGATCACATATCTAACTAGTATTTCTCCGCCCCTGACTAGTATAATGGATCCAAATTAGAACGCGTCACGACACAAGAATCATAATACACTGCCTAAATACCAGCATGATGATCAAGGTCTAAATACCAACAATAAGAGCAATATCTTATGACTAAGGATTCAAAATAAACTAATATGTATACCAGCGTGTAAGGAATCAAGTACAACATCACTAATAACATGTATCACATAAGCTATCAAGTAAAAACAACTATTAGAGAATGTACTCGCTTGTGGTTCTGAGCGAAAAATATCAATCAGAGTCCGTATCGGAGTCCAAGTGACCTATATTATGAATTTTCAATGTCAATAGGTGATTTGAAATCAAAACAATCTTAACTACTCTTATTTTAGGTTTCTAGGTCAATTCTAGGTCGATAGGGTTTAAAGTAGGTAATTATCTATTTTAGGTTCACCAATACCTATTTGGTTGGTATATATAGCTATCTAAACTATTACCAAGTTATATCTAATTATCTCTGGTCATACCTTATATATATATATATATATATATATATATATATATATATATACCTTAACACTTCTAGACACTTACCCAATATCTTAGTATCTTGACATATGAACCAACTTACCTATTGGTACTTGAGTATCAAATTGATACTAAACCTATACCAACTCTAAAGACTTACCTACACACTAACACTCTTCAACCTATCACCACTGTTGCTCAACCAAACAATCGTTCAACCTAGAAACAAACACTTGCTGTGATGAATCCTATTGCTGCTACAAACAGCAGGGAATTCTCCCTCTTGTTGCATCGGCTCTCGCAGCCTGTGCCCCGTTCCACGATAGAACTATTTACAAGAGATATCGGTTTGTTGACTCAAAAAGGAAACCTTCCTGAAGAGCTCCTTATTGAACCAGAAGACGACTGATCTAGGTGCATGGGCAGAACTTTTTTCTCTGATTCTTTCACGCCTAATACAAATCTGGTTTTATAATGCTTGTTGTTAAGAAGACTTGTTCATAAGAAGAATGATAAATCATGAACCTGCATGCTTAACCAGAGAACTGGTATTGCTTGTCTAAAGAGATAGAACCATTGCCATGCTAAGTATAGAAATGAATGTTGTATGCTAAGTACACGCAAGACACTATTATCGAACGAACCTTTGCAATGATAATAAGAAGACTAAAAAATTGCTTGAACATGTTTTGGTATCATATGTTAATGATATAATAGAATTTTATGCCTTGTTTAAGAGATAGAAAACTGTTGCAATGCTTGCTGTAATAGAAAGTTGCTTATATGTTTCGTCATCGTACTGTAAAAATATATAACTGTTTGAATAACTTGTACTGTGTGCTATTGAACCTATCGATTGATTGAAAAGAAAAGAAGATTAAACCTATCGCTTGATTTAATAGAAGAAATTGAAGAGCTATTGGCTCTATTGCTTGATTGAAACCTCTGCTTGTTTCTGGTCATGTGCATCATATAGTTTTATCTGATAGAATTATATTCACGCATTGGTATGACAACTTGTGCACAAGGTCTGGTCTCTCGGACGCTTCCTGGGGCACTGGGAATCGTCCGTCCTAGGAAAGATAATTGAACACCCTGAGGTTAGAAGTCCTTATTTACTGGAGGGTATGGCTATTAGTGTAGTACTAAACCATGAGTCCCGGCTGCTATTTTGAGCGTATTTTAGTGCAGAGCAACCATGTGTCTCAACAACTATTAGCCAATCTGTGTTATTAGTGAGATGGGCTTGTACGTCCCAACTGCTAATCCCGGGAATCCAATACTCGGGGACCATCATGTAGTTAGGGCGCATACTAGGTTAGCCTTCTTGCATACCTAACTATTTGATACAGAGACGAACGGAAAATAGAACCTCATATATATATGCAAATTATTGCTAACTGGTGTGGATGTTGCAGGGATAACCGTTTGGCCATAGGTAAGGATTATTGAATTAGTGATTATTTGTATTCCTTATGTTCCTTATCATAAATGCTAAATGAGATGTATTTGTTTTACTTGAATATGTTGCTGCCCATTGAACTGAAATGAATAGTCCACTAGATGCACTTTATCTTGAATTGAGACGAACAGTCTACTAGAGAAAGCTTGTGTTCCTAAAGAGTTAGTATATATGGTACACGATACATGCTGTGCACTGCACAATAGGACATTGCCCCTACTGTATTGCTTGAATATATTAACTATGGAACTGCTTTCAAAGATATTTTTAAAGAAGTAATCTGACTTGATCCTGTATAGCATGAAATTAACCTAGGTAAAAGTAGCAAGATCACTAGTAATGTAATATTTTACAACATGCTTACTTAGTGTTGGTCTTAGAGAATGTTGCTTCTGTTCGTAGATTTTATACTCACCATTACTTTCCCCAAAGTGCTGACCCCCCACCAGTTCTGTTCGTAGGTGCTGGATTGTCCAAAGAAGCGATATCATATCCTCATCCTTAGGAGCCAAAAATCTGTAGTCGATGCCTTGAGTTGTATCTAGATATTTTGAAATATTCTTGTATAAAGGGATGTAATGTATGGAACGATGTCATTGTATTCTATATTGTTATAAGCCAATTGGCAAGCCTTGTAATCATTTCAGATATCAATAAAGAGATAGTTTTCTTATACCATTGTGTTCTTTTACTTTTCTGCAATATTGTGTCGCTGCTTCTATCTTGAATAGCTTACTTGTCCTTATTCAAAGCCTTGGCCTTTTGCAAGCACAACTTAGGCTTGCACGACATCACGCCCATGCGAGGACGATCGGTTCCGCAAGGTGTCAAACGAGGATGATCAGCCCCTTGCGGGAATCTGGACGTGATATAATGGTATCAGAGAAACTCTATCCTTTAGCCATTCCGTTGCTTCACTTCAACTCAGAGATGTCCTAGATATTGTTGCTGCAATGAGCGTTCCATACAATATGTCCATAAATATTCTCAAAGATGCGTGCAAAAGTTTTTTTGATTATTTTCTTGATGGATGGAGAGATATAATTTTGGGATTCTTTAATTACTAGTATTTTATCGATTGAGGATGACGAGGGATGAGGACTATCGCTACTCTGGATATAAAAAATTTCTGTAAAATCCCTAATCCTAAAAACCGTATAAATCTTTTTATTATTATTATTAATTTAACTGTAGTAATTAGTGGCTAATTAGGAGAAATAGATTTTTTTTTAATTTTTATTTTAGGTGTTCGTGCACTTAGGGGATTTATGGGGCCATTAGGAATTTTTTCGAATTTATTCCATGTAGGAGACCCTTTGGACAGCTGCTAGCTTAAAGGTATGCATTAGTATAATTCTAGATTTTTCTATGGATATATACGTGTATATATATATATATATATATATATATATATTTATATATATATATATATACATATATATTATAAAAGAAAAAGAGTAAGAAAAGAAAAGAAATGGAAAAAGAAAAACCCATTACTAACTAATAACTAATGTATTCCTACCTACCCGCCCCTTTGTAAGCCAAAGCCGCTAGGCTTTTGCTGCATGCAGCCAGCAACTCACCGTTGGATACCTACCCACCCGCTGACTTTAGCAACAAGCAAAACCCACACCCCCTTAAACCAACTACACAGCAGCCCTTAAGCCACATGCGACCCACCCCCTCTCTCCTCTCTTATATATTTATATATATTAGCTATTTTACCCTAAAATCCTAACCCTAGATCATTCAAACTCTTTCTCTTCCCATCTAGACTTAAGGAGTGTCTCCACCACAGCCGGAGAACCGCGCCAGGCCGTCCAAACCAATCCAGACGACCGCGACCCCGCGCAGCCCGCGTACTGTAGATTTTTGCAGCGAGGTACCTGTGTTTCCGCGCTATTTTTCGTCGCCTTGCTAGACCAAATGCTACCCTATATTCACCGGTACGCTCACCCCTTAACCCTCTTCCATATATGTATGATAGTAGACCTCGAACAACACATAACCATAGGCGAAATATCGTCAAAGTTGGCGAAAAAAGACCAATTTCTGGGATCGCAGGAAACTGCGGTGATCACCTATGCTCCTGGATTCGTATCTCCCACCACAGATATCCGAATTTGATGATTCTTTTTGGTATGCATAGACCACTTGACCTAGTTTAATTTCTGTTAAATAATCCTAGATTATTAACTGCTGTAGGTAGAATTAAATTTGTTAGAAAACCCTAAAATATACTTTTTCTAAATTTCTAAAAGTTATGAAATAGAGCGCGCCCCGCCAAACGGGACCGTCCCGCCGTGTACCAAGTGTACCAAACGGTGTGCACAATGTACCCGGACACGTGAGAGTTCGCGAAAACTGATACGGACGCGTGTGCAAGTTGGAATCAGCCCGTATCCGCGGACAAACACCGTATCGCAACTTTTACGAAAGTCGCACGCATTTTGCCCATGCTTGTCAGATTGTGACGAAACTTGTGCCACTGGACTCGTGGTAATACGCTGGTCCCATGACCCAATTTTCACGCAATTCTGAGACAGTTGACCAAGTCACCAATTGGCGGGCCCTACGGTTGACTTTTTGGGTAAAATTGTGTTCGGTCTATCAGAATCCACATTTGGACATACCGTTGGGTTCGTATTGACATTTAGAGTTGTTTAACCTATAATTTATCCCATTTAGAGACTGTTATCGTCGGCACATTTTTCGGTTCAAAATGGGCCAAACGTGGACCCCACTTTTAGCCGAAATTATCGTTTTGCCCCTGTGTCCAAATTGGACGAAAGGGAAGTGCTTTCTAGCTATTTTTCTTATTCTGGAAACGTTGGTGATATCTATTTCAGCATCCGGAAAAATTTGTTCTGAGGCCGTATCTTCTGATCCTGTGTGCTTGACTTCTGGACAGTACACCTTGCAGCTTTCTTACCAGGCAAGATACCTTGCCAAATTATTTACAGTACTTTGTATGCTTATTATATTTCTATATATTCCTTGCATGTGTAGTTTCTTTTAGTTATTACTATATATTAGATATGTTGACACACACATGGCACTTAGTATCATGAGAGGACAATCAGTAGGCGTATAGGCTTTAACCACTCTGGTAAACCGTAGTAACTAGCACGCACTATGGTGGTCGTGTCCGATGGTCGCTACCCCCATGGTATATCGATTGATGGAGTCACGAGGGTCGCTACCCCCGCGGTATATCGGATGATGATGTCCCCTGACGTGTGTGTGAGTGGTAAGATTAGATAGAGTAGCCTACCCATGCCCATACGTCGAAAAGTTGTCCTCATTTGTATTCATATAGAATATCTTGTATAGCGTACTTATATATTTTCAAACCTAATGCATGTTTACTGTATTCAAATTGGCTTTCTTCTATGTATCTTGTTACGTCCCTCTGAGGACCTGGTCCCTTTCCAAGTGTATCTGTTCTTGAGTATTTGCAGGAGCACAGATTCAGATGGTTACATATGTTTCGAGGATGTCTTCTCTTCGAGCCCCGTAGTCGTTAGTTGGTATTCTTATACTATGATTGTTGTGTTGTACTTTCCCATTCGAGTTGGTAGTGGATTTGTTTCCATCCAACTATCATCCTTAGATACTTATATTGAGATCTAGTTTCATAGATATTGGTTATTTATTTATATTGATTTTCTGTGGATGAGATTTAGATTGTACCCTGTGACTTGTGATACATATTTATACCACTTGTGGATTGATATTCATATTACAGCGTACGTATGGGTTTTGGTTTCCATATATTGGAGTTGCCATTTCCATACGGCTGGCATGCTTACGTGTCCTAGTCCTACGTATTTTTGGGACTAGGGCGTGACATATTTTTGTGGTGGCCCATGCAGGTCTAGAGCAAATTGTATTGGTTACATTATTGTATCGAACAAGCCTGCACCTAGGAATAGAGTATAAGATCTCATCCACAATTGACTATGATTCGCTCTCCTTCCAATCCATTCTATTTGAATAATTGTATCCTACGTGATTCATGTGCTTTCCTAATAGTTCCTGAGTATAGCAACGCATAGAATATAGAAGTCCCTATTGTTAGATGATAAGTAGGATAACCTTCCTATTAAGAGTACAACTAGAGTATTGACACACCATTAAGTTTAGAATATCTAGTGAACCCTAGAATTCCTTATCTATAGATTGGTTTACCATTACCCCTTGATGTATTATGAGGACTTGTGAGTAGTATAGACACTACTAGAGTTAGTTAGAAGTTTTACCATAATATTTGACCCTAGTATTGAGGAACCAATAGAAAAACCAAAATTTAAAATTAGGACTGAACCTAACCTTCATAGTTAGATAGTATAGGAGAACTATAAACTTAGATCATTGTCTTATTATTAGTAGACAACACCTTAGGAAGCCTAGAGGAATGTAATTAACCCTTTTCCTGGATCATACCTCGAACATAGCAACTAGCATACCACTCCCCCTTAGAGAACCATGATGCTATCTAGAGCCCCTATTTTAATTTTATATATTGTTCCTCTGCGACCTTAGCGTTCGCTAATTGCACGATGACTAAATTTTGTTCTTCTATTCTTCATCTTTTAACTCGTGCCATCTGACACTTCTGATTGTAGGCCAGGTGATTTATTCTGTGTTAAGAACATATAGTTGCTGGGATTCTAGTAGTTAATATTAAATTTTAAAATTGTGTGCTTAGTAGTTAGAACTTGATGGTTTAAGCTATTCTTATAGATTGAGACCTGGTGCTTATCCCTTAGTTTTAAATTGCGTAACTTGTACCCCCACCTCGATACGAGTTATATTCCCTTTCCCTTGAGGCCAGTAATTATTCCATTCTTACTATTGACATTTGCTCTATAAGCGCTAGGACTAAGACTTAAGACGACCATGACCTATGTAATGAAAGAGGATACCCTAATAAGTACCAAGATTCCTTCTCGTAGACCTTAACAGGAGTTCTACGGTATCCTTAAGATAATTATAGTATTAGTTTATTGTTATAAGTTGGGAAGTATACCTCACAACCTAGTATCACATAGTCTTTTGCCCTATTATTGAAGTGTAGCTGAATGAAATTAACTTTATGCTAGCATAAGAAGATAATATTTCATCAGACTGTAGAACTTAGAAGCCCATACCCCTATTTGGTCGACTATCGACTTAGACAAGGAGTTCGTATGACAAATGTAGAGATTGTAAGAGTCTTATCTTCTTTGAGAACTTGGATTATTTTGTAACTTCTCTTATCATAATCTAGCATACTAATATTTTCTGTACTACCATGATTTATGCTACTATTATAGCCTAGTTTTTGCAAGCTTATTCTTTTATCGATCTTGCTCATGACATATGTATTATTGGGTGCACACAATGATACAATTGCCTAATCAGAATCGGTGTATTAAGGTCTAGCTAACCTTAGTGCGCTTGGTTCACTCTTCGCATGACTACTTTACGTGGATTGAGATATATGGTAGTAGACGAATATACTTGCCCCTAGACATGTCTGACATATCGTATCGGTTACATAACTGTACTGATACGAGCATATAAATAGGAAATTACCAACAACAAAAAATAGGATTTCAATCCACAACTACCCTGACAACTCTATTTTCGAATTCTTTCATCTCTTTGAACCTCATATTCGTATTCTACCACCTTTACCTTAAATTCTTTATTATTGATCTCCGCCTTCCCTTATTTTGGAAAGACGAAATCTCGTGCTGGTATAAGTGACACACTGATAGTACTAGATATACCCCATAAGGCTAATCACATGACTTAGTGACTCTCTTTTATAATTGATTAAGGGCATATCATAGGTGATATATTTGGTGTTAAAACTTTGAGGGTTGAATAACATAATTATGTAATTAAGGAATAGTTTTCCTAGATTTATAGCCTTAGGTGATAGATGGGTAAATTTTAAGTTGGGTAGATTGTAAAACTCTCACCCAAAATTAGATCCACTTGGCGGAGATAGTGAGACTAAGGCTAGATTGAGTCCAGTTAGAGATAGAACACGGTATTTTTTATTTAATTTGGCAATAATTATATCACTTAGCGCACCTTAACGTGCTTCGATAACTGGAGCACTACACTAGCCACTGCCTTCCTACAAATTCCACAGCCTTATCCTAGACATGCCCATCTTCCATCCTGACCTTTGTGCAACTTATAATTAAGCTCCCTTGTACTATATTTTGATCGTGCAACATCGCCCACTCCTTTAAACCTAGCCTTACATTTTAAACAATGCAAATCTTATACCATTCTTGACTTCTACCGTGGCTTAGTTTTAATTTCGAGGTTAATTTTTTATAAGTTGGGTAGAATGTAAAACCCCTAATCCTAAAAACCGTATAAATCTTTTATTATTATTATTAATTATTAATTTAACTATAGTAATTAGTGGATAATTAGGAGAAATAGATTTGTTTTAAATTTTTTTTAGGTGTTCGTGCACTTAGGGAATTTATGTGGCCATTAGGAATTTTTCCGAATTTATTCCATGTAGGAGACCCTTTGGACAGTTGCTAGCTTAATGGTATGCATTAGTATAATTCTAGATTTTTTTATGGATATATATATATATATATATATATATATATATATATATATTATAAAAGAAAAAGAGTAAGAAAAGAAAAGAAATGGAAAAAGAAAAACCCATTACTAACTATTAACTAATGTATTCCTACCTACCCGCCCATTTGTGAGCCAAAGCCGCTGGGCCTTTGCTGCAAGCAGCCAACAACTCACCGCTGGATCCCTACCCACCTGCTGACTTTAGCAACAAGCAAAACCCACACCCCCTTAAACCAACTACACAGCAGCCCTTAAGCCACATGCGACCCGCCTCCACACTCCTCTCTTATATATCTATATATATCACTTATTTTATCCTAAAATCCTAACCCTAGATCATCCAAACTCTTCCTTTTCCCATCTAGACTTAAGGAGCGCCACCACTGCAGCCGGAGAACCGTGCCAGGCCGTCCAAACCAATCCCGACGACCGCGACCCCGCGCAGCCCGCGCAATGCAGATTTCTGTAGCGAGGTACCTGTGTTCCCGTGCTACTTTTTGTCTCCTCGCTTGACCAAATGCCATACCGTCTTTACCGGTACGCTCACCCCTTAACCCTCTTCCATATCTATGTGATAGTATACCTCGAACAACGCGTAACCATAGGCAAAAATAGCGTCAAAGTTGGCAGAAAAATACTAATTTCTGGGATCGCAGAAAACTACAGTGATCACCTATGTTCCTGGATTCGTATCTCCCACCACAGAGATCCGAATTTGATGATTCTTTTTGGTATGCGTAGACCATTTGATCTAGTTTAATTTCTGTTAAATAATCCTATATTATTAACTGCTGTAGGTAGAATTAAATTCGTTAGAAAACCCCGAAAACATATTTTTTCAGATTTCCAAAAGTTGTGAAACGGAGCGCGTCCCGCCAAACGGGACCGCTCCACCATGTAAAAGGTTTACCAAATAGTGCGCGCAATGTAACCCGACATGTGAGAGTTTGGGGAACCTGATTCAGATGCGTGTGCGCGTCAAAATCAGTCCGTATTCGCGGACAAACCCAGCGTCGCAACTTTTGCGAAAGCCGTGCGCATTTTGCGCACGCTCGTCACATTGCGATGAAACTTATGCCACTAGACTCGTGGTAACGCGCTGGTCCCATGACCCAGTTTTTATATAATTCTGAGACAGTTGACCAAGTCGCCAATTAGCGGGCTCTACGGTTGACTTTTTAGGCAAAATTGTGTTCGGTCCATCGGAATTCACATTTGGACATACCGTTGGGTTCGTATTGACATTTAAAGTTGTTTGACCTATAATTTGTTCTATTTAGAGACTGTTACCCTTGGCATATTTTTCGGTGCAAAGTGGGCCACACGTGGACCCCACATTTACCCAAAATTACCGTTTTACCCCTTTGTCCAAATTGGACAAAAGGGAAGTGCTTTCTAGCTATTTTGCTTATTCTGAGAATGTTGGTGATATCTATTTCAGCATCCGGAGACATTTGTTCTGAGGTCGTATCTTCTGATCCTGTGTGCTTGACTTCTGGACAGTACACCTTGCAGCTTTCTTACCAGGCAAGATACCTTGCTAAATTATTTACAGTACTTTGTATCCTTATTATATTTTTATATATTTTTTTTTGTATATTCCTTGCATGTGTAGTTTCTTTCAGTCATTACTATGTATTAGATATGTTGATACACACATGGCACTTAGTATCATGAGAGGACAATCAGTAGGCGTATGGGCTTTAACCACTCTGGTAAACCTTAGTAACTAGCACGCATTATGGTGGTCGTGTCCGATGGTCGCTACCCCCGCGGTATATCGATTGATGGAGTCACGAGGGTCGCTACCCCCGCGGTATGTCGGCTGATGATGTCCCCTGACGTGTGTGTAAGTGGTGAGATTAGATAGAGTTGCCTACCCGTGCCTATACGTCAAAAAGTTGTCCTCATTTGCATTCATATAGATTATCTTGTACAACATACTTATATATTTTCAAACCTTATGCATGTTTACTGTATTCAAATTGTCTTACTTTTATGTATCTTGTTACGTCCCTCTGAGGGCCTGGTCCCTTTCCAAGTGTATCTGTTCTTGAGTATTTGCAGGTGCGCAGATTCGGATGGTTACATATATTTCGAGGATGTCTTCTCTTTGAGCCCCGTGGTCGTTAGCTGGTATTCTTATTTTATGATTGTTGTGTTATACTTTTCCATTCGAGTTGGTAGTGGATTTGTTTCCATCCAACTTTCATCCTTAGATACTTATATTGAGATCTAGTTTCATAGATATTGGTTATTTATTTATATTGATTTTCTCTGGATGAGATTTAGATTATACCCTGTGAATTGTGATACATGTTTATACTACTTGTGGATTGATATTCATATTACAGCGTACATATGGATTTTGGTTTCCATATATTAGAGTTGCTATATCCATACGGCTGGCATGCTTACGTGTTCTAGTCCTACGTATTTTTGGGACTGGGGCGTGACAGTTTCTCCTTGAATTTTTAAGATAAAACTTATCTCAGTTGGTAAGTATGTAGTGCCCTGCTCCGTGATGGCACTATATACAAGAGATATCGGTTTGCTGATTCAAAAAGGAAACCTTCCTGAAGAGGTCCTTGTTGAACCAGAAGACGACTGATCTAGGTATGTGGGCAGAACTTTATTCTCTAATTCTTTCACACCTAATAAGAATTTGGTTTTATAATGCTTGTTATTAAGAAGACTTGTTCATAAGAAGAATGATAAATCATGAACCTGTATGCTTAACCTGAGAACTGGTAATGCTTACCTAAAGAGATAGAACCATTAACATGCTAAGTATAGAAATGAATGTTGTATGCTAAGTACACGCAAGATACTGCTATCGAACGAACCATTGCCATACTAATAAGAAGACTAAAAGATTGCTTGAATATGTTCTGGTATCGTATGCTAATGATAGAATAAAATTTTATGCCTTGTTAAAGAGATAGAAAACGGTTACAATGCTTGCTGTAATAGAAAGCTGCTTACATGTTTCGTTATTATACTTTAAAAAGATAAAACTGTTTGAATAATTTGTACTGTGTGCCATTGAACCTATCGATCGATTAAAAAGAAAAGAAGATTGAACCTATCGCTTGATTTAATAGAAGAGATTGAAGAGCTATTGGCTCTATTGCTTGATTGAAAACTCTGCTTGTTTCTAGACATGTACATCATATAGTTTTATATGATAGAATTGCATTCATGTATCGGTCTGACAACTTGTGCACAAGGTCTGATATCTTGGGCGGTTCCTTGGGCACTGTGAATCATCCATCCTAGGAGAGATAATTGAACACCCTAAGGCTAGAAGTCCTTATTTACGGAAGGGTGTGGCTATTAGTGTACTATTGAACCATGAGTCCCGATTGCTATTTTGATCGTATTTTAGTGCAGAGCAACCATTTATCTCAGCAAATATTAGCCGATCTGTGTCGTTAGTGATAGAACTGGGGATCCCCAGGACCGCAGATTAGTATGCATATCGATCGATAGAAGATTAACAAGTTTAATAAATGATCTAACCCTTCAAAGGTTGAAACTAGGATTCACGAATTATACCTGAAGTAACAAGAAGAAGATGAAGGTTTTCAGCAACCTTAATCTGTTAGCGACCCCAAGATCTTCTGCACGTATTCCTTCCTCGAATTGGACGTCGTGTGGGCAATGATCTTCCAATATTTTCTTCTCCTTGGCCAATCCTCTTTCGCTCCTTACCTGAAAAACAAATTTAGAGAAAGCTGCTTACTTTTTTATTACCATGATGGCTAGAGAATAGAGGATATATATAGGCTACGACAGGGACCATGAGGAGAAATTAGGGTTAGGTCTCCTAACGGATCTGGGTATCCTATGTTCAGCCCGAACACACAATCCTGGCCCGTTAATAATAGCTCGGTCCACTAAAGAGCTATTGTTGCACTACCTTCCTAATCCCAAATTACGATTATGGGCTCCTTCTTATTATATGCTTGTTTGTCTCCCCATGTTAAGATATCGCATGTTCGTCGATCAAATAAAGTTATTGACAATTATATTGATCGACATATTTTATCCTTAAGTAGTACCACTCAACTTTATTTGTCATGTCGGATATATACCACCTGCAGGGTTTACATGACATCCCTTATGATTTCCTTAAGGGGACATCATCAACTCGATGTATCCAAAAATGGATTCCTTTTATTATCAAGAGTCTATCATACACACAATGTTATTACCCAATTCATAGAGGTTATTCACCCATAATGTATCTCACTCTTTTATGAGTCAAATTAATGCACACTGCATATACATATATGTTATTATATCTGGAATAAGAGCATAAGCATCTATAATAACAGAGGTATTTGTTCTCTTATGTAGTCATTACAAAGAGAAAAACCTCAAGTGGTCATGTTCAATACACACAAAGTGTACTAGTGTAAACCTATATTCAAGATAGACTAATACCAGATTACACCACAACCTTTCCAATGGTTTGTCCAAGTCCATCTAGGTTGTGAACTATTTATATATTCCACAGAAAACTGATAATATGATCTTCTGTGTGATACCACACACCATATTATCTACAATATAGAATATCAGACACTTGTATTAACATTATAATAAATACAACATACAAATATTTGTCCATATGATTCTCATTTAAAATAAGCAAATATAGTTAATACAAAGTGATGCTTTTAGTATATGTAAACTCCCTCGACCAGATTTTAGTAATTTAGGAGTATATTTTTTAGCTAATTAGAATTATTGCAACTTTTTAAAATTTATTTTGCTTACATATCCTATTGATTTGTGCACCTGTCCATTACACAATTAACTAGGACATTACACAAGCTGTTAACCCCAAACAAAGTTCACATACCTGCCCTAGACATGTTAGTCAATTTTTCTGCATTTTGTGCATCTCCCAGATACTTTATTTTGAGCCTCGTTTGAGACGCACAAATATCGTTACAAACGTCCGTATTTATTTCCTATTTAATTTTTTGCTCTTTACCCATCTCTGTACCCCTAGGAATTTGAGGCCCAACATGCACCTGTTTTACCCAAATAAAAATACGTTAATATTCTACTTTGAATATACTATAATTAGTATATTGACACCGTAGTAAAATTATGACCCTACCTGCCTCTAAATAATTAGAGAACACCGTGCGCAATATTTATTAATTAATAAATACGGTGATCCGTATCACCCAAAGAACCAGGCCCTGCCCATGCCCAGGCTCACCCCCACACTCCCAAGGCACTTCCCCATCTTTCCCCCTCATTTTTGTGCAAATCAGTATTTTTAGGAATCCGTATTTTTAATCAGACAAATTGCGTAATTACGCAAATTACCAATTTTAGGACATATTTGTAATTTATAAAATTTCAGGGGTTTTTATGAAATTTCTAGTGTGAGGTGTCACATTCCTATAGGATGGTGAACCTACACCGTACACGTGGCTGTGGGACCCACCAAAATATCCCAAAATATCAGCCTAAAATATCCTAAAAATCAAATTACCTAAATACCCCAAGATTTCTAACTATTTATAACCCTATGCCATTGCCTAAACCTATAAATACCCGACCCCCCTTCCAAACCTCACACCGCCATCCACCGGCCACCGCATCCGACCAAACTCCGACGAACTGTTTGCCACTACCCCAGCTTCCCTCCGACCAACTCTCACCGCCTCCGGCCGCCTGCCCCGCCGCTGGCAGCCGCTGCAAACCCAAACCCCGACCCTGCACACAGCAGCCCCAAGCACCCCCGACCTCCCCCAGCACCACCCTTCGCCGTCGTGGACCACCGCCACTACCCCCAAATGCCTCGCCGCCACCTCCTCCATCAAACTGACCCTCCACCACCGCCCCACGACCACCACTCCGGCCGCCCTCACCCCCGCAGCCCCTCCGCCCTCACCCACACCAGCACTGCCACCCCCATCCCGACGACATCCAGCCGCCACCACCGCCACCCTTGACCTCTGTCACCACCACCAGGCCCTACGCCACCATCCCCTCCATCGACCCATCCGCCTGCACCACCTCCTAGGCCACCACCCTGGCCGCAGCAGCCCCCGCAAGCCACCGCTGCTGCTGCTGCTGTAAATTGCCACTACCACTGCCAGCGTCCCTCCGGCCAGCCGCCGCCTCCTCCGCCGCCGTCTTACCGCCGACGACTAGCTGTGGGCCCCCTCTGTCGACCTGTCAGGTATAAATACATGTATAATATGTAAATACGTAATTATTCCTATATGTACGTTATATATATATGTATGTATACATTAATATATATATTATTATAAATATTTAATTATAAATTATTTAATTAAATATTAAAATACAGTATATACATTAAATAAATATGTATTTATATTTCTGTATTTTTCTTTTATTTATTTATTATTTATATGTATATGTATATATATATAAATATATATATCTATGTATATATATATGTAGTTATATAATTATATATATATTACTATATATATATATACTTAAATACAGTATTATATACAGTATAATTATAAATATATATGCATCTTTTATTTCTATTTTTCTTTCTTTTATATATATATATATATATATATATATATATATGTATTATATATATATATATATTTATATATATGTATTAGTATATGTAATTATATATATTTTTTATATATATATAATAATAATTATTATTATTACAGTATATATATATATATATATATATATATATATATATATATATATAATATATATATATATATATATATATATATATATATATATATATATATATATATATATATATATACAATGTATATATATATATATATTATTATATAGAATATTTTCTTTTTATATATATATATATATATATATATATATATATATATATATATATATTTATTTATTTATTTATTTATGTACTATAAATATATAATTATATATCATATAAGTATATTATTAAATATATATGTATATATATATCTATTATTTATATATGTATATATATATGTATGCTTTTTCATTTCTTTTATTTTATATATATGTATATATACATATTATATATATATGTATATATATATATATTATAATATATTAAATGTATGTCTTTTTCATTTCTTTTTATATATATATATATATATATATATATATATATATATATATATATATATATATATATTATAGTATATACTATATGCCCTTTTATGTTTTTATATATATGTATAATATATATTTATATATATATGTTGCATGATATTATATAAACTATATATATATGTACACTTATATATATATATATGACTTTTTACTTTTTATATTGTATGAATAAATACTCTCTCTATATATATACCCTACATATATATATATATATATATATATATATATATATATATATATATATATATATATATATATATATATATGTTTTAATTATGTACCTAATAGCATATGCTATATAAATATCTATATATATATATTTATGTTATATCTATATGTATATATATATATATATATATATATGACTATATATATATTGACTTCTATATATATTACATAAATATATATATACTAATATATTGTACCCATTTATTTAAATATGATATTTACGAACCCTGGACGTCTTAAACAGAAAATATCTCCAGCGCAGTCAGTGACCCCCTGTCACAAGAACCCTCAGACTTGACTGTGAGACCAGATTTTCAACACACTCAGAAAGTAGGCAAGTATACCTTGCCAAGTTTACTGTTTAAATATTAAATATTGTTATATGCTAAATCTCCTGAACTTCATATGACTGTGTGTATCTGAGACTGCCTCGGGTACCGTCAACAAGTACGTTGACACGTAGTATAATTAACTTAGTCTTTATAGACCTACAAACATCTGCGAGGGTATCCTAATATCCTCCTAGACCCTGTCACGGGTACACGCAACAAGGTTGCAATACATATTGGGATGCGAGCTGCGTATTTGATTAGCTACCAGTACGTATGACGTGCATCACGGCTTAGCATAAACTCAGGAAAACTCAAGAATAGTTACGACTTAGCATTAGTTACATTGGGCGAGAAAGATAACTAGTAGACGTATGGGACACCCCCTCCATGAGTCCTTTATCCTTCATACCACGCTCCTCGGAGATGGTCGATTGCAGAGCTACCTGTGCGTCCGGGGGCATATGACACATATACTAGCCAGTCAACACGATTGGTGAATTAAGTCAGCATATTTCAAGCCTACACTTTCCCATGCGTACTACAAGGTCTTTACTTGCATTTACTTAGATGGTTAGCACCCTGTATTTATTTATTTATTCAGTATTTATATACATGGCATATTATTTTTCTGTATCTTGTTATGTCCCACTGAGGACCTGGTTACCTTCCAGATTTAGATGAGGCCTTCTATCCTAAGGTATATAGGCCTGGACAGGAGACCAGGCATGCCACGGAGGAAGAGTTAGAAGAGACACCATCAGAATCTGCCTGATCCTAGAAGCTCGTTCACCTGGAGATGGAGCTTTTTTCCATAGATAGACGATACTTAGTCTATCTTATTTTCTGCACTATTATTATCTTTTGTAGTGGGTTTGTTCCCACAAGATGTGTACTATGACATTCAGACTCAACATTATATATATTTCAGCACTATTTCCCATATTCATTGATTTTTTTGTGGATGAGATTAGATTTACCTATGTTAAACTTGTAGTATTTTAGGACAGCGTAGCACGTTCCTTTGGGTCCATTAAATGGATTAAACCCTTAGTGACGTGTCAGCTGGCCAAAGTCCCGTGGCCTAGTTCCTTATATTTTGGGACTGGGGCATGACATGGTTTTAGTGGTGGCCCATGCAGGTCTAGTTTATTGCTAGTGGTATGATGACATGCCCAGCAAGCCTGCAATAGGATAGAAGTACTAGGCCTCATCCACATTGACTTCATTAAAATTTTTGCATCCCGCTTGATTATCAATTATTATTTCCTTGTGCTTTTCTAATTATTATATCTTCTTCAGAAATATAGAAATACCCGGTGGACATGCGATTGATGGGGCTGACCAAGCAACAGACCCCTCGCCCGATGTCCAAGGAACCCCGACCACCCCGAGGGACCAATCCCCTAGAAGGATGCTGGTCTACCCAGCAACCCCGTATATTCACCAGAATCCTGCCTAGACAGGAACACCAGCCCAGCATGAAGGGCAAACCTCTCAGGCCCCAACACCGCAGGCGGAGACACCTCTGCCTCCACCTCCAGCCCTTCCTGCCCTGATGCCACAGCTTGAGGGCCAACCTCAAATGTTCCAGTTCCTCTAAGCCATGTTACAAACTCAATGGCAACAGACTGAAGCCCTGAGACAGTCTCAATGGCAACAAACTGAAGCCTTGAGACAGACCTTGATGACGGCTTTGGAGAGAACTACTGCCCCGGCATGAGCACCTGTCCAACCAGTGGGAACATTCCGAGGCTTCCGCCAAATGAGCTCGAGAACCTTTAAAGGCAGCGAAACCCCAGAGGAGATCTCAGACTGGATCTCCAACATAGAAATGCTGCTGGAAGGCTCACAACTTTCCTCCGACCTGTGGATGACCGCCGTGAGAGCTCAACTCTTAGGCAACGCCCATCACTGGTGGAATTCTATAGAGCATAACGTCGGCAAAGACCAGACTTGGGAATAATTCTTAGAGCACTTCAATGCTAAGTACTTCCCCGCAACAGTCCGAGATGCCCTATACTCCCAGTTCCTGCACTTGGAACAGGGAAATATGACTTTTGACGCCTACGACGCCGAGTTCAGCAGACTGAGTCGATTCGGTGCCATCTTGATACCGAATGAGCTGGAGGAGGCCAAGAGGTTCCACCACGGCCTCACTTTTGAACTTCAGAGATATACGACGACGCAGTCGAGGATCTCCTACGAGGAGGTTCTTACAGAAGTGAGGGTGTAAGAAGCTATTGGCCGAGGAGCGAGACGCTCTAATCCAAGCATCCCGGCCAAAAACCAGCAAGGAGCAGGAGGACCTATCCGTCGTCCACAAAATCAGACGCAGCAGACGACGGGACCCTATCAGAAGAAGGAGCTCCCAACTTGTCACTATTGTGGCAAAAAGGGGCATTATATCAAAGACTGCAGAAAAAAGAATGGACTATGCCTTGTATGTGGAGCTAGCCAACATATGGAAAGGGATTGCCCATAACGCAAAGATACAACGCCTCAAACGGGCAAAGACCAGGAGCCCAACCTCCCTCGACATCTGGAGGACATCAGAGGGGAGCACCCCTTGCTACCCAAGAGAGCCAGTTCAACAAGGCCAGACAATAATCTGGAGGGCAAAGGCACGGGCAGGCCTTTGCTTTAGCAGCAGTTGCAGAAGAGCCAGAAGGTGAAACCATCAAAGGTACCATTTTAGTTGCATCATTACCTGCAACCGTATTATTTGATTCTGGCGCTACCTTGTCATTCATATCTAGTAGTTTCATAACCATGCACAAACTAGCCACCTCCCCACTGCCTAAATGCTGGAAAATTCTTACCGGAGGAGACATTGTTCCAGTTACCAACATTATTGAAACATGCTCGGTAGTTATTTGTAGTAGAGAGCTAAGAGCACAATTTTTGGTACTCCCAATGCCAAATTTTGACGTCGTCTTAGGCATGTACTGGTTAATCCAGAAAAATACTATCCTAGACTGCCGAAAAGGTAGTGTCACCTTTAGACCACCAAGACACCCGGAGTTCGAATACGTACGAGGTACCATCGAGCAAGGAGTAGGCCAGACTCCTAGAGCTTACATGGCAATGGAGATAACACCCCTAGCAATCGTTGCAGAATTCAAAGACGTATTTTCGAAGGAATTGCCAGGCCTACCGCCTGACAGAGAAGTAGAATTCACTATTGAGCTGATACCCGGAGCTGCACCGGTTGTAGAAGCATGAAAAATACGCTGGATGGCTCTACGCAACATGGTGATGCAGGGCAGCGTAAACAGGGGACCTCAAGGCCATCAAGAGTGCAACGGAGCTTTTCCGCTAAGCACGACATAAAATATGATGGGACCATCCGTGTAAGATGTAGTATGTCCAGGCTGCTTCAGCTTAGATGGGGTGCTTCATCGCCTCCATGGCGTAAAGCTCATCCGCTCTCAAAGCAGCGTTAAAGCGTACGAGGAACACTTCATTTTCCCTAAAATGAACCTGTCAAGTCACGCAGTGAACCTGACCTCTGACTCCTGACAAAAAGTGCTGCACGGCTACCCAGACGACGGCTGGAAACGAGGATAGACCCCTCGGGACGCGCACTACAGTATGATGGCCGATCTCTGCATTTAATGCAGAGGATTTGGTTAAAATATCACCGAACTGTCGTTTACTGACGTCCCCTCAGCGTAAACTGCTCTTTCGCGTACAAGGGGATACGCTGCCTTATTTTACACAGGCAAACATGAGCTGTTTTACGCTCCGCAGTAGACAAACCGCGTGCCACGTCAAAAGCTGCACTTCATACGGGGCTCGAGGCACGTCTCTACATCTAATTGCACAGAACGGTGACAGTTTCTCTCGAGGCACGTCTCTGCGACGGACGCACAGAAGGGCTGCAGACCTTCAAAATACGCCTCCGCATTTAATGCATAAGATGGTGGCAAATCTCTGCAAAAGATTTGATTATATCTTCAAAAGCCGTAATTCCGGCTAAGACGTCCACATCAGCACTATGGTACGGTACGCAGCGGCTTCTACGTCCATTCAGGATCTGTGCTCATTCGGCTTCTACGCCCACTCAGTCTCTACGACCATTCGGCTTTAAACGCCCACTCGGTCTCTACGACCATTCGGCTTCTATGCCTACTCGGCTTCTATGCCCATTTGGCTTGTACGCCTACTCGGCTTCTATGCCTATTTGGCTTCTACGCCAGGGTGACAGTCATTTGGCTTCTACGCCAACCTCTTCTACACAAGGGATACCTACCTACGTGGCTTCTACGCCGTGATCTTCGCAGCAGATATACGCGTTTTGTCCCCTTAGTTGGACACGCGTCACATGCTCACTCAAAAGGTCATCTATACGTAGGCATTGGTTATTTTAACCGTTGTATAAAAGGATGTTGTACTTTCCACTCCTCGGTTTTTACACCGACGGAGTGGTCACTGTCACCAAAACTCTATAAATAGAGACCCCTATCAATAGGGAATCAGGTCAAAAAACTAAAAAACTTCAAGATCGAACAAGGTCGAACTTTCAAGAAAGATCGAACGGGAGGTCAAGAGAGAGAGAGAGAGAGAGAGAGAGAGAGAGTCCGGAGCTCAGGCAAAGACCAGGGATTAACGACTTTGGCATCATGCATCCACCCTCTTCTGCAACCTTCGAAGCTGCTACCTGTCTTCCACGACACTTCTTCAACATCGTGTGATCCAAGGGCTAAAGTGATCGACTGCAGATTAGACACCTATAGCAATTTATACCCAGATTAAATAAATTGTACTCCCACATCCTCGTATAGGATTAAATTGTACAAGTTTGTTTGTAAACCAAAGGGCACGAGTCTCGTATAAACCCCATCATTGAAATACACTTTCATTCTTTCGTTTAATACCACAAACAAGATGGCGACTCTGCTGGGGATATCTTTCTCTTCTGATGAGGAAGCGATTGCTCAATATGATGCTGTATCCGTGGGATCCGTGAAGAAGATACTGGACGTCCAGTTCGACCAGTCTGCCTACTAAGACATGCTTCAGACGGGGGGTAGCTCTCACTCTCTCTCTGTACAAAACAACAGGAAGATGCGCAAGGTCTGGGTGTCCAAGACATCCTCTACCATCCATGTGGACTTTTCGATCTCTCCGATCTCTCTGACCAATGAGGTTGTAGCATTGCTCCCTCCGTGCCCTACACGTAAAATTCAGTCTCCCGCTACGCGCGGTACAGACAAAACTTCGGACAAAGCCTCAACGCTAACCCAGAAGTATCCACTGCGCTCTACGCATAGAAACCAGTCTCCCGCTATGCGCGGTACAGACAAAACTTTGGGCAAAGCCTCAGCGCTAACCCAGAGGTATCCACTGCGCTCTACTCGTAGAAACCAATCTCCCGCTACGCGCGGTACATAAAATCTTCGGCTATCGACTATCTTCTGATATCGATTGTCATCTCAACTTAACACCCATACTTAGTCATAAGTACGCCAGTGGTGTTGAGTCCACAAAAACTGCCATGTCCATATCACCTCTGAGCAGACGTGTACCTCCATCTCCAAAGGAGTCACGATCAAAAGTTTGTCATGTTCATATTACCTCTGAATAAACTTTCGGCTATCGACTATCTTCTGATATTGATTGTCATCACAACTTAACACCCGTACTTAGTCATAAGTACGCCAGCAGTGTTAAGTCCACCAAAAACTGCCATGTCCATATCACCTCTGAGCAGACGTGTACCTCCATCTCCAAAGGAGTCACGATCAAAAGTTTATCATGTTCATATCACCTCTGAATAAACATTCGGCTATCGACTATCTTCTGATATAGGTTGCCACACTTAACACCCATACTTAGTCATAAGTACGCCAGCAGTGTTAAGTCCACCAAAAACTGCCATGTCCATATCACCTCTGAGCAGACGTGTACCTCCATCTCCAAAGGAGTCACGATCAAAAGTTTATCATGTTCATATCACCTCTGAATAAACTTTCGGCTATCGACTATCTTCTGATATAGGTTGCCATCTACACTTAACACCCGTACTTAGTCATAAGTACGCCAGCAGTGTTAAGTCCACCAAAAACTGCCATGTCCATATCACCTCTGAGTAGACGTGTACCTCCATCTCCAAAGGAGTCACGATCAAAAGTTTGTCATGTTCATATCACCTCTGAATAAACTTTCGACAATCCGCTATCTTCTGATATAGGTTGCCATCTACACTTAACACCCGTACTTAACTCTAAGTATGCCAGTGGTGTTGAGTATACAAAAACTGCCATATCCATATTGCCTCTGAGCAGATGTATGCCTCTATCTCCGATGGAGTCACAACCTAGGGAGTTTGTCATGTTCATATTACCTCTGAACAAACCTTCCTAAATTCGGCTATCGATTATCACGTTCATATTACCTCTGATATCGATTGTCATCTCAACTTAGCATCCGTACTTAACTCTAAGTACGCCAGTGGTGTTGAGTCCACAAAAACTGCCATGTCCATATTACCTCTGAGCAGATGTATGCCTCTATCTCCGATGGAGTCACAACCCAGGGAGTTTGTCATATTCATATTACCTCTGAACAAACCTTCCTAAATTCGGCTATCGATTATCACGTTCATATTACCTCTAATATCGATTGTCATCTCAACTTAGCACCCGTACTTAACTCTAAGTACGCCAGTGGTGTTGAGTCCACAAAAACTGCCATGTCCATATTACCTCTGGCAGGGCTTGTCCCTAAGCCTATTATTTGTACTCTCGTGCGCAACAAATGATAGGTCCACAAAAAATTCCTCTGTGGAATGCCCGTAATGGAAAGTAGTACATGGCAACTGTTCTTCGACGGCACCTCCAGGACTGGTCCCAAGGGAAATGTGGTTTCATGGGTAGGAATCGTCCTAGTTACTCCCGGTAAACTCGTTATCCATCGAGCATACTCTCTAAACAAGCCCTGTTCCAACAATATAGCAGAGTACAAACGCTCTACTAATCAGGCTCTAAGTCGCTAAAGAGCTGGGGGTTGAATCTCTGGAAGCTTTTGGTGATTCTCTGCTTATCGTCAATTTTTTCTACGTCAGCCTATTATTCAGAGAAGACGGACAGTCAGCGAATTCGAAAAGTTTTTCGCGCAAAGCAGGTCAGCAGTTCTTACGCTAAAGAGCTTTCTACGCTCGACAGCAACAGATCTACGGTTTCACGCTCGCAAGCTATAAAGTCTATGGTTTTACGCCCGTATGCCTTTGTGCGCAGTAGCTTTTATGCTCGAGAGGCTACAAATCTATAACAAATCGCTTTCACGCTCGCAAGCTATAACAAATCGATGATCTCATGCTTGGTGGCGCTTAGTTTACGCTCAGAAACAACAGATCCGCGACTTCACGCTCGAAAAAAATTTCTTTTCAGAAGCTACAAATCTACAGTTCTACGCTAAAGAGCTTTCTACGCTCGACAGCTACGAATCTACGGCTTTAAGTTCGACGGCTACAAGTCAGGTTTTATGCCCAGATGCCTTTGTGCTCAGTATCTTTTATGCTCGAGAGGCTACAAACCTATGACTTCACGCTCAGGAACTACAAGTCTATGGTTTCACGCTCGATGGTATTTAGTTTATGCTCAGAAGCTGCAGACTAATGATTTCATGCTCCATGACTTCCCGCACATCTGAAGGATACGCCGGCCAGATCACGCGTACATCTGAACGGTCCTCAAAAGCGGTTCATGCTTCATTCAAAGCGTTCCAAATTCCAAAAAAATTTGAAAGCTTTGAAGGGGGTCTTATAGAAGCATGAAAAAATACGCTGGATGGCTCTACACAACATGATGATGCAGGGCAGCGTAAGCAGGGGACCTCAAGGCCATCAAGAGTGCAACGGAGCTTTTCCGCTAAGCACGGCATAAAATATGATGGGACCATCCGCATAAGATGCAGTATGTCCAGGCTGCTTCAGCTTAGACGGGTGCTTTATCGCCTCCATGGCGTAAAACTCATCCGCTCTCAAAGCAGCATTAAAGCGTACGAGGAACGCTTCGCCTTCCCCGAAATGAACCTGTCAAGTCACGCAGTGAACCTGACCTCTGACTCCTGACAAAAATTGCTGCACGGCTACCCAAACGACGGCTGGAAACGAGGATAGACCCCTCGGGACGTGCACCACAGTATGATGGCGGATCTCTGTATTTAATGCAGAGGATTTGGTTAAAATATCACCGAACCATCGTTTACTGACGTTCCCTCAGCGTAAACTGCCCTTTCGCGTATAAGGGGATATGCTGTCTTGTTTTACACAGGCAAACATGAGCTGTTTTACGCTCCGCAGTAGACAAACTGCCTGCCACGTCAAAAGCTGCACTTCGTACGGGGCTCGAGGTACGTCTCTACGTCTAATTGCACAGAGCGGTGACAGTTTCTCTCGAGGCACGTCTCTGCGACGGACGTACAGAAGGGCTGCAGACCTTCAAAATACGCCTCCGTATTTAATGCATAAGATGGTGGCAAATCTCTGCAAGAGATTTGATTATATCTTCAAAAGCCGTAATTCCGGCTAAGACGTCCACATCAGCACTATGGCACGGTACGCAGCGACTTCTACGCCCATTCATGATCTGTGCTCATTCGGCTTCTACGCCCACTCAGTCTCTACGACCAATCGGCTTCAAACGCCCACTCAGTCTCTACGACCATTTGACTTGTACGCCTACTCGGCTTCTATGCCCATTCGGCTTGTACGCCTACTCGGCTTCTATACCTATTTGGCTTCTACGCTAACCTCTTCTACATAAGGGATACCTACCTACGTGGCTTCTACGCCGTGATCTTCGCAACAGATATAGCATTTTGTCCCCTTAGTTAGACACGCGTCACATGCTCACTCAAAATGTCATATATACGCAGGCATTGGTTATTTTAACCGTTGTATAAAAGGATGCTGTACTTTCCACTCCTCGGTTTTTATACCGACGGAGTGGTCACTGTCACCAAAACTCTATAAATAGAGACCCCTATCAATGGGAAACCAGGTCGAAAAACTAAAAAACTTCAAGATCAAACAAGGTCGAACTTCCAAGAAAGATCGAACCGGAGGTCAAGAGAGAGAGAGAGAGAGAGAGTCCGGAGCTCAGGCAAAGAACAGGGATCGACGACTTTGGCATCGTGCATCCATCCTCTTCTGTAACCTTCGAAGCTGCTACCTGTCTTCCACGGTACTTCTTCAACATCGTGTGGTCCAAGGGCTAAAGTGATCGACTGCAGATCAGACACCTATAGCAATTTATACTCAGATTAAATAAATTATACTCCCACATCCTCGTATAGGATTAAATTGTACAAGTTTGTTTGTAAACCAAAGGGCACGGGTCTCGTATAAACCCCGTCATTGAAATACACTTTCATTCTTTCGTTTAATACCACAAACACCGGTATCCTCAAATGTGTACCGACTTGCGAAGAAAGAGCTTGACGAGCTAAAGCTGCAACTTAAAGAATTATAAATCAAGGGATTTGTTCGTCCTAGTGCATCACCCTGGGGAGCACCAGTGTTGTTTGTACCCAAAAAGGATGAAACATATCGGATGTGTATTGATTACAGAGCCATCAACGCTTTGACAATCAAAAACAAATATCTCTTACCGCGGATTGACGATCTGTTCGATCAACTAACGGGAGCAGTGGTATTCTCAAAAATAGATTTGAGATCGGGCTATCATCAGGTCAAAGTACGGAGAGAAGATATTCCAAAGACAACATTCAGGACTCGTTATGGTCATTACGAGTTCCTGGTGAAGCCTTTTGGACTGACTAATGCACTAGCCGTATTCATGAACCTGATGAACAGAGTCTTCCACCAATATCTGGACCAGTTTGTGGTAGTCTTCATCGACGACATCTTGGTGTATTCAAAAAGCCACGAGGAGCACGAAGAGCACTTGAGACTAGTACTAGAGACGCTGAGACGGGAGAGCCTTTATGCTAAACTAAGCAAGTGCGAGTTTTTCCTTGATCGTGTCGCTTTTCTTGGATACGTGATCACAGGAGAAGGCATCTCGGTGGACCCAGCAAAGATCTTATCTGTGGAGACATGGCCAACCCCGACCAACGTCTCAGAAGTGAGAAGCTTTCTAGGACTTGCCGGATATTATCGGAGGTTCATAGAAAACTTTGCAAGAATCGCGGAGCCGATTACCCATCTTACCCGCAAGGAGCAGGAGTTCATCTGGTCTGAGGAATGCCAGACAGCTTTCGATGAGTTGAAAAAGCGTCTGACTACTGCCCCCATTTTGACTATACCATCTGGATCCGGAGGTTTCGTAATCTATAGCGATGCATCCGGAAAAGGATTGGTTTGTGTCTTAATGCAACATGGGAAGGTTGTAGCTTACGCCTCAAGACAATTGAGGACTCATGAGAAGAATTACCCCACTCACGACTTGGAGCTTGCCGCAGTCATCTTCGCCCTGAAGCTATGGAGACATTATCTATACGGCGAACGAGTGGAGATATTCATCGATCACAAGAGCCTGAAATATGTCTACACTCAGAAGGACTTGAACCTAAGACAAAGACGATGGCTCGAAGTGATGACGGATTTCGAGATCGATCTGCAGTACCATCCAGGGAAGGCTAATGTAGTAGCTGATGCACTAAGCAGAAGACCCTCGGCATTCTTTATGATCACCCAACCAGGTCTATTGAGAGATCTAGAAAAGTTGGGAATATAGGTCATTATGCCAAAAATTGACGGCCAATTGTCAAACTACCAGCTACAATCAACATTGGTCGAAAGAATCAAAGCTGCACTGCCAACAGATGCAAGATTTCAGAGGCTTTGACAAAGAACAGAGGCTGGAATCCAGACAGGATATCGCATACATGAAGACGGGACTCTAAGATGTGGAGATCGTCTTTATATTCCAAATGGAGAACTTCGTGAGGAGCTGATGTCAGAAGCTCACAGCTCAACATACTCTATACATCCAGGAGGCATAAAGATGTACAGAGACCTGCGACAATACTACTGGTGGCATGGAATAAAGCGAGAGATAGCATGCTTTATGGCAAAATGCCTGGTGTGTCAGCAAGTCAAGGCTGAACATCAGAGATCTGCCGGTCTACTTCAACCCCTCCCAATACCCGAGTGGAAATGGGAACACATTACGATGGACTTTGTTACGGGCTTTCCAAGAAGTCCCAGTAGTCGTAATGCTGTATGGGTGATCGTAGATAGACTCACAAAGGCTGCTCATTTCTTACCTTTCAGAGTCGAATAATATATAAAAGTCTTGGCGGACATGTACATGAAGGAGATAGTACGTCTGCATGGAGTACCAGTCAGCATAGTGTCTGACAGAGATATGAGGTTTACATCTTACTTTTGGCGAAGTATGCAAGAAAGTTTTGGTACCCGCCTTAAGTTCAGCACCTCTTACCACCCACAGACAGATGGCCAATCAGAGCGCACCATCCAGACGCTAGAAGATATGCTGAGAGCCTGCATGCTTGATTTTAGCGGATCATGGGAAGATCATTTGCACCTGGTGGAATTTTCCTACAACAATAGCTATCAAGCGAGCATCCAAATGGCTCCCTTTGAAGCATTGTATGGCAGGAAATATTATTCCCCAGTATGCTGGAGCGATGTTGGCGAAAGACAGATCTTGGGACCAGAATTGGTTGTTCTTACGGTGGAGAAAGTAAAGAAGATACAAGGACACCTACGAGCTGCACAAGACAGACAGAAGCACTTGGCCAACGTACATCGACGACCTCTCGATTTCCATATGGGAGAGCATGTGTTCTTGAAGATCTCACCTACCCGAGGTACTATCAGATTTGGCAGAAGAGAAAAACTGAGTCCAAGGTACATTGGACCCTTCGATGTGTTGGAACACGTCGGAGAAGTTGCTTACAAGCTAGCCCTCCCCCAGACTTTGGAAGGAGTACATGACGTCTTCCACGTATCTCAGCTGAGGAGGTACATTCCAGACCCAAGTCATGTACTGGACCATTCAGAGATTACCGTCGGCCCGAGCCTATCGTACCAGGAGGAACCTGTAGAGATCCTAGATCGTAGCGAGAAGGTGTTGCGAGGCCAGACTATCCCTCTAGTTCGTGCTGCATGGAGACATCATGCACCAGGTGAATCAACCTGGGAACGAGAAGAGGATATTCGACAGCGTTTCCCCCATCTATTTCCAAACCAGGGTATGTCCTAATATTTCAAATCAATCTTTCATTCTCATTATATGTCTATTTTTATTTCGAGGATGAAATATTCTAAGGAGGGTAGATTGTAAACTCCCTCGACCAGATTTCAGTAATTTAGGATTATTTTTTTTAGCTAATTAGAATTATTGCAACTTCTTAAAATTTATTTTGCTTACATATCCTATTGATTTGTGCACCTGTCCATTACACAATTAATTAGGATATTACACTAGCTGTTAACCCCAAACAAAGTTTACATACCTGCCCTAGACATGTTAGTCTATTTTCCTACATTTTGTGTATCTCCCAGATACTTTATTTTGAGCCTCGTTTGAGACGCACAAATATCGTTACAAACGTCCGTATTTATTTCCTATTTAATTTTCTGCTCTTTACTCATCTCTGTACCCCTAGGGATTTGAGGCCCAACAAGCACCTGTTTTACCCAAACAAAAATACGTTAATATTCTACTTTGAATATACTACAATTAGTATAATGACACCGTAGTAAAATTATGACCCTACCTGCCTCTAAATAATTAGAGAACACCGTGCGCAGTATTTATTAATTAATAAATACGGTGACCCGTATCACCCAAAGAACCAGGCCCTTCCCATGCCCAGGCTCACCCCCACAACCCCAAGGTACTTCCCCAGCTTTTCCCCTTATTTTTGTGCAAATCAGTATTTTTAGGAATCAGTGTTTTTAATCAGACAAATTGTGTAATTACGCAAATTACCAATTTTAGGACCTATTTGCAATTTATGAAATTTTAGGGGTTTTTATGCAAATTTCTAGTGTGAGGTGTCACCTTTCTATTGGTTGGTGAACCTACACCGTAAACGTGGCAGTGGAACCCACCAAAATATCAGCCTAAAATATCCTAGAAATCAAATTACCTAAATACCCCTAGATTTCTAACTATTTACAACCCTATGCCATTGCCTAAACCTATAAATACCCGACCCCCCCTTCCAAACCTCACACCGCCACCCACCGGCCTCCGCCTCCGATCAAACTCCGGCGAACTGTTCGCCACTACCCCAGCTTCCCTCCGACCAACTCTCACCTCCTCCGACCGCCTGCCCCACCGTTGGCAGCCGTTGCAAACCCAAACCCCGACCCTGCACACAGCAGCCCTCAGCACCCCCGACCTCCCCCAGCACCACCCTCCGCCGTCGTGGACCACCGCCACCACCCCCAAATGCCTTGCCGCCACCTCCTCCATCAAACTGAGCCTCCACCACCGTCCCACGACCACCACTCCGGCCGCCCTCACCCCCGCAGCCCCTCCGCCCTCACCCACACCAGCACTGCCACCCCCATCCCGACCACCTCCAGCCGCCACCACCGCCACCCCTGACCTCCGCCACCATCACCAGGCCCTACGCCACCCTCCCCTCCGTCGACCCATCCGCCTGCACTACCTCCTCCGCCACCACCCTGGCCGCAGTAGCCCCCGCAAGCCACCGCTACTACTGCTGCTGTAAACTGCCACTACCACTGCCACCGTCCCTCCGGCCAGCCGCCGCCTCCTCCGCCGCCGTCCTCCCGTCGGCGACTAGCTGTGGGCCCCCTCTGTCGACCTGTCAGGTATAAATACATGTTTAATATGTAAATACGTAATTATTCCTATATGTATGTTATATTTATATATATATGTATATATATGTATATATTTGTATATATTAATATATATATTATTATAAATATTTAATTATAAATTATTTAATTAAATATTAAAATACAGTATATACAGTAAATAAATATGTATTTATATTTCTGTATTTTTCTTTTATTTATTTATATATTATTTTTATGTATATGTATATATATATATATATAAATATATATATCTATGTATATATATGTAGTTATATAATTATATATATATATAATATATATATACTTAAATATAGTATTATATACAGTATAATTTAAAATATATATGCATCTTTTATTTCTATTATATATATATATATATATATATATATATATATGTATATATGTATTATATATATGTATATATATATATATATATATATATATGTATATATATATATATATATATATATATATATATATATATATATATATATATATATATATATATATATATATATATATTTATTTATTTATATATATATATGTATTAGTATATGTAATTATATATATATTATATATATATAATAATAATTATTATTATTATAGTATATATATATATATACAATTTATATATATATATATATATATATATATATATATATATATATATATATATATATATATATATATATATATATATATATATATATATATATATATATATATATATATATATATATATATATATATATATATATATATATATATATATATATATATATATATATAAATATACACAAATATATATATAATAATATACTTAAATGATATATATATAGAATATATATATATATATATATATATATATATATATATATATATATATATATATTTATTTATTTATGTACTGTACATATATAATTATATATCATATAAGTATATTATTATATATATATTTGTGTATATTTATATATATATACCTTTCATTTTCTTTATATATATGTATATATATATATCTATTATTTATATATGTATATATATATGTATGCCTTTTCATTTCTTTTATTTTATATATATGTATATATACATATTATATATATATGTATATATAAATATATTATAATATATTAAATGTATGTCTTTTTCATTTCTTTTTATATATATATATATATATATATATATATATATATATATATATATATATATATATATATATATATATATATATATATATATATATATATATATATATATATATATATATATATATATATTATAGTATATACTATATGCCCTTTTATGTTTTTATATATATGTATAATATATATTTATATATATATATGTTGCATTATATTATATAAACTATATATATATGTACACTTATATATATATATATGACTTTTTACTTTTTATATTGTATGAATAAATACTCTATATATATATATACCCTATATATATATATATATGTACTTAAATATATATATATATATATATATATATATATATATATATATATATATATATATATATATATATATATATATGTTTTAATTATGTACCTAATATCATATGCTATATAAATATCTATATATATATATTTATGTTATATCTATATGTATATATATATATGACTATATATATATTGACTTCTATATATATTACATAAATATATATACTAATATATTGTACCCATTTATTTAAATATGATATTTACGAACCCTGGACGTCTTAAACAGAAAACATCTCCAGCGCAGTCAGTGATCCCCTGTCACAATAACCCTCAAACTTGACTGTGAGACCAGATTTTCAACACACTCAGAAAGTAGGCAAGTATACCTTGCCAAGTTTACTGTTTAAATATTAAATATTGTTATATGCTAAATCTCCTGAACTTCATATGACTGTGTGTATCTGAGACTGCCCTGGGTACCGTCAACAAGTACATTGACACGTAGTATAATTAACTTAGTCTTTACAGACCTACCAACATCTGTGAGTGTATCCTAATATCCTCCTAGACCCTGTCACGGGAACACACAACAAGGTTGTAATATATATTGGGATGCGAGCTGCGTATTTGATTAGATACCAGTACGTATGACGTGTATCATGGCTTAGCATAAAATCAGGAAAACTCAGGAATAGTTACCACTTTGCATTAGTTACATTGGGCGGGAAAGACAACTAGTAGACATATGGGACACCCCCTCCATGAGTCTTTTATCCTTCGTACCACGCTCCTCGGAGATGGTCGATTGCAGAGCTAACCGTGTATCCGGGGGCATATGACATATATACTAGCCAGTCAACACGATTGGTGAATTAAGTCAGCATATGTCAAGCCTACACTTTTCTATGCGTACTACAAAGTCTTTACTTGCATTCACTTAGATGGTTAGCACCCTGTATTTATTTATTTATTCAGTATTTACATACATGGCATATTATTTTTCTGTATCTTGTTATGTCCCACTGAGGACCTGGTTCCCTTCCAGATTTAGATGAGGCCTTCTACCCTACGGTATATGGGCCTGGACAGGAGACCAGGCATGCCACGGAGGAAGAGTTAGAAGAGACACCATCAGAATCTGCCTGATCCTAGAAGCTCGTTCACCTGGAGATGGAGCTATTTTCCATAGATAGACGATACTTAGTCTATCTTATTTTCTGTACTATTATTATCTTTTGTAGTGGGTTTGTTCCCACAAGATGTGTACTATGACATTCAGACTCAATATTATATATATTTTAGCACTATTTCCCATATTCATTGATATTTCTGTGGATGAGATTAGATTTACCTATGTTAAACTTGTAGTATTTTAGGACAACATAGCACGTTCCTTTGGGTCCATTAAATGGATTAAACCCTTAGTAACATGTCAGCTGGCCAAAGCCACGTGGCTTAGTTCTTTAAATTTTAGGACTGGGGCATGACAGTATATAACCCTAACAATTAGTGAGTTGGGTTTCTATGTCCCTATTGCTAATCCCGGAGATCCAACACTCGGGGACCATCATGTAGTTAGGGCACATGCTAGGTTAGCCTTTTGGCATACCTAACTGTTTTATGCAGACAAACAAAAAATATAACATCATATGTATATATAAATTGTTGTAACTTGTGTGTCTGTTACAGGAATAACCGTTTGATGCCTTGAGTTGTATCGAGATATTTTGAGTTGTTCTTGTATAAAGAGATGTAATGTATGGAACGATGTCATTGTATTCTGTATTGATGTAAGCCAACTAGAAAGCCTTGTAATCATTTCAGATATCAATAAAGAGATTATTTTCTTATATCATTGTGTTCTTTTACTTTTTTGCAATATTGTGTCGCTGCTTCTATCTTTAATAGCTTACTTGTCCTTGTTCAAAGTCTTGGCCTTGTGCAATGCAACTTAGGCTTGCACGACATCATGCCCATGCGAGGACGATCAGTTCCGCAAGGTGTCAAGCGAGGACGATCAACCCCTTACGGGAATTGTGACGTGATACATGATGCCTTAGCTGCTACTGTTGCTGTGATCTACTTGTTGCTATTGCAATAGCTACCCAGCTATTGTTGCTATTGCTGTGTTGTACTGTGAATATAGCAAGCAAACAAAGAAGCAACTGCTACTGCTTCCAGGATGCAGCAAGTAGATGTTGCTGCTACTGCTTTCAGGCTAAGTGCTGAAAATACTGTCAGTTGTTGTTGTCCAAAAAAGACCCTCCCTCTCTCTCCCTCTCTCTCTCTCTTTCTCTCTCTCTTTCTCTCTCTTCATACCTGAGTAATACCTGACACTCACCCATTCTAATGCACACTTCCAATCACAGCTATCCTCCTCCTTACACTCATGAACACACATTCTAAACCCTCATAAAAACCATATAAATACACTCAAACACATATGGATAACAACCTCCAATACCAATTGAAACCAAATATATATAGAATTGACATAAAATCTATAGGATAAATAAATCTAATACAATATATAGATAATTGACACAAAGAAACACCAATAGACATAAATTACCAAATCTCGCTATGAATATCATGACGTATCATGACACGACCACTAAGTTACCACTAAGTATCCAATTATGGATATTATGACACAAGCACAAACTAATTTGGACACAAAATTTCTTTTCGAACCAACACACAAATACTTGGTGGACACAAAATCGTAATTTTGCCAAATTGACTATAAAAACACATAAATCTACTAGGAAAATGCTCTCTACTACCTAATCCACCACCTATAAGGTTAGATCAAACTATCGGTGGGTTCTTATGGGTTCTATTTAGGTTTCCAACATAGAAATTGGGATAAAAGGGGAATTTACCTATTAGGAGTTGGGTCCCAATGAAGATCCACAAATTTGGACATAAAGTGGATAAATAGGACATGATCCTCCTAGTTTGGGCTTCTCTCCAAGCTCCTCCTTGTGGTCCAAAAATCTAGGCCACCATTGGAAAGGGAATTGAGTTGAAATAGAGTAGTTGCAAGTAAAAATTGGTTGGAATTGAGGGTGGTTTGGTGGAGAAGAAGCTTGAAGAAGAAGGAGTTTTTGGTAAAAAAAATGACATGGAAAGAAGAGGGGAAGGGGCCAGACACTATAGGTTGGTTTTATGGTGTTGGGAATTACAAGTTTGCCCCTCCTTCCTAATTTAAATTCTAGATCTAGTGTGAATGAAATCAATTGGTTATGGAGGGAATCTAAGTAGTTATGGATAGTATCTAACTAACTAAGTAGAATATTCTATCTATGACTAATGAATAATAATTAATTCTAAACTAACTACTAATTTAATATAACTAATATGATTTCAAATTTTAGGTGGTCACAAGTCTACCCTCCTTAAAATAATTTTGTCCTCAAAATTAAAGGAATAACTAGGCTAGAAAAGATTAATTGGTCATGTAAGAGGTGGAAACATATATTATTAAAAAATTAATAAGAACCATTTATTACTACTGAAGAAAAATATGAAGTAAAAAAATAATATATTTTGCTCGAGATAGGAATGTTCTTATGGAGTCATGGCTCGACCTTGAATCCTCTAAAAGTTACAAATCCATAGTAGGCACCAGTGCAGAAAGGAGATATAATATCGAGAGATTATATGTTACCTCTCAAGGTAAAAGGAATCTAGAAACCCTTCATACAATGAAGAATATAACGAAGACAAGAAAGATTGGTGATAACTAGGGACTACAATTTACAATAATAGTTCAGAAAAGTTTCCAATACATCCTTCGGGATATGAACACGAAGCATATAACCATGCCTACCTTAGGTTCTAGGAGAAGTAAAATGAAGTATTTAAATAGATAGAGTCTCATAGGTGGTATCACGACCCGTACCCGAATATTCGGGCACAAGTACGTGGGTACGTCCAGCCTACACTACAACATCGACGGTAGAATATTGTCTAAACTATTACAAATATATAATCACAGTCCATGCAATAATATCTCAACTCCAAAAGGAGAACAATAATATATAATAATGGCAATACTCAATCACAAGATCTAATAGGAAGATAAGGCACGATATGATATAAAGAGAAGAAAATCCAAACTTACAAGTCTAAACAAGTCATGACGACAACCACAAGTCTAAAATATCAATATAACAATCCAAGTATCTCAATGGTCTCCGAAAACAAATCTGGTATCAAATAGTAAGTACTAGCTCGCTAAGTAAGCTATCACAATCTAGGTCTCTCCCTCAAATAGTCCATGTTCCTACTAAGAAGTAGGGTCAACCTCAGCACCCTCAACATCCTGGGGTCCATAGAATGTAAGACAACAATCCTCCAGACAAACCCCTAAAAATGTTATCTAGTCAGCATAGAACGAGTACAAACACTGAAAGTAGTATCCAATACATTATAGAAGCTATGAAACAGTAAATAGTAAATGAAATAAATGACAGGGAAAGTAAATCGCTTCAATAGGTGTTGAAAAAACAATTCTAGATTCTAGGTTGTTAGGCTTCTAGGTCAATTCTATGCTATTAGGTACTATATCTAGATAAATGTCATATTAGGTCTCTAGGTATGGTTATCTAGTAATTATCAAGTATCTATGATATCTATGGTCATATCTTTTATATATATATATATATATATATATATATATATATATATATATATATATATATATATATATATATATAATTATAGGTTTTATATACCTTAACACTAATACTATAACTCATACCTTAACATTACCTTGATACTTACCTAAATACCTTAATTACTTGATACCCACATATATCATAAACCAATATCTATTAAATTAGATACCAATACTAGACACAAACCCAATACCTTACTCTTACCTTGGTATCCTAACACCAATAACTTGGTATCTTGGAATACAAATACCTTACACTACTAGGATACCCAATTACCTAGTATACTTTGACACAACTCAAGTATCTTGTTATCCTAACAATACCTCAATACCTTACCTTATACCTTATTCCTATGATACTCCCAAGTATTTTGAGATATTAACTAACTTATACACTAACCACTCTAACTCACTCAACTATCACATACTTGTGCACTGTGCACACTCACTGCATATGCACAAACCCAGAGCAATGTGCTCACTGCCTACACTGGAGTGTGTAGTTACTACTATTGTTGCTAAGGCAAGTGCACAATAGTGCACTTGCTGCCAGTGCTTGCTGCTAGAACTTGCTCTCCCCTCGGATCTGCTGCATACTGTAGTTAAGACTCTACAACTGCCGCCATAGACGCTCGAGCACTTGCTGCTCAATCTTGGACTGCAGAACCCCTTTTCAACTGCCTGCAACATATGTAAAAACCCCCATTGCTGATGCTATCTCCTTCTACCTACTATAACTGCACATGCAATCCACCAATCCTCACTGCCTGCTAGGCATTACTGCCAATGTTCTGTACCCTGCAGTGCACTCCCTGGCCAGCAGCAACCTGCACTCTCCCTACTTCTTCTACTTTCTCACTATTGTAAAGCCTAAAATGCAACACAGCTGTGAGATTCATCTTACAATATTCGTATTTTATGCGGATACATATTTTTGTCCTAGTTATTATATTTTATTGGATTTCGAGGAAGCTCCGAAATTCTTAAAATTAAAACTTTACTACCTGACCGGTATACCAACGGTATACTACAGTTTACCGACGGTATACTGTCCGACAGATATTTATTTCACTTTCAGAGATATTTTTGAGATATTTCTCTATAAATAGTACTTGAGTTATTTTATTTCTTTCTTTCTCTTCTCTTCTTTATTTTTCTCTCGAGCTTGGAGCTTGGTCTTGAGACCTGGAGTGTAGTTTTTGGACCCTTTCGTGGTGGTTGACTCGAAGGTTTAGGCTGGGAGCTCGCTTTAGGCAAGTACACCTTGCCGATTTCGTGAACTTTTTTTACTTTATGTCATTTTACTTTCCTGGAGCTTTGGTTATTGCTTTTTAGCTTTACTATAATTATTCATCTTGTGTTTACTTTAGGCAAGTACACCTTGCTTTACTATAATTGTTCATCTCATGTTTTCTAGCATTTTGAACGTCTCAGTTTTGATTTCTGGTAGAATCTTGTCCCGTCCCTTTTTGGTAACTCGGTAACGAAAACGGTACCGGAGTTGTGACCGTGAATTTAGTCCATATTATGATATGAGACTTACCCTAGACTTGACTACCTGTTAGACTTGGTTCTGGTAAATTTTGGGATTTGATTTGGATTTCAAAAATCAGACTTGACATGACTTTAACCATGTTTATCCTTGAAAATTGACATATCGACGGTATACTATAGTATACCGACGGTATACTACAGTATACTACCAATTTTGACAGACTTAAATTTCTAGATATTTTCTGTAAACACTATCGACATACCGACGGTGTACTACAGTGTACCGATGGTATACCGATCATTGCCGACTTTGTTAACCAACTTCAGGATATTTGTCTTGGCCGGCATACCGTCGGTATACCAATTTGTGGAACTTTGTTTTTCAGAACCTTTCTTGCCTACTTGGAATAGCATACCAATTTATTAGGATCTAGACTTGATATATTTTTCCTATTTCTGGACCTGTATACCGACGGTGTACTGGACTGTACCGACGGTATACCGATTGTGCTCTTTCTTTAGGAATTCTTGTTTTTCGTGATTTTATTTTGATTCTTCTGATTTTTCTTTGGACACACGAAGACTTGACCTGACTAGACATGAACTTACATTGCTTCAGAGGACTTGACTTGACTTGACTTGACTTGACTTGGCTTTACTTGATTTTGTCCGACTTTGCCCGACTAGACGTGATGACATGATTGACTGGACTTGATTTGGCATAACTTTACATTTCTTCATCGGACATGGCTTGTACATGGTTTTATTTGGCTTTATCTGGATTGACATGGTTTCACATGGTTGTACATGGTTTTACTTGGCTTTATCTGGATTGACATGGCTTCACTTGGCTTCACTTGGTTTTACGTGGCCTGGTTGTCGTCATGGCATACATGAGTCTGTTTGTGTAATTTATTTTAAACTTGTGTATATTACTGTTACGACCCGCACCCGAAAATTCGGGCACGAGTGCGTGGGTACGTCCAGCCTACGCCGCAGAGTCGGCGGTAGTACGCTGTCTAGGTCATATCCACATTTAACTAGTCTAGCTCTTTCACAAATAACATAGGCAAGATAATAATGAGAAACAGGTACTTAAGATTTGCGATTGAAATAAATGTGACAACAGATTCAAATATTTTAGTACAGAAATTCAGAATGAAATCGGGGACAAACCCGATTACTAAGATAAAGATCAAAAACTAAGATAACTACTGCTAACTACTCAGCAGGAGTAGCTTCCTGTGCGGGAACTGGCTCTGCAACTGTGTCACCTGTTGCCTCATAGGGGCCATAATATGTAGGGGCAAAGTTCTCATCATCGCCTAAATCAACAGATCCAGTCAGGAAAGGAACAAAGTACACAGTGCACAACAAGATTAAACTAAATATTTATGACAATTAATTGAATATCATGTTGAGAAACTGCATAAAAGAACATCAATATCTCAGAGTTAAAGCTGTAAACAGGAATATGAGAAAACCCAAAGTAAATGAGACAGGAAATGAAACTACAACAGTCTGCAAGAAATATAACAAGATCTAGAACTAGCTGTGTGAACTTGTGTTTGTTTTAGAATACATAGTTGGCATGTAGGGGTTTATAAGGCTAATCCGGCCATCATAAACGGCTATTAAACAGGGAAAATCGAGATCCAGCTGAGGTACAGTCGCGTACCAACAGCTATTAAACATGACAAGGGGAAGGGTAAACTACATGCCTTCTAGTATTCTCCCACCCGACATGAAAAACAAGACATGAACTCCAATATTCAAGACATGAATTCCAGTGTTCTAGCACTAGGTGTAATCATCAATGGTACTAGTAAAGCAGAGAATTAATTATCACAATATAAAGATTAATTTGAAGTACAGGTACTTGCCTGTTGTTTGGATTTGATTAAATTGATTCTTGGGAAAAATTTCCAGGGATGAGTTCAAAAGCTGAAATAGATATTACCATCACGCTCAAAAGATGTCAAATAGCTAGAAACGTCTGTCCTTGGGTCCAATTTGGAGACAAGGGCAAAAACGGCAGTTTTGGGTCAAAACGGGGTCCGCCAATGGGCCCCACTTTGCACCGAAAAATGTGTCTGGGTCAAAGGTCACCAAATTCACCAAACTTAGTGTCAACAGGTCAGGAACACTGATACAAACCCAACGGAACTTCAAGATTTGGATTCCGATGAGCCAAAAACAAAATCGCCCGTCGAGCGGGGCCTGTGGGGCCCACGACACGCGATTTCGTCAACGTTCTCAGAATCGAACCAAACTTGACCCACAGGACCAGCGTATCGCTATGAGTCCAATGGCGCAAGTTTCGTCTCGATCTGACGAGTGTACAAAAAATTAGGGCGAATTGTAGAAAAGTCGGATACGGGGCGATGTTCGCGGATACGCGTTGATTTCGGTGTGCACGCACACCCGAATTAACTTTCGCAAAAACTCACACGTCCGTATCCATGATGCGCACGTATCTGTGAAGACCGCTAACGACCAAGTCATCCCGTTTGGCGGGGCGCACTCAGTTCCGGGGTGAAACAGGGTCTGGTTTTTCCTGTTTTTGGATCACGGTGTGCGATCACCACAGGACGCGATGCCCCGAACAGTTTATCCGGACACCGAGAGGGTCACACAGGCTTCGCGTAGAAATTTACAGAATCAAAAATGGAGATACAGGGTGCAAGATACGAGTACCTGAACCTGCTCTGAAAATCCGGAAATTTCCGTGTCCGTGTCGTGTCCGACACGACACGAAGAATAGGGAAAGCTAGGGTTAGGGTTCTGCGGGTTTCCTGGCCGTGGACGGCTGGGACCGGCCGGAGATGAGGCGACGAGGGCGGGGGACGGTTCGCCGAGGGGAGCTGGGGCGGTGGCTGGTGGCGGCAGAGCCGATGGGCGACGGCCGGAGGCGCTGGCTGCCGCTGCTGCTGCTGGCTCGGCGCTGCGGGGAGGAGGCGGGTGCTGGCGGGGCGCCGGAGGGCGGAGACGGGAGGAGAAGGAGCGGGCGGTCTAGGGCGGAGCCGGTGGTGGCTCGGGTGGCGGCGAGGTGGTCGGACGGAGGAGAGAGGGGGGTCGACGGCGGTATTTAAAGGGAGAGGAGGTGGTGGTGCGGGCTGAGGGAGGCAGCGTCCAGCGCGGAGACGAGGGCACGTGGCTGCGGGCAGTGCGGAGGCGGTGGCTGCGTGGCGCGGCGGCGGCGCCGGATGCGGAGGGAGCGGTTCCGGCGGAGAGAGGGGCTGGGGAGCGGGTCAGTGGGCGGTGGGTCGGGTCTGGGCAGACCCGACCCGACCCGCAAGGGAGCGGGCTGGGCTCGGTCCAACGGGCTGGGCCGGGCCGGAGCGGTTGGGCTGGGCCGGAAAGAAAATTAAAAAAATAATAATAGTAATAATAATAATAATAATAATAAATAAATAATTAAATAAATAATTAAATGAATAGTTTTTAGGTAATTAAAAATAGGTTCGGGGTCCAAAAAAATTCCAGAAAAATTATCCTAAGTCCAGTTTTTTATTTAACACCCAAAAATATTATTTTTATAATATTTTAATGTTGTTTAATATCAATTAAAAATCATGTAATAATTTAAAACCCTGATTTAATTTTACAAAATTTCCAGAAAATTCTAGAAAATTGTAAAAAATCCTAATTTTAGTATTTTTGAAAATCAGGGGCTTACAATCTACCCAACTTATAGAATTTCGTCCTCGAAATTTAAATTATGGTAGGGTTCTCTCTGTCCAAACTCACTTGATTACAGTCCAGCGGGTTTCTCTCAGGTGAACATTGCGGTTGCTACCCAACTTAGAATTTTACCCATATCCTCTAAGGCTGTACAACTAGTGAGGCTAGGTCTCAACTTAATAAATCATGGTATTGAATCTTCAAGTCTGCAATACAAATACACCACCTATGGTATTCCCTTAGTCATAGAGGTTATCATCAATTCGACCGGTCTGAGGGGTATGTCTAGCACTACAAATCAACTTATACCAACCACAGGTTTTTTACTTTCCGAAATAAGGGAAGACGAGGATCAATAATAAAGAGTTTAAGGGCGAGGTGGTGGAACAGAGGTATAGGGATCAAGGCGTTTAAGGAATTCTAATGGAAATTATCAGGCGGTTATGGATTGAGATTATATTCTGGTAATCATTTGTTCGCATGCTCGTATTAGTACGGTTATGTAACTGATACGATATGCTCGGGCGTATTTAGGGGCAAGTATACTAGTCAACCATATATCTCAATCCACATAAAGTAGACACTTGTATTAGTGGGGTTGATCAGGCCTCAATAATACAGGTGTCATGAACAAGCCCGAAAAAGAGTAAGCTTGCAAAAGTAGGCTATAAAATAGCAGCATCAGTCGAGTTCAGCAAAAATTAAGTGCGCTAGATGATGATAAAAAGAGGTACGAATTTATTGAAGTCCACAGAATAACACAAAATAAGCACAATAGCAAAAGCCTAAAGAATCTATACAGTTATCAATTTAAAAACATACTAGGTTATTTAGCAAGTTCAAAAATTACTAGGTTGGGGCTGAGGTCACGAACCAATAGGCACGAAAACAATACTAAAAAAAGGTATCTACGAATCATTTACGCGCATTAGCTGCTTCCAAAGTTTGCACGTTCTCCACGGTCATCACGTAAGCTTGTCCGCGTCCTGGAGCAGTGGGGCAGTCCCTCACTTGATGTTCTGTTGATCCACAATATAGACAGGCACCCAGTCTCTTCTTACAAACTTGTCAGGTGTGACCTTGTTTTTGGCAAAAGTTACAAGCAGCCGCTTGTTGGTTCTGTCCTTGAGCCTGGTGTTAGGGTGCTGGAGCTCGAGGGAGAGGACGCTGAGTTTGCTGCGGGGCCCTCTGCTGTTGTTGTTGAAAAGGGCGTTTATTGGGTCCTGCATTTCCGGTATCTCTCTCTCGCTTTAGCTTATGCCCCATGTCTCTCTCAACGCCTTATGCCACGCTCAAGATTTCCTCATAGGTACGAGCTCGGCTGGTGGTGACAGCAAGGCGAATATCCGGAGACAGCCCCTTCTTGAATCTAAGGGCTCTGTCCTCCGGGGTGCGGACCATGTACTCCGCAAAGTGGCTTAACCTGCTAAATTCAACAGTATACTCATCAACATACAGGTTATCTTGTTCCAGTCTCTCGAATTGGCTTTCGAGAGCTTTCCGAGCCACTTCGGGGTAGAATTTCTCCTTGAATAGCCTCTTGAAGTCCTCCCAGGTGAGGTCAGGAGCAGATAGTTGAGGTTCGTCCCTAAACCAGGTCCGAGCTATGTCGAACAGTTGCAGGCTTGCGGACTCCACTTTGAGGTCATCAGGGACCCGAGCAGTCTTCAAGAGTCTCTCAATATTCTCTATCCACTCATCGGTATAGAGAATGCCCTCAGTTCCGTAGAATTCCAGGGGTCTAAGATTCTTGAAGTCTTTAGCACTCCCTGGCCTCTTGAGTGGCGACTCTTGGGACCTAAGAGCTTCTGAGAGGCTGGTCCGCAGAAGTGCAGTCTATTCTTTCTGGAATTCCACCAATCCCTGGAACACTCCAAGTAGCTGTGCTCCATCCAGAGTAACTGCCAGAACAGATGGAGGCGGCGGGAGTGCAAGAGTCTCGGGCACATTTTGCTCAGCTGGTTCTGATGTGCCTCCTACTGTGTTCCTTGTCTGGACCATTCTGAAAGATTAAGGGATAGGAAGATCAGAATAGAATACTTGGAAATCAAAGGCGATAGGAAAATTGAGCAGAATGATATCAAGAATTGAAATAAGGACCCTATACTGTGAATGAGCTTTTCCTATAATCCTCAATCTTATTCCATACCCTGGCCTAGGGTATTACCCTATTTAAGGATAGGACCTGCATGGGCCACCATAAAAATGTGTCACGACCCGCACCCGGAAATTCGGGCACGAGTGCGTAGGTACGTCCAGCCTACGCCGCAGAGTCGGCGGTAGTACGCTGTTTAGGTCATATCCACATTTAACTAGTCTAGCTCATTCACAAATAACATAGGCAAGATAATAATGAGAAACAGGTACTTAAGATTTGCGATTGAAATAAATGTGACAACAGATTCAAATGTTTTAGTACAGAAATTCAGAATAAAATCGGGGACAAACCCGATTACTAAGATAAAGAGCAAAAACTAAGATAACTACTGCTAACTACTCAGCAGGAGTAGCTTCTTGTGCGGGAACTGGCTCTGCAACTGTGTCACCTGCTACATAATAGGGGCCATAATATGTAGGGGCAAAGTCCTCATCATCGCCTAAATCAACAGATCCAGTCAGGAAAGGAGCAAAGTACACAATGCACAACAAGATTAAACTAAATATTTATGACAATTAATTGAATATCATGTTGAGAAACTGCATAAAAGAACATCAATATCTCAGAGTTAAAGCTGTAAACAGGAATATGAGAAAAGCCGAAGTAAATGAGACAGGAAATAAAACTACAACAATCTGCAAGAAATATAACAAGATCTAGAACTAGCTGTGTGAACTTGTGTTTATTTTAGAATACATAGTTGGCATGTAGGGGTTTATAAGGCTAATCCGGCCGTCATAAACGGCTATTAAACAGGGAAAATCGAGATCCGGCTGAGGTACAGTCGCGTACCAACAGCTATAAAATATGACAAGGGGAAGGGTAAACTACATGCCTTCTAGTATTCTCCCACCCGACATGAAAAACAAGACATGAAATCCAATATTCAAGACAAGAATTCCAGTGTTCTAGCACTAGGTGTAATCATCAATGGTACTAGTAAAGCAGGGAATTAATTATCACAATATAAAGATTAATTTGAAGTGCAGGTACTTGCCTGTTGTTTGGATCTGATTAAATTGGTTCTTGGGGAAAATTTCCAGGGATGAGTCCAAAAGCTGAAATAGACATTACCATCACGCTCAAAAGATGTCAAATAGCTAGAAATACCTGTCCTTGGATCCAATTTGGAGACAAGGGCAAAAACGGCAGTTTCGGGTCAAAACGGGGTCCGCCAGTGGGCCCGCTTTGCACCGAAAAATGTGTCCTGGTCAAAGGTCTCCAAATTCACCAAACTTAGTGTCAATAGGTCAGGAATGCTGATACGAACCCAACGGAACTTCAAGATTTGGATTCCGATGAGTCGAACACAAAATCGCCCGTCGAACGGGGCCGGTGGGGCCCACGACACGCGATTTTGTCAACGTTCTCAGAATCGAACCAAACTTGACCCACAGGACCAGCGTATCACTACGAGTCCGATGGTGCAAGTTTCGTCTCGATCTGACGAGTGTACAAGAAGTTAGGGCAAATTACAGAAAAGTCGGATACGGGGGATGTCCGCGGATACGCGTTGATTCCGGTGTGCACGCACACACGAATTAACTTCCGCGAAAACTCACACGTCCGTATCGACGATGCGCACATATCTGTGAAGACCGCACGCGACCAAGTCATCCCGTTTGGCGGGGCGCACTCAGTTCTGGGATAAAACAGGGTCTAGTTTTTCCTATTTTTGGATCGCGGTGTGCGATCACCACAGGACGCGATGCCCCGAACAGTTTGTCCGGACACCGAGAGGGTCACACAGGCTTCGCGTAGACATTTACAGAATCGAAAACGGAGATACAGGGTGCAAGATACGAGTACCTGAACCTGCTCTGAAAATCCAAAAATTTTCATGTCTGTGTCGTGTCCGACACGATACGAAGAATAGGGAAAGCTAGGGTTAGGGTTCTGCGGGTTTCCTGGCCGTGGACGGCGGGGACCTGCCGGAGATGCGCCGGCGAGGGCGGGGGACGATTCGCCGATGGGAGCTGGGGCGGTGGCTGGTGGCGGCGGAGCCGATGGGCGGCGGCCGGAGGCGCTGGCTGCCGCTGCTGCTGCTGGCTCGGCGCTGCAGGGAGGAGGCGGGTGCTGGCGGGGCGCCGGAGGGCGGAGACGGGAGAAGAAGGAGCGGGCGGTCTAGGGAGGAGCCGGTGGTGGCTCGGGTGGCGGCGAGGTGGTCGAACGGAGGAGAGAGGGGGGTCGACGGCGGTATTTAAAGGGAGAGGAGGTGGTGGTGCGGGCCGAGGGAGGCGGCGTCCAGCGCGAAGGCGAGGGCGCGTGGCCGCGGGCAGTACGAAGGCGGTGGCTGTGTGGCGCGGCGGCGGCGCCGGATGCGGAGGGGAGCGGTTCCGGCGGAGAGAGGGGCTGGGGAGCGGGTCAGTGGGCGGTGGGTCGGGTCTGGGCAGACCCGACCCGACCCGCAAGGGAGCGGGCTGGGCTCGGCCCAACGGGCTGGGCCGGGCCGGAGCGGTTGGGCTGGGCCGGAAAGAAAATTAAAAAAATAATAATAGTAATAATAATAATAATAATAATAATAATAATAATAAATGAATAATTAAATAAATAATTAAATGAATAGTTTTTAGGTAATTAAAAATAGGTTCGGGGTCCAAAAAAATTCCAGAAAAATTATCCTAAGTCCAGTTTTTCATTTTACACCCAAAAATATTATTTTCATAATATTTTAATATTGTTTAATATTAATTAAAAATCATGTAATAATTTAAAACCCTGATTTAATTTCAGAAAATTTTCAAAAAATTCCAGAAAATTATGAAAAATCCCAATTTTAGTATTTTTGAAAATCAGGGGCTTACAATTACTATTAGAAATTATTTTGTTGCATGATATGTGTTACGCCCCAATCTTCCGCAAGCTCAATAGTCCCCGCTGAACGTGAATCACCACGTTGCAACGCTCCCGTAGAATAATCGTTCTCATCGGGATATGATATCGTGCAAACCTGGAGTTGTGCTCGCACAAGCGATGTTGTCAAATATCAAAGTTATCATCAAAATGATTAAGTTGCAGCAAAAGTCAAGTATTGTGTACCAAGTATACATCAGAGTATATGCAGCGAAGCTCTCGATAGGGTCCAAATAAAAATGCCACAAAGGAGAATGCCACAAAGTCGATACAACACTCTTGCTCTTTATCTTGCCCACAAAGGTACTTATCGTTCATACATCATGTCCCGTATATCCAAGTGACATAACTACACCTGCGTACCAAAAATAATGCCTATAAAAGTGGGTCAGTATACAGCTGTACTGGTGAGCGGGGTAACCCACTCGTCTAAACCGACACTAAATAGATAGTGAATACAAACAGTTATATGGTGATCTTTCTACTTGAATGCTAGATTCATTTCATGGCATAGGTATGACATGTTAAGGAAAGCTGTAAAGCAGGTTAAACATTCAAGCATTCAACTCAAGCAAATATACAAGCAGATATATCCAAATCAAAAGGAAACTAGCATACAAACCGCCTAATCAAACCCAAGCAACGCGTGAACCTATCGAACCACAATCCAAGCCTCAATAAACATCCTCAAACCATACCCCAAACCAAGCCTTACTAATCCAATTATCGATATGCACACTCTTGCCTGAGATAAGGTGGTCGCTGCCTACACAAAAATCACAAACCAAACCAAAGCAAAAGCAAACCAACTCTTATCTATATGAAGTCATTAGCCAAGCCATAAATGACTAATCAACTGCAGTTCTACCCGATCTAGACTGAGTACCTAGCCTTCCTGGTCGTATCGAACTGTCAGCACCACGTCCAAGGCACGTTACCATTGTCTCCTCCATGGCCGAACGTTCCCGGTGCCCCGGAGCCTATCCCGTTCGAGGAAACCAAATCCTGTGCGCAACAGGTTGTCCATGACTGATGCAAACACCAAGTAGGTATGACGAGAGAATCGAGCCTTCTCGCCCCACCAAACGATCCTAGCCTCAATCCAACCAACTATCCATAACCATTCTCCAACTTATATCCCAAGGCACTATCTCAGGTTATCCTCATAGGCACTATATCACTTCTCGACACAATGCTCCAATTTGTGCAATACTCATCGCTTAGAAAACTCCGTGGCACAATGCCCTAACAGTGGCACAATGCCCTCATGGATATAGTTGTCCAATTTTGAACCTTAACTGCACGCTTTGCTTGACAAAGTGCCCAACTGATACTCATGCACGGATGCATGCTTTCTCGCTCGCCCGCCCGAAGTGCCTCGATGTTCCAACCAAGATAATCCAATCAAGATCTAACTGCCCAACGTAAAACCAACTCAAGCCACAAATCATATCCAACCAAATAACGTACACTCTATGCACGCCACCGTGTAGTAATTTCCATATTCCAATCCAAGTGTTCAAGCCATTACGTGTGTTCCATATTATTAGGTATGAAGGAGTAGAGGAGAAGGGACAGAGCCCACTCACCAAGTCTGATTCCGTTAACACTCTGCCTGTCGATACGGTCGATCCCTTGAACCCGTGGTCCGATGTAAAGCACGATCTACTCAATTGGTATGACCATGCGAGCAGGTCGTACTCTCCAAATCATCTGATCGATCAGACTAAGGAAGACGATATTATCGCTACAATCCTGCTATCCCACTACTGCTCTGAACGAACACCTGATTCCATCGAACTCTGCTTGCGATATGCACATAAAACCAACTCAAATCAATACTTGTTCCTAAATCCAACAAATCAAAATGTAATCAGCTATTGCCTCATTCAATCTGACTCAGCATAATGTACCGTACAATTGCAGGACATTATATAATATACCACTTAGAATCAAGTTCATCCTCGAACCAAACCAGTTTTCATTCCTTAATCGTATGACGCTTGCCCAACTAATAACTCTGCTCTATGCAACTTATATTCTTTTGAACCAGACTCAACATCTCGCTCGCTCTGAACACTCGGACAAGTTCCATATTCCCACATCCTCCTTGCAGCTCAATACGAATCCTTATATCGCTTAGTTTGGATCATACACATATTTAAGGTGTCCCTGAAATATATGCAATTTAGCCGAGCTTAGCGATAGCAAATTTGGACAAGTTACAAGGGTATCTTTATGTCCGAGGCATTCATTCGCTTCACTCCAGATTAAACCAATCTTGACATTTATTCCAAATCTTATTCGCACATGCATTATTCTTAAATACGATAATTTTTTACTAACGATCTCCCCACCTGACTCAAATCAGTTCGTGTTTCAACTCAATCCATTTGACTATCTCTGAATCCACACTAGCACCATCCAAGATCAATCAACAAAACTTTAGCATGACTCCAATCGCACAATATTCTACAAGCATCGTCTCCAAATAGTATCATCACAACTGATACTATCCCAACTAGGCGACTTACCCAAATATCAACTATGCTCTTAGATCAGCTCAGTCAAACACCTCTTTTTCAATCTTAATACCTCACTGGGTGAACATCTATATTGAGGTTCATGTGATACATGAAGATTATGCCATAGGGATAGTGTCGCTATGATTTCAACGTGGGCACAATCGCCATAATTCCTAGGTCGCGTATGAAATAGTTCTTCGTGCTGCTTCCACTGCCTCAAAGCACGGATATCACCTTCACCTTCTGTACAAGCATGCATCCCAGACTAAGTTCTAATGTATCTTGTAGATCTGAGGCATATTTGTTCCTTCCAGTATTGTAAGGATTTGATCTGAATGAGCCACTGCTTTAACTTCACAAGCTAGTTTCACAGTCGTCAATTCATATGAATGTTATTCCCTTCCAGGGCACGACGAGTCAGAGGGGATGCCATCTTCAAAAATCTGCGACTTTGAATCTCATCAGTTGACTTAGGCCATTTTCATTATCGCTTCAATCTTTCGACTGCATCTTCAGATGAAGGCTATCCCAAGGATCTCTCAAATCCAACACTCAGTCACTTAGGCCCATCTTTAATATACACCACTCAAATCTACCTTCGATGCACTCCCAAATGCACTGCCGCAAGGGTCGTTCTATGAGTCTACAATATCATCTCTGATTTGGCAGTCAAGTCGCTAGGGTCAGCTATCCCGAAGCTACGCTCGATAATTGTAATTCACCACGAGGGATAGTTACTACAAACTATGCTATATCTCCTCTGCAAATCTAAGCCATAATCCAACTATCCAATCCGTACGAACTTCTGAATCCGAGCACTTCATGCACTACCTTTGATGAATCTCTCAACCAAAATGCCGCTTAACCACCTAGAGTCTTACTATCTATCCAAGCCACAAATAAAGAACTGCGCTAGCTGAAACCGTCTTCCATCATTTTGCCATTCTGTCCTGAATCCATCAAAATTTCTGAACTGCCATGTTCGAATCCTCGTACTACCACTTGCAATGATCCCCGAAACCATAAACTTGCTCTGATTCTTATCCATATGCCATGTTTTACAGTGCACGTCCAACTTGCTCGAGCAGTACGGTGATTTGCTTCAATGTTGCTCTCTCATTTAGCTATCTTCAAAAGTCCATCCGCCACAAATTTTTCTCTCGTTCCATTCCTTAGCCCACCTTGATTTCTTTATGTTTCGATTAGTCCACACACTCTCAAGAACTTGTGCACAAGTTCCAACACAATCTCAAATCCATATTGCCTTTACTTGTTGCCTCAATCCGCCTCAGTATTGCAAGTGTTAACTTCCAATCTGACTTAACATCAACTAGACTTGCCTTATGATCGTTCATATCTTTCGGAGAATCAGTCCACCATCGTTGCAGTAGTGTGCCAAATTTTACTTTCGCTAAACCTTTGAGTCAAACTTCTCGAGCGCCAATATCCGAAATCCTTCAAGTTCGTGCGAATCCATCGCATTGCTCCTCCAAAACCAAATCGTGTTTTATTGCTCAACCAACAGCTCCAATGTGTTACCAAAATTTATAGTCCGTGCTCGCTACCCTTCGATTCACTCATCGCTCGCTCAAGCATATCCCAACGGTTTGTTCCTCATGCTTAATTATCTCTTTGCATCAATGAATTCTCCACTGAATTTCCAAATCGTGCTAACGAACTCTAATATTCTGCTTTCCATCTGATCGATCTTAACTTGTTTCCAATACTTTGTCCACCTCAATCCTTCAAATTCCAAACACTCTTTCTATTGCTTATTCCGTTCTCGTCCAACAAAATTCCCATTTACACTAGTCCATTCTTGATCGCTCAAGTCCAACCATACTTCCATTTGCACAAGTCCATTCTTTATCGCTCAAGTATAACGTATCGAAGAATACCTGAGTCAAATTCTATTGCACCATATACCACTTGAAAATAGAGTCACTCTCATGCTTCCTCTTTGTCGACGAACATCTATTCTAAAATAATTATTCCGGGGTGATCCTGTCGATCATAACTCAACATTCGCTTGCTCCATGTTCTATTTCCTAACTCAGTCGATATGAACCAACAAACTTACATTCATGTTACCCGTGTCCAATGCAATAATTCTATTAATGTCTATCCAAAATATTCTAATGCCTTACTCACTATGTGGTATACCATATACCACTTCGAATCAAGTCACTACTCGCATCATAATTCTTTGCACTGATCCATGATTCGTTCGAACCATCCATTAATTGTGATCCTGCCATTCTAATTTAAAGTCTGACACAAAACTCAGCCAATGCATAAACTATCTAACTCTTCTATCAATCTTATTATGAAACTTGTGCCATGTTCCATTCTTAATACTTTCAACTGTTTATCAAACCGTCCGAAACTTTTATGACACGAGCAACCTGTGCGACTCTCTTCCAAGTAATCCAACCCAATACCCAACTGTTCCATACATTTGTTGTACGAACAAATCGTGCAACGCTATCCTGATATTCCCAAGCCAAACTCAAACATGCTCAACAAATGGGCCACACGAGCAACTCGTGCAACGCTCTCTATGATATACCCAGCCAAAAATCAAACTTCGTCCAACACATTCGCTATACGAGCAACCCGTGCAACATCCATCCTCGTCCAATATTTCTACTCACAATATGCCACATAACCAATCTCGTCTACCAACCAATTGATCCGCTGATGCAACCAGAATCTCCTGAACGATAAGACAAACCAACGTAATGACACCTCTAAACTTGCTGTACAAATACAATAACACCCAACGACTTGCTGCACGAATGCAACAATGCCAAACGATGCTACACGATCTATCGAAAACCAACGAAAGCTAACAAAATGAAGAACAACATGCACCCATAACCAATAAATATATAGACTTATTGCATAAAATATCCAATGTGGCACCGAATAGAGCCAAGAGCCAAATGATACGCGAAAGCTATTTAAAGTTTGTGATGAACCCAAGGACAAAGTTCGAGTAAATGAACCGGGCGCTTTGATACCAATTTGTCATGCCCCAATCTCCCGCAAGCTCAATAGTCCCTGCTGAACGTGAATCACCACATTGTAGCGCTCCCGTAGGACAATCGTTCTCATCGGGACGTGATGTCGTACGATCCTGGAGTTGCGCTCGCACAAGGCGATATTGTCAAACATCAAAGTTATCATCAAAACGACCAAGTTGCAGCTAAAGTCAAGTATGTGTACCAAGTATACATTAGAATATATGCAGCGAAGCTCTCGATAAGGTCCAAATAAAAATGCCACAAAGAAGAATGCCACAAAGGCGATACAACACTCTTGCTCTTTCTTTTGCCCACAAAGATACTTACCGTTCATATATCATATCCCACATATCCAAGCGGCACCACTACACTTGCGTACCTAAAATAATGCCCACAAATGTGGGGCACTATACAGCTGTACTGGCGGGCGGGGTAACCCACTGGTCTAAACCGACACTAAATAGGTAGTAAATACAAACAGTTATATGGTGAACTTTCTACTTGAATCCTAGATTCATTTCATGGCATAGGTATGACATGTTAAGGAAAGCTGTAAACCTATATAAACATGCAAGCATTCAACTCAAGCAAATATACAAGCCGATATATCCAACTCAAAAGGAAAATAGCATACAAGTCATCTTAATCAAACTTAAGCAACGCGTAAACCTATCGAACCATAATCCAAGCCTCAATATACATCCTCAAACCATACCCCAAACCAAGCCTTACTAATCCAATCTCGATATACACACTCTTGCCTGAGGCAAGGTGGTCACTGCCTACACGAAAAGCACAATCTAAACCAATACAAAAGCAAACTAACTCTTATCTATATGAAGTCACTAGCCAAGCCATAAAGGACTAATCAACTGCAGTTCTACCTGATCCAGACTGAGTAGCTAGCCCGCCTGGTCGTATTAAACTGTCGGTACCGCACCCAAGGCACGTTACCATTATCTCCTCCATGGCCGAACGGTACCGGTGTCCCGGAGCCTATCCCATTCGAGGACAAACCCTATGCGCAAAAGATTGTCCGTGACCAATGCAAATACCAAGTAGGTATGACGACAGAATCGAGCCTTCTCACCCTACCAAATGATCCTAGCCTCAATCAAACTAACTATCCATAACCATTCTCCAACTTATATTCTAAGGCACCATCTCAAGTTATCCCCATAGGCACTATGCTGCTTCTCGACACAATGCTCCAATTGGTTCAAAACCACTCACTCAGAAAACTCTGTGGCACAATGCCCCAATAGTGGCACAATGTCCTCACCGATGCAGTTGCCCGGTTTCGAACCACAATTGCACGCTTTGCTTGACAAAGCGCCCAACTGATACTCGTGCATGGATGCACGCTCGCTCGCCCGCCCGAAATGCCTCGATATTCCAACCAAGATGATCTACTCAAGCTCCAACTGCCCAACGCAAAACTAACTCAAGCCATAAATAAAATCCAACCAAACGACGTACACTCTATGCACACCACAGTATTGTAATTTCTATGTTCCAGTCCAAGAGTTCAAGCCATTACGTGTGTTCCATATTATTAGGCATGAAGGAGTAGATAAGAAGAGAAAAAGCCCACTCACCAAGTATGATTTTGTTAACACTCTGCCTGCCGATACGACCGATCTATTGAACCTGTGCTCCGAAACAAAGCACGATATACTCAATTGGTATGATCGTGCGAGCAGGTCGTGCTCTCCAAATCATTTGACCGGTCAAACGAAAGAAGATGACATTATCGCTCCAATCCTGTTATCCCAGTACTGCTCTGAACGAACACATGATTCCATCGAACTCCGCTTGCGATCTGCACATGAAACCAACTCAAATCATTACTTGTTCCCAAATCGAACAAATCAAAATATAACCAGCTATTGTCTCGTTCAATCCTACTCAGCATAATGTACCGAATGGTTGTGGGACATTACAATGTGTAAGATGGATTATGCAGAATGTCACAACCAGATTCATATAAGAAACTATTAGGGGTTAATAACTAGATATTCACTTAGTACATGGCTAGGGATTTTTCTAGAGTGCATGCAGTCCCGGTTATTCATATAGTTATCTTGAGGAGTATCATGTGGTTTATATTATAGAGTATCTTAAGGAGTATCTGGTGTTAGTTTGTGCGTATGGATATCTCGGATAGACTACAGGGGCATGCAATCTGAAGGAACTCTAGTAACGCGTTGCATTATAATTATTAGTAGTTAGGATTGTGATAACCATAGTTAGTTAAAGTATCAAGTCGTACTTATATAATTTGCCGTAATTTATGGATGATGGTTAGTCTAGGATTTACATGATCACACCTTTATTTTTTGCACTTGTTACTCTATTGCTTATCAGTTCAGGTTATGTCTCATTGCAGGTTTACAGTATTTCTTTTATTATCCTGAGATCTTTTACATTCAGTCTTTACTTTCAGTATTTGTAATGCTTGTGTTGTTGGTTTAAGTTCCAAGATTGGCTTCCTTTGTGGTATTTGCTATTTAGGGTCTGACCCTACTGGTTTTGTATGGCCAGATCTAGTAGCTGTACCGGAGAATCTTTCGTACTTTCCTGAGGATGTTGACCACCATGAGCACCAGATCACTTGAGTGGGTTTTCTTACTTCTCCACTCTGATGTATATTCTATTTTGTTAGCGTTTAGCCATCGAGCACGTATTTAGCTCATGTTTTGGTTTGATCTGTTAGCCTACGAGCAATAACATGATTGATATATCATAGGGTTGATCATGTATGACTTAGATTCTGGCTAGTTTATTTATTTTGTGTTTACTAGCATTATGATCATCTGTATATTATAGTTTGGGATGCTTTACTATTATATTTCAGCTGATCTTGCATCTTATTATTATTCCTGTTATTCTTGTGATTGAGACACTAGAGTTTGTTAGACCTAGGCTTGACTATTGGTTTGTAGTAGTGACCCCTTATGTCTTACTGCTTCACTGTGTATGCGGACTACCGGTGTGCTCTAAGTATACGTAGCTAGCCTTGTTAGTCCCGCTTTCTAGTATTCTTGTTCTGGGGCGTGACATAGTTTTTGTGGTAGCCCTTGCAGGTCTAGTTTTTAAAGATATATGAGGGTTATTGTTGTTGTTAGATGTCTTAATCCTAAACTATTATCCTTGATCCCTAGTTATTTTTCTCCATCCCTGATTCTTGATCTTTTATCTGCTTATTCATTGATCTATCATGTTCTTCGATTAACTCTTGTGTCCTTAACTTTCCGGAGCACTATTCCTGTTACTATTGGCCAGATGGATCGAGTGCAGTTCAAGGAGGGACAGTATTCAGGAGCCCAGCATATTCCTAGAGATCGGCCTCAATATTCAGGGACAGAGTCTTGAGCAGATCCCGAGGCAGATCGGCCGGCACTATCGGACCAGCAGGCAGCACCGGTGCACCCAGTTCAGCCTGAGCAGCCAGAGGGTATTGTTCGAGTACTGATGGATATCCTTCGAGGTTTCATGATGACCCAGCAATACCAGAGTAACATACTTACTCAGTCGGTCCAGACAATGTTAGAGCGAGGTGGTTCTTAGATCCATAATTCTGCGACCAGCTTCAGGCGTCTCAGTCCTCCATACTTCCTAGGCACAGAGGATGCAATTTCGTCCGATGCTTAGCTGTAGGACACTGAGGCCATCTTGGAGGCAGCAGGGACTCTGGCTAGAGAGTGTGTAGTAGTAGTTGGGCTACAGTTGTTGGACTTGGCTTGTGACTGGTGGGCAGCGTAAGAGGGTTCTCTCACAGCACCGATTCTATAAAAGGTTTTTACTGAGAGGTTCCAGACGAGGTATTTTGATGCGGTGGCACATTACGAGCTTCAGCAGAGGTTTAGCAACCTCAAGTAGGAGGGCAGGACCGTCGACGGTTACATGGTGGAGTTTGCGAGGCTTAGTCTCCCACCTTGGTAGCGACTGAGTTAGAGAGGGAGAGGAGGTTCCAACAGGGACTCCATTTAGAGATTATCTTGACGGTGGAACAACATTAGTTTTATACCTTTGACGCGGTGATGCGGGCAGCCATATGGTATAAGTATACATCGTAGAGGATTACAAACCGAGTTGGGAGCCAGAAGAGGCCCAATATTTTAGGAGGATCAGTATCCCAGTCATCAGCACAGCTCTAACGGTTCAAGCCCTGACGATTGGATCCTCGAGGAGGACAACATCAGATTAGCATTCTTCCTAGATGCGCCCTCAGCAGAGGCAGTCATCTTTTTCTTATTCCTGTAGTTTTTTCCATTGCTGGAAACCTGGGCATATAGTATCAGAGTATCGTAGGGCACATGGATTGTGCTTGGTGTATGGGGCATCAGACCACATGGTCAGAGCATGTCCTAGGAGGAACCAGACTGGATCATCATCAGCCAAGTCAACAGCTCGGCCAGTAGTGCCGCAATACAGGGCACCAGCACCAGTGCAGTAGCAGCAGATTCAGAGGCCTTTGCCTCCACAGGCTCAGGTATTCCAGTAGAGGCTGCAGTGGTATGTGCAGGCCCAGGTACAGGTAAGACCTAAATGTCAGCAGCAGAGAGCACCAGCACTCAGAGGGCAGGGTCGAGCCTTCTTGCTATCGATTGAGGAGGTTTTGGCAGCATGAGAGGTGGTAGCAGGTACCATTCTAGTCCACTTTTATTCAGCTTCAGCTTTATTTGATTATGGTGCATCGCATTCATTTACATCTGCACGCTTTGCGACATGAGATAGAATGGAGTCCGAGTCCTTACCTGTAAGGTTGAATATACTTACTGGTAACAGTCTCATGGGAGTAGATAGTGTATATCCCCCGTGTAGCGTTATAGTGTGTGGGAGAGAGTTTCTTGCGAGGCTGATAGAGTTTTCTATGGGCGATTATGATGTCGTCCTTGGGATGGATTAGTTTAGTATGAGACAAGCGACGATAGATTGCCATAGTGGAAAGGTTATCTTTCGTGTACCTGGTGGGGAGGAGTTCTCATTCTTGAGAGGTATAGTAGAGTCACCGGTAGTTACATTGATGATAGCGGAGGCCGAGGAGGCACAGTTTCCCAAGGTAGTTTATGAGTTTCTTGACGTATTTCCTAACGAGCTACCAGGTGTACCACCAGTTAGAGATGTGGAGTTCTACATTGATTTGATCCCGAGAGCAGAGCCAGTTTCAGAAAGAGTTTACAGGATATCACCATCTGAGTTGGAGATCTTGTACCGGATGATTGAGGATTTGAGAGCCAAAGGATTTATTAGACCTAGTACATCACCTTGGGGAGTCTTATTACTTCTTGTTACAAAGTAGGATGGTTCATTGTATTTAGTTATTGATTATAGAATACTAAATGAGGCAACCATTAAGGACAAGTATCCCTTGCCCAGGATATATGACTTATTTGATCAGCTTAGTGGGGGGCAATTATATTTTCTAAGATTAATTTGCGGTCTGGGTATCATCAGATCAGAGTCTGAGATCAGGATATACCCAAGATGGCATTCAGATTTAGATATGGTCATTGGGAGTTCCTAGTTATGCCATTTGGAGTGACTAATGCACCAGCTATATTCATGTCTCTTACGAATAGCATCTTCATGTCTTACCTAGACCAGTTTGTGATAGTGTTTATTGATGATATATTGGTCTATAGTCGTAGTGAGAAAGAGCATGAGTAGCATCTTCGCGTAGTTCTTCAGATTATTTGAGAGCAACAGTTATATGCGAAGTTCAGCAAGTATGAGTTCTAGCTTGATCGTATCTCATTCTTAGGACATATCATTTCTGGTGGAGGAGTCGAGGTAGATCCCATGAAGGTGGAGGTTATTGAGAGTTGGCCAATACCCCATACAGTTTAAAATATGCGCAGCTTCCTGGTTCTAGCTGGCTACTATAAGCGATTTAAGGCAGACTTTGTTAGGATCTTCCTACCCATGACACGGCTGACGTGTAAGGATATGCGCTTTGAGTGGTCAGATGCTTGTCAGAATTCTTTCTAGAAGCTCAAGCAGAGTTTGATTTTGGCTCATATTCTGACACTTCCAGTAGGACCAGGTGGGTTCTCAGTGTATTGTGATACTTTAGGAGTAGGACTAGTGTGTGTCCTTATTCAGCATGGCAGAGTGATAGCTTATGCGTCTCGGCAGCTTCGAGACCATAAAAAAAGTTATCCGACGTATGATCTTGAGTTGGCAGCAATACTGTTTTCACTTAAGCTCTCAAGGCATTACCTATATGGTGATCGGGTGGAAATCTTCACAGACCACAAGAGCTTGAGGTATATATTCACACAGAAGGAACTCAACATGCAACAGAGGAGGTAGCTCGAGTTATTGATGGACTATGACCTTAACCTTCAGTATCATCCAGGGAAGGCCAATGTCGTAGCAAACGCACTAAGCAGGAGAGGAGAAGCTTACTTTCTGACAGAGCAGTGCCATATTTTGGAGGATCTACAAGAGATGGGTATCGAGTTAGTATTACCTAGTGATATCAGTTTGATAGCGAGTCTGCAGGTTCAGTATTCTTTAGTTGAGAGGATCAGAATAGAGCAGACTGGTAATATCAGGCTTCAGTAGCTCAGAGCAGAGTATGAGTCAGGACGCAGACCAGAGTTGAGCATTCATAAGGATGGGACTCTCAGGTTTGGGAGTCGACTTTGTGTACCGAGAGGAGATATCCGGCATAAGATTATGTCAGAGGCCCAAAGTTCTCAGTACTCAGTGCATCACGGAGGGACGAAGATGTATCAGGATATTCGTTAGCACTTCTGGTGCAATGGTATGAATAGAAAGATAGCTCATTTCATTTCTCGGTATTTAGTCTGTCAGCAGGTCAAGGCTGAGAATCAGAGACCGGCCGGACTTTTTCAGCTTTTACCGATTCCGGAGTAGAAGTGGGACCATATTATTATAGATTTATCACCGGTCTCCCTAGATCCCTGTCTGGAAGAGATGCTATATGGGTTATAGTGGATCTACTCATGAAGGTTACTCACTTTCTTCCTTTTAGACTAGGCCAGTCCACAAAGCAGCTAGCTGAGATGTACATGAGGCAAATAGTTAGATTGCATGGCGTACTAGTTAGCATAGTCTCAGATAGAGATTCACGGTTACGTCTCATTTCTGACAGAGCTTACAGCAAAGTCTGGGTACTAGGTTGATGTTCAGTTCAGCCTACCATCCGCAGACAGATGGACAATCGGAGCATACTATTCAGACTTTGGAAGATATGCTTCGAGCTTGTACACTTAACTTTGGTGGATCTTGTGAGGATCACTTGCATTTAGTAGAGTTCTCTTATAACAACAGCTTCCAAGCGAGCATTCAGATGACACCCTTCGAGGCTTTGTATGGTAGGAGATGCAGATCACCGTTAGCTTGGGATGACATAGTCGAGAAGTAGATGCTTGGTCCAGAGATGATTGTTCAGTCGGTTGGAGTGATCAGGCAGATCAGAAAGCATCTCAGAGTGGCTCGGGATCGCCAGTATCATTGGGCAGATCAGTTTTGTCGACATCTTGAGTACTTTGTCGGCAGCCATGTATTTCTGAAAATTTTGCCTACCCGTGGAGTTATCAGATTTGGAGTACGGGGAAAGCTTAGTCCCAGATTTATAGGCCCATTCGATATTCTCGAGTAAGTTGGAGACGTATCTTATCGTCTAGCTCTTCCACCATCGCTTCATGAGGTTCATGATGCCTTTTACGTATCTCAGTTGCGCCGGTATATTCCAAACTAGAGCCAAATCTTGGATCATTCTGAGTTGGTCATTGGTACCAACCTATCGTATGAGGAGAGGCCCGTGTCTATTTTGGACAAGAGGGAGAAGGTTCTTAAGAACTAGACTATCTGATTAGTTCGTGCTGCTTGGGGGCATCACTCATTGGGCGAGTCGACGTGGGAGCGCGAGGACGATATGCGTACTCGTTATCCATTTATCTTCAACTTGGGAGGTATACTAATTCGTATACCCATGTCCTATCTTGTTGTTGTGCAGGAAACTTCATGCTCATATGAGTTTTCTGCTTGTTTTCAGTTTCGTGCTTGCTTTCTTGGATTTTCTTGTTAATTGATTTTGGATCCTTATAGAAATTTTGAGGACAAAATTTTTCTAAGGAGGAAAAAGTTGTGAGACTCGACTCACAGTATTCATATTTTATGCGGATACGTATTTTTGTGCTAGTTATTGCATTTTATTGGATCTCAAGGAAGCTCAAAAACTCTCAAAATTAAAACTTTACTACCTGACCGGTATACCGTTGGTATCCTACAGTACACCGATGGTATACTGCCAAGCAGATAATTGTTTCACTTTTAGAGATATTTTCGAGATATTTTTGAGATATTTCACTATAAATAGTACTTGACTTATTTTATTTCTTTCTTTCTCTTTCTCTTTCTCTTTCTCTTTCTCTCTCTTTTCTTCTTTATTTTTTCTCGAGCTTGGAGCTTGGTCATTAAACCTGGAGTGAGATTTTTGAACCCCTTCATGGTGGTGGACTGGAAAGTTTAGACTGGGAGCTTGCTTTAGGCAAGTACACCTTGTCGATTTCGTAAACTTTTTTTACTTTCTGTCATTTTACTTTCCTGGAGCTTTGGTTATTTTTTTTTTAACTTAGACTTGATTTACTATAATTGTTCATCTCGTGTTTTCTAACGTTTTGACCGTCTCGATTTTGATTTTTGGTAGAATCTTATCCCGTCCCTTTTTGGTAACTCGGTAACGGAAACCGTACTGGAGTTGTGACCGTGAGATTTAGTCCATATTGTGATATGAGACTTACCCTAGACTTGACTCCCTGATAGACTTGGTTCTGTTAATTTTTAGGATTTGATTTGGATTCCGAAAATCAGACTTGACATGACTTTAACCATGTCTATTCTTGAAAACCAGCATATCGACGATAAACTACAGTATACCGACGGTATACAGATTTTGACCGACTTAAACTTCTAGATATTTTCTGTGAACCCTATCGACATACCGACGGTGTATAATAGTGCGCCGATGGTATACCAATTCTTGCCGACTTTGTTAACCGAAATATTTATCTTGGCCGGCATACCGATGGTATACTACAGTATACTGACGGTATACTTATTTGTGGAACTTTTTTTTTTCAAGAACCTTCCTTGCCTTCTTGGAACGGCATACCGACGATATACCGACGGTATACCAATTTATTGGAATCCAGAATTAATGTTTTTTCCTATCTCTGGACCGGTATACCGATAGTGTACTAGACTATTCCGACGGGATACCGATCGTGCTCTATCTTTAGAAATTTTTGCTTTTTCGTGATTTTATTTTGATTCTTTTGGTTTTTTTTGGATATGCAATGACTTGACCAGACTAGACATGAACTTACATGGCTTCAGAGGACTTGACTTGACTTGGCTTTACTTGGTTTAACCGGCTTTGCCCGGCTACACGTGATGACATAATTGACTGGACTTGACTTGTCATGACTTTACATGGCTTCATCGAACATGGCTTGTACATGGTTTGATATGGCTTTACATGGTTGTACATGGTTGTACATGGTTTCACTTGGCTTTATCTGGATTGACATGGCTTAACTTGGCTCTACCTGGTTTTACTTGGTTTCATGTGACTTGGTTGTTGTCGTGGCTTATATGAGTCCGTTTGTGCAATATTTATTAAAATTGTGTATATTACTATTAGAACTTGTTTTGTTGCATCATATCTAGGATGGATTCTGCGGAATGACACACCCAGATTCATACAAGAAACTGCTATGGGTTAATAACTAGAGATTCACTTAGTACATGGCTAGGGATTTTCCTAGATTGCATGCAGTCCCGGTTATTCATACATTTGCCTTGAGGAGTATCCAGTGGTTTATACTGTAGAGTATCTTGAGGAGTATCCAGTGCTGGTTTGTGCATATGGATATCCCAGACAGACTGCAAGGACATGCGATCAGAAGGAATTTTAGTATCACGTTGTATTATAATTATTAGTAATTTGGATTGTGATAAACCTAGTTAGTTAAAGTATCTAGCCGTACTTATATAATTTACTGTGATTTATGGATAATGGTTAGTCTAGCCTTTACATGATCACACCTTTATTTTTTGTACTTGTTCCTCTATTGCTTATCAGTTCAGGGTATGTCTCATTGTAGGTTTAAAGTATTTCTTTTATTATCCTGAGATCCTTTACGTTCAGTCTTTACTTTCAGTATTTGTATTGCTTGTGTTGTTGGTTTAAGTTCCTAGATTGGCTTCCTTTGTGGTACTTGCTATTTAGGGTCTGACGCCACTAGTTTTGTATGGCCAGATCCAGTAGCAGTACCGGAGGATCTTTCGTACTTTCCTGAGGATGGTAACCATCAGGAGCACCAGACCACTTGAGTGGGTTTACTTACTTTTCTACTCTGATGTACATTCTATTTTGTTGGCGTTTATCCACCGAGCACGTGTTTAGCTCATGTTTTGGTTTGATCGATTAGCCTACGAGCAATAGCATAATTGACATATCCTAGTGTTGATTATGTATGACTTAGATTCTGGCTAGTTTATTCATTTTGTGTTTACTAGCATAATGATCATCTGTATATTATATTTTGGGACACTTTACTATTATATTTCAGCTGATCATACATCTTGTTTTATTTATTTTGTTCTTGTGATTGTGACACTAGATTTTGTTGGACCTAGGCTTTACTGTTGGTTTGTAATAGTGACCCATCGTGTCTTATAGATTCATCGTATATGCGGAGTACCGGTATGCTCTAAGTATACGTAGCTGGCCTTGTTAGTCCCGATTTCCAGTATTCTGGTTCTGGGACGTGACAATAGCAGTGCCCTAGCACACAGTCCCCTCCTCTTTATACTCTACCCTAGCAACCTCACTCACCAATATCACACACACACACACACACACACACACAGACACACACTCAATCTAAGCATACTCTCTCCTCATACCAATACACTAACACAAACAAAAATACTAACACAAACACCTCACAAGCACAAATACCAAACATCAAATACCTTACATGCACACTAGTATCACACTACACCATGGTACATCATGATACCCTATTTTTATACCAAAACCACCATGATACCAATCCAAAATCATATGAAACACCAAATATATATATAAAATATATCATGAATATACCTAGAATAGTTAGATCTAGTACAAATAAGAGGAATTGACACGAAGAGGCTCTAATACACCCAAATTACCAAATCAACCTATACGTATCATGGCGTATCATGATACGGACACTAAGTATCCAATTGTGGATATTAGAACATAAGCACAACACATAATAGACACCAAATTTTTTATAGGAACACCACACAAACACTTGGTGGACACAAATTCGTAATTCCATCAAATGGCCCATAAAAACACATGTATCAACTTAGAATAGGCTCTCTACCACCTAATTTTCAACCTATGGGATTGGATCTAACTATGGTTAGGTTCTTATAGGTTAAAATTAGATTTCTAATATAAAAATTTGTAGGGAAAGTGAATTTACCTATTGGGAGTTGGATCCCAATAAAACTCTATCAAATTAGACACAATGAGGATAAATTAGAAACAATCCTCCTATCTTGGCCCCTCTCCAATGATCCTCCTTGTGCTTTAATGCTCTAGGCCTCCATGAGAATGAGAATGAGTGGAATTTAAGTAATTTCGAGTAGGAATTTGTATGAATTGGAAGTGACTTGGGGAAAAAGAAGCTTAGGGAGGAAGAATGAGTAAAATAAATAGGATTACTCCCCTAATTAGGGCCGGCCACTCATGAAGAGGATTGGGGTTGGTTCAATTACAAGTTTGCCCTCTCCTCTTCCTAATTTGGTTTCTAGATCCATCATGAATGAAATCTTTTTGGTTAGAAGGAATCTAATTAGTTATGGGAGGATATCTAACTATTCTAGAAAGGAATATTCTATCCATGACAACTAGCACTAAATAATTATAATCTAATAACTTTATTAACCATAACAATATAATTAGCAACTACTAGCAAAATTATAAAAATACTCTTAGTCCTAATTTTAGGTGGTTACAGGTGGAAGAATTACCAATGTTTTTTAGATACCCCATACCTATATCTGATACTTACACCAAGTATTCACTAAACATCAATCTAGCCACAATACTTATTATAATGAGTTACTACTTCTAGTATCAGAGATACACTATAGCTCTAAGATATGAGCACACTTAACCTACTGATCACACACTACCTAGGATACTATACTAACACTCTAGGATACTTTTCGTAATCGTATTGGAAAGTTACTCTACCAAATACTCATATTTTTTATACATCCCTGTGACACACAAGAACACATTCACTAGTATGTCAATACTTATTCTAGATCACACTCTAATAAACATACACACAGTCTCATATTTGTCACAGTTCTTGCAGACACATGAACATTGGTTAACCACTCCACTTGCAGATGAATACCTATATACACTCACACTCATGACTACTACACACACAAGATATAATCTACATATCTAAGATAAAAACCTAGGATACACACTAACTTTGTACCTACTGAACACAAGATACTAACTCATACACAAGACACTAACTCATACACATGACACTTATGTGATACCCTCAGACCAAGGTACTCAAGTATCTCATCTATATCAAATAGACTAGCCACTAGGATGCTCGTATCCTAAATATCCGTAATACTTGAGATACCCCAGATCTTGACACTAAAATACCTCTCATATCTTGGTATCTAGATACAAACCCACACACTAACACCTAACTACCACTCTAGGATACTCACATATATCTTGGTATCAATATAAACATATATAAATACTTCCTACCCACATGACACTAACATACTTGACATTATGATATTACACTAGTACCATTCTACCAATCATACAGTTCACTGATACATAACTACTTTCTAACTCCATTACACTTTCAAATGTATCTACACCCACTAAAACTTACTCCCACACAGTTTACCCCTCTTTTCTCACTTTCTTGGATACTTGCACATATTCCCAATGATACTCCCTTACATACCCTACATCAATATTATGCTAATGCACCTAACTGATACTATCATACACAATAATACTAACTAATATTAAACTGATGCACTACACATATCACATAATACTCACCCTAACCTTGATATACCCTAAATACTTGCACACTCTAGGCACTCTTGGTAACAGATACTAACTTCATAACTATACTTGGTACATGGACTTAACACTTTAGGATATCAACTTGACACTAACCTACCCACTAATACACTATTGGTAATTCTGATACCAAGACCCCCACTTCATGATACTCATGAAATACCCACATTTGTACTTCACTTTACCACTCATGCACTCACTCATACATCAACACCCTCAAGTACTAGGTGATACACCTCACACTAGAAATATACATGTGAATACACACCAATGTACAACACTCAACAGATAAAAAAAATTTCTATTACCGAGTATAATACAACTCTAACACTAGCATACTTAACCTAAACACTAATGTGAACCACTCTTTTCATGGCACACTCACTAGTACATCTCATGTATACACATTCTCCACCTAATGACACAACCAAGTATCAAACACCAAAAGAATATCAAAGCTCCATTGATACCCAAACACAAATTCAAGATACCCAATTGATACATGGACCCCACAACTATATAAATCTATATATATATATAAAACATGTATGATGACTTTTATAAAAACACCTAGAATCACCAATTGATATATTACTATCCCTCATAACACTTATTTTCTGATACCATTGGTACCAATTACTAACTATACTTTGGCACCTACCATAGAACTATTGTTACAAATGGTACTACACTATGAGTTATTTCTTGGATTATACATTGATACCCAAACTTGATACCAACTTGTCTACAAGTTACCAAGTTGCTGTACTATCCAAGGAAGCTGCCTCAGGAACTAATGAAGGTGAAGCTCTATAGGGAACTAAACTAGAGGAATTAGAGATATCTCTATCCTGAGCTGGTAGAGGTGATGGAGAAGGGATGGTCTCGGATCTGTTGATCCTTCATCTAGCGACCTTGAGAGAACGATGCAACAATGGTGACTTCTATGCCTGGACCTCGCCATTCTGAAAGAATTTATGATCTAGGGAGTAAGACACATAAGATAATAAAAAGGATAAGATGGAACAAAATTCAAGATTTGAATAATTGAGGATGATAGAGATGATATGTTAAGAACCAATTTAAGGTAAAATCTGATAATCGTATACGTCGATCTGAAATCATGTTGTCCATAATTTTTGCCACGCAATAAGCATATATGCAATAAACTATAGAGTCCATAACTAAGGTATGTACATCTATAATAATATTATCTAGAATTTTTGCCACGCCAACTAGTATGGTTACGAGAAAGTCTAAATTTCTTAACTAAGATATGTATATCCAAAATCATGTCTCTATATTTTTGTCATGCCAGCTAGTATGGCTACGATAAACTCTAGACTCCATAATTAGGGCAGACGATTATAGTTTCCACTATCTCATCTAAATACATTATCAGAATATACCTTAATATAGTCCATAAAATTTATTTTAATGTAAGGTTTAAGTTCAATAACAGACAAGTAATCAGCTAAAATAAAGGAAAAGATGAACAGAACCAAGTGAAAATAGATTTAAAATAGGGTTTATAGTAAGATTCTCAAGGTTCATCCCAGGAATCTTTCAAGAATCATAATCTGTGATTGAGTAACAAATTTCCTATAATCTATTAATCATATTCTATTGTAGGCTCGCATTAGAACGACTAAACCTTGGTACTACTACTACATCGCACTAATTGTGAAGACGAGACCTGCATTGGCCACCTTAAAAATGTGTCACGACCCGCACCTATAATTTGGATATGAGTCGTGACTACGTTCAGCCAACGCCGCAGTATCGATGGTAGTAGAACGCTGTCTAGACTATCATAATATATCCAATAATCTCACACAGTAATATTCAACTCCTCTAAGGGAAGACCAATAAGTAAAACAATATAATACTTAATTATAATTGTCACACCCCAGTACCGAAATACGGAGATGAACATGGCCAGCTACCCCATATAATGTACTATACGTCGCACGACGATCACGGCTGTAACTTGACAAGGGGGTGCATGCTATAATCAAGTCACTTAGTGTCAAAAAGAGCATATATTGTCTCAATCAGTCAAACAAGAATAGTAAACATAGAACATATATGAAAAGGAAGTAAGGCATCCCAAATGCCCTGGCACAATATTTTAGAAACCAGCTGTACAAAATAAAAAGCTTACAGAGTAGTAAAAGTACATGACCATGATCACCTGTAGTCTGATTAATTCAAATCATGTAAAGGAAATTAAATGTCCAGATTTACGGCTAACAAGTGTCTGTGGCTAAATGCCCCAAAGTATAAAATATATGATAACAAGCAGGGAAGAAGAAACCCACTCGTGCCCATTAGCGACCATCCGCTTGGTGTATACCATTAGGAAGGGAAAAGTAAGCTGGATCCTCTGAAACTGGCTCAAAACCTGGCCATGCAAAAACAGTGGGGTTAGACCCCAAATAACAAGTACCACAAAGGAAGCACAAAAATGGAGAAACAAAACCCAAAGAAATAGATAGGGTATAAATATAGGTTCGATATCGTAGTTTTGGTCTATAGCTTATCTCATCAAAATAGCCCAACTCTACAACCAAACAAGGACAAGGGCTGAATCATCACACTATGATAATCCATGTCCCTTGACTACTAACAGAATAATATAATCACAACCAAGTCCAGTTATATAATAACCAATCATTTGTATGACTTGCTACTGTAGAGTCTGAGTTATCTCAGATTGGATGTATAAGAGAAATTCTCAGATCGTGAGCTATTTAGCGGGGCTAACCGAGCCATAGTATTGTATAGCATATTGTATATTATGCACCGGTCCCTCGTAAGGCCACCGTGCTAAGATCATATAGAACACATTATATAATATAAGTATTCAGATATTACCGTCCGCTAGTACGGACGTGACCAATATCCATGGGGGTCAGCATTGCACGTTATGACAGTTGTCTGAGGTGGCTAATGTGCACGATCTAGGGATTTTATCCCTCCCAATGATCTACCAATTTTAGCTGCCTAAATTAGCCCTATTGTTATGTTAGGAATCCCATGACGTGGTGACATAATCAATCCTTTTATATGTCGTACCGTAGTATGGTCCACGTTAGATGTGAATCCACTTTGTTACTTGATGGCTTAAACTAGATTCACCCAAGCTTGATGCAATAATCAATCAAATCTTAGCCACACTTTGGTAGTTGACCCACATACCATAGCGTGCTAGAGAATTAATATAATAATACCACATGTCGCGTAGTATAGGGGGCATTCTCGATGCACAACCCGAAACATGTAATCTCATAGCACGTAGCAAGTTATGTCAAACCTCAGTACACATTATAATATGGTCGCACCTTAGTGCACCTTATAACACATGTATACGTACACGTAGTAATTATATCAGCACGGATACAAGAATTGGGTCAGATTACCAAACTTATAATTGGTCATATGAGCCTTATCACATTGGGACACATAGCTCATGTTATGTACATAGCAGGTTAGCAGCTTATGAAATAGTCAATTATAGCACATGGTCATGTCTAGCACTAGGTCGGGTTACTAGGTCCATTCTTTCTTAGGATCAATCACAAAAATTGTCAAGACCAACCACAGAGAACAAAGAAATATTCTAAATAAAATAGCTAAGCCGCATGCACAACTTGGCACATGAAACGGGTGCCGCTTGGACTGTGGGCAACATGCTACCTCAGGTCGCATACGATCCCAGGCCGCATGATCCTCTAAGTCACATGCTCCGGACCATAGTCTACTATTTTGGACAAGTGCCAACGTGATGTGTCAGAGAAGTGACTGAAGTGATGGATGTGACAAGCCATAAAGTATCAAAGAGAAAAAACAAAATCATAGAAAGATGTGCAATAGCAAAATAGGGCTATGCGTTCAAGAGAAGGTGGTTGCATACTCTGCTTGCCGCATAAGTCACTCGGCCGTATATTGTTCATTGGACTTAGCGAATTTCTCATTCGTCTAGCGAACAAAACACAAGAAGTTCTGTCACTTAGCTCTAGAACACTTTGTGTAATGATCAGTCATGCTTCCAATAAAATGGACGCATATTGGTTGGCTATGCGACAAAGAGTCCATGCCGCATAAGGATCATGCCGCATGAAAGTCTCGACATCATATAGTGCCGGCATTAGAACTTCGTCTTCTCCAGACAATAAGTTCAGCCATGGCAAAAAAGCTCCAAAATCCTGAAAATTATTTTCTTCATAAAAACTTTATTTTAACTCCGAATCAAGTGAACCAAAAGCCAAAATGCTCGAAATAAAGTGATCCATCAACAAAAAAAAATTGATTTCCAAAAATACCATATTTTAATATATTAAAACCACGAAAAACACATAAAACCCATAAAAACCTAAATTTTAAGTGTAGATCCACTCATATCAAGCCATCAAAACCGAAAAAATCCAAGTATTAAAAGTGTTTAGAATCATAATACACACATATTAGACTAATAAAATACAAGAAAAGAGCAAGAATCAAAAATCAAAAATTAAGAGGTTTTTCCATCTAATGCAAGGTGTACTTGCCTAAAATGAAGGAAGGAGAAAAAAATGAGAGAATAAGGGAAGAGAGAGAAAGAAGTTAGCTTATATATTCTAGGATTAAGGTTTAGACCATGGGTTCACTCATGACCAAACTAACCCAACAATTAAACCATGAGTCTAATTGAACCAAAGAATAGGTCTAGTCTCTATGACATGCAATCTAATCACTATGCAAGAAAGAAATAATATATGTAGAAAAACTAATATGTTCCAAATACGTATATCGGGAACGGGGAGTGACATATCTACCCACCTTAGAAAAATTTTGTCCTCGAAATTTGAATCCAAGTATTGTTAGAGAAGTCGAGACAAGCACGATACTAATCTACAAGCTAATATACGCATGTAAGTATTTACATATAATAAAGCAAAGCAATATCACAACACCTAGGTGATCGATGATCACAGAATCCGAGATATGAAGGCGTAAGAAAGAATATACCTTTGAAATCGAATAGGTGCGGGTACCGGGATCAAATATTATCCTCCTACTCCCACATCGATTCTTCCCGAGAGTGATGGCCCCAGGCAACCCGGACAAGAAAAATAGTTTGGTTCTTGAGCACCTTCTCCCTTCGGTCTAATATGGATACGAGTTGCTCCTCGTAAGATAAGTCAGTACCAACGACTAATTCAGAGTGATCGAGGATATGACTCAGATTTGGGACACGCCTACACAACTGAGACACATAAAATATATTGTGTACCTCACGTAGCGAAGGCGGAAGGGCAAGATGATAAGCAACATCGCCTACCCGCTCGAGGATATCAAACGGACCTACGTATCGTGGACTAAGCTTCCCGCGAACCCCGAATCTAATGACTCCACGTGTCAGCAAAATCCGTAAGAACACGTGATCGTCGACACAAAATTCTAAAGGCCTACGATGATCTGCCCAATGCCGATGCCTATCTTGCGCAACCTGGAGTTTCTCTCTGATCTGCTTGAAAACTTCTACTGTCTTCGTGATCATCTCAGGGCCTAACATCTTTTGCTCACCTATATCATCCTATGCCAATGGTGACCTGCACTTTCTCCCATATAACACTTCGAAGGGTGCCATCTGGATACTGGTCTAATAACTGTTGTTGTACAAGAACTCGACGAGATAAAGATGATCCTCCCAAGACCCTTAAAAATCCAAAGTACAAGCTCGTAGTATATCCTCCAACGTCTGGATGGTTTTTTCTGATTGCCCGTCTGTTTGAGGATGATAAGCGATACTGAATCTCAACTTGGTGCCCAAACTCAGATGCAAGCTTTTCCAAAAATATGAAGTGAACCGGGTGTCTTGATCTGATACGATACTCACTTAAACACTGTACGGTCGTACTATTTATCGCATGTACAATTATGCCAACTGCTCTGCGGATTGTCCTACTCAGAAAGGGAGAAAATAAGCTACTTTTGTGAGACGATCTAATATCACCCAAACTCTACTGCGACCGGTCGGGGATCTAGGTAAACCGGTTACAAAGTCCATCGTGATATGTTCCCACTTCCAGTATGCAATAGAAAGCAGTTGTAATAATCCTGCATGTCTTTGCTGGTACGCCTTCACTTGATGACATATTAAATACCGAGAAACGAATCGTGCTATCTCCCTCTTCATCCCGTTCCACCAGAAATGTTGCTTGATGTCTTGATCATCTTGGTACCTCCTAGATGAATTAAATTTTGGGAACTATGTGCCTCCGTCATTACTTCTTGATGAATATCTCTACTTGGTACACAAAGACGATTCCCAAATCTAAGGGTCCCATCTTCATGATTCGTCAACTCCTTCCTGAGACCAGACTCACATTATTCCCGTAGCTTTTGAATCTTCGGGTCCTTTGTCTGAGATGCCTTGATTCTCTCCACCAAAGTAGACTGTACTTGCAAGCTAGCCAAAATCCCTACGTCCTGCGGAAGTACTACATCAATACCCATTTTTTGAAGATCCTCTAATATATATCGCTGCGATGTCAATATGAATGCGCTGCCTCTCTTGCTACGTGCGTCTGCTACTACATTAGACTTGCCCGGATGATACTAAAGTTCTACATCATAGTCCTTTATCAATTTTAGCCACCTCCTTTGCCTCATAATCAAGTCCTTCTGAGTGAATACATATTTTAAACTTTTATGGTCCGTAAATATCTCTAACCAATCACCATATAAGTAGTGCCTCCATAGTTTAAGCGCAAATACCACTGCTGCCAATTCCAAGTCGTGAGTTGGATAGTTCTTCTCATGATCTCGAAGCTGTCGAGATGCATAAGCTATCACCCTTTCATGTTGCATCAATACACATCCTAGTCCTTTGTCGGATGCGTCATAATATACTGTAAACCCTTTGGAACCTACTAGAAGCGTGAGAATCGGTGCTGAAATTAGTTTCTTCTTCAATTATTCAAATACAGTCTGGAACTCTATTAACCAATCAAACTTAGCCTCCTTGCGTGTCAAATGAGTCAACGGTGCTAAAATCCTTGCAAAATCTGACAGAAATCTTCTGTAGTATCCTGCAAAGCCGAGAAAACTACACGCTTCTACTAATGGCTTAGGAACTGGACAACTCTCTATGGCCTCAATCTTCTTTGGGTCTACTGCCACTCCTGCTCTAGAGATAATATAACCCAAGAATGACACGTGATCCAATCAAAACTCATAGTTGCTGAGTTTTGCATATAACTGGTGCTCCCTCAGAATCTACACGACCCTTCTAAGATGTTCTTCATATTCCTTCTCGCTACTAGAATAAACCACCATAAACTGATCTAGATACGACATAAAGATATATATTATTAAATCCATAAATATTGTTGGGGGCATTTGCCAGTCCGAATAGCATAGCTAAGAATTTGTAATGCCCATATCTTGACCTAAATGTTATCTTCGGTATGTCTTTCTCCCGAACTCTTACTTGATTATACCCTGATCGAAGATTGATCTTGGAGAAAACCTTAGCCTTGCTCAACTGATCAAATAAATGATCGATTATTGGTAATGGATACTTTTTCTTCACTGTCACTGCGTTCAACTAACTGTTGTTGATACATAACCGGGATGACCCTTCATTCTTCTTCAATAGAACCACTGGCACTCCCAAGGTGATCCACAGGTTCGAATAAACTTCTTCGCCTTCAGCTCTTCTACGTGTTGGTACAGTATGTCTAATTCTGATGGTGCCATTTGGTGAACTTTACAAGATATTGGCCCTGCTCCAGGGATTAACTCTATGCAAAAATCTACGTCCCTTACTGGTGATAACCCTGGAAGTTTATCATGAAAGACATCTAAAAATTCTTGGACTACCCCGGGAATCTGCTCTTCTTCTATTACTGCTACTGTTGTAACTCTATCTTCACATCGGTCCCTCATGATTCTTTCAAGGACAAAATCCTTCATGCCTGGGATACTAAATAACACTCTACCCCTATGGTAATCTATTGTAGCATGACTGTCTCTCTGCCAGTCTATGCCTAGAACTACATCGAAGTTACCCATAGGGAACTCGATCAACTTGGCGGGTAATGAACGCCTACACACTATGATTGGACATGCCACACACACTCTACTAACTTCTATGAACCCATTACCAGTGAGTATATTCAACCTCTCTGGCAATGCCCCAAACTCCAATCCAATACGTGTTGTAAATTGTGCAGATAAAAATGAATGTGAAGCTTCTAAATCAAATAATGCTATTACAGAAAAAGGTACGACAAAAATGTTACCTGCCATACATCACCTGATGCCAAAGCCTCCTCCAACAATAAAGTAAATGCCTGCTCTTGGCCTTGTTGTGCTCCTTGTTGTGGCCTCCCTTGGTAACGTTATTATGGCCTCCCTTGGTAACGCTGTTGTGGCCTCTGCTAGCCCTGCTACTGGTCCCTCTGTCGGAACAACTGTGCCTGTGTCAATAATAGACGCTGAGCCACCGGTCGTACTGCTACTGCTAGTCCTCTGTACTATACTGCCCTTGGTGCTGGTATTGCCGGGGACTGCTGAGTCGGCCCTTCTTGGCTCTACATTATCGGGCAATTAGCAATCTTGTATCCCGGATCACCATACCTTATACAAATCCTATTCTTCGCTCTACACATGTCTCTAGTATGGCCTCCCTAGCCACAGTAGGTGCAACCCACCTGTGCTCCTGGACGTTGTTGCTACTATTGTTGCCTCGGCTGCTGCCGAGCTGGAACTGTTGTATTGAATTTGTCGTCCTTCGTGCTGCAGAGTCATAGATAGGAATGCCAGAGGATGGTGCTGACGTATGGGGTGCTTCTTCTCCTCCAACCCGAGCATGGACCTCTTTTGGCCTCCTGTCCTCACTGCAATCTCTGTATGGTCAACTCATGCCTTCTGGCTGCTATCAACACTTCTTCATAAGTCTGGTAGTCGTGCCCCTCTACCAGTTGTAGAATCTTCAGGTGAAGCCCCTGTTGGAACTTTACTGCTCTGTACAACTCAGTTGCAACCATAGTCGGAGCAAACCTACGTAGCCTACAAAACTCTACTGCATATCCATATACAGTCCTACCGGCTAGCTTAAGACCAATAAACCACTGTTGGAGCTCATAATGTGCTATAACTCCAAAATACTTAGCCCTAAAATAGTCCCAAGAGATAGGATACCTCAAGATGACTTCCACTGATGCCCACCAGTCATGGGCAAGGTCCTAAAGCTGCAGCCGGACCTGGTCAACTTGCTCATCATCTGGAACCTTTGTCGCTGCCAGAATAACTTCGATGTCTTAGAGCCATGCATCTACTGTGATAGCGTCCTCCGTGCCGTCAAAGTATCTCAGGTTAATTCGACAAAATTTGACCGACGCACCCGAATCAGTCCTTCTACCTCTCTCTAGAGCCGTCTGCAAACCCTGACGTAACAAGACATTTTTAACAAGACATTTTTCTCCAATTTTTGAAACTGGTGGTACTGTTGCATTGCCATCTAATGTTGCTGCATAGCTATCATTCCCCAAAGAATCTCTAGTAATGTCGGAGTATCTAGTACTGCTGGTACTGCTGGTACTACTATAGGTACGGGGATCTCAGGGGCTTGTGGCTCAACATGCCCAACTTCTGGTTCCACGGTGCCAGCTTACTCAACTACTGGCTCTACCCGAATCTGACTCTGACCAGGTGCTACCTTCCATTGTTGCCCAGGGGAATCTTGTCCGACATGCATGCTGCTCCAGCAACTGAAGAATCCCTAAAGAAACGACAAGAAACATCAAGAACAGGACAGAAAAAAATCAAGAAAACAATTGATTTGATAGTCAAGCAAAGCTTCGAGAAGAACGAATTCAGGATTTTAAAGGCACATATTTGATTGAGATCCTATGACCATAACACCCCACAAGTTTGAAAACATAGACCTACATGGGCCACCACTAAATCCTTGTCACGTCCCAATACTGGAATACGGAGATAGACATGGTATGTTACACCATATAAGGTACTATACTTCGTACGATGATCACGACTGTAATTAGACAAGGGAGTGCATGCTACAATCAAGTCACTTAGGGTCATAATGAGCATATATTATCTCAATCAGTCAAACAAGAATAGTAAACATAGAACATATATGGTAAGGAAGTAAGGCGTCCCAAATGCTCTGCCATAATATTCTGGAAACCAACTGTGCAAAATAAAAAGCTGGCATAGTAGCAAAAGTATATGACCTTGATCTGCTGCAGTATGATTAATTACAATCATATAAAGGAAACTTAATGTCCAGATTTATAGCTAACAAGTGCTGGTGGCTAAATGCCCAAAAGTATAAAATATATGATAACGAGCAGGAAAGAATAAACCCACTCGTGCCCTTCAGCGACCATCCGCCTGGTGCGTGTCATCAGGAAGGAAAAAGTAAGCTGGATCCTCTGGAACTGGCTCGAAACCTGGCCATGCAAAACTAGTAGGGTTAGACCCCAAATAGCAAGTACAACAAAGGAAGCACGAAAATGGAGAAACAAAACCCAAAGCAATAGGTAGGGTATAAATATAGGTTTGATGTCATAGTTTCAGTCCATAGCGTATCTTAGCATAATAGCCTAACCCTACAACCAAACAAGGACAAGGGTTAAATTATCACACTATAATAATCCATGTCCCTTGACTACTAACAGAATAATACAATCACAACCAAGTCCAGTTATATAACGGCCAATCATTTGTACGGCTTATTACTGTTGAGTTTGAGTTATCGAAGATTGGATGCATAAGAGAAATCCTTAGATCGTGAACTGTTTAGCGGGGCTAACCGAGCCATAGTATCGTATAGCACATTGTATATTATGTAGCGGTCCCTCGTAAGGCCACCGTGCTAGGATCACATAGAACGTATTGTACAATATAATTATTCGGATATTGCCGTCTACTAGTACGGACGTGACCAATATACATGGGGATCAGCCTTGCACGTCATGACAATTGTCTGAGGTAGCTAATATGCACAATCTCAGGATTTTATTCCTCCCAATGCTCTAACAATTTTAGTTGCCGAAATTAGCCCTATGGTTATGTTAGAAATCCCATGGTATAGTCACATGATCAATCCTCCTATATATTATACCGTAGTATGGTCCACGCTACATATGAATCCACTTTGTTACTCGATGGCTCAAACTGGAGTCACCCGAGTGTGATGCAATAATCAATCAAGTCCTAGACACACTTTGGTAGTTGACCCACATACCATGCCCGTGCTGGAGAATTAATATAATAATATGATATATCATATAGTATAGGGGCATTCTCGATGCACAACCCAAAAAATGTAATCTCATAGCACGTAGCAAGTTATGTCGCACCTCAGTGCATATTATAATATGGTTGCACCTCAGTGCACCTTATAACACGTGTACACATAGTAATTGAATCAGTACCGATACAAGAAATAGGGTCGGATTACCAAACTTACAGTTGGTCGTATGAGTCTTATCACATTGGAACACATAGCTCATTTTATGCACATAGCAGGTTAGTCACTTATGAGAGTCAATTCTAGCACATGGTCATGTCTAGCATAAGGTCAGGTTACTAGGTCCATTCTTCCTTAGGATCAATCACAAGAAATTGTCAAGACCAGCCACATAGAATAAAGAAAAATTCTAAATAAATTAGCTAAGTCGCATGTACAACTTGGCGCATGAGATGAGTGTCGCATGGATTATAGGCCGCATGCTACCTCAGGTCGCATATGATCCCAGGCCACATACGATCCCAGGGCGCATGCTCCAAAAAAAGTCCACTTTTTAGGACAAAGTGCCAACGTGATGTGTCAGAGAAGTAACTGAAGTGATGGATGTGACAATACATAAAGTGTCAGAGAGAAAAGGCAAAATCATAGAAAGATGTGCAAGAGCGAAACATGGTTATGCATCCAAGGGAAGGTGGCTGCTTACTCTGCTTGCCACATAAGTTACTCGGCCGCATATTTCTCTTTGGACTTAGCAAATTTCTCATTCATCCAGCGAATAAAACACAAGGAGTTCTATCACTTAGCTCCAGAACACTTTGTGTAATAATCTATCATGCTTCCAACAAAATAGACGCATGCAGGTTGGCAATACGGCAAAGAGTCCAGGCCGCATAAGGATCATGTCGCATGAAAGTCTCAGCCGTATATGGTACCGGCCGCATGAGAACTTCATTTTCTCCAGACAGCAAGTTCAGCCATGGCGGAAAAGCTCCAAAAACTCAAAAATTATTTTCTTCATAAAAACTTTATTTTAACTCCAAATTAAGTAAACCACAAGTCCAAATGCTCAAAATGAAGTGCTCCATCAACCACAAAAACTAATTTTCTAAAATACCATGTTTTAGTAGATCAAAACCACAAAAAATACATGGAATCCATGAAAATCCTAAACTTCAAGTGTAGATCTACTCATATCTAGCCATCAAAATCGATAACTCCAATTATTAAAAGTGTTTAGAATCATAATACACACATATTAGACTAATAAAATATAAGAAAAGAGCAAGAATAAAAAATTAAGAGGTTTCTCCATCTAATGCAAGGTGTACTTGTCAAAAATGAAGGAAGGAGGAAAAATGAGAGAATGAGGGAAGAGAGAAAAAAGTTAGGTTATATATGCTAGGGTTGAGGTTTAGACCATGGGTTCACTCATGACCAAACCAACCCAACAGTTAAACCATGAGTCTAATTGAACAAAAGAATGGGTCTAGTCTCCAGGAAATGCAATATAATCACCATGTAAGCAAAAAATAATATAAGCAAAAAAATTAATATATTCCAAATACGTATATCGGGAACGGAGAGTGACAATAATGCTAAGGAAAATAAGGTACGATAGATTATAATGAAGAGAAATAAGTAATCACCATCCAAGTATATCAATATTTTTTTGGAGACAAATCCGTTATAAAATACTAGAGATATAGTAGCTAACTATCTAGATAGTCTCGAGATGGGGCTCACCCACAACTACTCCCTGATACTCATGACCAACGTGATCAATCGCTGCTACCTCAACCTCCTGAGGCCCAAAGTAAGTAGGGCACCATTCTACCTAATCTCCTAAAAATATTATCTAGTCAGGATAGAACGAGTACAAATACTGAAAGCAGTTCCAATACATGATAGAGACTATAAAATAGTAAATAGTAATAAAATACATAATGAGAAAAGTAAGCTAATATCACGGCATGGCAAGTAAGGAGAAATAAGTAAGCAGGAACAAATATGACATATGTTAGCAAGTAAGGAGTAAAAAAGGGAAGAACTGTAACTATCTAAATGTTTTGAAATACTAGTTTCGATATATGATCGATTTAGAAAAGGTACAAGGTATAATAATATCTGGCTCAATCATATGTGAGGTGTACGATTGGCTATTAATCACGGTCTACACTACCACACGGTCTAATAGGGTATGATCACATATCAAACTAGTATTTTTCTGCCTCGACTAGTACAATGAATCCAAATTATGACACGTCACGACAAAAGAATCATAATGCACGGTCTAAATACTAGCACGATGATCAAGGTCTAAATACTAACAATAAGAGCAACATCTCATGACTAAGGATCCAAAATATACCAATCTGTGTACCAGCGTGTTAGGAATCAAGTACTACATCACTTAAAATGTCTTATAGAAGCTATCAAGTAAAGAAAACTATCAGAGAATGTACTCACCTGTGGTCCTAAGCTAAAAAATATCTATCAGAGACTGTATCGAAGTCCAAGTGACCTATATTATGAATTTTCAAGTTCAATAGGTGATTTGAACTCAAAACAATTTTAACTACTCTTATTTGAGGTTTATAGGTCAATTCTAGGTCGATAGGGTTTAAACTAGGTAATTATCTATTTTAAGTTCTCCAATACCTATTTGGTTGGTATATATAGTTATTTAACTATTAACAAGTTATATATATATATATATATATATATATATATATATTAGGGGTACAACTCGGGCAGGCTAAACCCCAGCTTGGTCGTGTAAACCCGTTAATGAGTTGGGTTAGTGTTGAAGATACTCGGGTTTGAGCTCATGTTCGGGTTTAAATATTTGAACCTGATCAAAAATTGGGTTACGCTCGGGTTCATGTGTCGGGTTGCCCAAAGAACCAAAAATCCGATATACATATAATTTATATATATTGTTTCATACGTCTTAAATAAAAAATTTAAACCCTAAATTTTCCATCCAAACTCTTCAACTCCTTGTCCTAAATCTCATTTTAGTTTGTATTTCATAATTATTGAGGCATAATTGCTATTTGATTGTGTGGTTAATATTACTCTTGTTTAAAATTATTTCAAATATTATATTAGAGCCATGTAAACCCGATGGATCTGACCCAACCTGATCCTACGGGCTTGGTCTTGGGCTACATATATTGAACACGAGGTCGGGTCAGGCTGGGGCACTGACTAGGCTTATAATTCATCGAGTTGGGCTTGGGTTGAGCTCAAGCCTGACCCAACCTGCCCGAGTTGTACCCCTAGTATCTATATCCATATATAGGTATATTACTAATATCTTAACTCTTCTATATACTTATGTTGGCCCAATATTTAAGTTGAATCTTTGAATATGGCTAATCGATTAAGTCTAAAAGTATGATAAACGATCAATCACCATAAGTAACTTGTAACTTCTACTTAAACTCAGCATTGTCCATATCTGATCTTAAATGTTCATATATATTGCTTCTATATATTGCTTTGTTCGCCTAACATGTATTTATAGAAAAGCAATAGATATATTCTATATGATAATGAGACAAAGACGATATTATACCAGAAGATTTCTCTGAACCGCCTACGACTTATTTGGAGCCTCGCACCTAGGGGTTTCGCTCTTTATCTTTCCATATCTGTTTATCTTTGGACAACTGCCGACAAGAAAAAAGGCATCTTCAAGTCAGCGAACGTTTCAGAAGATTGGCGTCATCAAGTACTCCTGATTTTATATGTAATTTTATATTTTAATTGAGTCTAAGACTTATGTAAGTCGAGTCATACTTGGCAACTAGAAGTCTCAAGTCCACTCACAAATCGCCTACCCAAAACTCCATCCAAAATCAGACTAAATATAACCTAAACCAAACTTGGTCCTATCTAAAATAGGCAAATCGAACTCGGACCAAATTCTGGCCGAACTCGGACCGAATTTGGTCAGGCTATTTTAGAAGAATGGCTAGTTGTAGTATCCCTGATTTTGTAGCCTCCAACATTCAAAAATTCAAATATTCTATACCGAATTCTGGCCGAACTCGGTTTTAGAATACCCTATAAATAGAGTAAGATTTTTACATTCTTACTCACTCAACAATTCTCAATCTTTCTATCCTATAGTGAGCTATACCCTGATCCTTAACCTTCTCTTCTCCAAGATCAATTTCCCAGCCTTCTATTGCCAAGTGTGATATCGGTTATAAGTCTATTCGAGTTACAAAAGCTTGGTTTTTCAAGTTTTGTCTTTAGTGTTTGAAGTCGGCGTGCCCTTCACATCAAATGCATGTATGAAGCCTTTTGAGCCTTCAGATCAAAGATCGAGGTTGTAAGAAGTCAGCAAGCCTTCGGATCAAAGCTTATGATTCACTATTGGTGATTATAGTAGATAAAACTTCGAGCAAGAGTTCTCGGGAGTGTACTAGTCCTCTCAGAGGGAAACTAGTATATATTGCGATGTTTGTGTTTGCTTCTCTAAACTCTACTACTTTTTATATCCGCTTCACATATTGTTATTAGTTGATACTGTCTTAACTGTGTATCAATTTTTAATTGGATAGATTATTTTGCTGTACTCTATTCACCCCCCTCTAGTGTTGCCTTACAGTCATACAATTGGTTTTAGAGCAGGTGCTCTTTGTCACTACCACTTTTCCATATAAGGGCATTTGTGTAATTTAGCTATTTTAAATAATTATGAATTTAATTATTTGCTGAGTTTTGTAACTAATTATATTATTATTAGTAAGGTTTAGTTTTAGGTCAAACCCTAGAACTCATTAGGACAGACCCTAGTGAGTCAACCCTAATTGTAAACCAGTTCTAGTGAAACCCTAGAATTCTAATTTTAGGCTTGGACCTCAAACCCTAGGAGGCCTAAACCTGAGTTAATTAGGTTCTACATGAGAGGGCCAGGGGGTTTAACCTAAAAAGATTAGGCATGGAAACCCTAAACTTGCTTTAATATAAAAGGAAGCCTCTTTCTAAGCTATTCTTCATGTAGAGAAAAGGAAACCCTAGCCTCCACAAGAGAAACCATCTCCCCACCTCCAGATTTCGAAATCCTAACCCTAGGGTTTCCACCTTCCTCCTCCGAGCAAGGAAAGCAAGGAACTTGGGTCAAAAAGCTTTGGAGAAGAAGAACTTCCTTTGGAGAAACCTTCCCTGCAGGTAAAACCCCATTTTTTCTTCATTAAATTCCTGTTTTCAGATGTTAATGGCCATTAGGAACCCACCCTATTGTTTAGATTTTTATTTTAGGGTTTGGATTAGGTTTTGGTGACCTACGTGGAATTTCTCCCAAATTCGTGAACCCTAAGCATAGGAGTATGCTTTTAGATAGGATTGCATCTCCTCCCTATGGTATTGATCTCGATTTAGGGTTCAGATTTGAGTATTTTGGGTTTTTTTTAGGAAGTTTATGTATGGGTTCGATTTCAGCACTTCCTGTGTTTGATAAAATGTTCATTTAGGAGTTAACCATCTAGGTATTCGAATCTATGCATGTTTCGATTTATAAACCTATATACATCATATAATTGCCTGTGTTTTAACTACTTGTTGGTTTTCCTGTGCACTAGAAGAGGGTTCTGTGCACAGTCGGGTCCAACTATGTACTGTGCACAGTCGGGTTTATGTGTATGTAGAGTTTGTATCAGTGTCTAGGTCTTAGGTGTTTGTGTTATCAGTGTAATTCCTGTGTGTCAGTTAGAAACTGTGTAGCATGTGTATCAGTTGAAGATTCTCTTGTATTGGTCAGTATCGGGTTTTCAGCATCATTGAGTATCCTAAGAAATGTGTGTTTAGTATTGGGTGCAGTGTATTACTGTGGGTGTGCGTGTGTATCACTAGAGTGCCAGTATGTGAATCTCAGAGTATTACCTGTGTGTATAGATAGTGTTGTGTAGATTAGGTTTTGTGTATCAGAACTCAAACTGTGTAGGTGAATCTAAACCAATTCTAGACTAAGGAACTGTGGTTTGGTGTTGTGTGAGGGAGTAAAATCTGAGAGAGGGGGAAAAGAGAACAGTGAACCAAAGCCTATGTCTCAATTAGGAATGCCTGTGTGTGAGTGAAGCAGTGAACTGTGTGTATTTGTGGGAGAGATTTTTCCTGTGTTCTTAGACTGAGTTCAGTGAGGGAGTACACAGTATCAGTCCAAACTGAACTGTGGCTACCTTATCCATGTACACTGTGTATCAATATCTGTGTGTTTATGCATCAATCAGTAACTTGTTGTGTGTGTTCAAAGAGGATCACACATGCTCGAGTATAGTGAAGGAATATAAGTTTTGGTTGTGTTTTAGTGTTCAGTATCAGTGTAGAGTTTCAGTTTCTGTGTGTTTGAACCTAGGTGTACCTGTGACAGTTAGAACCTATCTGTGCTGTGTGCAGAAATTCTGTGTAGGTTGTATGGGAGTGAGTATCTGTGAGTAGAGGATGTGTATCAGGTATCTCAGTGAGACAATAGACTGTGCTGTGCGCAATGTGTTTGTGGGAGCAAAATACCTGTGTAGCCAGTGTGTAGAAGTTGTGTGCGTGTGTGACTTAGTGTTCCTGTGGCTGTGTAGCAGAGTAGGGAATAGGCAGTGTGTGGGTGTGTGAGAGACAGAAACCTGTGTCAGTTAGAGTATCAGTATTGGGGACTTCACTACTATGAAGTTGTGTCAGAGTTTTTCTGTATGTGTGTGTTCAGTGAGGTCTGAAATACAGGGGATTGGGTTGTGGTAGGATGCAAGGCTTCAAGCTGGTGGGGTGAGAGATTTGGTGAGGACAGTGTGGAACTGTGTGTTGAAGTGTAGTTAGGAATTAGTCAGTGTCTACTAGTGTATTTCCTATGTGTATCAGTAGATAGGAATCTCTGTGTGTGTGTAATTCTGAGAGGGAGCAGTGTCTATGTAACTAGTGTTGTGTAGTGAGATCTAAGTGTGTGTGTATAAGAGAACCTAGTGTATCATTATGAGCCTAGAGCCCAGTGTGTGAGTGTAAATTCTGTACAGTGAACTCTAGTGTGTGTTTATCTCAAACCTGTGTAATCAGTTAGAAATATTACCTATAGTATTTTCATTCCTCTAATTAGTTCTAAGAACATGATCACAGAAAGTCTTCTTTGTGTATATCTTGCAATTTTATGAAACTTGCTAATTAATAACACATAGTATATAATAGTAGCTAGATTATACTAGATAACTTAGTATGATGTAGATTTTGACTAGTTAACCTAGTTTTGACTAGTAAACCTTAGAATTAACCTAGTATAGACTGATCCATGACCTAGAAGCCTCATCTTCTTAATTAATTAAACTTGTTATTTCTTTAGTTCAGTACTTGACATTTATATTCCATAAATAGGTCACTGTGATTTCATCTTGGACATCGATCCTCACATTTTGCTCAGGACCACAGGCGAGTACATTCTCTGACAGTTTTCATTGTTGATTACTTCTATAAATTGTAGTGTATTACATACTTGATTCTGACACTGTGGATACACGAGTTAGCACCCTAGATCCCCATCATGAGGAGTCGTGATTGGAATCCACCGTGCTAGCTGGGGATGGGGAATTATTAGTAGATTATGTGATCATATCCAAATCCTTGCCATGCATCATAGCTCACCCCACTTCTCACGTCGGGTGCGGCCTGACCATCATCATGCTTCATAGCTGTTATATATGATTAGCCTGACCATTATCATGCATCATAGCTAACCATATGGTTAGCCTGACCTTCAAGAATCATAGCTAATCATATATAACCAGCCTGATCTAGTCCCAAGCCGATCACATAATAAACTAATATTTCAAACACATAGCTAGATGTTTTATCTTTATTCAGATACATTTGTTCTAGCATTCACTGTTTATTGTTCATTGCTAGATGCTCTATTGTCTATTTCATTTTCTCCTGTACTTCTCATTTTCAGCATTTATTTCCATCTTGTACCTCTTACACTGTTTATAGATTTTTGTCAATTTAATGAAACTGCTGTTAGTGCTTGTGCTTCGTTCCAATCCTGACTGGATAACATTTTTCAGAGGACCTGGAGGATCTTTGCTCCACTCATTACGGCCCAGGAATAGAGGGAGATTTCACTCCAGAAACCCCAGAGGAGTTGCCTAGCCTAGAGGAGAACTTACCTGGCTTCTCTTAGACTATTTTTCTGCATTATTGTTTTAGACTGAGACTGAGATGTATTTATTATTTTGTGACTTTGTGAGCTCATTTAGACCCAGGATTTGAGTTGGATTATTGTGGTTGGTTTATTTAGAACTCTTTTCTATTCTCATCGTGCTATAATTTCTATTAGCTTGTGATTGAGTATATCATAGAACTGTGGATTTTTATCATTGTCCTCCGTACGGAGTTGAGATTATTGACAGGATATATTATGTTTAGACCTAGACAGCGTTCTACCGCCGATGCTGCGGCGTAGGCTGGACGTACCCACGACTCATGCCCAAATTCCGGGTGCGGGTCGTGACACTCTTTTATAAGCTTTAATTCCTAGAGTATTACACATAGCAACTGTGAAATTTACCTTCATTCGTGAAGGCCAATCTACAAATAGGCCTCCTCTATTTGATGGAACCAACTACACATATTGGAAAATACGTAAGGGTTTATCTCAGATCACTAGACTTTGACCTTTGGTCAATAGTTGAATATGGCTACAAAAAGCCTAATAGAATTGTTGTAGATAATAATCTTATAGATAAGCTTAGAGATAAATATACTGATCTGAAAAATAATAATCTAGTCTTGATGTTAGAGCTGTAAATGCTTTATTTTGTGCCTTAGACAATACTGAGTTCAACAAATTATCTATATATACCACTTCGCATGAAGTCTGAAAACTTCTTGAGGTGACTCATGAATGAACTACACAAGTGAAGGAGTCTAAGATAAGCAGGCTGACATAGGAGCACGAGGCATTCAAGATAAAATCAAATGAGATAATCACTCAGATGTTTGTAGAAGCATAAAAATATGCCTCTTGAAGATAGTGCAGTTTTCAACAAATAAACTTAACAGAGGAAGAATGGCGCACTTTCTCCCTGTTTAGAGGATGGCACACTTTCTACTTGTTTCAAAGGGTGGCACACTATTCAAATAATAGAAAAATGGCGCACTTTCAAGTTGCTATCATCAGTGTAAATAGGCGTACAATTTGCATGTTTACTTTTCCCCTCGAGCATTAAATACGATAAATCTAACAGGCTGGAACAGAAACCAAATATTTATAAGACATCATTATAGCTGGGCTAGGGCACACAGACCTAGGTTGTCGTTTAGCGACCCAGCCGTTGTGCCAATTTCTTTAAAAGTGTGTCGTTGTGCTAATTTCTTCAAAAGTGCGCTGCTGTACCAACTTCTTTAAAAGTGTGCCATTATGCCAATTTTTTAAAAGTGCGTCGTGGAGCAAACTTTTTCAAAAGTGCGCTATTGTGCCAATTTCTTCGAAAGTGCGCCGTTGTGCCAATTTATTCAAAAGTGCGATATTGTGCCAATTTCTTCAAAAGTGCGCCGTTGTGCCAATTTTTTCAAAAGTACGTCGTTGAGCCAACTTCTTCAAAAGTGAGCTTGTATAGGCAATATTTCCAATAGTGCACCAATCTCCATACTACTTCTAAAGTGCCCATGCTATTCTAACTGACGGTGAGCAGTTATGAGTGCGTGTCCTACATGCCATGCTTCATAAAAAGTATATAAATAATGTCCCCCATGACCTATGCTTTCCTCGTATTGGAAGCTACGTGTCAAGCAGGCAGCGAGTTATGCACCCACTCATTCAGAACGTGGGGTGTTAGTCCACCAAAAGTACGCGCACAATGGTTAAATAGTACAAACTGTCCAAAGTGTACGCACACTCTAATAACTGCTCCTAAACTCTATAAATACAGGATTGGTACATCCAATAAAGGAGGACGGATATATACAAATACAGATATGCAGAGAGGAAGGTTGGAATTTTCAAGTCTTTGAAATCCAACCGAAGGAGAGAAATAGAAGATTCTCGTGTCGTTGTTGCCAAAGCTTTCTTATTGTTCAACTCTCCAAGTTGTTCATAGCATTCCCTATATTTCTTCATCATCGTGTGGTCGAAGGTGTAAAGTGATCGTCCGCAGATCAGATATCTACAGCCATACTTTTCCAGAATCAACTATACTTAGATTCATGTTTAGGATCTTTTTGTACTTTTTTTTCTTATCAATAGTTTGTAATACAAAAGTTTCGTATAAACTTTTCTTCGCAAACAAGATGGAGACACTGCTAGGGACAATTTTCTCCTCTGACGAGAATGTGATAGCTCAACTTGACGCTACGTCGGTCGTCTCAATCCAGAAGACCTTGGTCGTGAAGTTTGACCAACGAGCATACAAAGAAATGCTCCATTCTAGGGGTAGTGCTAACCCCTCATCCGCACTCAAGTCAAGAAAAAACCGCAAAGTGTGCGTGCCTAAGCCTCGTCATGCATATACCGAAGTTGCTGCCAACAAGAGAAAACGTATTATGATTGACGAAAACTACTTGGTCAATTTTGTTTACCAAACTCAAGTCGATGATTTTGTGGACAACTCCCTTGCGTTAAACAAGGGATAATATTCACACAACTCGTACAATATCAAGCAAAGGGTGATCCAAACCCAAGCTTCTGACTCCCTTGCGTTAAACAAGGGATACAAATCATGCAACTCGCGCAATATCAAGCAAAGGGTGATCCACACCCAAGGTTTTGAGCCTACACATATTGGTTGTAATATGCGGTGCAAGAAAGTCATGGACGCCGCTGTCCAGACCAATCTCCCCACAGGCGCAAATGAAATGGTAGTTAGGGAGAATCATTCTCCTAACATCATGATTATGTGTACAGTAGAGGAAAAGTTATGCGCCACTCGTCAGAAGCCTACTATTAGTGCGCCACATCAAGACCTTCGTGCAAAATTAAACACACGTAGGCAAACTGCGCCAACTCTGCCCACACCGCAGAAAGTGTGCCAAGTAGGACCAACCTCTTCACAAGATGTTGATTCTGTGCGTGTATATAAAAGGACTGCTAGAGACAACTTTCTCTCATCCCTGAAGGACAAAAACTCAAGATATAACGAATCACTCGCTAATCAAGCCAGCACATCACTCTACACACAAGGGACCAAAAATGTGCATAGAAGATTCAATATATCTTATGTAAAGAGGCAGAGTCTACCCTCTTTCTTCTCTTCTCTTCCCTCTTTTGATTTACATGCGCTTATTGTACAAAAGCGTAAAGAAAGTGACCCTTCTAACTTTACATTGGAGTTTCCTAATTAACATGGTTATAATTGTCATAAAGTTATAATCGAATATTGTTGTGCATCACCAAAATGGTCTGTGTTTGACTGATTAACCTACACTATGTCTCCTAAACCTCGACATATAAAACAAGTTGACAATCAGGAATATGATGACGAACTGCTCCTTGCTTCAACATACATGGCTTTGCATCTTCCCCGTGGTATGAGACAATTAAGATGAAGTTCTTCATGAACACCCAGCCAGAGGAGATTTGACCAACTCGTCGACTCCTTTGACGGAGTATACCAAAATACTCATTCTCGAAGATGGGACCATGTTCTTCATGAGAATCCCCATTCCTCATAATTTAAGGCTGGGGTAGCAATCCCTCGATTCTTAAACTAACAATGTAGACTCCAACTACACGGCTCTTTCTACCAATCCCTCTGTCATACATAGGGATGTTAGCATTTATGTCGTCAGTGATGAAAAAGATGCTTCTCCACCAGATGCCACCGAACAATGCCTCAATTCATTAGAGGCCTCTCTCAGGGACATACACACTATAATAAAAAATATGCATCAAATAATGATAACCTAACATTCTGCTACACCAGTACCTGTCTATTTGGCTTCATTTATACCTGCACAACCTACTCTTGGAACAACACCTATGCAGGATAACACAAATTCGGAAGCAGTCTTAAACCAAGAGTCAGCAGTGCCAACTCTTAATCCTCTCAATATTGGGAGTGGACCTCCGTCGGTGATAATACTTGTTCAACCAGGATCTTATCAGTCAGTTGCACCACTCTGACCAGAAGATCCTCTCAAAGCTATCCTGGAGTTGCGTGCAGAAGTTAATGTTTTAAAGAACAAAGACCAACTCCGTAAGCTGGGGGTGAAATAGCCTTATCCTCTTCATTGGGATAATGTTTCATTCCCTCCTAAATGTAAACCCCAATCGATAGTCTTGTTTGAAGGCATGACATCACCGAGTCAATATATTAATTACTTCAATATGATGATGGCTTATCTGCAAAAAGAAGATGCTCTCCTTACAAGATTATTCGTAGGATGCTTGGCCGACATAGCCTACAATTGGTATCGTAGTTTACCTGATAACTGTATATCCTTGTTTGATGACATGAAGTATCTTTTTCTCTCACGATTCTACGAGGGAGGCATAGATATGACAATGTCTTCACTCATCGATATTAAACAGAAGGAGAAGGAATCCGCTCAGGCAAGCAACTCTGAAGTTATCCCCCGGTATTCCAGAATTCGCATTCATTGATACTTGCAAAAAGAATCTACTACCTATAGTAGGGCTCTTGACGGGTCCAACACAATTTCAAGACTGGACGACGTTCATCATCGAGGCTGAAGCTGCTGAAGGTAACGCGAAGGTGACACATAATTTGGGGTTACAAATGACCAATACAGAAGGAAAGCGCCCCTCCAATAATAACAACAGTGTGAATAATCGCAACAACAAAGGAAAGGAGGCCTTGGCAATAAACCTGTCAAAACGACCCACCTCTCCTAGCATAAAAGCCTCCAGAATCTTTCAGGCCTAAGGAGGAATATTCCTTTGATGACAGCGATATCAACAATATTTTTGAATGCTAGATAAAAAGCAACAAGTTGTAGTTGCCTGATATCAAACGACCAAATAAGGCTGGTAAAACAGATGACCAGAAGTACTGCTTATACCATCGGTAAGTACATCATCCTACCAAGTCTTGTTATGTCTTAAAAAGAAAAATACAACGGTTGATAGATGCTAAAGCTATCATCCTATATAATAAGGAGAAGACGGTCACCGCCAATATGGTGTCTCTTCAATTCGATAATTTTCCTGCACAAGAAATCCCAAAACGACGTCATCCCAATACCTCAAACTACGATGGAAGTGGTAAATCTTTCGCCTTCTCGAAGTCAAATAGAGGGGTTGGTGCCTCTTACCACAGATCATGATAAGATTATGTAGATTTATCCCGACCTGCTACCAGATTTGGACCAGGGAGCAGCATCTTCTAATTCAAAATCCAAGAAGGGTAAAAAGTATAAATTATGTAATATGATTTCTTCGGATCATCACTTAGACAAAGATCAATATCAACATCAACATCAACATCAAAAAGATATATCTCTCGAGATCAGATTTCAAAATCTAAACATTACTCCACCAAGCTCTACTCGAAAGCTTCGCTTGATACACCGACAATGGTCCATGATTGGCAGTGTTCCGTTGTATAGGGTACAATAAATCTTTATTACTTATGAAGGTGTTCCTACACAAATTTCTCCTTCTTCTTCTACAACAATTAGAGCATCAACCTTAACTCAGGTGGTTGAGGAAGATTGTCCCTAATTTCATCGATATAGTCAGCAATTTGTACGCTTGATACAAAATATGGGATACGACTTCCAGAAAGTGGAAGGTTTAAACTTTAACAAGGGACAACGTATTTCTCTACAACTCCAAGGATAGTCCAGCAAATCTCGTAGTGGATTGGGCTACGATAAGACTAGCCCACAAATTCACTCCAAGAAGAGGCATGATAAAAAGAAACTCAAGTCTTATAACATGGTACTTCTTTCTTCGATGTCCAAAGAAGAAGCCATGACTAGTACCAGGTCTGGCAAAGTTTATCATAAAACTTATGAATCTATCATAGAAGATATTCCTGACACTATTCCTACTTTGCCAATTCATGTTGCTCCAGTCACAACCGAACGTCCTTCGAAGCCTACTACGACAGAGAAAGGGAAGCAAAAGGAAGTACGCTTCGACAAATTCCTGAAGAAGAATGTACCCCAAGGCCTCGAAAATCCATACAATTTTGACATATTGGCACAACTGGCCAATACCCCATCCCGACTTTCCATATTCGAGTTACTTCGTTTGTCGAAGGTGACTCGTGAAGATTTAAGCGAAGCTCTGATACATGCAGACTTATGCTTAGCTCAACTCAAGGCTTCTGATGAAGAGCCATTAGCGTGTACTCAATGTCACAGTGTGATCGAGAAGATTCCTAATATCACCTTCACGCAAGATGACATGCTACTCAAGGATAATCAGCATGACAGACCTCTGTATTATACCAATTACATTGGATCTTTTAAGGTGAACCAGATTCATATCGACCATGGTTCTTCACTTAGTATCATTCCTAAAAGCCTACTGAGAGGATTGAAGATACCAATGCACAACCAGTCTGCTACTAGTACTACCATTCTAGGTTTCAATGCTGGAAGGAGTAAACCGCTGGGAAAGATATGACTAAAAATTTAGAAAGAAAATCTACATACTGAAGTCACATGCTCTGTGATTGACTCTGACGTATTCTACAATATTTTGCTGGGACGACCATGGATACACGAGCATAAAATTGTACCCTCCACCCTACATCAATGTTTCAAATTTGTGAACAGTAGGTAAGAAGTCAAAATAGAGGTAGCTGACCTCAACCCATTCAAAGGTGTCGAAGCCTATTTCGCTGACTCTGCACTCTATATACCAGAGTATATGAAAAAAGAAGCTAATCAAGATAGTGATGAAGCTGAAGACATCCAAAAGAAAAGCCTTCGATAATCTGAGTCAAAGGACGTACCACTGGTCCAACTCCTTCTAAGCCTCTCGACATCAACCTGCACAAGTCACCTCCATTGGTCATCAACCTTCGATGCAATGAACCGCCGACACTGGAGAATGAACCCCTTGTTATCGACCTTCGTCGTAACAAGCAACCAACATCAGTGAATCAACCCCTAGTCATCAATCTTGCCAAGCCTCCTGTCAAGGCTGAAGATTATGCTGACTATGTGAAAGATGAAGAAATTTTGTATTTCATGAATAAAGAAGACACCAATTTATACTACGTTGATATTAAACCCTTTGCTAAAAAATTCTTAGAGGCTCTTCATCTCTACGAACCTCTGTCCATACGTGTGGCATCTCCATTTCAATATAGTTCATTATATGAACAATATAAGGATGCATACTTTATAGTCCCAGCAAGACAGGACAAGCAACGTCAGATAATTTTTGGCAAAGCTAAAAACAAAAAGGTCGGGTAGACTAATAATTCTGACGAGGATATTGGAAAGATAAAATTGTATCATTACAGCCAATTAGCCAAGAACATTATGCAAAAGATGGGCTATAACTTAAAATCTAGTTTGGGACTAAATTATGGAAAAGGCAGACGGACTCCTATACGTCACTTCTCTTCAAAAGGCAAGCCAATTCTTGAATAAAGAAGATACCAATTCATACTACGTTGATATTAAACCCTTTGCTAAAAAATTCTTAGAGGCTCTTCATCTCTACGAACCTCTGTCCATACGTGTGGCATCTTCATTTCAATATAGTTCATTATATGAACAATATGAGGATGCATACTTTATAGTCCTAGCAAGACATGACAAGCAACGTCAGATAATTTTTGGCAAAGCTAAAAAAAAAAGGTCGGGCAGACTAATGATTCTGACAAGGATATTGGAAAGATAAAATTGTATCATTACAGCCAACTAGCCAAGAATATTATGCAAAGGATGGACTATAACTTAAAATCTAGTTTGGGACTAAATTATGGAAAAGGCAGACGGACTCCTATACGTCACTTCTCTTCAAAAGGCAAGCCAAAATATACTACCAGTGGACAGGTCATGGTTTGGGATACGTTACACCACCAACAAGTCCTGAAAGTTCAAAATCGGAAGAAGAGACGCATTCTTATTCCTCTGACTCATCATTGTGGGATTCTGACGAAAGTATGAGTAACGTATTCAAACAGGCTTTCTTTGTAAATATGGTGTCAACTGCCCCAGATGATAAAGATGTTGAACTATTGGAACCATTTGAGAATGATCCATGGGCACAATAAATGGATATTCAATAGGAGCTTTGGTTTGAGCAACGTGAACCACCTATAAAGACTAAAATAGTCCAAGTTGATGTAGGAGAAGAATCTTCCCCAAGACTAATATTTATTAGCAAGAGTCTTCCTGAAGAAAATTAACACACTTTACTCCAGCTAATAAAGAAGTATATCGATGTCTTCGCCTGGAGTTACGAGGATACGCTTGGCCTATATCCTCAAATAGCCATACACAAGCTCAATATTCAGCCGAATGCTAAATCGGTGAAACAACAGCAACGACGATTCCATCCGGATATGATAGATACAATTAAAGCAGAAGTCAAGAAACTCATAGCATGTGGTTTCGTTCAAGAAGAGCAACATCCCGACTGGGTAGCCAATGTCGTTCCAGTCATGAAAAAAATTAAAAGGTCTGGGTCTGCGTATATTATCGAGATCTGAACTTGGCATATCCAAATGACAAATTTTCTTTTTCCATCACATATGTCATGATCGACAATACATGCGAATTTGAACGTATGTCCTTAATAGATGGATTTTTTGGATACAATCAAATTAAGATGTCACATGATGACATAAAATATACTTCTTTTCGTACACCATTGGAAGTTTACTGTTATACAGTCATGCCCTTCGGCTTGACGAATGCGGGTGCAACGTATCAACGAGCTATGAGTACAATTTTTTAAAAGTATTTACGAAAAATAGTAGAATGCTATATCGATAATATTGCTGTTAGGAGCCGTCTTAAAGATGATCACCTTCAATATTTAAAGACTGTGTTCGAATTAATGCGACACCACCAATTTAAGATGAATCCAACTAAATCTTTTCTATGAATCTCCAATGGCAAGTTCCTCAGGACGATGTTGACCCTTCACTCAGTTAATGAAGAAAAGCGTATCCTTTGTCTGGAATTGATCATGTCAATAAGCATTCGACTATATCAAACTATATTTAACAAATACGCCAGTTCTGGCATCTCCTATCATAAGGAAACCATTTTTGCTGTATGTTCGAGCAATGGATCACTCCCTAGGAGCTTCTTGCACAAAAGAGTAACGAAGGCCATGAACAGGTGATCTATTATCTCAGTCGCATGATGGTTGGTGTTGAACATCGATACAATCTGGTGGAAAAAGAATGCCTCACCTTGATATTTTCTATTCAGAAGACACGACATTATGTGTCAGGTCAAACCATTCATGTTATATCCAGAGTAAATTCTCTCCGGTTATTGATGACTAAGCCAAGCACACTCAATTCTCGTTTAGCAATATGAGCAATATTGCTATCATCTTATGACATGGTATATGTCCAGCAAAAAGCAATGAAGGGTCAAGCGCTAGCTGATTTCCTGGTAGCTCATCCTGTACCAAAAACTTTTAAACTGTACGATGACATCCAAGATGAAGTCTTAGAGTCTAATATGGCAATGAAAGATGACACCTGGCAACTATTTTTTGATGGTGCATCAAGAATAGGACCCAAAGGCAATATAGTAGCTGGAGTTGGCATAGTCCTAGTATCTCCTGACAAACTACTAATTCATCGAGCATATTCTCTCAGTGAACCAAGTTCCAATAATATGGCAGAATATAATTTTTTACTCATTGGTCTCCATTTAGCTAAAGAATTGGTCATAGAATATCTTGAAGCCTACGAAAATTCCAAGCTGATAGTCAATCAGTTCAGGGGAGAGTACGAAGTTTGGCATAAAGACCTCATCCCTTATCATCAAGCAGCAATCGAACTGTCTTTTACTTTCAAAGGATTCTTTATCTAACATGTGCCTCAATAACAGAATATGAAAGCAGATGCTTTGGCCGGCCTAGCAGCATCATTAGTCGTTCCCCTAAAGAAACGATACTCAATTATGCTAATAGGAAGGGAATTGTTCTGTACAAAAAATAATTTGCACGTTGAACAGAGTTATGTCATAAAGTCAACTTCCATGGATAAAGATTGGAGAAAACCTTTTATAGACTACGCTGCTTATGGGATTCTTCCAAAAAAATTAAAAGAAGCCACTTCTATTAAAAGGCGTTCACTCTGATTCTACTATGACGCCTCATCCAAAATATTATATCGTCGTTATTATGAGGGATTGCTGCTACGTTATCTTTCCAACCCTGAAGTAAGACAATCACTCTGTGAAGCTCATGATGGCATCTGTTGAGCACATCAGCCAGGTCCTAAATTACAAGACCACCTCAGGAGAATAGATTATTATTGGCCCACCATGATGGCAGATGTCGTAGATTACGCTCGTAAATGCAAGTCATGCCAAATCCATGATAATTTTATCCACCATCCAACAGAGCTCTTACTCCCTACTGCTGCCTCCTGGCATTTTGAAGCTTGGGGAATGGATATTATTGGTCCAATTAGCTCATCTTCTTCTAGAGGACATTGGTTTATATTTGTAATAATTGATTACTTCTCCAAATGGTCAAAAGCAATCCCGCTCATCGAAGTTAAGACGTCCAACGTAATTAAATTCGTCAAACACCATGTTATCTATCGTTTCTATGACCCCGAAGGATAATACATGACAATGGGCCATAATTCGCCAGTCAAGCATTTTATCGGTTCTGTGACAAGAATTGAATCCAGAATGTAGCATCTACGACCTATAATCCAGCAGTCAACGACTTAGTGGAAGCCTTCAACATAACCATAATCAAACTCCTTAAAAAGTTTGTCTCATCCAACAAAATTGATTGGAATAAGAAACTTGGGGAGTGTTTATCGGCTTATCGTACGATAATTCAAACTCCAATTGGTTGTACACCATTCTCTTTAGTCTACGGATGTGAAGCAGTTCTTTCGCTCAAAATCCAGATACCTTCTCTTATAATAGCTATTGCTAATAAGCTAACAGTAGAGAATAATGATCGATTGTGCCTACAAGAATTAGAAGCATTGGATAAAAAGCGCATGTACGTTCAACAACGTATTGACCTATATCAAGGACGCATTTCTAGAGCTTCTAATCGAAAATTCAAGGAAAGAATATTCCAGGTCGGTAAATTAGTCCTTTCAGTAAGGAGACCAATGATCACAACCCATAAGAGAAAAGGCAAATTCTAAGCTAAATAGAAAGGTCCTTATGTGGTGGAGACAGTATTCTCCAACGGAGCCTACAGACTCGCTAAGCCTAATGGAGATTTCATAATGATGCCTATCAATGGCAAATTCCTCAAGAAGTATTATGTCTAAGCACAACATATTCCTCTCCATGTCCAGCAGATTATAATAAGATATTCAACAAATACATCTATAATCCCCAGCAACTCGTAGCCTGCACGGCCCCTTGAATAAGTGTAATATGATGCATGTCCATATTACCTCTGAATCATATTCCATTTATTATCCCCTAAAGAAAAGACAATAGTTCGCCCTTGAACTACTCTTTCTTCTCTTCCCCAGCGGAGTAAACTAGGGAGCTATCACGTATATATCACCTCTGATAGTATTGCATCCTGCAAAATTTGTCATTTATACTCAGCATGATTATGCCTTGAGTGATAAATCATGCTGAGTATTTGCCATGTCCATAATACCTCTGAGTAGATATATACTCAATCGGTTTCGATTTGAAAATATCACTAAGGTAAAACAAAATTTCTTCATTGATGAAAAATAAAAAAAGGACAATACAAATACTTAGGAAGAGAATGGGTCAAAATCTTCCAAATCATTTACAAACATTGCAAGAGCATGCAGAACACAAACGTCTGATAATGCAAGCAGTCTACGTAGAGCTTCTATTTTGGCCTGTTCTTTTTGTTTTTCCAAATCAACAGAAGGATGGCGGGAATCAGTGATCTAATTCTGGAGTAGGGTAAGGCCATCTAGTAAAGGGTTAACAAGTTCTTGAAGAAAGTTCGTCCTACAGGTTTCTTTCTTTTCCTCGGCAAGGGGGCAGTCTAAGAGCAGTAAAGGCGCAACCAGACTTAGATGTAATGGATGAAAGAATAGCCGATTCAGCAGACTTCCTTTCCTCCTTTAAAGACTTATTTTGGGAAGCCATCAGCAAACTCAAATGAAGAATGTTAAAATTGAGTAAGCCAACTCTCTTATTTATAAACGAGTAGAATGACAGTTTGAATTTCACCACATGATTCATCATCCCACTATTCGTAAAGGAAGACGACGGTTCAGATCTCCATATACGAATCATAAAGGGTGCAACAGTTTATTCCCCAAAGCGAAGAGCAGAATACAAAACATAAAACTGTTTGGTATATTGGTCCAAGGACTCCCATGTGCGCTCATTTGTTCGATTGATAGAAAATGTTGCATAGTACATATGACCAGACAATTTGCAGAAAAAATTATAAAAGTGCGCACGGCAAACCATACCGTGCACACAAAACCTAATTTTCTTTAAGTACATATTTGTGCGCTTAACAGTAAGATGACAAGGGAAAGGCAACATATTCAGTCTTTTCGGATGCACGTCCTCCCGAAAACAAAGACAACCAAAGTCTTCAGTCAGCAGCACACATACAGCACAATAAAGTCAAGCTAAAATTTTATTGATACTTAATCATGATTACATATGATGGAGAGCTATCACACCTAGATTTTTATTCTAAAAATTATGATTATATATATGGAAAATCTATTACATCCAGATTTTTATATAATGGAGATTTATCACAGAGCCATCCCTATCTCTGTGCTTTATCTGCTCCCGATGCAGATAAATTAAGGCATAGAAGAAATGAGCTCCTCAGTGCAAACCACAGTACAGGAAAAAGAAATCTGTGCCGTGGACAAGTGGGGATGCTACACAGGACTGGGCCTGTTTAAATTAGCACGGACCCATTTATGTCTTGACTTGATGGAGGACTTGGCGAGTCAAACAGAAGTTGTTCCGCTATCGCCATCCAGCGTCACCACTAGAAGTCCCAGTTGGGATTCAATCCCAACCCTGTAATCAGCACAGGGGCCATTTAAGAGAGTAATTTCAGCAAGCTGGGTTTGAAGACAACGAACAGTCTTCTGGGTAATTCATCAATTCAACATGAAAAACGAAGCCTATGATATCCTTCCATGCTCCATTACACAAAGAACTCAACGGCTACGAGCGCCAAACTAGTCTCTCACCCATCGTTGAGAAGTATATCCTCTTACGTCTTCTCGGTGGCCTGCAAAGCCAGTAGTGCCATATTATTTCGGTCATCTCCTTAGACTCACACCTAACAATAACCATACTCAAGTATCACAGTAAGAAGGAGATAAGTCTGGGAGTGTTGGTGAAATTTTTCTCTTATTTATAGGAGAAGACATGCTAAGTGTGACAAAGCTCTCAAAAATTATTCCTAAAAAAGCTGCATGCATCTCCTTAAAAGCTGCCTGTATCTCTTTAAAGACTGAGTTAAACCAAGGAACAAGTCAAAACTCAATAAATTGACAAGATACGTACATGTCATACCTACAACTCCGTCAATAATCTGTTGGGATTCTGGACAAAGTGCACGCACAAATATCTCAACAACATTTATGCTTTTAATTCAAAGTATTTTGAATTCATTTGAACAAATTCAAAAATTTGAAGGGGGTCTTGTAGAAGCATAAAAATGTGCCTCTTGAAGATGACACAGTTTTCTACAAATAAACTTAACAGAGGAAGAATGACGCACTTTCTCTCTATTTAGAGGATGGCGCACTTTCTACTTCTTTCAAAGGGTGGCGCACTATTCAGAGAACAGAAAAGTGGCACACTTTCAAGTTGCTTTCATCAGTGTAGACAAGCGTACAATTTGCTTGTTTGCTTTTTTACCCGAGCAATAAATGCGATGAATCTGACAGGCTGGAACAGAAATCGAAGAGTCAGAAGTCATCATTACAGCTGAGTTGTGGCACGTAGACCCAGGTTGTTGTTTAGTGACCCAACCGTTGTGCTAATTTCTTCAAAAGTGTGCTGCTGTACCAATTTTTTCAAAAGTGCACCATTGTGCCAATTTCTTCAAAAGTGCGCCGTTAAGCCAAATTCTTCAAAAGTGCGCTGCTATGCCAATTTTTTTAAAAGTGCGTCGTTGTGCCAATTTCTTCAAAAGTACGTCGTTGAGACAACTTCTTCAAAAGTGCGCTTGTGTTATGAACCGTACCCGGTATAAGGGCACGAGTATGTAGGTACGTCCAGCCTACGTCGCAGCATCAGTAGTAGAACATTGTCTAGGTCAACAATACTATCTAAATATCTCACACAATATATATAATGTACCTGTCATGCTATCTTAACTCCAAATAGAGGACAATATAATAATATGATAATGGTAAACAATACTCAATCACAATAACAAACTAGAGAAAGATATAGCACGATATGAGATAGAAGAAAAGAAATAAAGTCACAATACATCACAAGTTCACGTCTAATCCCAACACAAGACATCAAATAATAATACAATGCCAAAGTGTCTAACTGACATATACAATATCATGAATAAACTAACTATGCCTCATCAACTGCTGGTACTAACTTAACAGGCTCTACGGGTGATAACTCAACTGGCTCGCCATCCTATGGCCCGTAGTGCGTAGGATACCAGTCCTCTAATGAATCATCTGAAAAATATATCCAGTCAGAATTAGAGCAAAGTACAACCCAAATAGCAGTTCTAATAATTGACAGAAACTATGAAACAAGAATAGCAAAGAAAATAAATAATAGAAGTAACTGAACTAACATATATCATGAGAAAGAGCATCATGGTAAATAATGGCAAGAACTGAGAATAATATGGTGAGGAACAATAATATAATGAACTAGAATAAAGGAAACAATATATATATAAATGTGCGTTAAAATATTAGTAAGATAATATGATCGGTTTGGGCCTAACAAGGGCTATATATAAAAGGTGAGCTAGCGTGATCACTTGTGAGTTGCATGATCTGCTAACTATCGCAGGCTACACTAAATCATGGGCTATAAGGTATGATCTCATATCCACTAATACTTCTCCATTCCCCCTACTAGTACACAGATCCAAATCACGATACGTTATAACACATATATCATACTGCACGGTCTATAATATTATGCACTATGATCACGGTCTATATAATTACTAAGATATCATGATAATCATTGAGTATTTACGAAATATGACACGACGATCACTAAGTCATCACGATAATATCTTATGACCAAGATCCACGTATACTAATCCGTGAAACTATCGTGTTAGGAATCAAATATCTTAATACTAAATACATAAAACAGAGGCTATCAAATAAGAAAACTATTAGAGAATATACTCGCCTGTGGTCTTGAGCAAATGATATATCTCGATATCCAAGCTGGTGTGACACACACCTATATATGATTATCATGTCAATGGTTGTAAAAAAGTGATAAATGAACTCAAATATGCTGAAATATAATTTCTAGGCCATTTCTAGGTCATACTAGTCAAACTAGGTCAGTACCTTGATTAGAGTTCAAAAATACCTATAAAGTTGGTTTAAAAGGTCATATTAACTAACACCATAATATTTCTAGGGTTTCTAAATCATACTAGTAAGTCTAAAGGTACTAGATATTATATAACTATATAACCCATACCTTGACCCATATCCTACTAGTACCCCATTACCTTAACTTGGAATCCATACTATATATATATATATATATATATATATATATATATATATATATATATACATATATGCATATTCATATGCACTATTATCTAGTAGTATCTTAGTTTAACTTAATATCTAACTTAGTACAAATACCTCATAACCTAACCCAATAACTATATTTAGATATCTGGTTATTTAACCCATACTATATCTAGTAATCTAATACATAGACACTAGCATACTTCCTAGGGTACTCACCCATGCCATCAGTCGCTCACACACCTACACACACAAATACTCTAAACTGAACACTCACTCCCCACTACTCACCTTGCCATTGCTGCTACTGCACAACTGATGACAGTGCACATCAATGTGTGCACTATTGTTGTTGCTGAAGCCAATGCTTCTTACCATAGTAGCTAATAACTACCTGGCACACTAGTACTATAACTGAACCTGTACCCAACTTCAAGGTAGCACTAATACCCTGGTAACTTGAATTCTCACTACTTACTAATACCCCATTCTCAAAACCAAGCCAACACTACCTACACCATCACCCTTGCCAATACCAACATCAAAACCAAACCAATTTCCTTATATCGTACTGTTATACATATCAGACAGTGCACTACACTGTGTGCACTGGATAGTGCCCTCCCCTCTCTACCTGCTGAACATGAACCTGACCCCTTGTGCACACCCATCAAGCTTCTCTTTAATACTACCTATTGACACCAAATGAAGTATGGCACTTGCCCACTATAACCTGTCTGCACACAGACACAATACCACCGTGCTACTGCAACTTGCAGTGCATACTGCCACCTGCTCCTCCACTTCCATGTTTCACACCATCTTCCTGATACACAGACACCAACTCACTCTCACACACCCACAAACACCCTGGATACACACCCATATATAAATAACTCACACACACAGCACACATACACTAATGCTACTAACCCAACTGGACATGCTCGAGCCATACACACATATCTGCACACCTACAGCAGCTATAGTTGCTGTTGTAGCCTGTATCCTAAGTTAACCCCCCTCACCTACACAAATAGTCCACTCATATCACCATTCCTTTTATTCCATCACCTGATGCCTCAAGCACACACAACTACTTAGATATATATACACTAGTATAGATATAAATATGCATACATCCACAATGATATGAGTGTTCACAACCCACACAAAGAGTCATTAAACCAAATATTTGGCATGCATATTTAGGATACTCTATGATACACATCCAAATGAGAGTCAAAACTCATAATACACCACAATAACCATTCCTACATATCAAATACACTATTTCATAACTAATACAATTTGTTACAATATAAATTGAAGTGTATTCATACAAAATACCCAAAATGAGTCCCGTATCATACCGTATCACAAAATACTATGATACGCTCTACTCGTGTCCAATTGTGTCACTACCACATTTTAGGAAAAAGGGTATTTTAGTAATTGCCTATTTAAATAAATATTGTGCATGGTAAATAATTTTTGTTGTATTATTTAATTGTTGTTGGATGTTATTTAATCATTTTGGACTTATTTTAGTAGGCCCAACTAGTGTAATTTGGACCCATGGACCAACATGAATTAAATAGTTAGATTTGACCCATTTAGAAAGCCCAAAGTTAAGGAGATGGATTAAATTAATTAAGTGATTAGACTAGAAGCTTCCTTCCTTAATTATTTCTTCATGAGAGGCCCCAAGGGGTACATTGGATATTTTATAATTGCTTGGGAGAGGGGCAAGGCCGGCCTATTAAAAGAGGGAGGAAATTTCTCTCTCCTCTCATTCTCATTCCAAATCTAGATCTAGAATTTCCCACTCCCAAATTTCTTCCATTCCCATTCCAATTCCCTACCAAATTCATTCCAAATTCTTTCCAATTCACCATTAGAGAAGGAGGAAGCAAGGATCTAGAAGAAGGAAGCAAGGATCTACAAAGAGGAGCAAGGATCTATAATTTGGAAGCAAGTTTTTCTCAATTGGAGGTTTCATTGGGAATCCATCTCCTAATAGGTATAATTCAGATTTTCCCATTTAAATAGCTTCTAAATCTGATATTTAATCATGTAAAATCAACCTTTATGTATGTACTACCCATAGGACTTTGTTTTGTGTTCATAGGAGATCCATGGAGAAAGTTATGGTGCTTTTTGTGTTAATTTTGTTGGAATTCTGAATTTATATTTTGGTGTGTGTATCAATTGATCCTATAGATCAATTGGACATGAGCTTATGTGTTTGGGGCTAGTGTCATGTCTATAATTTGGTACATGTGGTTCGTATCCCAACTATTTGGTGATACGTGTCATTTTGGGGGTTTTCCCTCCGACACGGGGCTTTGAACATGTCGTATTTTGACACGGACATATAGATCAACTTTTGACACTTTGATTTATTCATAAATATTATTTGTGATTTGTTTGTATCCTTCGGGGTACAATTGGTTGTGTGTTGGACTCGTGTCACATGCGTATCCTTGATCTAGTGGGATACGGTGTGATACTCTCCAATTGTGTGGATTTTGAAATAGATCTAATTATGTATGGTTTAAATTCTTTAATTATAATTAGTAAATATATATAGATATTATATATTTATTTTGTGTATTTATTATAGTAATTATTGTAGCATAGATCTATATATTTTTGTGTGTGCTAATATGATGTACAAATATAATATGTAGCTTTCTTGCATGTAATTATATATGTACTTATGTTAATAGTATAAATTATACATAAATGTTTTATAAAATATATTTATGTGTTTAATTGTGTAATTATATTATTTATAATTATTATGTAATTATTTGTATATTAATGTATATATTTTAGGTGTGCTTCTAGCCATGTAAAATATGAACATTAATATGTGCATGTGTTGTAACTATTGGTATTTAATTATAAGTTTATATGTGCATATATATATAAGTATATAATTATTTATTTATATATATGTATTATGATTATTATTGCATATATATATTTATATATATATATTTCTGTGTTTTATTGACAGTGGATTTGTGACAGTGAAACTGTCGCTAAATAGGCGGGTCAGCAGCAGCCGCTGTAGCCCACTGTGCATTAATGACAGTTTTGTCATTAATGCTGCGGGCGGGATCTTAGCAGCAGTGGCGACAGTTTTCGGTGACAGTTGATTAACTGTCACCAATGCAGCAGCAGTGGGTTTTATTACACAGTGGCTTTTGCGACGTTTTCTGTGACAGTTGAGACTGTCACTATAAGCTGTTTTAATTAAATTATATTTTTAACTCCCTGTTTTCAGTGACGCTTTGGCAGTTTTAAATTATATTTTATATATTATTATTGTATATATATATGTGTATATATATGTGTTTTGTATAATATTTGTAATAATATATTATGTTATTTGTATACATATTGGTTTGTATATATATTATTTTAGGGTATATATTATTTGTATTAGTAGTATACTTTGTGTGAGTATGATTTAGGATCTAATTTTTATTCCTAAATTGTTGTATTTTATTTCTATATTATTTATATAGATTTCTTGTGAGGTTGACCTTGGTTTGCCTTTAGTTGACTTTTGACTTAGAATTTATTTATTGACCTAGGAGTTGACTAGTTTGACTTGTTCTCTTTCCGGGACCTTGTTTTAATGTGGTATTCCATATCTAGGTCTTCGAGGCACCGAGTCAGACATCTGTGAGACAGTTCTTTGGATTTCAGGCGAGTACATTCTCTGATAGTTTCTCATTTATGATATCCTCTATGTTCGTTGTATCTAGTGTAGATTTACATGTTTCTCTCGACACTATGGTTACACGGATTGGTATATCCGGATCTCGTCATGAGATGTTATTCCTTGGTATATGGTGTATATGGTGAAAGTATTGTTTCATTGGTTATCTTGTACATATACAGACACCGATTCTCGAGTAGACTAGCTATCTTCTTGGGGAATCTAGTGCCATAGCATACCGTGGTTGGATCTATTATACCAGTTGGGGGTGGGGAGTATTAGTATAGATATGTGATCAAATCTCTATTAAATAAAGTATTGGTAAGCGAATAGTGTTGATCATGCACCGCACGTATGATTAGCCAGGCCGCATTGTATCTTGCCCAAGCCGATCACATGTTAAGCTAGTACTCACACACTTAGTCATTAGTATTACTGTTTCATTGGCATATTGTTCATTATTGTATTTCTTTCCAGTATTTCCTTATTGTCTATATATCTCTTGTATCTATTTTGTGCATCTTGTTTATCCACAGCTATTTACTGTTACATAGTTTTTATCGTGGATTAGAACTGCTGTTAGAGATGTACTCTGCTCCTTTCCTAACTGGATATATTTTTTCAGATGACACTGAGGAGTACCCTACCTATTATGGACCCCAGGATGTTGTGGGTTTAGATTCTGTGATCCTGGCTCAAGAGGGACTTATCCCAACTGAGACAGTTGACCCTGGAGTGTAGCTTTGTAGCATGATAGTATTCTTTTGTACTGGATTTGTCTCCAGCTTATTTTTGTTACTCTTCAGACTCATTGATGTATTATTTTAAACTCAGGAGTTGATGACTATTCTATTCTTATCTGATTCGTGTTCATTCTATCTTAGTTCTGTGATTGAGTACACTATCTTTTGGTGGTTTATTATATTAGATAGACTTTCTAGATAGCGTTCTACCGCCGATTCTGCGGCGTAGGCTGGGCGTTGTTTCTGACTAGTACCCTTACCCCGGGTGCGGGTCGTGACACATTTTTGGTGGTGGCCCATGCAGGTCTAGCTTCACAAGTATGTTATATCGTGGTAGTGCGACAACTTAGTTGTACTACTGCGAGCCTGCAATATGATATAGGATATAGGCTGAGATACTCAATCACATCTAGGAAAATTCTTTTGATTCAACTATTCTCCTTTGACATTGATACTTGAACCCTTAAACTGTCCTTTCCTTGATGTCTTACATCATGTGCCATATTGATCCTCATTTCGTCTTTTTATGAGACATACTCGGAGATACTTGCGGAGGCACGAAAGGTTGAGCGGGATCTGGGTTTGAAGACCAAGAGAGACCGTGATTCTTTTCTGGGGGCCAACGGCAGTGCAGTATCTGCCAAACGTCCTCATTTCTAGTCCAGACCTTTCCAGCAGCCACAGCAGAACCAGACTCCAGCTAGAGCACCTTTTCACCAGGCACCTCAGCAGCAGAGGCAGTTACAGCAGGCCCCATGCAACTTCTGCAAGAAGCCCGGCCATATCTGGGAAGTTTGCAGGAGGAGGCTAGGAGTTTGTTTGTATTATGGTACTGAAGGGCATCAATTGAGGGAGTGTCCTCGTCGTGCAGTTCAAGGAGCAGCTCCAGCTCCGAGGACACAGACGAGACCACCTGCAGCACAGACGAGGGGACCGCTTCCGACACAGCAGCAGCGTTTTGTCCAGCATCAACAACAGGGAGGTGCTCGGCAGGGACGAGCGTTTGCTATGACCGTCGAAGAGGAGGAACCCACAGGAGATATCATCGCAGGTTCTATTCTTCTTGATTCCATTCCAGCTTTAGCTTTGTTTGATAGTGGTGCTTCCCATAGTTTTGTATCTGTTTCGTTTGCTCTGAAGCATGGTTTGGTAGCTGAGTCTTTGCTTAGGACTTGCAAGATCATGACCGGGGGAGGCATTATCCTGGTTAATAATATTTACAAGGATCGGAGAGTTACTCTGGGAGGCCGGGAGTTGAGTGCGTGTCTACTTGTAATGCCACTTCCAAACTATGACATTGTACTTGGGATGGATTGGTTGAGTAGGCACCGTGCTAGCATAGACTGTAGAGGAGGTAGAGTTTTGTTTGGTCCGCCAGGAGAGCCAGAGTTCGAGTTTACTAGAGGAGCTGCGGAGCAGGAAGAAGGCATTATTTGTGGAACTATGGTAGAAGACAAGGAGTTGCCACATCCGTTGATAGCAGAATTCTTGGATGTGTTTCCTGAAGAATTGCCAGGATTGCCACCAGATCGAGATGTTGAATTTTTTATAGACTTGGTGCCAGGTACAGAACCAATTTTGCAACATGTCAATAGAGTAAACAACAGCGAGCTGGTCGAGTTGAAGAAGCAGGTGGACGAATTGCAGGATAAGGGGTTTATCAGATCGAGTTCTTCACCATGGGGAGCCCCGGTATTGTTTGTACCGAAGAAGGATGGATCGGTGCGCATGTGCATTGATTACAGGGCTTTGAATAATCTCACTATCAAGAATAAGTATCCTTTGCCACGGATTGATGATATGTTTGATCAGTTGAGTGGTGCGAAGGTATTTTCTAAGATAGATTTGAGATCAGGCTACCATCAAGTGAAGGTGAAGCCGGAGGACATACCGAAGACTGCTTTTAGAACTCGGTATGGTCAGTACGAGTTTATGGTGATGCCGTTTGGTTTGACTAATGTACCGGCGGTATTTATGAACTTGATGAACAAGGTGTTCCACCAGTACCTTGACAAGTTCGTGGTGTTGTTCATCGACGACATACTCATATACTCGAGGACACCGGAGGAGCATGAGAAGCATTTGAGGATTGTGTTGGATGTGCTGAGAAAGGAGAAGCTGTATGGGAAGTTGTCCAAATATGAGTTTTTCTTGGACAAAGTAGAATTCTTGGGGCATGTTGTGACTGGTGATGGTATTTCAGTGGATCCGAAGAAGATTTCAGCAGTAGAATCTTGGAAGACTCCGAGTTCAGTAGCAGAGATCAGGAGTTTCTTGGGATTGGCAGGCTATTACAGGAAGTTTGTGCAAGATTTTTTGAGGATTGCCGAGCCGATAACCAGACTCACAAGGAAGGATGTGGAGTTTGTTTGGACGGAGGATTGTCAGGTTGCTTTTGAGGAGTTGAAGAAGAGGTTGACGTCTGCTCCTATTTTGACGTTGCCATCAGGGTCCGGAGGTTTCACTATTTATAGTGATGCATCGGGGAAGGGTTTAGGTTGTGTTCTTCAGCAGCATGGGAAAGTGATTGCCTATGCATCCAGGCAATTGCGTCCTCATGAAAAGAACTATCCTACCCATGATTTGGAGTTGGCAGCTGTCATATTCGCCCTGAAGTTGTGGAAATATTATTTGTACGAAGAGCGTGTGGAGATCTTCACAGACCACAAAAGCTTAAAGTACGTTTTCACGCAAAAGGAGTTGAACATGAGGCAGCGTCGGTGGTTAGAATTGATGAAGGATTTTGATATCTCTTTGCAATATCATCCTGGGAAAGCCAATGTAGTTGCCGATGCTTTGAGCAGGTATCCGGTAGCTATGTTCTTGACGCAGGATCGATATCTGTTGGAGGACTTGGAGAGCTTGGACATTAAGGTGATTGTTCCTGGGTGTGCTATGCAGATGTGGGGATTGCAGATACACTCAGATTTGATGGACAGGATCAAGACAGCACAGTATGATGATGTATCTTTGAGGAGTATCAGAGCTCAGGTGAGAGCAGGATTGGAGGATGATTTCACTATTGCAGAGGATGGATCCTTGAGGCATGGAGTTAGATTGTGTGTGCCTAGTGGGGAGTTGTGCGAAGAGGTGTTGCAGGAAGCACATCGCTCTCAGTATTCCATACATCCAGGTGCTAACAAGATATATCGGGATATGCAAGAGAGTGTGTGGTGGTATGGCATGAAGAGGGAAGTGGCACAGTTTGTATCCAGATGCTTAGTGTGTCAGCAGGTGAAAGCTGAGAGGCAGAGGCCAGGAGGGTTACTTCAGCCATTACCCATTCCAGAGTGGAAGTGGAAACACATTACTATAGATTTTGTGTCCGGACTTCCACGATCTCCAGGAGAGAAAGACGCAATTTGGGTCATTGTTGATAGATTGACCAAGTCGGCCCACTTTTTGCCTTTCAAAGTGGGTTTGTCTACGGAGAAGCTGGCAGAGATGTATGTGAGGCAGATCATTAGGATACACGGAGTTTCCGTCAGCATAGTCTCAGATCGAGATAGTCGTTTCACTTCTCATTTCTGGGGGAGTTTACAGGAGAGTTTGGGCACTCAGCTCAAGTTCAGTACAGCATATCATCCCCAGACAGATGGGCAGTCAGATAGGACTATCCAGACTCTCGAAGATATGTTGCGCACTTGTGTACTAGATTTCAGGGGTTCTTGGGAGGACCATCTCCATTTGGTAGAGTTTGCTTACAACAATAGTTACCAGGCCAGTATAGAGATGTCACCTTTTGAAGCTCTATATGGTCAGAGGTATCGTACTCCTTTGTCTTTGGACGATATTGGAGAGAGAGTTTTGCTTGGGCCAGAGATGGTTGTGGATGCAGCGGAGAAGGTTCATTTGATCAGCGACAGACTTCGAGTGGTGTAGGACAGACAGCGGCATTGGGCCGATAGCCATCGGAGACCTTTGGAGTTTGAGGTATAGTTTAGATTTCGTTTATGATTGTTCTTGTTTGTTATAGATTAAGTTCTTAAGATGATATTTTGTTCTAGGTAGGTGGTTTGGTGTTTCTGAGGATTTCTCCGACACGAGGCACGATTCGCTTCGGTGGAGGCGGAAAGCTTATTCCGCGATTCATCGGACCTTTCACTATTCTAGAGAGGGTCGGTGCAGTTGCTTATAGACTAGACTTGCCACCTGCATTGGAGGGAGTGCACAACGTGTTTCATGTGTCGTAGTTGAGATGATACGTGGCAGATCCTAGTCATGTATTGGATCACTCGGAGATAGAGGTGGGCCCTACTCTTAGCTATCCAGAGCAGCCAGTTGAGATTCTGGATCGGAGAGAGAAGGTGCTGAGGAACCAGACTATTCCTTTGGTGCGCATCGCATGGAGGCATCACTCTCCGGGGGAGTCTACCTGGGAGAGAGAGGATGACATGCGAGAGCGTTATCCATATTTGTTTGTACCTTGAGGTATGTTATTTCTAGTTATGTTCTGTTCATTGTTATGTTCTGTTCATTAGTTAGTTGTGATTCTTTAATTTTGTTCTGTATTTTTCTGGGGGTAGTTTTCGTCTTTGAATTTCGAGGACGAAATTATTTTAAGGAGGGTAGACTTGTCACTACCACATTTTAGGAAAAAGGGTATTTTAGTAATTTCCTATTTAAATAAATATTGTGCATGGTAAATAATTTTTGTTGTATTATTTAATTGTTGTTGGATGTTATTTAATCATTTTGGACTTATTTTAGTAGGCCCAACTAGTGTAGTTTGGACCCATGGACCAACATGAACTAAATAGTTAGATTTGACCCATTTAGAAAGCCCATAGTTAAGGAGATGGATTAAATTAATTAAGTGATTAGACTAGAAGCTTTCTTCCTTAATTATTTCTTCATGAGAGGCCCCAAGGGGTACATTGAACATTTTACAATTGCTTGGGAGAGGGGCAAGGCCGGCCTATTAAAAGAGGGGGGAAATTTCTCTCTCCTCTCATTCTCATTCCAAATCTAGATCTAGAATTTCCCACTCCCAAATTACTTCCATTCCCATTCCAATTCCCTACCAAATTCATTCCAAATTCTTCCCAATTCACCATTAGAGAAGGAGAAAGCAAGGATCTAGAAGAAGGAAGCAAGGATCTACAAAGAGGAGCAAGGATCTACAATTTGGAAGCAAGTTCTTCTCAATTGGAGGTTTCATTGGGAATCCATCTCCCAATAGGTATAATTCAGATTTTTCCATTTAAATAGCTTCTATATCTGAGATTTAATCATGTAAAATCAACCTATATGTATGTACTACCCATAGGACTTTGTTTTGTGTTCATAGGAGACCCATGGAGAAAGTTATGGTGCTTTTTGTGTTAATTTTGTTGGAATTCCGAATTTACATTTTGTTGTGTGTATCAATTGATCCTATAGATCAATTGGACATGAGCTTATGTGTTTGGGGCTAGTGTCGTGTCCATAATTTGGTACATGTGGTTCGTATCCCAACTATTTGGTGATACGTGTCATTTTGGGGTTTTCCCTCCGACACGGGGCTTTGAACATGTCCTATTTTGACACGGACACATAGATCTACTTTTGACACTTTAATTTATTCATAAATATTATTTGTGATTTCTTTGTATCCTTCGGGGTGCAATTGGTTGTGTGTTGGACTCGTGTCACATGCGTATCCTAGATCTAGTGGGATACGGTGTGATACTCTCCAATTGTGTAGATTTTTGAATAGATCTAATTATGTATGGTTTAAATTCTTCAATTATAATTAGTAAATATATATAGATATTATATATTTATTTTGTGTATTTATTATAGTAATTATTGTAGCATAGATCTATATATTTTTGTGTGTGCTAATATGATGTACAAATATAATATGTAGCTTTCTTGCATGTAATTATATATGTACTTATGTTAATAGTATAAATTATACATAAATGTTTTATAAAATATATTTATGTGTTTAATTGTGTAATTATATTATTTATAATTATTATGTAATTATTTGTATATTAATGTATATATTTTAGGTGTGCTTCTAGCCATGTAAAATATGAACATTAATATGTGCATGTGTTGTAACTATTGGTATTTAGTTATAAGTTTATATATGCATATATATATAAGTATATAATTATTTATTTATATATATGTATTGTGATTATTATTGTATATATATATTTATATATATATATATATTTCTGTGTTTTAGTGACAGTGGGTTTGTGACAGTGAAACTGTCGCTAAATAGGCGGGTCAGCAGCAGCCGCTGTAGCCCACTGTGCATTAATGACAGTTCTGTCATTAATGCTGCGGGCAGAATCTTAGCAGCAGTGGCGACAGTTTTCGGTGACAGTTGATTAACTGTCACCAATGCAGCAGCAGTGGGTTTTATTACACAGTGGCTTTTGCGACATTTTCTGTGACAGTTGAGACTGTCACTATAAGCTATTTTAATTAAATTGTATTTTTAACTCCCTGTTTTCAGTGACGCTTTGGCAGTTTTAAATTATATTTTATATATTATTATTGTATATATATATGTGTATATATATATGTTTTGTATAATATTTGTAATAATATATTATGTTATTTGTATACATATTGGTTTGTATATATATTATTTTAGGGTATATATTATTTGTATTAGTAGTATACTTTGTGTGAGTATGATTTGGGATCTAATTTTTATTCCTAAATTTTTGTATTTTATTTCTATATTATTTATATAGATTTCTTGTGAGGTTGACCTTGGTTTGACTTTAGTTGACTTTAGAGTTGACCATAGTTGACTTTTGACTTAGAATTTATTTATTGACCTAGGAGTTGACTAGTTTGACTTGTTCTCTTTCCGGGACCTTGTTTTAATGTGGTATTCTATATCTAGGTCTTCGAGGCACCGAGTCAGACATCTGTGAGACTGTTCTTTGGATTTCAGGTGAGTACATTCTCTGATAGTTTCTCATTTATGATATCCTCTATGTTCGTTGTATCTAGTGTAGATTTACATGTTTCTCTCGACACTATGGTTACACGGATTGGTATATCCGGATCTCGTCATGAGATGTTATTCCTTGGTATATGGTGTATATGGTACAAGTATTGTTTCATTGGTTATCTTGTACATGTACAGACACCGATTCTCGGGGAGAATAGCTATCTTCTTGGGGAATCTAGTACCATAGCATACCGTGGTTGGATCTATTATACCAGTTGGGGGTGGGGAGTATTAGTATAGATATGTGATCAAATATCTATTGAATAAAGTATTGGTAAGCGAATAGTGTTGATCATGCACCGCACGTATGATTAGCCAGGCCGCATTGTATCTTGCCCAAGCCGATCACATGTTAAGCTAGTACTCACACACTTAGTCATTAGTATTATTGTTTCATTGGCATATTGTTCATTATTGTATTTCTTTCCAGTATTTCCTTATTGTCTATATATCTCTTGTATCTATTTTGTGTATCTTGTTTATCCACAGCTATTTACTGTTACATAGTTTTTATCATGGATTAGAATTGCTGTTAGAGATGTACTCTGCTCCTTTCCTGACTGGATATATTTTTCCAGATGACACTGAGGAGTACCCTACCTATTATGGACCCCAAGATGTTGTGGGTTTAGATTCTGAGACCCTGGCTCAAGAGGGACTTATCCCAACTGAGACAGTTGACCCTGGAGTGTAGCTTTGTAGCATGATAGTATTCTTTTGTACTGGATTTGTCTCCAGCTTATTTTTGTTACTCTTCAGACTCATTGATGTATTATTTTAAACTCAGGAGTTGATGACTATTCTATTCTAATCTGATTCGTGTTCATTCTATCTTAGTTCTGTGATTGAGTACACTATCTTTTGGTGGTTCATTATATTAGATAGACTTTCTAGACAGTGTTCTACCGCCGATTCTGCGGCGTAGGCTGAGCGTTATTTCCGACTAGTACCCTTACCCCGGGTGTGGGTCGTGACAAATTGTGGATACGTACCTAGTCCCACAAACTCGATCTAAGTCTAATTAGATCTAATTGGTATCATGACACACACTTGATGTGTCAATCTCGTAATTCTCCCTAATTATACACAAATCACCATGTTGAATCCACAATATAAGTCATATGAACCTAGTTCTTGATCCTATGGGCAGCCCTAAGCTAAGAGATAATTTTAAATAGTTAAATGCATGAATTAGAGTCAAAATTAAAGGGTGAATTCATAATTTACCTATTGAATGGATTTCCAATAAAATGTTGAATGGACACAATTATGATACAATTATCCTTGCCAATTCTTCCTCCTTCAAGTGCTCCTTGCAATCCAAGCTCCAATGCTTCTTAGATGATGAAATTGAGAGAGAATGGATGTGAATTGGGTTGAATTTGATGGAGGCATGAAGTGAATTGGGGATAAACTAAATTGGGGATCTAGAATAAAATAAAATGAGGAGGAGAGGGAGAGAAAGAGAACCCCCATATAGGTGGTCAGCCCCTCTTTCCCCCTTTCCAAGCAACAACAATTTCCCAATGTACCCCCACTAGCTAATTATGAGGAATAATTAGGAAGGGCTATATTGGAAAGTCTCTAAACTAATATAAATTAATCTAATCTCCTTAATTAATTAAGGGGAATGGTCTAATGGGCTTAGTCTAATGTTGGGCTCAATGTGTCATGACAATTCAATGGGTTCACTAATGACAAGTCTAAATAATTATAGGCTATCTCACTAACAAATAATTAAATAACATAACTCAATATAATTAATTAGTAGCACATAATATAATATTTAATCACTAAATAATAAATATACTAAATGACCAAAATACTCTCATCAAGAAATGTGGTAATGACAGCTTGCATAGTCAATCTTTCCAAAAGTACGCCAGTCTCCAGACCACTTCTAAAGTGCACATACTATCATAACTAACAGTGAGCAGTTATGAGTGCGTGTCTTACATGCCATGCTTCCCGTAAAAAGTGTATAAATAACTGTCCCCCACGACTTATGCTTTCCTAGTATAGGAAGCTATGTGTCAAGCAGGCAGCGAGTTGTGCACCCACTCATTCAGGACGTAGGGTGTTAGTCCACCAAAAGTGCACGCACAATAGTAAAGTAATACAGACTGTCCAAAGTGCACGCACATTCTCATAATCGCTCCTAAACTCCATAAATACATGATCGGTACATCCAATAAAGGAGAACGGATATATACAAATACAGACATACAGAGAGGAATGCTGGAATTTTCAAGTCTTTAAAATTCAAGAACCGAATGAGAGAAATAGATGCTTCTCGTGCCATTGTTGCCAAAGCTTTCTTATTGTTCAACTCTCCAAGTTGTTCACAACATTTTCTGTATTTCTTCGTCGTCATGTGGTCCAAGGAGTAAAGTGATCGTCCGCAGATCAGATCTCTACAACTATACTTCTCCATAATCAACTGTACTTAAATTCCTGTTTAGGATCTTTTTTTTACTTTTCTTTTATTTCAATAGTTTATAATACAAAAGTTTCGTATAAACTTTTTTTTGCAAACAATGTTCACAAGGTTTCTTGACATCGTCAATCCTCTATCATCTCTGGGCAAGTAGTATAGCAACCATGAGAAAATACGTAAAGTACTTAGAGGACTTCCGAAGAACTGGAACCCGAAAGCAACAATGATCATTGGAGAAAATGACCTCACTACAATGATGCTGGAAACACTCATAGGGAAGCTGATGACACATGAGCTGGACCTCAACGATCTCGAAGAATCAGCACCAAAAAAAAAGACCATCGTATTTAAGGCGCATCACAAAAGATCCTTTGATGATGCTTCTGAAGATGAAGAAATAGATGATAATTCAAACAATGAGGATCTACCCCAAATTTATAAGGGCTTCAAATGATTCTTGAAGTTTATGAAATCAAATTGAAAGAAGAAAGAACTTGAAGAAGAACCAATTTTCTATAACTACAGAAGGCCAGGCCCCATGATGAAAGTTTGCTCCAAAACAAAAATGGATAATCGTTATGAATAATCAAACAAAGAAGGATCTTCGTCACACAATTATACAAATACAAGTATCTAGTGCGAAAGTAAAGCTAGCGATTCGAAAGAAGAAATCCCATGACATGCTACAAATGTATGCTTAACGGCATTATCAAACGAGGTACAAGATAATCCTTTATTTGAAGAATTTTCTTATAATGAATTATCTGATGATTTTAAAGATTTATTATAAAAAGCTTATGAATAAGTATATGCAAGACAGAAAAGAAATTAAATTTTATCAGCTAGAGAATGAAAAGCTTACTTGTTTACTAAATGAAGCTAGAGAAAATTTCTCTCCTGACAACTCTATTGATATCTCCAAACTTAAGCTTAGTTTAAAAGAAGAACTTGACTGCTTTGATGAAAGCAATCAAGAAAATGCTAAACTTAAGAAGGATTTGGAACAAGAGAGGAAGAAGTACTCTAATGCCTCACTTAGAATTGATGTTCTTACTGCTAAATATGATAATTTATATGCTAGCTCTAAACAGTTATAGATTAGATTGGAAAAATAGGTAATGCAACCTATGACTCAATCTAACACAAGTCACGTGACTCATCACAAAGTCATACACGGCAGATCATTTGTAAAAAAAGCAAGCAAAGCTAAAGCGTCACACAATCATGCCTTCTACTACAAATATCCGTAGAAGACACAACATACCACTTCACATACTCATACTTCCACAACCAACACAAATGTCTATGCTATATGTCATTATTATGGTTTAAAAGGACATATTCACATTAATGCAAGGCTAGAAAATTGGTTGATATGAATATGTATAAGTGTGTTCCCAAAGCTAACAAATATGGATCCAAATCTTGGATACCAAAGTCTCTGTTTAATGATGTAGGTAGAACACTTTGTGTATAGGACCGAGGAGAACGTTGATGATTGCAAAGCTATGAACGCCATCTTCCAAGCAATTGTACCAACGTAAATATGGCCACTTGAGCCACTTTGATAGCATACTAATTGATTCTTTCCAAATGGCTATAATTATAGAATCTATCATATTTTTTAATCAATATTTTGTTACTATATCTTATTTGATATCTTTAATTATCATTTATTCAAATCAATGTGAGATATGATACTAGCATGCTTTGTTAATTTTCTTGTAATTACTTATATCCAGCATAATTAGTTGTTTAACTAAAATATTAGTTGTCACTATGGAATAATTTACTTTCTATGACACAATTGTCAATGCATGCTATCTTTGAATGAACTTTATTCGTCAAGAATTAGAAATTCTGGATTGCAATATTGTATGATGTTACAATTATCATATATACTTGTAAAATCTAAGTTCTTTAAAGTTAATATTACTTTTTGTTATAAGTCGAAAGGGCCTTTCTGTCAAAAAGGTGTAAAAAGCCTAAGCGACATGGTACTTAAGTGTCTACGGACCACTGCTAGTTGGGATCCAGCCACTACAGCTAACCCAAGATGATCAACTCTTTATTGAAAAATAATTTGTTAAGGTCTATTTGCAATTGTTTTCATAATACAACAATGAATCTGAGCCATACATTTGACTTAAAGTTGACAACTTTTAGTATAGACTGTGACACTATGACTTTTAACAAGCACTACTTTGATTATTTTTAACTATTTCTGAACTTTGTCACTTAGTTTTAATTTGAGTTTAGACTTTGGCTAGTTACAATGATATGCATATTTTCTTTTTTACTACATGATTTTTGTGATGTTTAAATCCTTTCTTGTATGCCTCCTAAACTTTTAAGATTTATTTGACGTATATCTTTAAGTTAGGATATTTGAAATTTGTCTTTTGTATATGACTAAATTGTTGCCCAATATTTGTATGCTTTTTACGCTATGTATTAAATATGTCTGCTTTTAGTCACCTTCAATTGGTAAGTATAAAAGTCATTATTCTACATTATTCCTTATATTCTAGCTTCTTCTTTTTTACCACATGATTATATTATAAGCTTTAATGTTACTCATCTTGCCTTCATGATATATTCTTTGTTTGTGGGGGAGCCATAAACTATATATTTTGACAAAGGAGTAGAAATATGTCAAAAATGTGCATATTCGCCAAACGTGTCATGTACTACAGGGGAGATTATGCACACGTAGAAGCTTAGGTAATACCTCCTATTACGGGGGAGCTTCTTTTTGATCATGTTAATGGGGGAGAAGTAAGTTTAAGTATGTAAGTATATGTTTAAGTAGTATACTTATAGTGATTTGTGCTTTTTGTCTTTGATATATGCATCAATTATATCTGTCCTAAACCTTACTGATTTGCCATAATAAAAAATGGGGAGATTGTTGGCCCAATATTTAAGTTGAGTTTTTGAATATGGCTAATGGATTAAGTCTAGTAGTATGATAATCGATCGATCACTATAAGTAACTTGTAACTTTCACTTAAACTTAGCATTATCCATATCTGATCTTAAATGTTATCATATATATTGCTTCTGTATATTACTTTTTTCGTCTAACATGTATTTGCAGAAAAGCAATGGACATATGCTATATGATGATGAGCCAAAGACGATATTATACCAGAAGATTTCTCTGAACCTCCTACGACTTATCTGGAGCCTCGTACCCGGGGGTTCCACTTATCTTTGGACAACTACCAACAAGAGAAAAGGCATCTTCAAGTCAGCGAACGTTTCAGAAGATTGGCGTCATCAAGTACTCCTGATTTCATATATAATTTTATATTTTAATTGAGTCTATGACTTATTTGAGTCGAGTCATACTTGGCAACTAGAAGTCTCAAGTCCACTCACGAATAGCCTACCGAAAACCCTACCCAAAATTAGACCAAATATAACCTGATCCAAACTTGGTCCTATCTAAAATAGGCAAACCGAACTTGGACCGAATTTTGGCCAAACTCGTACCGAATTAGGTCAGGTTAGTTTAGAAGAATGGCCAGTTGTACTATCACTAATTTTGTGGCCTCCAACGTTTAAAAATTCAAATATTCCATACCGAATTCTGGCCGAGCTCGATTTTAGAATACCCTATAAATAGAGTTAGATTTTTATATTCTTACTCACTCAATAATTCTCAATCTTTTTATCCTATAGTGCGCTATACCCTGAGCCTTAACCTTCTCATGTCTAAGATCAACTTTCTAGCCTTCTAGTGCCAAGTATAATATCGGTTAGAAGTCTGTTCGAGTTATAAAAGCTTAGTTTATCAAGTTTTGTCTTCAGTATTTGAAGTCGGCGTGCCCTTCACATCAAACGCACGTTCGAAGACTTTTGAGCCTTCGGATCAATGCTTGTGATTCATTATTGGTGATTATAGTGGATAAAACTCTGAGCAAGAGTTCTCAGGAGTGGACTAGTCCTCTCAGAGGAAAACCAGTATATATCGCGATGTTTGCGTTTGCTTTCTCTAATCTCTACTGCTATTTATATTTGCTTTATATATTGTTATTAGTTGGTAGCTGTCTTTACTGTACATTAATTTTTAATTGGATAGATTATTCCACTGCACTCTATTCACTCCCCTCTAGAGTTGCCTTATGGTCCTACACTTTACCCAATACCTTACCCAATATCTTAGTATCTTGACATATGAACCAACTTACCTATTGGTACTTGAGTATCACATTGATACTAAACCTATACCAACTCTAAAGACTTACCTACACACTAACATACTTCAACCTATCACCACTGTTACTTAACCAAAAAATCATTCAACCTAAACACAAACACTTATGTGTTGAATCCTATTGCTAATACACACAGCAGGAATTTGCCCTCTTGCTGCACAGGCTCTTACAGCCTGCATGCTGCCTTAACTGCTGCTGTTGCTGTGATCTCCTTATTGTTGCTGCAATAGCTGCCCTGCTGCTATTGCTATGTTATGCTGTGAATGCAACAAGCAAACAAGGTAGCTGCAGCTGTTGCTGCTCCCAGGATGCAACAAGTAGATATTGCTGTTGTAGTGGTTTCCAAACATTGAAAACACTGCCTGTTGTTGGTGTCTAAAAATAGACCCTCTCTCACTCTCTTGAAACCTGAGTAACACTTGACACACCCATTCTAATGCACACATCCAATCATAGTATCCCCTCTCCTTACACTTATGAACACACACTTTAAACCCTCATGAAACCCACATGAATACACTCAAACACATATGAATAACAACCTCCAATACCAATTTAAACACCAAATATATATATAATTGACATAAAATATATAAAATAAGTAGATCTAATACAATATATAGATAATTGACACAAAGAGACACCAATACACACAAATTACCAAATCTAACCATGTGTATCATGACGTATCATGACACGAACACTAAGTATCCAATTGTGGATATTAGAATACAAGCACAAAATAATTTGGACATAAAATTTTCTTTGGGAACAACACAAACACTTGGTAGTACTACAACAAACATATATTTTTATGACGCTTACAAAAACGTAATTATAATGTTAAAATAAAATAGTGAGATGCATTCCCTACTATATTTACAACATGAGCGTCCAGAACATAATGAAGCAAACTGGGTATGATCTTCAGAAAGGACGTAGGTTAAACTACGAAAAAGGGTGACACTTTGCCCCTCAAACCCTTATCCCAAAAGACAAGCCTGAGGACTACTATGGTAGAACTAAGCGCAGGCTCGACTACATTACCCTGAGTTCTTCATCTGACACATCTTCATCATCCATGTAAGAGTCACCTTCCTCTGACCTTTCAGCATGGGATTCTAATGTCAGCATAAGTGCAGTGTTCACAAAGCTCCTGGCGACGAATATGACGCTCTACGAGGTTCAAAATCATACTATATCCTCAGTTATTGATAGTGAGCGTCTTAACATAACATTGCTGGTAGAAACCTGACCGATGGAGAATTCCAGGCTCTAATAGATCTCACCTGAAGCAATCACGCCCCCATCGAGCCTTCGCCTGGAAGTTAAGACTAGTAGAGTAGTAATAAAGGGGTATTGTGCATTCCCACTTGGGTCACAGTACTTCCATCCCAGATCAAACTTTCCCCCCTCCATTTTATGTTTATGCTAATTCATAGAGGATTAATAGACTTCCAACAAATTATTGTTGCTTGTTTTCATATCCGTATTTTTCGTTCATGCCTACATTAATCCCAAGAGGATTAGTAGACTTCCAATAAAATTTTACTTTCGTATTTTTTTTTTAATGCCTATTCTAATCCCTAGAGGGTTAGTATGATTTCCACATATTCCACTTCTGATATTTTTTCATTTACTTCAAGTTTTCATGTCCAATAAATTTTGTGCCTCTATGGGTCTCTCACAACCGCTAATCTTTCTACGGGTTAGAAGTCTTCCCTTAACAAAATTGTGCTCCATATGTTATAATGGTTTTCTACCACATTCTCATATCCACCAGCGAATGATTCGACTACATGTCTAGAAGTTTTCTCCTGAAATGGTCATAAGTTCATTACTATGATCCAGACTCCTCTTAAGAAAAATACTTCCTGGAAATGATATAGCTATTATGTCCATACAATATATCTGATGCTCACTTTAGAAAAATACTTCCTGAAAAATACCACATTCTCAATTTTTATTCTTCCAGTATCGTTATTTTTGTCCCAGGATATATCACGTAATATCAATCCCTTCCTTCAAGGTGTCCATCTAAATGTTGTTTACATCCTCACTTTAGACTACCAAATCATTATGACCCAATCGAGTTATAAACTTTTGGACTGCATCATATCAAATGCTCCCATTCTAGAATTATTTTCTCTACTGTTCATATCTAGCAATAGATATGCCATGAGCAGTAGGCCCACCATAAGGTTGTTCCATATCCTTCAATAAATTGTTCAAAGATCACCCGCGACATTTTTAATCAGATATTTTTTGCAATGTGAAGGCGACTCTATAGGGCATAATATATCAATGCTCGACAAACAAAAATAGAAAGGAAGAAAAAAGCTTGTAGCAGGCAACTCAATTTTATTTAAGACAAACTACATTTTTATAAAATGAGAGCTTTTCATCGATATTCAAGATCATATTACAAGATGAGAGATTTTTATTGGTATTCAAGCTTACACCATATGTAACGTTGTAGACCTGACGAAGAAGAGCCAGCAGAGAATATCCCCAATAGGCACAATTCATGTCTTCCGACTGTCAAGCCCCGGTTCCACAGAACCGAACATCCTCGCTTGGGCTTCCCACACCACGGTTTTATAGAGTCGTACGTCCTCGCTGGACGTGATATCATACAAGCCTGGGGTTGCGCTTGTACTAGAAGTGCTTATTGTAGAAGCATAAAAAATACGCTGGATAGCTATACACAGCATGTTGATGCAAGGCAGCGTAAACAGAGGACCTCAGAGCCATCAAACGTGCAAACAGAGCTTTTTTGCTGGGCACAGCGTAAAAATGTAGGCTCAAGGACCATCCGCGTAATGCAGTATGTCCAGGCTGCTTCAGCGTAAACAAGGTGCTGCATCGCCTTTATGGCGTAAAACTCATCCGCTTTCAATATAGCATTGAAGTGTACGAGGAACGCTTCGTATTCTTTAAAATGAACCTGTCAGATCAAACAATGAACCTGACGTCTGGACTTCTGACAAAGAGTACTGAACGACTACCCAGGCGACGGGTATAATGATGGCGCGGTACTGCAACCCAGGCTGTCATTTACTGCCATTTCCTTTGCGTAAACCACTTTTACACATACGAAGGAATACGCTGCCTAGTTTTACATAGGCAGATGTGAGCTGTTTAAGCTCCGCAGAAGACAAACAGCCTGCCATGTCAAAAGCTGCACTTCGTACAGGGCTCGAGGCACGTCTCTGCATTTAATGCGCAGAGCGGTGACAGTTTCTCCAGGCACGTCTCTGCATTTAAAGTGCCGAATATTGACAGATGCCCGAAGCACGTCTCTGCACTTGATGCACAGAAGGGTGGCAGACCTTCAAAACATGCCTCCTTATTTAATGAGCAGGATAATGGCGGATCTCCGTATTTAATGCAGGAGATTTGATTAAATGTTACCGAACCGTCGTTTAGTGACATCCCCTTTGCGTAAACTACTCTTACACATGTAAGGGAATACGCTGCCCAGTTTTATACAGGCAGACATGAGCTTCTTATGCTCCACAGAAGGCCAACAGACCACCACGTCAGCAGTCACTCTTCATACAGAATTCGAGGTGCGTATCTGCATTTAATGCGCAGAATGATGGCAAATCTCAAAGACAAGCCTCTGCATTTAATGCGCAGGATGGGGGCAGATCTCTGCATTCAATGCAAGAGATTTGATTATATCTCCAAGAGTCGTAACTCCGGCTAAAATGTCCACATCATCTCGGCTTCTACGCCTGCTCGGCTTCTATGCCCACTCGGCCTCTATGACCACCTGGCTTCTACGCCTCGCCCTCTATGACCACTCGGCTTCTACGCCTGCTTGGCTTCTACGCCTGCTTGGCTTCTATGCTACTCGGCTTCTATGCCTACTTGGCTTCTACGCCTACTTGGCTTCTATGCCTATTTGGCTTCTACGCCATGGTGACAGTTATTTGGCTTCTACGCCAACCTCTTCTACACAAGGGATAACTACCTACATGGCTTCTACAACGTGATCTTCGCAGTAGATATACGCGTTTGTCCCTCAGTTGGACACGTATCACATGCTCACTCAAAAAGGTCATCTATACGCAGGCATTGGTTATTTTAAACAGTCGTGTAAAAGGGTGTTGTACTTTCCACTACTCGGTTTCTACGTCGACTGTGTGGTCACTGTCACTAAAAACTCTATAAATAGAGACCTCTATTAACAGAGGAAAGGGGGTCAAAAAAATTGAAGTTCGAAGAAAATGGTCGCTCAGGCAAAGAGAAGGGATCGACGACTTTGGCATCGGGCATCCACCCTCTTTAGCAACCTGCAAAGCTACTTTCTGTCTTCCACGGCACTTCTTCACCATCGTGTGGTCCAAGGGCTAAAGTGATCGACTGCAGATCAGACATCCATAGCAATATTTACCCAGATTAAATAAATTGTACTTAGATATCCTCGTATAGGATTAAATTGTACAATCTTGTTTGTAAACACAGAAGAAAGGGAGGGTTTTTGTATAAGACCTCGTTTTCTATATTCTCTCTTATTTATTATCTGAAACAAGATGGCGACTCTGCTAGGGACATCTTTCTCTTCTGATGAGGAAGCTATTGCTCAACACGATGCGGTATCCGTCGGATCCGTGAAGAAGACACTGGTCGTCCAGTTCGACCAGTCTGTCTATGAAGACATGCTTCGAACAGGGGGTAGCTCTCACTCCCTCTTTGTCCAAAACAACAGGAAGCTGCGTAAGGTCTGGATGCCCAAGACATCCTCTACCATTCCTGTAGACTCTCCGATCTCTCCGACCAATGAGGTTGTAGCATTGCTCCCTCCGTGCCTTGCACGTAAAATTCAGTCACCTATCTCTGGCAGGGCCGACAAAACTTCTACAATGCCTTCAGTGCTAACCCAGAAGTATACTCCGCGCCTTGCGCATAAAATTTAGTCACCTATCTCTAACAGGGCCGGCAAAACTTCTGACAATGTCTCAGCGCTAACCCAGAAGTATAATCTGTGCTCTGCACCTAAAATTCAGTCTCCCATCCCTGGCAAAAAAGACAAAACTTCAGATAATGCCTCAGCGCTAGTCCAGAAGCCTACTCCGCGCTCTCCGCGTAAAATTCAGTCTCCCGTCCCTGGCAGAATAGACAAAATTTCTGATGATGCCTCAGCGCCAAATCAGGAATCACAAATGCGCTCCGTGCGTAAAAATGCATCTGTCTTCCGCGGAAAAGCAGATGATCCTTGCAATCTACGTAAGGAAAAGCAAGCGGTGGACTGCTCAACTTCTCGGCCTTTACGCTAGAAAGGGAATAATCTGCCGGCCTTCCGGATTATGCGAGAAGCTGATGGCCGACTGAGCACATTCTCAGCTTTATGCCAACCAGAGCAAGGCTCCAAATTATGCCAGGAGAATCCCTTCAGCGTAAAGAAGGCTCAATTTGTGGGAAGACACCCTCATCGGGGATTATCCGCCAACCAGATGGCCAACCTGTTGTATATAGGTGGCACAGGGAAAACTATGGTTCCCAACATCCGCATGCCCACTGATGTGAACAGAAGGAACAAGCCATCATCTTCTTCTTCTGTAACTCCTCCTGACCTGCACAATTATCTGATGTGAACAGAAGGAACAAGCCAACATCCGCATGCCCACTGATGTCTATTACGCCTCTGAGCGAGCACTGTTGTAATAGTCATAGGATTGTAATTAATTGTTGCTGTTCTGAAGCAAAACGGTCGGTCTTTGACCGGTTGAGCTACTCTCCATCTTTCCAGGAAGAAGAGCCCACACATGCATCTGTGAACATGGTTTTACACATACCTAGAGGAGGGTCAGGCTCAAGACGTCATCCCTCTAGAACTCTGAGCCGAAGAAGATTCAACATGCTCCTTAGGAACACCGAAGCTAGGGTGTTCCAAAATACTCGTTCGAGGTCACGACAACCGGCTTTGTACTCTTCTGATTCCGATGCTGGGGGTCGCCAGTCTCTCGAATCAGATGCCAAAAGTATAGAGTCAACTTCTACAGAGACCTATACTAATCTTTCAATGACACCCAGGGAGATGGGAGTTTATGCCATTGGAGATGAGCACGAGGAAGCTTCCCCGTCCGGGAGCGCTGAGCAACGCATCACTATACTAGAGACATCTCTGAAGGAAATACAATCCATGATGGAGAACATACACCAGATGATGCTACTCAACACGCAGCGGCCATGGCTCAAGCACCGGCCTCTCCAACTCAGATACGCGTGGGGGTGGACTTACCACCATCCAACACGATCCAAGAGCCTGCTCTAGATCAGGAGTCAGCAGTTCCTCCGCTTCCTCACTCGGAGAATATATTACCTCCCGTCGGAGTCATGATGCAATCGATTCCTCATCACTCCGTAGTCTCGCTACCGGCTGAAGATTCGATACAGGCAGTACGGGAGTTAAAAGCCTAATTTGATGCCCTGAAGCACAAAGATCAGCTCAAGAAATTGGGAATCAACCAACCATACCCAGCTATCTGGGAAGAGGTCCCTTTCCCTCCTAGATACAAGCCACAGACTATGGCTTTGTTCGAGGGGAAAACATCACCGAGTCAATACATGAACTACTTCAGCATGATGACAGTGTTGTTACAAGGGAACGACGCCCTCCTCACTCGGGTGTTCAAGGGATGTCTCTCGGAAGTAGCTTACCAATGGTACAGCAGCCTGGCGGACAACTGCATTACTTCCTTTGAAGACTTCAAGGCTTTATTCTTCACGCAATTCTATGAGAGAGGTATGGACATGTCTATGTCCTCTCTCATCGAAGTCAGGCAGAAGGAAAAAGAGAATGTTCGCACTTTCATCAAACGTTTTCATCAAGCCACTCTGCAAATGCCTCCAGGAGTCCCAAACTCGGCGTTGGTCGACATCTGCAGTAAGAACCTTCTTTCCGTAATCTCGGTGTTCACAGGACCATATCAGTTCCATGATTGGCCCTCATTCATTATCTCGGCGGTAGCCGCGGAGGACGATAGTCAGAAGGTGCGCGATAATGGCATCATGATCTCGACCTCTGATAAAGGCAAGAGGACATCCTCCAACATCGACCATCCTCGTGGTACCAAGGGTAAAGAAGCTCTGGCGATCAACACGTCCAGGCAAAAGACGGTGGCTACCACATAAACGAAACCTGGGACTTCCAGGCCCATTGAAGTGTACTCTTTCGACGACGATGATATTCCAAGCATATTCGAATGTCTCGTCAAAAGCGGCAAGATTACCCTTCCTGAGGTGAGACGGCCCAATGAGGCCGGCAGTACCAACAACCCCAAGTACTGCATCTTCCATAGGTACATACACCACCCCACAAAGGCATATTATATACTGAAAAAGAAGATCCAAGAGCTGATCGATGCTAAGGCCATCACTCTGCGCAACGGCGAGAAGACGGTCACGGCCAACATGATCTCCCTACAATTTGGCAATCTGCCTCCCCAAGAAATCTCGGATGGTGTTACGCCTATTTCCCGGATAACGATAAACATCGTTAATCTCCCTCCAGCTAGAGGTCAAAATCATGACCTGCTACCACTAACTACCCAGCGAGACGAGACTATATGGGTTCATCCAGATCTGGTGCCAGAGATCGAGAAAGAGACTGAAGCTGCTAAGGCTAAGTCTAAAAAAAACTCAAAGCACAAACCGTGTCACATGATTATGGTACACTCGGCATCAGAAGGTGAGGTCTTGGCTACTGGAACCTGCTCAGGGAAAGCCTACCTCCAGGACTATGGAGCCAGCCAGGAAGATGTACCGGCAGACGCTTCAGCTGCCAAGCCTTTGGAACCGGAATCCATCGTACCAGAGGTCGGTCCTTCGAGACCAACTTCGGCGAACAAAGGGAAGCAAAAAGAAGTGCGCTTCGATAAACCTGTGAAAACATTCAAAACAAAGGTTTAGAGAAGCCATATAACTTCGACATCCTGGCCCAACTGGCTAATACACCAGCCAGGTTGTCCATCTTCGAGCTACTCAGGCTCTCTCAAGACACTCGTCTAGCCATGAGCGAAGCACTGATGCAGGTGGAGGCATACTTGACCCAGCTCAAGTCCCCTGACGAAGAACCAGTGGCGTGTCCTCAATGCCACAGTGTGATGGAGGTGGTCCCAAACATCATTTTCACTCAAGATGACATGATGTTAAAATATAACAGGCATGACAGACCCCTCTATTACACCGGGTACATCGGTTCCATGGAGGTCGATCGGATTCACATAGATCCGGGATCATCAATCAACATTATTTCTCATAGTCTGCTCAGACCGCTGAGGATTCCTACCAGCGAATTGGCGTACACCACCACTACGATCGTGGGTTTCAACGCCGGAAGAAGTAAGCCGTTGGGGAAAATTTACCTGAAGATCCAAATTGGCAACCTCAGATTGGTGGCTACATATTATGTCATCGATTCAGAGGTATCCTACAACATTCTGCTGGGTAGACCTTGGATCCACGACCACAACATCGTTCCTTCGACTCTACATCAATGCTTCAAATATATAGATGATAAAAGAATATATCGACGTCTTTGCATAGAATTATGAGGACATGCCAGGCCTTGATCCAAAGGTGGCTACTCATAGGCTCAATATATTGCCCGATTCGAAGCCTGTGAAGCAGCACCAACGCCGGTTCCGCCCGGATATGATGGACGCCATCGAAGCTGAAATCAAGAAGTTGATAGCCTGCGGCTTCATCCGTGAAGAACAACATCTCGACTGGGTCGCCAATGTTGTCACGGTCATGAAGAAAAATAGGAAAGTATGAGTCTGCATCGATTACCGAGATCTGAACGCAGCCTGCCCTAAGGATGAGTTTCCTCTTCCCATCACAGACGTCATGATTGACAATACATACAGTTTTGAACGTATGTCTTTCATGGACGGATTTTCAGGATACAATCAAATCAAGATGCATCCTGAAGACGAGAAGCATACTGCCTTCCGGACACCATTGGGGGTATATTGCTATACGGTCATGCCCTTCGAATTGAAGAATGCCGGGACTACGTACCAACGGGATATGAGTAACATATTCTATGAGCATTTACGCAAGACAGTGGAGTGTTACGTGGACGATGTAGCTGTCAAAAACTGCCTCAAGGATAATCACATCCAAGACTTGAAGACAGTATTTGAATTGATGCGCCAATATCAACTCAAAATGAATCCTACAAAGTCCTTTCTAGGGGTATCAACAACCAATCACCAAGAATCAAATTCAATAACAACAAGTGAGAGCGGACGAAAACAAGAAAAAGGATTTGAATTAGAATTTATAATAAGATTCTCAAGGGTCGTCCAAGGAATCTCTCAAAAAATCTTAAATTTGTGATTGAGTATCCTCTCATCCTAATATTTTATATCTTATATCCTATCGCAGGCTCGCAGTAGTACAACTAAGTTATCGTACTACCACGATATCGCACAACCTGCGAAGCCTGACCTGTATAGGCCTCCACAAAAATATGTCATGACCCACACCCGGTGAAGGGGCACAAGTACGTGGGTAACGTCAGCCTACGCCGCAACATCGACGGTAGAATGCTGTCTAGGTCAACTATACAATCTAATCATCTCACTGGTAATGTATAATCTGCCAATAATACCTCAACACCAAGAAAGAGGGCAAGATACTTAATGCAACACAATACTCAATCACACTCACTATAGTACGAGAAGATATCAAAGAAGCCTAACATAACTATGCAGTCTAAATATAACAACAACAAATAGAAACAATATCTAAGTCTCAATATACGCCAAAAACAAATCCGGTACCAAAATGCTAAAGAAAACTAACTATGATAACTAGTGATTCCGGCTAGATCTTTCAACAGTCACTCCAGAACTAGTGGGTCCACGTCTACACCATCTATAGGTCGAGGTCTGTAGTAAGTCAAACACCAATCTCCCGGATCCTCTAAAAAATATTATCCAGTCAGGAATGGAGCAAAGTATAACCCAATAGCAGTTCCAATTAATTGACAAAAATTATAAAACAGTAAAATAGAGGATACTATATATGATGACAATATTACTAATGATCTAAGAACAATGAAGGAACAGGCAAAAATAGCAACAAAATATAAATCAATACGTACAAGAATGAAGGAGATGAACTATAATATCTAAAATAGAACAGGGTAATCTATGAACTGAATATGGAGTCTACAATATACCTATATGATCGGCTTAGAATATTCAATGATTACACTATTAGCTGAAAGTTCTTGAACACATATTTAATTGGTATTTTCCCCGCCCCGACTGATACGATGGATCTAATCATGACACGTTACTAGCCAATGTATCCAATATTTAAACTATAATATCCAATGTTATCCAATACCAACAAGGAGCAGTATTCGATACCATTTCGATAATCAAGGTAATATCTCATGACTAACGATCCAATAACAATACCAATCCGTGTACCATCGTGTCAAGAATCATAAGTAACATTTTTAGATACTTGAATTATAGTAGTACTCAAATAATAAAAACTAACAAAGAATGTACTCGCCTATGGTCCAGAGAAAATAATGCAAATCGGTGTCCCAACTGGTATCACACAGACCTATATATGGAATATTGTATTAATACAAGATTTTGGAATGAAAATAAGTTAAACTAGTCAAATTCTAGGCCATATAGCCATTTCTAAGTCAAAACAGTCAAACTATGTCAACTCTAAGTCAAACTAGTCAAACTTGGTCAAACTAGCTATTTCTAGTTTGTATGAGTCCATCTCTAGGATATTGGATCCATACACTATGTATCTAGGCTAGAATATTAGGATACCAACATAATACCGTATCATAAGATACGTAATTTATTAGATATAAAAATACAATAATATGTATACAAGACAACAATATATAATACTCCTAGCTAATTAATGCTAAGTAGATACCTTGGCTTCGAACCAAACACGGTATCTCACCATCTACACATCCATCTTGATACCCAAACCCAATACCTTGAGTATAAACCAATACCTTGACATTACCTTGGTATCACAAGGTAATTCAATATCTAACATATAAATAACTACCCATACACCTCACTATACACTAATATATATTTAAACTTATAACAATACTATACTAACTAACATACTAATATACCTCATAATATTTAATACCCGTACCCAAGATACCTCACTCTCATTACCTTGATGTAATCTTCAAGGTAATCTAGAAATAATACTAACCAACGCTAACTAGTGCTTATGTATATATATATCTCATATATATATATATATATATATATATATATATATATATATATATATATATACTAACTTTCTAATATATACATAACGTACTAACTTATCAATATATACAATTAACTTATTAATATATACACTAATTTATCAATATATATAACTAACTTATCAATATATATACTAACTTATCAATATATATAACTAACTTATCAATATATACACTAACTTATCAATATATATAACATTAAGCACTGGTTACTGCTGCTGCTTATCGACTGCTGCTGCAGCTTATCGCTGCTTCTGCTTCTGCAGCTTGCTGCTTATGGCTTCTGCTGCTGCTGCTTACTGCTTCTGCTGCTATCTGCTGCTGCTTTCTGCTGCTTTTGTTGCTGCTTCTCTCAGCTTATTGACAGCTTATTATTGCTTATTCTTATTGTTTTTCACTGCTTCCTTCACTGTTTTTCACTGCTTTCTTCTCCCCTCTAGCTCACATTCATATATCTACACATCTAATACACACATACACTCACTCACACACACACACACACATATATATATATATATATATATATATATATATATATATATATATATATATATATATAATCACAATATCACTATACATATATATACATATAACCATACTAGAGATGCACATAAACTCCTACTCTCCCATGACCACCAACACATCACAAAGAAATATAAAACATACACATAAATATACATATATATATATATCTCACATAATAATTTTAATTATAATATTGTAATATCTATAACCAAGGTAAATTGAATTACAAAGCAAGAAAATAAACACGTGGACTGCACCGCATCCGTATCACACTAGATCTATGATACGCTTATGATACGAGTCCACCACACCACCAAACGTACCCCGAAGGACACGAGCAAGTCTAAAATCACAATTATGAACAACACGAAGAGCTAGCTACTCAACTACGTGCCCGTGTCAAAATATGACATGCTCAAACCCCCGTGTCGGAAGAAAACCCCCAAATTAACCCGTATCTCTAAATTATCGTGATACGGCCTACACGTATCCAATTATGGATACGACACTATCAATTTGGTCTAATTGACCTATTGATAAACACATGATGTGCCAATCTCGGAATTTTTTCAAAATTGACACAAAATACCACATAACTTTCTCTATAAGCCTCCTATGAACCTAATTCCAATTCCTATGGGTAGCCTTAGTACATGAAAGGGTTCCTAATGATTAAATTACAGATTTAGAGTCTAATTAGAGAAGAAAAACTAAATTGTACCTATTGGGAGATGGATTCCCAATAAAATTCCCAAATGAGTGTCAAGAGCCTTCAACTTATAGATCATTTCTTCTTCTTGTAGATTCTTGCTTCCTCCTTATAGATCCTTACTTTCTCTTTATTCAATAGCCTCCAATGATAAGTAGAAAAGGAATTTGGAAGGAATTTGGGTAGGGATTGGTGTAGGAATAAAGGAATTTGGTTGAGAAAAATTCTAGATCTAGATTTGGAATAAAAAATAAAGAGAAAGAAAGTCTCCACCCCCTTATGTAGTGGCCGACCTTGTCCTCTCTCCGAAGTTACTATAAAATATCCATAATACCCCTTGGGGCTTGTCATAAAAAAATTAATTAAGGAGGGAAGGTTCTAGTCCAATTTGATTAACTAATTCATTCATTCTCTTAATGAATAGGCTTACTATTGGGCTCAAATCTAACTAGAATTAAATGTTGGTCTATGGATCTAATCTAAACAAATTAGGTCCACTAACACAAGTCCAAAAATAAAATCTAATATGCTAACAATATTTAAATACTATAATAAATAAATATATAACATGCACCATAAATAAATAATTATGATATACTATTTAATATAATAATTTTTAAAATACTAATATTATATTATTACCAATTATAGGAAAAGACAGAAATATCCCTCTCCCGGAAAGCGATAGTGGCAGTAAGAATACCCTTGTTACTTGGTGATTAAATTTGCATAGGTAGTATGAAATACAGATAACTACTAGTATGTGGTTTGGATAATTTGACACTTGATGAGTACAAATATTAAGGACAATATTGATATACTTGTGCATGGAACCTAGAGGGATAACACCTAATACCTATGTGTTTAGGGGGCAACTTAGCACCTACATGACCCTTAGTTATGACCATGGTTGTGATATATGAGAAGTTGTACATATAGAGGACTTGAGGACGTTATGTGACTAGAAGACTTAGTGTTTGCATACTTTCTTGGTCTTTAACTAGTCAACCTTAGCCAACCCACTTAGTTAGAACGCTTGTTTGGTTTAGACTCTACGTGACTCGTGACGTTCGTATGTTTTACTCTTGTGCTTGTTTAGTGTAGTTTAGTATAATGTAGTGATTGATAATTACTGTTATATATTCATAGGCACCCAGGACGGTTCTACCTTGGTTGCAGGTTCCGGAGCTTTACTTGTTAACATTGGAGTTCCAGGCAAGTATACCTTTTCTTGTTGTACTATTTAAATTTAGTTATTATAATTCTTATATTTTTTGCTTTAAATATTATATAACTATGCGTGTCTGAGAATGACTCAGGTGCAGTCGACAAAGGCGTTGACCTTAGGACTTGTGTTTGACCTAGTGTCTAGTGGACGCACTTGTTCGACATTACAAGTTGTGAATAAACTTTTTTTTAACATCGAACAAACAAGTACGAAGAAATCCTAGACATAATATCTAAGTACAATATTTTTTTTATCTGGGTCGTGACAATGGAGATCGAGCCCTGAAGTTGTAAAACCCCTATTCCTAGAAATCATATATACCCTTTTAATTATTAATTATTAATTTAATGGTAGTAATTAGTGGCTAATTAGGAGAAATAGATTTTTATTAATTTTTATTTTAGGTGTTGGTGAACTTAGGGGATTTATGGGACCATCAGGAATTTTTCGGAATTTATTTCATGTAGGAGACTCTTTGGACAGTTGCTAGATTAATAGTGTACATTATTATAATGTAGATTTTTTTTATGAGTATATATATATATATATATATATATATATATATACATATACATATACATATACATATATTTAATTGGAAATAGAATAATAAAAAGAAAATATTAAGAAAAGAAAAGAAAAAAAAGAAAATAATAATAAACTAATAACAATCATTCCAACAAATTCCAACTTAGCAAACCATTCCACAGCAAACCATTCCACCATTCCGACAAATTCCAACTTAGCAAACTATTCCATGCAGCAAGCAGCCGCTGGTTCCTTCCTAGCAATTCCAAGCCACATACCATAGTGAGTTAGCCCCTTTGCTAGGGAACCCAATGCCACTTTTTTTTCCAACAGACCCTTGACCCACGGCTTCTAATACCCGCACCCCCTCTTTCCCTATTCATATATATATATATATATATATATATATATATATTATTCTATTTATAAAACCCTAACCTAATCATCCAGACCCTCCTCTTCTCATCTAGACCTAGAGAGTGCCTCCACCGCAGCCGGAGAACCCCGCCAGGCCGTCCAAACCAATGCCGACGACCGTGACCCCTCGCATTGCAGATTCCCACAGCGAGGTACCTGTGTTCCGGAGTTGTTTTCCGTCGACTCGCACAACAAAACGTCGCCCCGTCTTCACCGGTATGCTCAACCCTTAACCCTCTTCCATATATGTGTGTTAGTAGACCTCGAACAACATAAAACCCTAGGCGAAAATAGCGCCAAAGTTGGCACAAACAGACCAAATTCTGGCATCGCAGAAGACTGGGGTGACCACCCATGTTTCGGAGTTCGTATCTCCCACCACAGAGATCCGAATTCGATGATTCTTTTTGGTATACGTAGACCACTTGACCTAGTTTAATTTCTGTAAAATAACCCTAGATTATTAACTACTGTAGACAGAATTAAATTCGTCAGAAAATCCCGTGAACCCACTTTTTCAGATTTCTAAAAGTTGTGAAACGGAGCGCGCCCCGCCAAACGGGACCGCCCTGGCGTGTACCATGAGTACCGAACGGTGCACGCAGCATAACCGGACACGTAAGAATTCACGAAAACTGATTCGGACGCGTGTGCGCGCCGAAATCGGCCCGTATCCGCGGACACACCCCGTGTTGTAACTTTTGGGGAAGTCATGCTCATTTTGTGCACGATCGTCAGATTGTGACGAAACTTGCCCCACTGGACTCGTGGTAACGTGCTGGACCTGTGACCCAATTTTTATGCAATTCTGAGACAGTTGACCAAGTCGCTAATTGGCGGGCCCTACGGTTGACTATTTGGACAAAATTATGTCCGGCTCATCGGAATCCATATTTGGGCATACCGTTGGATTCGTATTGATATCTAGAGTTATTTGACCTATAATTTATTCTATTTAGAGACTGTTACCCTTGGCACATTTTTTGGTGCAAAGTGGGCCACACGTGGACCCCACTAATATCCGAAATTACCGTTTTGCCCCTGTGTCCAAATTGGATGAAAGGGAAGTGCTTTTTAGCTATTTTGCTTATTCTGGGAACGTTGGTGATATTTATTTCAGCATTCGGAGACTTTTGTTCTGCGACCATAGCTTCTGATCCCGTGTGTTGGACTTTGGGACGTTACACCTTGCAGCTTTCTTACCAGGCAAGATACCTTGCCAAATTATTTATAATACTTTGCATTCTTAGTATATTTCTGTATATTTTTTGAATTTCTATATATTCATTGCATGTGTAGTTTCTTTCAGTCATTACTATATATATTAGATATGTTGACACACACTTGACACCTAGTATCATGAGAGGACAATCATTAGGCGTATGGGCTTTTAACCACTCTGGTAAACCGTAGTATATAGTTTGTACTATAGGCGTGTATCGCGCTGGTCGCTACCCCAGGGGTATGTCAATTTCTGTAGAGTCGTGCTGGTCGCTACCCCAGAGGTATGTCAATTTCTGATGTTCTAGACGGGTGTGTGAGTTGTGAGGCTTAGATAGAGTAGACTATCCTTGCCCATACGTCAAAAAGTTATCCTTATTGCATTCATATAGTTTGTCTTGTAGAGCATACTTATTTATTTCAAATATTATGCATGTTTACTGTATTCAAATTGGCTTGCTTCTATGTATCTTGTTATGTTCCTCTGAGGACCTGGTCCCTTTCTAGGTGTATCTGTTCTTGAGTATTTGCAGGAGCGCAGATTTGGCTGGTTATATATGTTTCGAGGATGTCTTCTCTTCGAGCCCCGTGATTGTTAGCTGGTATTCTTATATTGTGTTTATTGTGTTTATTGTGTTGTACTTTTCTATTCGAGTTGGTAGTAGATTTGTTTCCATCCAACTATCATCTTTAGATACTTATATTGAGATCTAGTTACATAGATGCTGGTTATTCATTTATATTTGATTTCGTGGATGAGATTTAGATTATACCCTATGACTTATGACATATGTTTATACCACTGGTGGATTGATATTCATATTACAGCGTACGTGTGGATTTTAGTTTCCATAAATTGGAGTGCCATGTCTATGGGGCTAGCATGCTTACGTGTCCTAGTCCTACGTATTTTTGGGACTGGGACGTGACATGTTTTTGTGGTGGCCTGTCACTACCACTTTCCATATAAGGGTATTTCTGTAATTTAGCTGTTTTAAATAATTATGAATTTAAATTTAATTGCTGAGTTTTATAACTAATTATATTATTACTAGAATGTTTAGTTTAGGTCATAACCCTAGAAATCCATTAGGACAACCCTAATGAGTAAACCCTAGTTAGAAAACCCTATTCTAGCAAAACCCTAGAATTTAAATTTTAGGGTGAACCCTCAAAATCCTAGACTGACTTAACCTGAGTCTATTAGGTTCTACATGAGAGGGCCAAGGGGTTTAACCTAAAAACTAGGCATAGAAACCCTAAACCTAGGTTTAATATAAAAAGAAGCCTCTCACAAAGCCATCATTCATGTAAACAGGAGAAACCCTAGCCTCCACTAGAGAAATCCATCTCCCCACTCCAAAAATTCGAAACCCTAACCCTAGGTTCCATTTCCTCTTCCTCCAAAGCAAGGAACGTGGGTCCGGAAGCCTTGGAGAAGAAGAATCTCATTGAAGAACCCTTTCCTGCAGGTAAACCCTAGTTTGTATTCATTTAATTCCTGTTTTCAGATGTTCATGACCATTAGGAACCTACCCTAAGGTTGGAATTCGAATTTTAGGGATTTTTCATGTAAACCTAGGAGATCTAGGGTTTGGTGAATTTTTGTTAGATTTTTCCCAATCTCAGGAACCCAAATCCTAAGGGTTGCTAGTATACATGATTACCTCTCCTACGTGTAGTCTATTATGTTGATTTAGGGTTTGATTTAGTATTTCTGGTGTTTTGATATAGAAATCAGGATTTGGAAGACCTGTGTACAGTCGGGTGTATGAACCTGTATGTGATGTTTAATTGTTATTAGAAATTTACCTATCTAACTTAATTATAATTCTGTATAATTGATGGATGAATCTATATACATATATATGTATTGTGTTGGGGGATTTACTGTACATTCGGGACTGTGTAATGGGGGATGTGTATTTCAGTAGGGTGTGCAATGAGTTAATTTCTGTGCATAGGGTTGTAGCTGTGCATAAATATGTGTGTGAGGGGGGATAACTCGAGTTGAGAACTGTGTATTTTGTGTAGTCGGGTTTGGGGGAGATATCTGTGCATTTTGAGAGAGAGGTGAGAACTGTGCTGTGTATTTCTGTAGGTATTAGAGCAGTGAGAACCATGTGTATCCAGACAGATGTATATGTGAAACTGTGTGTCCTTGTTCATGTGTAAACTGTGCAGATATTCATGTATGTGTTATGTGTAGGTTGTGTTGGTGAAGTGCCTGTGTGTTAGGGGTGTCTCAGAGAGAAGTTGCCTGTGTGTTTGAGTGTGTGTTCAGTATTCAAAACCAGTGTTTAAGCATTTTAGTGTCAGTGAGAACTCAGTGAGTGAGTTCAGTGGTTTAGTTTTTGTGTCTCAGTATCCTAGCAGTGTGTGGGCCTAGCTGACTATGTGAACCTATGTCTATGTGTAGCAGTTTGTGTGTGAGCCTAGTTAAGTCTCAGTGAGTGTGTATCTGAGATGAGAGTGTGTTAACTGGGCAGAGTTGAAACAGTGTGTTGGTTGTATCTGTGCTGTGTGTAGGTTATGTGTCTCAGTGCTAACTGTGTTTATATGGCTGTGTGAATATATTATGTATATTTTCAGTGGGGTAAATGGGGTATCAGCAGTTAGGGGATTCCAGTGTGAGTGCCTGTGAATTGAAAACCCAATGTGACAGTATCAGTGTTGGTGTTAGGTTGTGTGAGTATCCCAAAACTCAGTGAGCAGTGAGCAATTGTGTTTCCTGTGTGTGTAGAGTGTTTTGTCAGATTTTGTGTGTGAGTTCAGCACCTTAGAACTGTGTGTTTTCCTAGTATGTGTCTACAGGTGTAGGGGTGTAGCAGTAGGCCTAGAAACTTAGTAGATGTGTCTCAGAAATTCCCAGGCCCTAAGGTATAATGTATAGTGTGTAGTCTTGAGTAGCAGTGGGAAGTTCTGTTGTGAAATTCAGTATCAATGTGATATTGATACCCTTGTTGCTGATACTTGGCTGATGCTCTATTAGCAAGGTTCAGAGTAGATTAAGAGGGGGGGGGCTGTTGCAGTCCAAATTATCTCAGTTAGCCATTGAGATACATGTGTGTGTGCCCCCTTTTGAGAGTGAATTATCTAGGTTAGATGTGGACATGTGCAGTGGGTTAGTATCAGTAGGATATATGTGTATCAGTGCCCATATCTGTCTATGTGTGACTGTGTATTCCTGTTCAGTGTGTGTTGGGCATTGAGGTTTTAGTATTAGTGTTAGGAAGAAATGCATCAGTTAGCAGTGTGAGTGAGTTGGTAAATTAGTATAGATGTTGATATGGGGTATTGTGGGTAAATGCTAAGGGTGTCAGTATAGGATAACTCAGGATTGGTTTACCTTGGTGTCAGTTAAGGTATATACTCAGTATATATATGTAAGTTATTTACATACTGATAGCATATAGTATAAGAAATAGTAACTAGTTTCAGCAAGATACCAATATACCACACTATATGAGTTATATATAATGATAATACCTAGTATAATGAATATTAGCTAGTATTAGTTAGTATAAGACTAATAATGACTAGATTGACCTAGTATGATTTAGAATACCTAGAATAGCTAGTGTTGACTAGTTAGTGGCAAATTTAGACCAATTGACTTAGTTGGACCTAGTATTGACCAGTAAACCTTAGACATGACCTAGAAACATCGTTTTAAATTTGTTAAGTATGTTATTCTTTTAATTCATTAATTAACATTGAATTTCCATAAATAGGTCATTGTGATTCCATTTTGGACCTCGATCCTCACATTTTGCTCAGGACCACAGGCGAGTACATTCTCTGACAGTTTTCATGGTTGATTATTTCTATAAATTGTAGTGTATTTCATACTTGATTCCGACACTATGGATACACGAGTTAGCACCCTAGATCCCCATCACGAGGAGTCGTGGTTGGAATCCATTGTGCTAGCTGGGGGATGGGGAACTATTAGTAGATTATGTGATCATATCCAAACATTTATATGCACCATAGCTCACCCCACTTCTCACGTCGGGTGCGGCCTGACCACTTATATGCTCCATAGCTGTTATATATGATTAGCCTGACCATTATATGCACCATAGCTAACCATGCGGTTAGCCTGACCTAAAAGAATCATAGCTAATCATATATAACCAGCCTGATCCAGTCCCAAGCCGATCACATGATAAACTAATAATTCAAACACTTAGCTAGATGTTTTATCTTTATTCAGATTTACCTGTTCTAGCATTCACTATTTATTGCTCATTGCTAGATGCTCTTTTGTCTATTTCATTTTCTCCAGTACTTCACATGTTCAGTTTTTATTTCCATCTTGTATCTCTTACACTGTTTATAGATTTTGTCAATTTAATGAAACTGCTGTTAGTGCTTGTGCTTCGCTCCAATCCTGACTGGATAACAACATTTTCAGAGGACCTGGAGGACTTTTGCCCTACTCATTACGGTCCAGGAATAGAGGAGGATTTCACCCCAGAAATCCCAGAGGAGGTGCCTATCCTAGAGGAGAACTTGCCTACCCATGCTTAGTTTATTTTTCTGCATTATTGTTTTAGACTGAGACTGAGACTGAGATGTATTTATTTTATTTGTGACTTTGTGAGGTCATTTGGACCCAGGATTTGAGTTGAACTTCTTGTGATTGGTTTAAATAGAACTCTTTTAAATTCTCATCGTGCCATTATGTTTATAGTTGTGATTGAGTATATTATAGAACTGTGTTTGAGTTATCATTGTCCTCCGTACGGAGTTGAGACTATTGACAGGATATACCATGTTGTGACCTAGACAGCGTTCTACCGCCGATGCTGCGGCGTAGGCTGGACGTACCCACGACTTATGCCCAATTTCCGGGTGCGGGTCGTGACACGTTTTTAGTGGTGGCCCATGCAGGTCCAGTCATAGTCTTAGACTGTTTTAGGAAATAGGAATTAGGCCAAGGATATGCTCGATCACAATTAGGGAATTCTGATTCTTATGATACTATTCTTAATGATTAATTCCTTTAGAAATTTTTCTGTCCTTCCTTGATATCATATCTATTGCCTTAATTGAATCTTTCGATCTGTCTCCAGGATGCCGCCAAGAAGGTCCCAGAGACTCGGAGCAGCAGATTCAGAGAGGTCTGCCACCTCTCGCGCTGCCGGACAGACATCAGCAGCACCTCCTACATCTCCAGGACAGGTGGGAGTGTCTGCAGCATTCGGGGGTCCTCCACCACCAGTTCAGAGGGTCCCCACAGCTACGACGGCACCACCACCTCCACCACCACCAGCTCAGCATCCAGGAGGTATGCCCGTCGATGGGGCACAGATGTTCGCCTTGATACAGGGCATGGTCGATGCCCAGAGGACGTCGGCAGAGGCCCAGAGAGTGCAGGCTGAGGCACATCAGGCCCAGACGGAGATGATGAGGGTGAACATGGAGAATGCTCACCAAGTGGCTCTCCAGGCTGTGGAGAGGGTCGCTCAGCAGCAGCAACAACCTGGTCAGCAACAACAGAGGCCGGGCACCATTGTGGACTTCAAGAGGATGATGCCTCGGGAGTTCAAGGGGACAGAAGGGATACTCTACGCCGATGATTGGCTAGAGGACATCGAGAGGAACTTGCGTTTGGCGCAGATTCCAGAGGCGCTCCAGATCGAGGCCGCTGGCAGCCAGATGTTCGACATTGCCTTGACGTGGTTTCGCACGGAGCCGAGACTCTTGCGCCGGGGACTCACTTGGGAAGCTTTCAAGGAGCTCTTCAAAGAAAAGTTCTTTCCTGATGTCGCACTGGGAGCTTTGGAGAGTCAGTTCCATGACTTAGCCCAGGGGAGCTCGTCCGTCGACGAGTATGCCGCGGAGTTTAGCCGTCTGAGCCGCTTTGCGCCGTCGATGATTAGAGATCCGGGGGACAGGGCCCGGAAATTCAGAAAGGGGCTGACAAGAGAGATCAAGTCTCGCACGTCGGGACGTCGCACAGCTACCTATGAGGGCATATTGATGGATGCCCAAGTTGCCGAGGATGACTTGGACCTCAGACCCAAGAGGGGACGCAATGTTACCGGAGGGGCAAACAGTAGTGCGGGAACAGGCAAGCGTCCACACTTTCAGCAGCAGCAGAGACACTTTCAGCAACAGCACCAGGCACCAGCTCGAGGGCAGGTTCAGCAACAGCAGCAGAGGCAGACTCAGCCCGCCATCCAGTGTGCGTACTGCGGGAAGATGGGACATACTAGAGATATCTGCAGGCACAGATTGGGCTCATGTTTGTCCTGCGGATCGACGACACATCAGCTGAGGGATTGCCCTACCATTCGGACTCGTCCAGGTCAGGGTGGAGCAGCCGCCCAGAGAGGACCAGGCAGGGTACCTACCGTACCAGGAGGCCAACAACAGAGGGGACCACTTCCACCGCAAAATCAGAAGTTCGCCCAGCATCAGCAGCAGAGAGGTGCACCCCAGGGGCGAGCGTACGCCATGGCAGTCGAGGAGATCGAGCCAGCAGGAGACTTGATCACAGGTTCGGTTCTTCTCGATTGTATTCCTGCATTTACCTTATTCGACTCTGGCGCTTCCCATAGTTTTGTGTCTGTATCATATGCACTTCGACATCATTTAGACACAGAACCATTAGCTAGGACTTGCAAGATCATGACTGGAGGAGGTATTATCCTAGTCCGTGATCACTGCAAGGACCGGAGAGTGTCAGTAGGAGGCCGAGACTTGAGCGTGAGCTTACTTGTTATGCCACTTCCGGGGTACGATATTGTACTCGGAATGGACTGGTTGAGTAGGCATCATGCTACGATAGATTGTTATAGAGGCAGAGTATTGTTTAGACCACCAGGAGAGCCGGAGTTCGAGGTCGTCAGAGGAACAGCGGAACAGAGAGGGAGCACATTTTGCGGAGCCAGGACAGAAGAAGAGGAGTTGCCACATCCTCTGATAGCGGAGTTCCTGGATGTATTTCCAGAAGAGTTGCCAGGCTTGCCGCCAGACAGGGATGTTGAATTCTCTATAGACTTGGTTCCAGTAGCGGAGCCCATTTCACAACATGTCTATAGAGTCAACAACAGCGAGCTGGCAGAACTGAAGAAGCAAGTCGAGGAGCTGCAGGACAAAGGCTTCATCAAATCCAGTTCATCACCATGGGGAGCTCCGGTATTGTTCGTACCGAAGAAGGACGGCACGGTGCGCATGTGTATTGATTATAGAGCCTTGAACAATATCACTATCAAGAACAAGTACCCGCTGCCGAGGATAGATGATCTTTTCGACCAGTTGAGCGGGGCGAGGGTGTTTTCGAAGATAGATTTGAGGTCAGGCTATCACCAGGTGAAGGTGAAAAAGGAAGACACGCCGAAGACAGCTTTTCGGACCAGATACGGCCAGTTTGAGTTCATGGTGATGCCATTTGGTTTAACCAATGCACCGGCAGTATTCATGAACTTGATGAACAAGGTGTTCCACCAGTACCTTGATAAGTTCGTAGTGGTGTTCATCGACGATATTCTTGTGTACTCTAAGACACCGGAGGAGCACGAAGAGCACCTGAGATTGGTCTTAGAGACTCTCAGGAGGGAGAAGCTATACGGGAAACTCTCTAAGTGTGAATTCTTCCTTGACAAGGTTGAATTTCTTGGGCATGTGGTATCGGGTGACGGAATCTCGGTTAACCCACAGAAGATCGAGGCAGTGGAGTCATGGGCTACCCCCAGTTCGGTAGCTGAGATCAGGAGTTTCCTCGGGCTTGCAGGATACTACAGGAGGTTTGTACAAGACTTCTCCAAGATTGCAGCGCCGATGACCAGACTGACTAGGAAGGACGTGGATTTTGTGTGGACGGAGGAGTGCCAGGCTGCATTTGATGAGCTGAAGAAGAGGTTGACGACAGCTCCAATTTTGACGTTGCCATCAGGGACAGGTGGTTTTACCATCTACAGTGATGCTTCAGGGAAGGGTCTGGGATGTGTTCTTCAACAGCACGGGAAGGTAATTGCCTATGCTTCCAGGCAGTTGCGCCCTCATGAAAAGAACTACCCCACCCACGATTTAGAGTTGGCAGCAGTTATCTTCGCTCTAAAGCTGTGGAAACATTACCTGTACGGAGAGCGTGTGGAAATCTTCACAGACCACAAGAGCTTGAAGTACGTATTCACACAGAAGGAGCTGAACATGAGGCAGAGGAGATGGTTGGAGTTGATGAAGGACTTCGACATCTCATTGCAGTACCATCCAGGGAAGGCTAACGTAGTCGCCGATGCCTTGAGCAGGTATCCGATGGCTATGTACTTGACGACTGATAGACATTTGTTGGCGGATTTAGAGAGCTTGGAGATTGAGGTGTTAGTTCCCGGTACTGAAATTCAGATATGGGGATTACAGATACAGTCCGAACTGATGGACAGGATCAGAGCTGCGCAGTACGATGATGAGACTCTGAGGAGTATCAGAGCACAGGTTCAGATGGGATTGTTGGACGACTTCACTATCGCAGATGATGGTTCCTTACGGCACGGCACAAGGATATGTGTGCCTAGCGGGGAGCTGCGCGAGGAGGTTTTACAGGAGGCACACCGCTCTCAGTACTCGATGCATCCCGGTGCCAACAAGATGTATCGAGACTTGAGGGAGCACGTATGGTGGTATGGAATGAAGCGCGAGGTAGCACGCTTCGTATCTCGGTGTCTAGTGTGCCAGCAGGTAAAGGCAGACCGGCAGAGGCCAGGAGGTTTGCTTCAACCTTTACCGATTCCAGAATGGAAATGGGAGCACGTGACCATGGATTTCGTTTCAGGGCTTCCACGTTCTCCAGGAGGGAAGGACGAGATTTGGGTCATCGTGGACAGGTTGACCAAATCAGCCCATTTCTTACCTTTCAAGTTGGGCACGTCGACAGAGAAGCTAGCAGAGATGTACGTGCGACAGATTGTTAGGATTCATGGAGTTCCTGTGAGCATCGTCTCAGATCGGGATAGTCGTTTCACTTCCCACTTCTGGAGGAGTCTGCAGGCTAGCTTGGGCACCCAGCTCAAGTTCAGTACCGCATATCACCCCCAGACAGACGGGCAGTCTGAGAGGACTATTCAGACTCTCGAGGATATGCTACGCACTTGTGTGTTAGATCTCGGAGGTTCTTGGGAGGATCATCTGCACCTGGTAGAGTTTGCTTACAACAACAGCTACCAGGCCAGCATCGAGATGTCACCATTTGAGGCTCTTTATGGACGGAGGTGTCGTACACCGCTATCGTGGGACGACGTTGGAGAGAGAGCCTTGCTAGGACCAGAAATGGTCGTGGATGCAGCAGAAAAGGTGAAACTCATCAGAGACAGACTGCGAGTGGCGCAGGACAGACAGCGGCATTGGGCCGACAGCCACCGTAGACCCCTTGAGTTTCAGGTATAGATTGTTGTTTTCTGGTTGTGTTTGTTTGTTTGTTTAGACTGTGTGTTGAGACTGTTTTGTTTTAGGTTGGCGATCTAGTATTCCTACGGATTTCTCCGACGCGTGGAACGATTCGTTTTGGCAGAGGCGGGAAGCTTAGCCCACGCTACATCGGACCCTTCGGTATTCTGGCGAGGGTAGGTGCAGTGGCATATAGACTGGACTTGCCGCCTGCATTGGAGGGAGTGCATAATGTGTTCCACGTGTCACAGCTGAGGCGGTACGTGGCAGACCCTAGTCACGTACTTGATCACTCGGAGATTGAGGTTGGTCCAACGCTCAGCTACCCTGAGCAGCCCGTAGAGATCTTGGACCGCAGAGAGAAGGTATTGCGGAACCAAACCATCCCTTTGGTTCGTGTTGCATGGAGACATCACTCTCCAGGGGAGTCGACCTGGGAGAGAGAAGACGAAATGCGCGAGCAATACCCTTATCTCTTCCAGACTTGAGGTATATTTCCTTTCCTGGTTTCATCCTTGTTGTAGTTCAGTCCAATTTCGAGGACGAAATTTCTTTTAGGAGGGTAGACTTGTCACTACCACTTTCCATATAAGGGTATTTCTGTAATTTAGCTGTTTTAAATAATTATGAATTTAAATTTAATTGCTGAGTTTTGTAACTAATTATATTATTACTAGAATGTTTAGTTTAGGTCATAACCCTAGAAATCCATTAGGACAACCCTAATGAGTAAACCCTAGTTAGAAAACCCTATTCTAGCAAAACCCTAGAATTTAAATTTTAGGGTGAACCCTCAAAACCCTAGACTGACTTAACCTGAGTCTATTAGGTTCTACATGAGAGGGCCAAGGGGTTTAACCTAAAAACTAGGCATAGAAACCCTAAACCTAGGTTTAATATAAAAAGAAGCCTCTCACAAAGCCATCATTCATGTAAACAGGAGAAACCCTAGCCTCCACTAGAGAAATCCATCTCCCCACTCCAAAAATTCGAAACCCTAACCCTAGGTTCCATTTCCTCTTCCTCCAAAGCAAGGAACGTGGGTCCGGAAGCCTTGGAGAAGAAGAATCTCATTGAAGAACCCTTTCCTGCAGGTAAACCCTAGTTTGTATTCATTTAATTCCTGTTTTCAGATGTTCATGACCATTAGGAACCCACCCTAAGGTTGGAATTCGAATTTTAGGGATTTTTCATGTAAACCTAGGAGATCTAGGGTTTGGTGAATTTTCGTTAGATTTTTCCCAATCTCAGGAACCCAAATCCTAAGGGTTGCTAGTATACATGATTACCTCTCCTACGTGTAGTCTATTATGTTGATTTAGGGTTTGATTTAGTATTTCTGGTGTTTTGATGTAGAAATCAGGATTTGGAAGACCTGTGTACAGTCGGGTGTATGAACCTGTATGTGATGTTTAATTGTTATTAGAAATTTACCTATCTAACTTAATTATAATTCTGTATAATTGATGGATGAATCTATATACATATATATGTATTGTGTGTTGGGGGATTTACTGTACATTCGGGACTGTGTAATGGGGGATGTGTATTTCAGTAGGGTGTGCAATGAGTTAATTTCTGTGCATAGGGTTGTAGCTGTGCATAAATATGTGTGTGAGGGGGGATAACTCGAGTTGAGAACTATGTATTTTGTGTAGTCGGGTTTGGGGGAGATATCTGTGCATTTTGAGAGAGAGGTGAGAACTGTGCTGTGTATTTCTGTAGGTATTAGAGCAGTGAGAACCATGTGTATCCAGACAGATGTATATGTGAAACTATGTGTCCTTGTTCATGTGTAAACTGTGCAGATATTCATGTATGTGTTATGTGTAGGTTGTGTTGGTGAAGTGCCTGTGTGTTAGGGGTATCTCAGAGAGAAGTTGCCTGTGTGTTTGAGTGTGTGTTCAGTATTCAAAACCAGTGTTTAAGCATTTTAGTGTCAGTGAGAACTCAGTGAGTGAGTTCAGTGGTTTAGTTTTTGTGTCTCAGTATCCTAGCAGTGTGTGGGCCTAGCTGACTATGTGAACCTATGTCTATGTGTAGCAGTTTGTGTGTGAGCCTAGTTAAGTCTCAGTGAGTGTGTATCTGAGATGAGAGTGTGTTAACTGGGCAGAGTTGAAACAGTGTGTTGGTTGTATCTGTGCTGTGTGTAGGTTATGTGTCTCAGTGCTAACTGTGTTTATATGGCTGTGTGAATATATTATGTATATTTTCAGTGGGGTAAATGGGGTATCAGCAGTTAGGGGATTCCAGTGTGAGTGCCTGTGAATTGAAAACCCAATGTGACAGTATCAGTGTTGGTGTTAGGTTGTGTGAGTATCCCAAAACTCAGTGAGCAGTAAGCAATTGTGTTTCCTGTGTGTGTAGAGTGTTTTGTCAGATTTTGTGTGTGAGTTCAGCACCTTAGAACTGTGTGTTTTCCTAGTATGTGTCTACAGGTGTAGGGGTGTAGCAGTAGGCCTAGAAACTTAGTAGATGTGTCTCAGAAATTCCCAGGCCCTAAGGTATAATGTATAGTGTGTAGTCTTGAGTAGCAGTGGGAAGTTCTGTTGTGAAATTCAGTATCAATGTGATATTGATACCCTTGTTGCTGATACTTGGCTGATGCTCTATTAGCAAGGTTCAGAGTAGATTAAGAGGGGGGGGCTGTTGCAGTCCAAATTATCTCAGTTAGCCATTGAGATACATGTGTGTGTGCCCCCTTTTGAGAGTGAATTATCTAGGTTAGATGTGGACATGTGCAGTGGGTTAGTATCAGTAGGATATATGTGTATCAGTGCCCATATCTGTCTATGTGTGACTGTGTATTCCTGTTCAGTGTGTGTTGGGCATTGGGGTTTTAGTATTAGTGTTAGGAAGAAATGCATCAGTTAGCAGTGTGAGTGAGTTGGTAAATTAGTATAGATGTTGATATGGGGTACTGTGGGTAAATGCTAAGGGTGTCAGTATAGGATAACTCAGGATTGGTTTACCTTGGTGTCAGTTAAGGTATATACTCAGTATATATATGTAAGTTATTTACATACTGATAGCATATAGTATAAGAAATAGTAACTAGTTTCAGCAAGATACCAATATACCACACTATATGAGTTATATATAATGATAATACCTAGTATAATGAATATTAGCTAGTATTAGTTAGTATAAGACTAATAATGACTAGATTGACCTAGTATGATTTAGAATACCTAGAATAGCTAGTGTTGACTAGTTAGTGGCAAATTTAGACCAATTGACTTAGTTGGACCTAGTATTGACCAGTAAACCTTAGACATGACCTAGAAATATCGTTTTAAATTTGTTAAGTATGTTATTCTTTTAATTCATTAATTAACATTGAGTTTCCATAAATAGGTCATTGTGATTCCATTTTGGACCTCGATCCTCACATTTTGCTCAGGACCACAGGCGAGTACATTCTCTGACAGTTTTTATGGTTGATTATTTCTATAAATTGTAGTGTATTTCATACTTGATTCCGACACTATGGATACACGAGTTAGCACCCTAGATCCCCATCACGAGGAGTCGTGGTTGGAATCCATTGTGCTAGCTGGGGGATGGGGAACTATTAGTAGATTATGTGATCATATCCAAATATTTATATGCACCATAGCTCACCCCACTTCTCACGTCGGGTGCGGCCTGACCACTTATATGCTCCATAGCTGTTATATATGATTAGCCTGACCATTATATGCACCATAGCTAACCATGCGGTTAGCCTGACCTAAAAGAATCATAGCTAATCATATATAACCAGCCTGATCCAGTCCCAAGCCGATCACATGATAAACTAATAATTCAAACACTTAGCTAGATGTTTTATCTTTATTCAGATTTACCTGTTCTAGCATTCACTATTTATTGCTCATTGCTAGATGCTCTTTTGTCTATTTCATTTTCTCCAGTACTTCACATGTTCAGTTTTTATTTCCATCTTGTATCTCTTACACTGTTTATAGATTTTGTCAATTTAATGAAACTGCTGTTAGTGCTTGTGCTTCGCTCCAATCCTGACTGGATAACAACATTTTCAGAGGACCTGGAGGACTTTTGCCCTACTCATTACGGTCCAGGAATAGAGGAGGATTTCACCCCAGAAATCCCAGAGGAGGTGCCTATCCTAGAGGAGAACTTGCCTACCCATGCTTAGTTTATTTTTCTGCATTATTGTTTTAGACTGAGACTGAACTGAGATGTATTTATTTTATTTGTGACTTTGTGAGGTCATTTGGACCCAGGATTTGAGTTGAACTTCTTGTGATTGGTTTAAATAGAACTCTTTTAAATTCTCATCGTGCCATTATGTTTATAGTTGTGATTGAGTATATTATAGAACTGTGTTTGAGTTATCATTGTCCTCCGTACGGAGTTGAGACTATTGACAGGATATACCATGTTGTGACCTAGACAGCGTTCTACCGCCGATGCTGCGGCGTAGGCTGGACGTACCCACGACTCATGCCCAATTTCCGGGTGCGGGTCGTGACACGGCCCATGCAGGTCGAGAGCATATTTTTTCGGTTACGTTACTGTACCAAGCTAGCCTGTGATTAGGATTAGAGTATAGGATCTCATCCATAATTGACTATAATTCATCTTCCTCCTATCTGTTCTATTTGAATAATTGTATCCTGCTTGATTTCTGTACTTCCCTAATAGTTTCTTGAGTATAGCCTTCTTCTAGAATATAGGAACCCCTATTATTAGGATGATAAATATGGTAGCACACCTATTAAGAATACAACGAGAATATAGACACACCACTAAGTTTAGAATATTTAGTGAACCCTAGAATTCCTTATCTATAAATTGGTTTACCATTACCCCTTGATGTATTATGAGGACTTGTGAGTAGCATATATACTACTAGAGTTAGTTAGAAGTTTTACCATAATGTTTGACCCTAGTATGGAGGAACCAATAGAAAAAAAAACTAAAATTTAAAATTAGGACTGCACCTAACCTTCATAGTTAGATAAGTAGTGGAGAACTATAAAACTTAGATTATTGTCTTATTAGTAGCAGACAGTACCTTAGGAAGCCAAGACCAATGAATATAATATTTCTCTTGATCATATCTCGAACATAGCAACTAGCATACCACTCATCCTTAGAAAACCATGATGCTATCTAGAGCCCCTATTTCAATTTTATGTTGTTCCTCTGTGACCTTAACATTCGCTAAATTGTTCGACGACTAAATTTTGTTCCTCTATTCTTTATCTTTCAACTCGTGCCATCTGACACTTCTGATTATAGACCAAGTGAATTTATTCTATTTTAGGATATATATAGCTTGCTAGGATTTTGGTTGTTACTCTTGAATTTTTGAATTGTGTTCTTAGTAGTTAGAACTTGATGGTTTAAGCTATTCTTGTATATTGAGACCTAGTGTTTATCCCTTAGTTATAAATTGCGTAACATATACCCCATCTCGATACGAGTTAGATCCCTTTCCCCTTGACGGCCAGTAACTCTTCTATCCTTACTATTGACACTTGTTCTATAAGCACTATGACTAAGACGTAAGACGACCATGACCTATGTAATATAAGAGTATACCCTAATAAGTACCAAGACCCCTTCTCGAAGACCTTAACAAAAGTTTCTACGGTATCCTTAAGGCAATTACAGTATTAGTTTATTATTATAAGTTGGGTAGTATACCTCACAACCTAGTATCACATAGTCTTTTGACCTATTATTGAAGTGTAACTGAATGACATTAACTGTGTGCTAGTATAAGAAGATAATATTTCATCAGACTGTAGATCTTAGAAGCCCATACCCCTATTTGGTCGACTATCGACTTAGACAAGGAGTAAGTATGACAACTGTAGAGATTGTAAGAGTCTTATCTTCTTTGAGAACTGGGATTATTTCTCATCATAATCTAGCGTATCTTATATTTTCGGTATTACCTTGATTTATGCTGCCATTATAGCCTAGCTTTTGCAAGCATATTTTTTTATCGAGCTTGCTCATGGCATATGTATTATTGTGTGCACACAATGATACAATTGCCTAATCAGAATTGGTCTATTAAGGTCTGGCTAACCTTAGTGCGCTTGGTTCGCTCTTCGCATGACTACTTACGTGGATTAAGATATATGGTAGTAGACGAATATACTTGCCCCTAGACATGTCTGACACATCGTATCGGTTATATAACTATACTGATACGAGCATGTAAATAGAAAATTACCAAAAATAGGATTTTAATCCACAACTGTCCTAAAAACTCTTTTCTCGAATTCTTTAATCTCTTTGAACCTCGTACTTGTATTCTGTCACCTTCACCTTGAATTCTTTATTATTGCTCTCCGTCTTCCCTTATTTCGGAAAGACGAAACCTCGTGCTTGGTATAAGTTGACACTGATAAGTACTAGATATAACCCATAAGGCTAATCACATGACTTAGTGACTCTCTTTTATAATTGATTAAGGGCACATCATAGGTGATATGTTTGGTGTTAAAACTTTGATGATTGAACAACATGATTAAATGATTTAAGGAATAGTTTTCCTAGATGTATAGCCTTAGGGGATAGATAGATAAATTTTAAGTCGGTAGATTGTGAACCCCTCACCCAAAATTAGACCTACTTGGCTGAGAAAGTGAGACTAAGGTTAGATTGAGTCCAGTTAGAGATAGAACATGATATTTTTATTTAATTTTACAATAATTATATCACTTAGCGCACATTCCCGTGCTTCGATAATTGAAGCACTACACTAGCCACTGTCTTCCTACAAATTCTACACCCTTATCCTAGATGTGCCCATCAACCAATTCTCATCTTTGTACAATTTTCCAATTATTGGGCGCTTTATGCAAAAGAGCATTTAGGTGTCCACACCGTTGGACATGACACGTGAAGAAACCTATTTTTTGCTCATGTGGATTTTTTTATGATTTTTTGGGATGTGCAACGCACAACATCGCCACCCATTTAAACCTAGCCTTGTATTTTAAACAATGCAAATCTTATACCATCATTGCATTCTATCGTGGCTTAATTTTAATTTCGAGGACAAAATTTTTATAAGTTGGGTAGAATGTAAAACCCTTATTCCTAGAAATCATATATACCCTTTTAATTATTAATTATTAATTATTAATTTAATGGTAGTAATTAGTGGCTAATTAGGAGAAATAGATTTTATTAATTTTTATTTTAGGTGTTGGTAAACTTAGGGGATTTATAGGACCATCAGGAATTTTTCGGAATTTATTTCATGTAGGAGACCCTTTGGACAGTTGGTAGATTAATAGTGTGCATTATTATAATCTAGAATTTTTTCTATGAGTATATATATATATATATATATATATATATATATATATATATACATATACATATATTTAATTGGAAATAGAATAATAAAAAGAAAAGATTAAGAAAATAAAAGAAAATAATAATAAACTAATAACAATCATTCCAACATATTCTAACTTAGCAAACCATTCCACAGCAAACCATTCCACCATTCCAACAACAATTCCAACAAATTCCAACTTAGCAAACCATTCCATGTAGCAAGCAGCCGCTGGTTCCTTCCTAGCAATTCCAAGCCACATACCATAGTGAGCCAGCCCCTTTGCTAGGGAACCCAATGCCACTTTTTTTTCCAACAGACCCTTGACCTGCGGCTTCTAATACCCGCACCCCCTCTCTCCCTATATATATATATATATATATATATATATATATATATATTATTCTATTTATAAAACTCTAACCTAATCATCCAGACTCTTCTCTTCTCATCTAGACGTAGAGAGCGCCGTCACCGCAGTCGGAGAACCCCGCCAGGCCGTCCAAACCAATCCCGACGACCGCGACCCCGCGTACTGCAGATTCCCACAGCGAGGTACCTGTGTTCCGGAGTTATTTTTCGTCGACTTGCTCAACCAAACGTCGCCCCGTCTTCACCGGTATGCTCAACCCTTAACCCTCTTCCATATATGTGTGTTAGTAGATCTCGAACAATACGAAATCCTAAGCGAAAACAGCGCCAAAGTTGGCACAAACAGACCGAATTCTGGGATCGCAGAAAACTGAGGTGACCACCCATGTTTCGCAGTTCGTATCTTCCACCATAGAGATCCGAATTAGATGATTCTTTTTAGTATGGGTAGACCACTTGACCTAATTTAATTTTTATTAAATAATCCTAGATTATTAACTGCTGTAGACATAATTAAATTCGTCGAAAAATCCCGCGAACCCACTTTTCCAGATTTCTAAAAATTGTGAAACGGAGCACGCCCCGCCAAACGGGACCGCCCCGTCGTGTACCAAGTGTACCGAATGGTGCACGCAGCATAACCGGACACGTAAAAATTTATGAAAACTGATTCGAACGCGTGTGCGTGCCGGAATCAGCCCGTATCCGCGGACACACCCCGTGTCGCAACTTTTATGGAAGTCGCACGTATTTTGTGCACGCTCGTCAGATTGTGATGAAACTTGCCCCACTAGACTCGTGGTAACACGCTGGTCCTGTGACCCAATTTTTACGCAATTCTAAGACAGTTGACAAGTCGCCAATTGGCGGGCCCTATGGTTGACTTTTTGGACAAAATTGTGTCTGGCTCATCGGAATCCACATTTGGACATACCGTTGGATTCGTATTGATATCTAGAGTTGTTTGACCTATAATTTATCTCATTTAGAGACTGTTACCCTTGGCACATTTTTTGGTGTAAAGTGGGCCACACGTGGACCCCACTTATACCCAAAATTACCGTTTTGCCCCTCTATCCAAATTGGACGAAAGGGAAGTGCTTTTTAGCTATTTTGCTTATTCTGGGAACGTTGGTGATGTTTATTTCAGCATCCGGAGATATTTGTTCTGCGGCCATAGCTTCTGATCCTGTGTGTTGGACTTCGGGACGTTACACCTTGCAGCTTTCTTACCAGGCAAGATACCTTGGCAAATTATTTATAGTACTTTGCATGCTTAGTATATTTCTATATATTTATTGTATTTCTATAGATTCATTGCATGTGTAGTTTCTTTCAGTCATTAGTATATATATTAGATATATTGACACACACTTGACACCTAGTATCATGAGAGGACAATCATTAGGCATATGGGCTTTTAACCACTCTGGTAAACCGTAGTATATAGTTCGCACTACGGGCGTGTATCACGCTGGTCGCTACCCCAGAGGTATATCAATTTATGTAGAGTTGCGCTGGTCGCTACCACAGAGGTATGTCAATTTCTGATGTTCTAGACGGGTGTGTGAGTTGTGAGGCTTAGATCGAGTAGACTACCCTTGCCCATACGTCAAAAATTTGTCCTCATTGCATTCATATAGATTGTCTTGTACAGCATACTTATTTATTTTCAAACATTATGCATGTTCACTGTATTCAAATTGGCTTGCTTCTAAGTATCCTGTTACATCCCTCTGAGGACCTGGTCCCTTTCTAGGTGTATCTGTTCTTGAGTATTTGCAGGAGCGCAGATTTTGATGGTTATATATGTTTCGAGGATGTCTTCTCTTCGAGCCCCGTGATTGTTAGCTGGTATTCTTATATTGTGTTTATTGTGTTGTACTTTTCTATTCGAGTTGGTAGTGGATTTGTTTCCATCCAACTATCATCTTTAGATACTTATATTGAGATCTAGTTACATAGATGCTGGTTATTCATTTATATTTGATTTTGTGGATGGGATTTAGATTATACCATGTGACTTGTGATATATGTTTATACCACTGGTGGATTGATATTCATATTACAGCGTACGTGTGGATTTTGGTTTCCATAAATTGGAGTGTCATATCCATGCGGCTGGCATGCTTACGTGTCCTAGTCCTACGTATTTTTGGGACTGGGGCGTGACAGAAGCGGCTCCTTTACTCCGTTGACGGTCTTAGGAGGGAATAATGATGCTTTCTTAGGTTTTTCTCTCCTTAGCTAGTGTTCACGTACATAGTTTATCCTCCTTTTGTGGGCATGCTACCCAGCTATTTATAGTCGTCGTGCTGATAGACTATTGATGCCGCATATGCCTTTGTTTGATAGCCGCATAGGGCACCTTCAATAAAATACAGTCTTAACTATAGTCGCATGCCACGGGCAGGCTGCCACGTGGTCTTGGTTAAGATATGTTGTTGATGAGATCTCGGGGTTATTTTTAACCCGGTTTATGCGTGACTTGGTCAGCTGGACACGTAGTCAGCACTGATCGTGCGAGAAATCTTTTTTGGTTGTAACGAAAAGATCCTATAAGTCGATAACCGCATAATATCATGGCCGCATAACGTCATGGACGCATAACATCATGGTTGCAGATGTTCTCTCGCTTGGCCTTGGTCGGATGGACACTCTGGCCGTACGACATTGTGGCCGCATACATGTTCTCATTTGGCCTTGGTCAGATGGACACTCTGGCCGCTTGATGACGAGGCCGCATAGGTATGTAGCCTCATATGAGTGAGCACGTGGCATGGCACGTCTGACGAGGCCATCAATGAGTTGATGTAACTTTTTATCTTTTTCTACGCTGTCGTCTTCACGAGTCTTGTAGCATCTCAGTTTGATAAGTGATGTGTCAGAGAGTCTTCCAGGCATTGAATGTCGTGGCAAGGGGGTCTTATGCGACCCCATGCTTTGTAGTTGTTTTGGCCGCATAGGGTGTACTATACTGCTTCCAGCTCCATAGTTGATCAGGACGCATGTGGCTCCTCTGCGGCTAGGTTTGTTCAGGCCGCATTTGGCTTTTCGTCTACGGCTAGGTTGTTCAGGCCGCACGCAGATCCTCAGCGGTCTAATCTTATTTTTGAGGGGCATGACCTTTATGCGGCCTGTGTGATTTTTCATGGTTCTATAAGACCCCCTTCAAAGTTTTTAAAATGACAAGTTTAGAATAATTTGAATAAGAAGTATAGCCGAGTGCTATTGGCCGCATATGAAGGGCATGTCGTATAGTCTCATGGCCGCATAGTTGTCTCTGACAGGCTGTCAGATCATTATATGCCTAGATTTGCTTCGATCCTCGAGTGGATCTCTTGGAGATTCTGTGCCATCAGGGGGTAGAGTGTTACATGGATAAAGGCGGATCAGGATTCGAACCGTTAGCCATCATTATCCTTAGCCACATATCGTCGACCTATATTTAGGGGGTTTTGAGGAGAGAGAAAAAGTTTTTTTTACCAAACTTTCTTCTCTTCCTCCTCTCTGCTGCTGGCATGGCTCCTAAGGTTGCCTCCTCTACCGCCACTGCTGCCACAAAAGCCCCTAAAGGCAAGGGCAAGGCCAAGAGCAAAGGGAGAGGTCGCGCTGCTGTGACGGACCCATCGCCTCTCCCTACCGACGTTTAACTACCGATCAAGGGTATGTCCTATGGAGACAAAGTAGGGTTCTAGAACACATGTGTTCAGTTGGACGCATGGATAAGTCTATGCGTTGACTTCTCACTTTCGCATGGACAATCATGTCGCATGGACGAGCTCTGTCGTATGGGTGCCTAGTCCGCATGGCTGACTCGGCCGCATGGGTGCCTAGGCCGCATATGTATATCCTCATTGATATTTCTTGATGGTTCTGGTCTAACTCCTTTGTGGTTTTTTGTAGTGACTTTGCCCACCACACCTTTTGGCGAACTGGTCCTCGAGCACAACCCGCTACCCATGAACATGAATCTTGGAGACCTAGCTGCGACTCTCCATAAACAGGTCGACAAGGATCTCCCGCCTGAGCGACAACAAAAGATCACCTAGCAGAATCCTTCCTTCTTGTTGAGTCAGATCAACTCGAGGGAGATCCCCTCTAAAGACGGGAAGCACTTTTTCAAGAAGTCGTATTTCTTGTTTGGTGATGCATTAAAATCTTCTCAGCCCGAGATAGGAACGACCACGGAGAATTGGTCTCTCATATTCCGTGAGACGGAGATGACATTTTCTGCCTTTGAACGTCACCTGCCTTTGTCAGACCTGAAGGTAATGATGGGCCAACGGCAGATGTTCTAGAATTTTACTCCTGAGCCATATGGAGCACTCCTAGGAAATATTCGATGTGGTACCTGCAAGAACAAGGGGGAGTTTTAAAGTGACAAGGAGTCGCCCGCGTACTCCTTGCTGGGACTAAAGTCGTGTCTCGTCGGAAGTAACCTGGGATCGAACCTCGGTATATAAGTAGCGGGCACCTTCCTTCATCAGGTAGACAAGAAGGGAACATATCCCATAGGAAAGCTGCTGGTTCTCAGCTCAGCATATTATAACGTCTCCTGCTGCCGCCTGACCCAGTGGATTATGAAGAAGTACGAATAGGAGCTCAAAGCCACATATTTGTTTTTCGCCGTGAGGGGCACATGTTATGGTTTGGAGATGAACCGTCCCTTGTTCGTTGTCCTGATGGAGTTATACAACCTTCGTACGAGGACCTTTTTTACACCGGGTGGCGAGATAGGACTGGCCTTGTATTAGAAGCATGTTATCTCAAAACTTCCTTGGGGCGATGAACCCTATGAGGAGTATACCATGAGCAACGAAATACTCGAAGAATTAAAAGCAGAGAACCCGAAGATCTTGGTAGTATACCAGGAATTGCTATGCCATCATGGCCTCTGCCAGAGGTTGTCGAAGAATATGAAGAAGTCTACTAAGGGGTCTTCTCCTCATATCATGACTTGGACTCCCTACCTCTTCCCAGAGTCAAAGGAGTCCGCTAGAGTTCATGTTCGGCCACCACGATCAAAATAGGAAGTGGCTGATTCCATCCAGTCACAGAAGGAATTGGCTTTCGAGAGTGAGGAAGTTGAGGGCTCCTTGGGGGAAGAGGATGAACCCTTTGACAAGCTGAGTGGCCTCGAAGAGGAGCTCAAGTATTTCGATATGGACACCCATAAGTTGTCCCCGAAGGCCGTGCAGGCAGGATACCTGATGCTTTGGTTGCGCAACTGCGTAATCCCAGGCGGGTCTGCACGATAGAGAGGAACAGGCGTACCCTCATTCTACCTATGGTGAAGTTGGCTTTTGGCCACAAGTTGGCCCTTTTACAGGCCATGGTATGTTGTATCCATCGTGGCCTCCACAATTTTTCCAAGAGGTGAAGGACCACCCAGGTAAAGGACATTTCAACAGGGTCGAGCTTCCTAACCATTACTTAATAGGGTGGCTTCTTCTGCATCACGGTCCTAGAAGAGCCCTAGGACCGATAAGGATATGGTGGCTGCTGACGCCCTGATCCACAGGTATCAGGGGATCAAGTAGAAGTGTGACACCGTCCCTGCTGTTAGAAGAGTGCTCTCATTTATGAATGGTTGAACTTTATTCACGTCTGAGCCATAGTTTACTGATGACGAAAGAAACGTCGTTCTCTACGATAACAGGGGGTGCCCCACAACTTGTCTGATAGGCTCTTTTGCTAGCTCCAAGCCATCCGTCTCTCTCATCTAGTGTACCAAAATAAAGCTGCTATTTTTGTGGAGCCCTACTTGCCCAACCGATTCGCTCGTTAGTTCGAATACACTAAGCTCTTACTGGGTTACCCGAGTGCATCTCTTGGGTATAGTGGCAGTTTGCTCGACGAAGCCCGAGCATGGACTCACTATAACTCTACTAGTTCCCAGGTTGTGTTTCAATTGCCAACATCCGGGGATGTGCCAAAAATATTATATACATCGATGAAGTATTATTGTACGACGAACGCCCCACCGGCTAACTTTGACTAGGATATGAGTTATATTGAAGGCATCATGCTGATGCCTAAGGATGCAAAAGTGCGTAGGACGTCCAAAAGGGCAAGGGGGTGGCCAGGCCTCTGATCGCCGAGTTGGACCCATCGACCGGGGAGGAAGCCACGTCTACTTCTGATAATCCCCCGCCTTCTATTTGCAAGTCAAAGGTCGGTACACATCATGCTCGCTACTCTAAGAAGGCGAAGTTAGATATGGTCCCAGAGACAGAACCTGCGACAAAGTCGAAGTCCCTGCAAAAGGGACTATAAGAAAAGAGGTAGGGCCCCTAGCACTAGTAGTTTCCGAAGCAGATCCCGCTTTAGATGCTATGTAGGTATCTATAAATTCTCTTAGTTTGATTCTGCCTGGTCCTCTATATAAATATTTTGGTTCTGGTTTGTTTCAAAATTTGCAAACAGAGGAGAGAAGGGACCATCCTCAGTGAACAGCCGCTTCGATGGTTTCTTATGCCGAACAAGAAGAGGAAATCTTCCCGGAGTCCGATATGGGTGGCTCATAACCAGTTCCTGATACCTCGGGAGCTCAGGGCTCAGATGCAGCTTCAGCGGAGCAGCCTTATACCCCCTTGGAGCACATATCCGTAGATGACATAGATGCCATGGGGAAGGCTATGACAGCGCTGGATGAGTCACAATATGTGCCGCCTCCCTCGAGTATGTTATTTTGAAACATTTTAAGAGGTCAATTTTTTTGGCTTCAGCTTTCAGTTCTTCGGGTGAAGTTAATTACCGGTTGTTCTGGTTCAACAGACCCCGCCTTTCCCTTGAGGACTGTGGACATGGCTGTCGAGGAGGGTATCATGGAAGAAGGAAGCATTGAGCTTGTTAGGAAGATGCCTAAGTCTCTCCCTAGCTCTAGTGAAGGACCCCCCAGCAGTGCCCCCAACTAAGGTTGTGGTAGAGGAGGTTCCTATCGTTGCAGGTTCTTCTGGTGTGGCGGCTGCTCCCCCAACCGTTGCTTCTGGGAGGCTCCGCGACTGAAGCCTCTCTGGATAGCGGGGTGGTAAGCCGTCATGGGGATATTATTCCCGATGTTCCCGGTACTACGATCGCTGGGTCATCGTCCAAGGCTGTCATAACTTAGTCTGGGGTTGGAACACAGGTGGGAGCCAAAGCAGCGGGGCACTCCGGTACTCCTGTCCCATGTCTCGGTACTACCCTACCATCCGTTTCTTAATTGACGGGTATCCAGGTGTTTCATTGGTACATGAAGGATAGGATGATTGAGTAAACTTTCATCCTATATCCTATATCCTATAGAAGGCTCGTAATAGTACTCTAAGTCTGAGCACCACTCTGAAATTGTATTAGTTGCGACTTCGATACTCGAAGACCTACATGGGCCACCATAAAAATATGTCACGACCCGTACCCAAATTTTGGGCATGAGTCGTGGGTACGTCCAACCTACTTCGCAGCATCGAAGGTAGAATTTTGTCTAGGTCACAATACTATCTATCACAACTCACAGTAATATATAACCTGTCAATAATCTCAACTCCATAAGGAGGACAAGATGAATATAAATATGACGACAATATCAGTACTCAATTACATAATTCTATAAGGAAGAGGAATGGTACGATAATGATATACAGAAAAGAGAGTCTACATCACAACAACAATGAGTCTAGAGTCTAACTATCTCAATAATATCATAAGTCTCCAAATAAAATATACAAATCATAGTATCTCAAAGTCTAATAATGCAACTACAAAATTAATGCTAGACTCTAAGCCTCTACTAATTGATCCACTACTGGAACGGGATCCTCTTGAAGCTCCTGGGTGTAATCCTCGTCAACTCCTGGTCCATAATAAGTAGGGCAAAAAGCCTCGAGATTCTCTAAAAAATGTTAAACAGTTAGTATTGGAGTGAAGTACATAAACTAATAACAGTTCTATTAAATTAACCAAGACTATAAAATAGTAAGCAATAAAAATACAAGATGGAAAAAATACTAAAACAATAAGAAAACTAGTACGCAGATAATCATCTCACAGGTAATAATAAACTTTAAATAAACAAGGAATAACTATATTAGCAGGTGTAAACTGGAATATAGATATGAACAACCACTAAGTGCTTTAAAATATCAGTTATTATGTGATCGGCTTAGGACAGATCAGGCTCTACCATATATGATTGGCTATGCACAAGTACAGTAAGGGATTAGGTCAATCAAGTATGATTGATTATGCATAATTACAGGTAAGGAGATCAGGCCAATTATATACGAGGAGCTATGCACAAGTAATAAGATCAGGCTACACCCTCGTGTAATGAGGGTGTGCTATGCATAAGTAGGTGGTGTATGATTACATAATCAACTAATACTTTTCCATCCCCGGCTAGTACAATGGATCCAATCATGACTCCTCATAACCGGTATCTATGATACTAACCCATGTATCCACTGTGTCAAAAATTAAGCGTAACACTACAAACTAGAATCATAGTAATCGTCAAAGTAAGAAAACTGTCTGAGAATGTACTCGCCTGTGGTCCTGAGCAATATGTGAGGATTGATATCCAAGATAGAGTCACAAGGACCTAAATATCAAATATTAATGTTAATTGGAGAATTAAAGGATGATAATGATTAACTAACTAAATATGAGGTTTCTGGGCCATGTCTAAATGCAAACTACGTTAACTAGGTCCACTAGTCAGTTTCTATTTCAAAATAATCTATAATAGACAATATCTACTAGCACTAGTTATTAATACCTATACTAACTATTTATAGTGTACTAGGTCATTGGTACTAGTATATGTATATACACTCATATACATTAGTATCAAGTTAATACTTCAACTGCTATAGTATTAACCAATACCTTACACTAGCTATACTAGTACCCTTATAAATATCACTTGGTATCTATAACTTACCTAATTGACCAAACTCATATTACTTTAATACTAGCACTGATACTCTAAATCTCCACTGATACCTTAACTGCCTTCACAACCATATATATCTTTAAGTGTATACTCTTTAGATATCCATATTCACACAGTCACTTACCCTAAACTTGCACAACCCCCACCTGTACCTGTTGTTGCAGGCTTCACATAACCACTAGCTCACCTACCAGTGCACGAGAGCATTCCCTCAACTTGTTTGCTACACTGCAGTCCCTCATTCAAATGTATTTCCTGTATTTTCCTGATCCTCATCTACCTGTAATTGCTCTTATGATCACTGCTCCAACAGAATACTTCAGTCAGTCCATACTCCCAAATAACTGATACTAAGTATCAGTATAACACATACATTTTCTGCTAAGAACCAACCCGAGCTCACAAGCTTGATACTCTTCCTATTTTTTTGTTGCTACCCCCAACTGCCATGTCTGCAATAGCAGATCCCACACCAGTGCAGTGCACATTTGTATACTGACTGTAACACCTTATTGGCAAATGCGCTAAAACTGAGCCCCAAATCCTAATCTACAACCTGAACAACCTAATACTGATATTAGCACTCACTGCTGCAATGGTGTGCACAAGCACTGTGCTACTGCAACCAATTGCCCAATACCCCTTTCATCAGCTCATAGTCCAATATTGTTGTGGTACAGTTCTTTCCTCTCACAGTCAAATAACACCCCAACATGTGAACACTTCAAACAAAACTAATACTCAGTATCAGTTACAACTCCCCTCTCCGAACGTATCACACATACACTTATACACATTCTAATCACAGCACAACCACCCACACAAAGATACACAACAAAACTCATCACAGTGCACTGACTGATACTAAACCTCAAGATTGAACAACAGTGCTCGAGCACAGTACACATCTATCACTTGAGCACTTTACTTCTCCCTAATGCCACCATAACCCATGAACAAAAGTATATAGTTCAATAAATAAATTATATAGTATAGTATATAATAACACATCTAGATTCACATATATAATACCAATCTAACACCACTATATATCACATATAATTATCATATTTCAATCTACCCATTCTAAGGGTCAATATAACAAATACTACATGAACAACTCATAATACACTTTCAACTAATATGTCAAAACCCATAATACCCCATTAAAAATATATTTACACATCAAATATAGCTATACATATATCTAATATGATTATTGTAATGAATAATAGAGAGAAAATACATCAACAAACACAAAACCCCCAAATTAGAGCCCCATATCATACCGTATCACAATGTTTCACGATACGGTATACCCGTATCCAATTATGGACATGTATCTATCCCCACATGACAAATCTAACACTAATGAGGTCTAGAAAACCTAATAACAAATACTTGGTGTCTCATTCTCGAATTTCCCCTAAAATGGACAACAAACGCAATGTAAAAATCTCAATAAGGGTCAATAGGAGCTCCAATTTCTCCCTTTGGTCAGCCCTAATGCATGGGTACATTCTATATGCTCTAAAATATTAAATGGAACTAATTAGAGAGAGGGATTTCAGAATTTACCTATTGGAAGATGATTTCCCAATGAAAGCTTACTAGGTCATGAATTGGACACAAGTACCAAGCTCAAATCCTTCTTCTCCAAAGCTCCTTGCAACCACTAGCTTCTAATCTCCTTAGATGGTGAGTATGAGTGAATTTGAGAGAAATTTGGGTTGGAATTGATGGAGAGATGAACTATTGGGAAAGAACACTAATTTGGAAATGATTTGCGAGTGAACAAGCGAAGGTGAGAGAAAACCCACCCATAACTAGGGTCGGCCACCCTCCTTGCTCTCCAAGAAATGTAATAAGTCCAAAATGCCCCTTGTGGATTTTCATGAAGAAAATTAACTAATGGAAGCTTCTAATCCTAATGTGGGTTCATTCTAATTTCTAAATAATAAGAAGGGTTAACTTAATTTGAGTCTAATTTGACTATTCCAACTACGGGTCCAAGCTTTCTTGTCAAGTTGGTTAGGTCCACTAGGGCCTTGTCTAATTAAATAATCTACTCACTAACAAATAATAATATTAGTCACAAAATATGGCATGCACACTTATATAAATAAAATACAACCACATTATTTATAATAATATACAAAGACAAACATATTGCTATTCTAGAAATGTGGTAGTGACAAGTCTACCCTCCTTAAAATAATTGCGTCCTCGAAATTAGAAATAAACTAGCACAAGACACAACAGAACAAGAATAACTATACCTCAAGGCACGAAGAGATACGGGTACTGCTCGCGCATTTTATCCTCCCTCTCCTAGGTTGTTTCACCTGGAGAGTGAGGCATCCACGCGATACGAACCAAGGAAATGGACTGGTTCCATAGCACCTTCTTCCTGCGATTCAAAATCTCCATAGGCTGCTATGGATAGCTGAGAGTCGGACCAACCTTGATCTCCAAGTGATCTAGTATGTGATTGGAATTTGCTACGTACCGTCTCAACTACGACACATGGAACACGTCATATACTTCCTCTAGTGCAGGTGGCAAGTCTAGTCTGTAGGCCACTACACCGATCCTCGCAAAAATATCGATGGGTCCGATGTACCATGGACTAAGCTTTTTGCCTCCACCAAAGCGAATCGTGCCCCATGTAGGAGAATCCTCAGAAACACCAGATCACCAACTAAATTAAACATAGCCTTAACACTCAATCTAAAATAAAGCAATCACAAGCAATACAAAAGAAAACTTATACCTCAAACTCTGAAGGTCTCTGGTGGCTGTCGGTCCAATGTCACGGTCTATCCTATGCCACCCATAGTCTATCTATAATCAGCTTAACCTTCTCAGCTGCATCCACGACCATCTCTGGCCCCAACAATACTCTCTCATCGACATTATCCCAAGATAAAGGAGTGCGACATCTCCGTCCATATAAATTCAAAAATGGTGACATCTCAATACTGGCCTAGTAACTGTTGTTGTAAGCAAACTCAACTAGGTGGAGATGATCCTCCGAAGAACCTTCGAGATCCAAAACACAATTACGAAGCATATCCTCGAGTGTCTGAATAGTCCTCTCTGACTGCATGTCTGTATGGGGGTGATATGCGATACTAAACTTGAGCTGAGTGTCCAAGTTAGCCTGCAAACTCCTCCAAAAATTGGAAGTAAAATAACTATCCCGATCTGAGATGATGCTCACAGGAACTCCATATAATCTGACAATCTGCCGTACGTACATCTCTGCTAGCTTCTCCGTAGACGTTCCCACTTTAAATGGTAAAAAGTTGGATGATTTGGTCAACATGTCTATGATGACCCAAATCGCGTCTTTTCCTTCCGGAGAATGCAGAAGCCCCGAAACAAAATCCATAGTCATATGCTCCCACTTTTACTCTAGAATGGGTAAAGGCTGAAGCAATCCACCTGGCCTCTATCTATCCGCCTTTACCTGCTGGCATACCAGAAATTGGAAGTGAAATGACTATCCCGATCTGAGATGATGCTCACAGGAACTCCATGTAATCTGACAATATGTCGTACGTATATCTCTGCTAGCTTCTCCGTAGACGTTCCCAGTTTAAATGATAAAAAGTGGGATGACTTGGTCAACTTGTCTATGATGACCCAAATCGCGTCTTTTCCTCTCGGAGAATGCAGAAGCCCCAAAACAAAATCCATAGTCATATGCTACCACTTTTACTCTAGAATGGGTAAAGGCTAAAGCAATCCACCTGGCCTCTATCTATCCGCCTTTACCTGCTGGCATACCAGAAATCTGGATACGAAGCTCGCCACCTCCTGCTTTATACCATACCACCATATATGCTCTCTCAGATCTCAATACATCTTATTGGCACCTGGATGTATCGAGTACTGAGAGCAATACACCTCCTACATAACCTTCTCTTGCAACTTCCCACTCGGCACACATAATCTTGTACCGTATTGCAACGATCCATTATCAGCGATGGTGAAATCCTTCGATAATCCTATCTGAATTTGTTCTCTGATGCTCCTCAAAGTCTCATCCTCAAACTGCCTAGCCCTGATCTTGTCCATCAGTTCAGACTGTATCTATAACCCCCACATCTATATCTCAATACCAGGAACTAGCACCTCAATCTCCAAACTCTCAAGATCGGCCAACAAGTGTATGTCTGTCATCAAGTACATAGTCACCGGATACCTTCGTAAGGCATCGACGACTATATTTGCCTTCCCTGGATGGTATTGCAATGATATATTGAAGTCCTTCATCAACTCCAACCACCTCCTCTGCCTCATGTTCAGCTCTTTCTGTGTGATCACATACTTCAAGCTCTTGTGGTCTGTGAAGATCTCTATACACTCTCTATACAGATAGTGTTTCCACATATTTAGTGCAAAGATAACCGCTGCCAACTCCAAATCATGGGTGGGGTAGTTTTTCTCATGAGGACGTAATTGCATGGAAGCGTAGGCAATCACCTTCCCGTGCTGCTGAAGAACGCAACCCAAACTCTTTCCTGAAGCATCACTATAGATAGTGAATCCATATGTCCCTGATGTCAATGTCAACACTGGAGATGTCGTCAATCTCTTCTTCAACTCATCAAAAGTGGTATGATAATCCTCTGTCCAGACGACCTCTATATCCTTCAAGGTCAGCCTAGTCATTGGCTTTGTAATTCGGGAGAAGTCTTGTACAAATCTTCTGTAATACCATATCAGTCCTAAGAAACTCCTGATCTCTGCCACTGAACTCGGAGTAGCCCATGACTCCACTTCCACGATCTTCTTCGGGTCAACTGAGATCCCATTACCTGTCACCACATACCTAAGGAATTCAACCTTGTCAAGGAAGAATTCATACTTCGAAAGCTTTCTGTAAAGCTCCTCCTTCCTGAGAGTCTCCAAAACTATCCTCAAGTGCTCCTTTGGTGTCTTCGAATACACAAGATGTCATCAATGAAAACTACCACAAACTTGTCAAGGTACTGGTAGAACACCTTGTTTATCAGGTTCATGAATACCACCGAAGAATTAGTCAACCCAAATGGCATCACCATGAACTCAAACTGGCTAAACCGAGTACGAAAAGATATCTTCGGAATGTCTTCCTTCTTCACCTTCACCTGGTGGTAACCTGACCTTAAGTCTATTTTTGAAAATACCTTTGCTCTGCTCAACTGATCAAAGAGATCATCTATCCACTACAGCAGGTATTTATTCTTGATAATGAGGTTATTCAGAGCCCTGTAGTTGATACACATATGTATCGACCAATCCTTCTTTGGTACGAATAATACTGGAGCACCCACGGTGATAAACTGGATCTGATGAAGCCCTTGTCCTGCAACTCATTAACCTGCTTTTTCATCTCTGCTAGTTCGATATTGTTGACCCTATAGACGTGCTGTGATATTGTCTCTGGGCCTGACACCAAGTCTATATAGAACTCAACATTACTGTCTGGTGGCAATCTCGGCAACTCCTCTAGGAAGACATGCAGGAACTTCACTATCAAAGGATTTGGCAGCTCCTTTTCTTCTACCATGGCTCCACAAAAGATGCCCTTGCTCTGCTCCGCCGCTCCACTGGTAATTTCAAACTCTGGCTCTCCTGGCGGTCAAAATACTACTCTGCCTCCACGATAATCTATACTAGTATGGTGCCTACTCAACCTATCCATCCTGAGTACAATGTCGTATCCCGGAAGTAGAATTATGAGTAAGCACGCACTCAGCTCTCAGCCTCCAATGAAACTCTATGATCCTTGTAAAAATTACTGACTAGGATAATGCCTCCCCCAGGCATGATCTTGCAAGTCCTAGCCAAGGGTTCATCCACTAAATGATGCTTAAGAGCAAAAGATACAGATACAAAACTATGAAAAGCACCAAAATTGAATAAAATAAATGCTGGAATATAATCAAGAAGAATTAAACCTGTAATCATCTCTCCCTCTGGTTTAGTCTCCTCAATCGTCATGGCGAAAGCTCTCTCCTGAGGTGCACCTCTCTGTTGCTGCTGGTGCTGAGTGAACCTCTGCTGCTGTGGTAGAAGTGGAGGTCCCTGCTGCTGAACTACGGGTGGCCTCACTGGTGCTCCCTGAACTGGTACTCTAGCTGGTCCTTACTAAGCTGGACGAGCTAGACAATCTCTCAGCTGGTGGCCGGGTAACCCACAAAAAAGGCACACTCCCAACCACATCTGAAAAACCTTCCTAATATGTCCTAGCTTTCCACAGAATACACAATGAACGGCCTACTGTGCCTGCCTCTGTGGCTGCTGCTGGTAATGAGCACGAGCTGGTGCCTGGTGCTGCTAGTAATAGTGCTAGAACATTCTATGCTTCTGCCGAAAGTGGGTACGCTTGGCCGGTCCCGCGCTACTAATCGTACCTCCAAAAACATCGCGTCCTCTCTTGGGCCTGAGGTCCAGATCATCCTCAGTAATCTGGACATCTATCAGAATGCCCTCAAAGGTAGCAGTACGACGTCCAGAAGTACGAGACTTGATCTTTCTTATCAGCCCCTTCCTGAACTTTTAGGCTCGATCTCCTAAGTCTTGAATCATCGATGGTATAAAATGACTCAAGCGACAAAACACTGTGGTGTACTCGTCGACCGACATGTTCCCTTGGACCAAGTCATGAAACTGACTCTCCAAGGCTCCCAAAGCCACATCGGAAAAGAACTTCTCCTTGAAAGCCTCCCAAGTAAGTCCTCGAGCAGTAAGTCTCGGCTCCGTGTGATACCACGTGAGTGCGATATCGAACAACTGGCTGTCGGCTGCCTAGATCTGCAGGCTCTTTGGAATCTGAGCCAATCACAGGTTCCTCTCTATGTCTTCCAACCCTTCGTCAGCATAGAGTATCCCCTCAATACCCTTGAACTCCTGAGGCGACATCCTCTTGAAGTCCACTAAAGTACCTGGCCTCGGCTGTTGCTGCCCAGGGTGCTGCTATTGGGCGACTCTTTCTACTGCCGGTAGAGCCACCTGGTAAGCATTCTCCATACTCTCCCTCTTTAGCTCTGTCTGTGCTAGGTGCGCCTCTGCCTGTACCCACTATGCCTTATCCTAAACACGCTGAGACTCTGTCGACATCCTCTGAGCATCCACCATGCCTGGATCAAGGCGAACATATGTGCCCCGTAAGCAAGCACACCTCCTAAAAATAGAATCTGTGGTGGTAGTGGAAGGTCCTCCGTAACAGCCAGGATAACCCTCTAGACATGTGGGGAAGGAGGACCCCCGAAGGCTGCTTAAACTCATACATGAACAGGTGAAATAAAATGAGAAACTCCAGCTGTCCGGTTGGCAAGTCGAGAGGTGGCAGACCTCTCGAAAGCAGTGGGTACCAATCTCTGCGATATGGTCTTTGGCGATATCCTGAAGATAGATCAAAACAAAAAGAAGTCAATTAACGTAAAACATATGATATCATCAAAGAAGGACAATCAAATTTAAAGGAAGCAATTATTCATAATGATAAGAATATCAAAATTTATAAACTAAATTTTTTTCCTAGTTATGATTGAGTAAATTCCCATCATATATCCTATATCCTATAGCAGGCTCATAATTATAATCTAAGTCTGAGTACTACTACGATATCGCACTAGTTGCGACTTCGATACTCGAAGACCTGCATGGGCTACCATAAAAACGTGTCATGACCCGTACCCAAAATTTGGGCATGAGTCGTAGGTACGTTTAGCCTACGCCATAACATCGGTAGTAGAACGGTGTTTAGGTCACAATACTATCTATCACAACTAAGAATAATATATAACAAGTCAATGATCTCAACTCCATAAGGAGGACAAGATGAATATAAATATGATGACAATATTAGTACTCAATCACATAATTCTATAAGAAAGAGGAATGGCACGATAATGATATAAAGGAAAGATAGTCTAAAATATACATCACAACAACAATGAGTCTAGAGTCTAACTATCTCAATAACAGCATAAGTCTCCAAATAAAATATACAACTCAGAGTATCTCAAAGTCTAATAATCCAACTACAAAATAAATGCTAAGACGCTAAGCCTCTACTAATTGATCCACTATTGGAACGGGATCTTCCTGAAGCTCCTGGGTGTAATCCTCGGCTACTCCGGGTCTATAATAAGTGGGATAGAAAATCTTGAGATCCTCTAAAAAATATTATCCAGTCAGGATTGGAGCAAAATACATAAACTAACAGTAGTTCCATTAAATTAACAAAGACTATAAAACAGTAAACAATAAAAATACAAAATGGAAGAAAAACTAGAATAATAAGAAAAATGGTACGCAGATAATCATCTCACAGGTAATAATAAACTGTAAATAAATAAGGAATAACTGTATCAACAGGTATAAACTGGAATAGATATGAACAACCACTAAGTGCCTTAAAATATCAGTTATTATGTGATCGGCTTGGGACAGATCAGGCTCGACCATATATGATTGGCTATGCACTAGTACAGTAAGGGATCAGGTAAATCAAGTAAGATTGACTATGCACAAGTACAGGTAAAGGATCAAGCAAATCATATATGGGGATCTATGCACAAGTAATAAGAGCAGGCTATACCCTCGTGTAGTGAGGGTGAGCTATGCATAAATAGGTGGTGTATGATCATATATTCAACTAATACTTCCCCATCCTCGACTAGTACAATGGATTCAATCACGACTCCTCATGACCGGTATCAATGATACTAATCCGTGTATCCACTATGTCAGGAATCAAGCATAACACTACATACTAGAATCATAGTAATCATCAAAGTAAGAAAATTGTCAGAGAATGTACTCGCCTTTAGTCCTGAGAAATATGTGAGGATCGATGTCCAAGATGCAGTCACAAGGACCTAAATATCAAATATTAATTTTAATTGGTGAATTAATGGATGAGCATGATTAACTAACTAAATATGAGGTTTCTAGGCCATGTCTAAGTCCAAACTAGGTTAACTAGGTCCACTAGTCAATTTCTATTTCAAAATAATCTATAATAGACAATATCTACTAACACTAGTAGTTAATAGTTATACTAACAATTTATAGAGTGTACTAGGTCATTGGCACTAGTATATGCACATACACTCATATACCTTAGTATTAAGTTAATACTTCAACTGCCATAGTATTAACCAATACCTTACACTGGCTATACTAGTAACCTTATAAATATCACTTGGGATCTATAACTTACCTACATCTTATCTCCACTAATTGACCAAACTCCTATTACTTTAATACTAGCACTGATACTCTAAATCTCTATTGATACCTTAACTGCTTTCACAACCATATATATCTTTAAGTGTATACTCTTTAGATATCCACATTCACACACTCACTTACCCTAAATTAGGACAACCCCCTCATGTACCTACTATTGTAGGCTTCACATAATCACTAGCTCACCTACCAGTTCACGAGAGCATTACCTAAACTTGTTTGCTACACTGTCGTCCCTCATTCAAATGTATTTCCTGTATTTTCCTGATCCTCATCTACCTTTAATTGCTCTTGTGCTCACTGCTCCAACAGAATACTTCAGTCAGTCCATACTCCCAAATAACTGATACTAAGTTTCAGTATCACACATACATTGTCTGCTAAGAACCAACCCGAGATCACAAGCTCGATATTCTTCCTATTTTCCTGCTGCTACCCCTAACTTCCCGGTCTGCAATAGCAGATCCTACACCAGTACAGTGCACATATGTACATTGACTGTAACATATGTACATTGACTGTAACACATTACTGGCACATGCTCTAAAACTGAGCTTGCATATCTGTCATGGATCCAAATCCTAATCTACAACCTGAACAACCTAATACTGATATTAGCACTCAATACTGCACCGGTGGGCACAAGCACTGTGCTACTGCAACCAATTGCCCGATACCCCTTCCAACAGCCCAGAGTCTAATGCTGTTGTGGTACAATTCTTTCTACCCATAGTCAAAGAACACCCCAATATGTGCACACTTCAAACATAACTGATACTGAGTATTAGTTACAAGTCCCCTTTACACACGTATCACACACACAGTTATATACATTCTAATCACAGCACAGCCACACATAGATACACGACAAAACACATCATAATGCACTGACTGAAACTATACCTCAAGACTGAACCACAGTGCTCGAGCATAATACACATCTATCACTAGAGCACTTTACTTCTCCCTCATGCCACCATAACCCATGAACAAAAGTATATAGTTCAATACATTAATCATATAGTATAGTGTATAATAGCAAATTGAGATTCATATATATAATACCAATCTAACACCACTATATATAGCATATAATTATCATATTCCAATCTACCCATTCTAAGGGTCAATATAACAAACACTACATGAATAACTCATGATACACTATCAACTAATATGTCAAAAACCATAATACCATATTAAAAATATATTTATATATCAAATATAACTATACATACATCTAATATGATTGTTGCAATGAATAATAGAGAGAAAATACATTAAAAATATAAAACCCCCAAATTAGAGCCTCGTATCACACCGTATCACAACGTATCACGATATGCCTTACCCGTATCTAATTATGGACACGTATATATCCCCATATGACAAATCTAACACTAATGAGGTCTAAAAAATCTAATGACAAATACTTGGTGTCTCATTCTCGGATTTTCTCCAAAATGGATACCAAACTCAATGTAAAAATATCAATAAGGGTCAATAGAAGCTCAAACTTCTCCCTATGGTTAGCCCTAATGCATAGGTACATTCTATATGCTCTAAAATTTTAAATAGAACTAATTAGAGAGAGGGATTTAAAAATTTATCTATTAGGAGATGGTTTTCTAATGAAAGCTCACTAGGACACGAATTGGACACAAGCACCAAGATCAACTACTTCTTCTCCAAAGCTTCTTGCAACTACTAGCTTCTAATCTCCTTAGATGGTGAGAATGAGAGAATTTGAGAGGAATTTGGGGTAGAATTGATGGAGGGATGAACTATTGGGGAAGAACACTAATTTGGAAAGGATTTGTGAGTGAACGAGTGAAGGAGAGAGAAAACCCACCGATAACTAGGGCCGGCCACCCTCATTGCTCTCCAAGAAATATAATAAGTCGAAAGTGCCCCTTGTGGGTTGTCATGAAGAAAAATAACTAATAGAATCTTCTAATCCTAATATGGGTTTAATCTAATTTCTAAATAATGAGAAGGTAACTTAATTTGAGTTTAAGGTGACTAGTCCAACTATGGGACCAAGTTGTCATGTCAAGTTGGTTAGGTCCACTAGGGCCTTGTCTAATTAAATAATCTACTCACTAACAAATACTAATATTAGTCACAAAATATGGCATGCACATTTATATTAACAAAATATAACCACATTATTTATAATAATACACAAAGACAAACATATCCCGATTCTAGAAATATGGTAGTGACACTTGGCACTTTCTCGCATAGTTAACAGCCTCCGCTACCAATGTCGGCCAATAGTAACCCATTCTTCGGAGACGGTCCTGTAGCTTGGGTCCGAGCTGATGGGTACCATAAACCCCATCGTGAGCCTCGCGGAGAGCTTGTTTCGCTTTTTCATTCGATAGGCATCGTAGCAAAAGATCGTCATAGGAATGGCGATACAGTATTTTGGTAGCCGTATCATAATAGAACCGGAGGGAGCATCTTCTGATGGAAGTGGCTTCCTTTGGTTTCTCGAAGAGAATTCTATAGACTACGTAGTCGATAAAGAAATCAGTACTATCCCGACGTAAGTGACAATATCGACTTTGGACCCTGTTCTTGAAGCACCATCGAAGAATATTCGCCAAATGACTTCTGCGCTTGTGGTCATGTTTGAGTCCTCTACTTCGTCGGGGATCTCCTCATAGATCTTCGAGGTTTTTGGTATATGGTGGGCTGCTAGGATATCTGCCAATGCTTGGTATTTGACTGCCTTTTGTGGGAAAATACCATGTCGTATGATGGCAACAGTATTGCCTATGTGGCTATGCGAGAGTTGAGCGCTCCGGGTTTAGTCATAAGGACGTTGAGAGGATTGACTTGCGAGATCACATGTATGGTTTGTCCTTTCACGTAATGCTGGGTCTTCAGAATGGCGAAGACCAGAACGAGGCACTCCTTCTCAATGGGGTTGTACCTGTGCTCTGTGACGGCCATCATTCTGCTGAGATATTAGATGGCCTATTCGTGACCTGCTTCACTATTCTGGACAAGTAGAGCTCCGAGGGTGTGATCCATCGCCCAGACATATAGAAAGAATGGTCTCCCCAAAATAGGGGCCACCAATACTAGGGGGTTCATGAGATACTCCTTGATGTCGTCGAAGGCGTGTTGGCATTCTTCGTTCCAAACAAAGGAGACTCTATTTTTCATGAGCAGAGTGAACGGTTGACAACGTCCAAAAATATTTGATATGAACCTCCTGATGTATGCTAGTCTTCCTTAAAGGCCACGAAGTTCTTTAAGGTTCTTCGGTGGGTGCATCTCAATGATTGCTTTAGTCTTATCCGGGTCTATGTGGATACCCTTCGAAGTTATGACAAAGCCTAAAAACTTGCTGCTGGAGACTCCCAGGAAGGACTTCGTACGATTCATCTTGAGCTGGTGCGTACACATGAGGTCGAACACAGCCTTCAAGTCTCGGAGGATGATCATCTTTAAAGCGACTCTTGACAGCGATGTCATCAACGTAACACTCCTCTATCTTGCTTAGATGCTCACGAAAAATGGTGCTCATAGCTCGTTGGTATATAGCACTTGTGCTCATCAGACCGAAAGTTATGACTGTGTAGCAGTATACTCCTATCTGCGTTCAAAAAAATATATGCTTCTCATCGTTAGGAAATATCATGATTTGATTGTATCCTGAGAACCCGTCCATGAAGGATATGCGCTCGATCTTCCCATTCTTTTTGACGATGGGCACAATATTGGCTATCCAATATGGATATTGTTCTTCACGGACAAAACCACTAACTATCAGTTTGTTGACTTCAGCTTCGATGGCGTTCATGATGTCCGGTCAAAACTGCCGTTGCAATTGCTTGACCGGCTTAGGGTTCGGCAAGATATTGAGTTTGTGGACCACGATTTGGGGGTCCAGTACCGGCATATCTTCGTAACTCCAGGTGAAGACATCAATGTATTCCTGGACGAGCTGTAGTAGGGATTCCAAACCCTCATCGGACAGACTTTTAATGATGAAGATCAGTTTATGGGAGGATTCGTCACCCAGATCGATTTGTATGATTTCGTCCTCAGTGGAAGGTTCTCTTTGTTCGAACCACATCTTCCATTGTGCGTCTAGACATTGGGCCCATGGTTCAACTTCAAAGAGTCCAGGTGGATCCTCGTCGTCTTTTTCAGGGTCAGTTGACACCATGTGGCAAACAATGTTTGTTTGAGAATCTCTCCGATACTGATATCGGAGACCCAAAAGGAAGATTCTGAAGAGTGAGAGTGTAACTCATCTTCTTCATACGAACCTTTGGGGGTTATGGGAGGTGTGACGTACCCCAAGCCATGCTTGATCCTTTGGTAGTAATCCTCGGACTTGCCTGTGGGATCCTGCAGACACAGAGGCAGTCGTCGTCCTTTGCCGTAGTTCAAGCCCCTACCGGCTTTCAGATCGTACCCCATCCTTTGAAAGAGATGCTTGGTTTGAGAACTGTACCGATGAAGTGGTATCTTGCCGGTATCGAGTTCTGGATCCAGTTCCTCTGGGACGGAGGATTAGGGAATTTCAACTCTGTCGAAGAAAATGAGTTTGTCTCCCCTCTTCCTTGCCGAAACTATGTAGTAGGAGTTTTGACTAGGGAGAATTCGGTTCGCTATATAGGTGGTAGTCACCTGTGTATGCAGGTATAGGCCCAAACCGTGCTCAAAGGAATATAGCGTATTTAGATGTACAACATTCGAGTAGTTCAAAGATAGCCCTTTATTGATAAAATAAGGTATCTTGTCTTCCGGAATTACATCGCCGAGAGAAGGAACATTAGCATGAGAGGCTACGTACTCCTCCAGTTCATCCTTTCTGAGATCTACCCCAGTGCAAGTGACGACTTTGGAGGTCTCCTACACAGCTTTACTACTAGAGGTTCATAAGTCATAGTAGGTGCCGGATCTTCCTTCAGTGGTTGACTCGGTCTATGGAGGTGAACGACCAGAGGCTCAGATGCTCTCTTGTACAGTTTCACCATGAGGGGAGAGGTTGTGTCGGGAGCGCTTGCTTTGAGATGGACTATCAAGGGCTCATTTGATGTTGTCCCTGTCTTTGCCTCATCGTTGGTGTCATTGCCACCTTCATCCTGGTAGACTTGATTGTAGAGGGTCGAGTCAGAGTAATATGCCTCGACCCCTTTGAATGGATCAACGTCGACAAATTCCGTCTTGACGATGCCGTAATCGTCCACTTACTTAAAGTACGGGTGCAAGGTTGATGGTACGATCATGTATTGATGTATCCATAAACGTCCCAATAGGATATTGTAGGATACGTTTACATCTATGACATAGAAGGTAACCTATATTTTTAAGTCATCGATATAACATTTCAAGCGAATCTTGCCTAGAGGGTAGCTCCTTCCTACGTTGAAGCCACAGATGGTAGTATTGGTCGCTGCCAGGCGATGCATCGGGTTGCCCAGGGTCTAAAGTAGACTCCACCGGATGATGATGATTGACGAACCGGGGTCGATGTACATTCGGTCTACCTTGATGGCACTAATATACCCTGTGTACCCTGTTGGAGATTGGGATAGACCAGGATCGGATGTGGCGATTGGGAGTGCACCATTGTCGAGGATGTCGTACTCTTGTTGGTATGTCAGTCCTGACCTTATTGTTCCTGTTATAGATTCTTCGAAAGGGATAGAAATCATATAGCAGGACTTGGATTTCTTGCCCTTGGACTTCTTACCTTTGGACTTGGTGGCAGAAGGTGTTGTCTGCTGCATCAAGACTGGAGCAAGATCAGAATGAACCTACATGATCTCCCCACGTAATGTGGTGAGAGGTATCAACCCGATTGTTTTGTCATAAGCTGGCGGGAGATTGACAACCTCCATTATTGCCCGGGGGATCGGGATTACTCCATCCTGGGCTTCTATTGTCGAAAAGTTATGGAACTAGAGAGATACCATATTAGCGGGAACCGTTTTGTCATCGAAATCCAAGGTGAGGGTCTTGGCATGGAGCAGACGCTGAATGTATCACTTCAGTGTGTAGTAGTCCCATATCGCATAATATACGAAACGATGGTAGTGGCAGTAGTTCAGATTATTCACCTCGGCTGCCTCAACCGGGCGCTTGACATCGGGGAGCCGAAGCTTATTTTTTTTCATTAGCACGTCAAAGATTGCCATGACGTAATCATCTTCGAAGGAATAAGTTTTATTCGGTTTTGTCGCCTCTGCAATTTTTTGCTTGGGCTTCTTGGCTATATTGGCGACCAGAGCCTGCTTCCCCTTGCTATCCCGAGCGATGCTACTGCTGTTGTTGTTACTGTTATGAAGGCATTTTTTCTATCATCAGCGATGATGATTTGTATCCCCAAGAGACGGGCATCCTTTACCTTCTTCTCGTCACCGACAAAATTTATGATGAACGTCGTCCAGTCTTTAAACTAAGAGTCTCCCATCCAGAGCCTAAAGGTAGGAAGAAGATTTCTCTGGTAGGTGACCATCAGTGTGAACTCAGGGTTACCGGGGGGTAACTTTAGTGCCGCTTACCTGTACCGCTCGATATACTCCCATACAAACTCTTTCTCTCTTTGTGTCATCGAACGAGGAAAAGACCATTAAAGAGGACATCGCCATGTCATTTCTCTCGTCGTAGAATCGAGCGAGGAAAAGACCCTTGAGATCGTCAAACTACAAAATACAGTTGTCCTGGAGGCTGCAGAACCAATCGAAGGCTATTCCAGACAATGCCCCGACAAAGAGCTTGGTTAAGAGGGCATCATTGTGAGGTAGATGCCCCATTGCCGTCTTGAAGTAAATCATGAAATGACGGGAGATATCTTCCCATCAAATAAAGTCAAGTTTAAGGGCTTGTACTTGGGCAGGTACAATACGTCCCTCTATTCGAGGGAATACGGTTGTCGGATCTCAAGCTCGCGCAGGGAGTCCTGATTGCCTATAGAGTCTAGGTGGGCTCGGAGTTCTCAGACTTCCCGCATCGCTTCTCGAGCTTCATCGACTATGGAAGGAGCGGATAATCCGAGTAGGGGACGATTACCGCCAGCGGGTGGAGCGGTGTCATTGGAATCCCCATTCGCCCCTGGGTCCAGGCTTGATTGACCAGAGGCCCTCGCTGGTTATGGGGACATATTTGCCTTAATTTTTAGCATTATCTGGGTCAAGGCTTGCATTGATGCGCTCATGGTCTACATTATGGCCTCGAGGGTTTTGAGGCACTGTCGATCGTTGGGGCCATCATGATCATCCCCTGCCATGTATGTTGTTCTCACATAGGGAGAAATATATGGGACAGTGAATGTCGCACTTTCTGCCTCAAACTCTTGTAGTGAATTATCCTCAAGAAAAGTTGTCAGCATTGCATCCTTTTCATATTCGGAGGGAACACTACCCCCAGCGTAGGAAGCTACATCCTCTTGACAAGGGTGGCTACCCCCAAGGATCTCTGTATCCATTCCTTGGGAATCACAGTCTTCTTGGAACGCCGGATTGTCATAGAGGTCTGGGGCATTACAACCACCAACTTTCGTAGTCACCTAGGGTCCTGAGGAAGAGCTACCCCCAATGACTGACATCTTCTTCTTTGAGCAAATGGCATGGAAAATACCTTCCACAAGTTTTACTGCCTATCCTCCTTGGACCCGTATTCTTGACCTGCTGGCCGAGAGTGACGGACTGGAGGTGCTAGACTTCCGACCTCCCCTTTTGGAGGGGGCCTTCCGAGCAGAATAACATGAGGCAAAGGAGATTTCCTCTTCCTTTGAATCTTGCACCTGTTCTCCGTATTGCAGCTAGGTGGGTGCACTTGGTTGAAGTCTTTGAAACAATGACTGCCTGTTTGGGGTTACTGCTACTTTGTTATAGCAGTAGTTGATGACGATATTGGCACAATGATGCCCTTGAGAGGACACCTCATATGTCGCAATTGACTTCCTCACTTTGCGCTTGTGATTGATCATGTTTTACAAGTCATGCGAGGGCTGATTCATCTTTGCACCTTCTTATGAGCCCGGATAGACCGAGCACATAGTCTTATAGGTATTTATTTTGCTTCCTGACCTGGGGTTCATACAAGAACTTTTCTCAGGTTGCTGATGGAAGACTCTTTAGACTGACCTAGTCCAATTGCCGCTGCGGGCTGGACGCACTGGTCAGTTTTATACAACTTTCCATCGGAAGCATGCAACACAGTTAGCGGTGCCTGTTGACGGTCGGTCGAAGGAGCAATTGTCTGACCTGGACGAGCTCGTATTGTCTTGGACTTCTTTGCCCAAGCATGCGCCGGTGCGTAGTATGAAGAGTCCAAGTTGACATATTTTTCTTTCTCAGCAAGGCGCATGGAGTCAGCGCTGCGTGAGATTTGATCGAAGACGGAGCTTCTGTTACTGTGATGGCCACATGTAGCCATTTTTCTGCAGCTGGTAATTGGTGCCGCATGTGGACTTTTGCCTACGGCTGTCGACTTATGCAGCTTCTGCTATGGCCGCATAGAACATGCCTCTGCACTCGAACTTTTGGCATCGTAGTATTTTTCTTTGACAAAATAAAGGCGCTGAACACTTTTTTCACAGCCCCGACTGTCGCATAGACAGGGTCAGCCTGGGTGGACGCATAATGTATGTCTTCAGCAACAAGGAGAGAAGCATGGAGCGTATGCGCCTTAGTTGGTTGAGGCACAACGGTCTTTGCTACCCATGTCCTACGGGTCTACTTAGGCTTTTCTAGCCTTGGAGAAGGACTCGCGCTATCCCCGGAGAGCATTTCATCGAACGCTTGTTTGTCGAAGCGCACAACCAGCATTCTCTGGGTGGATCCCAGTTTGGCTGCATCAGACTGTGCCACTGCCTTCTCATCAGAGGAGAATGACGTCCCCAGTAGAGTCGTAATCTTGAACACGAATATCTTCTCATCAGTGGGTATCAAGTTTCCAATACATCCTTCGGGATATGAACACGAAGCATATAACCATGCCTACCTTAGGTTCTAGGAGAAGTAAAATGAAGTATTTAAATAGATAGAGTCTCATAGGGTGGTATCATGACCCGTACCCGAATATTCGGGCACAAGTACGTGGGTACGTCCAGCCTACACTACAACATCGACGGTAGAATATTGTCTAAACTATTACAAATATATAATCACAGTCCATGCAATAATATCTCAACTCCAAAAGGAGAACAATAATATATAATAATGGCAATACTCAATCACAAGATCTAATAGGAAGATAAGGCACGATATGATATAAAGAGAAGAAATTCCAAACTTACAAGTCTAAACAAGTCATGACGACAACCACAAGTCTAAAATATTAATATAATAATCCAAGTATCTCAATGGTCTCCGAAAACAAATCTGGTATCAAATAGTAAGTACTAGCTCACTAAGTAAGCTATAACAATCTAGGTCTCTCCCTCAAATAGTCCATGTTCCTACTAAGAAGTAGGGTCAACCTCAACACCCTCAATATCCTGGGGTCCATAGAATGTAAGACAACAATCCTCCAGACAAACCCCTAAAAATGTTATCTAGTCAGCATAGAACGAGTACAAACACTGAAAGTAGTATCCAATACATTATAGAAGCTATGAAACAGTAAATAGTAAATGAAATAAATGACAGGGAAAGTAAATCGCTTCAATAGGTGTTGAAAAAACAATTCTAGATTCTAGGTTGTTAGGCTTCTAGGTCAATTCTATGCTATTAGGTACTATATCTAGATAAATGTCATATTAGGTCTCTAGGTATGGTTATCTAGTAATTATCAAGTATCTATGATATCTATGGTCATATCTTATATATATATATATATATATATATATATATATATATATATATATATATATATATATATATAATTATAGGTTTCATATACCTTAACACTAATACTATAACTCATACCTTAACATTACCTTGATACTTACCTTAATTACTTGATACCCACATATATCATAAACCAATATCTATTAAATTAGATACCAATACTAGACACAAACCCAATACCTTACTCTTACCTTGGTATCCTAACACCAATAACTTGGTATCTTGGAATACAAATACCTTACACTACTAGGATACCCAATTACCTAGTATACTTTGACACAACTCAAGTATCTTGTTATCCTAACAATACCTCAATACCTTACCTTATACCTTATTCCTATGATACTCCCAAGTATTTTGAGATATTAACTAACTTATACACTAACTACTCTAACTCACTCAACTATCACATACTTGTGCACTGTGCACACTCACTGCATATGCACAAACCCAGAGCAATGTGCTCACTGCCTACACTGGAGTGTGTAGTTACTACTATTGTTGCTAAGGCAAGTGCACAATAGTGCACTTGCTGCCAGTGCTTGCTGCTAGAACTTGCTCTCCCCTCGGATCTGCTGCATACTATAGTTAAGACCCTACAACTGCCGCCATAGACGCTCGAGCACTTACTGCTCGATCTTGGACTGCATAACCCCTTTTCAACTGCCTGCAACATAGGTAAAAAACCCCATTGCTGATGCTATCTCCTTCTACCTACTATAACTGCACATGCAATCCACCAATCCTCACTACCTGCTAGGCATTACTGCCAATGTACTGTACCCTGCAGTGCACTCCCTGGCCAGCAGCAACCTGCACTCTCCCTACTTCTTCTACTTTCTCACTATTGTAAAGCCTAAAATGCAACACAGCTGTGAGATTCATCTTACAATATTCGTATTTTATGCGGATACATATTTTTGTCCTAGTTATTATATTTTATTAGATTTCGAGGAAGCTCCAAAATTCTTAAAATTAAAACTTTACTACCTGACCGGTATACCAACGGTATACTACAGTTTATCGACGGTATACTGTCTGGCAGATATTTGTTTCACTTTCAGAGATATTTTCGAGATATTTTTGAGATATTTCTCTATAAATAGTACTTGAGTTATTTTATTTCTTTCTTTCTCTTCTCTTCTTTATTTTTCTCTCGAGCTTGGAGCTTGGTCTTGAGACCTGGAGTGTAGTTTTTGAACCCTTTCGTGGTGGTTGACTCGAAGGTTTAGGCTGGGAGCTCGCTTTAGGCAAGTACACCTTGCCGATTTCGTGAACTTTTTTTACTTTATGTCATTTTACTTTCCTGGAGCTTTGGTTATTGCTTTTTAGCTTTACTATAATTATTCATCTTGTGTTTACTTTAGGCAAGTACACCTTGCTTTACTATAATTGTTCATCTCATATTTTCTAGCATTATGAACGTCTCGGTTTTGATTTCTGGTAGAATCTTGTCCCGTCCCTTTTTGGTAACTCAGTAACAAAAACGGTACCGGAGTTGTGACCGTAAATTTAGTCCATATTATGATATGAGACTTACCCTAGACTTTACTACCTGTTAGACTTGGTTCTGGTAAATTTTGGGATTTGATTTGGATTTCAAAAATCAGACTTGACATGACTTTAACCATGTTTATCCTTGAAAATCGACATATCGACGGTATACTATAGTATACCGACGGTATACTACAGTATACTACCAATTTCGACAGACTTAAATTTCTAGATATTTTCTGTAAACACTATCGGCATACCGACGGTGTACTACAGTGTACCGATGGTATACCGATCATTGCCGACTTTGTTAACCAACTTCAGGATATTTGTCTTGGCCGGCATACCGTCGGTATACTACAGTATACCGACGGTATACCAATTTGTGGAACTTTGTTTTTCAGAACCTTTCTTGCCTACTTGGAACAGCATACCAATTTATTGGGATCTAGACTTGATATATTTTTCCTATCTCTGGACCTGTATACCGACGGTGTATTGGACTGTACCGACGGTATACCGATCGTGCTCTTTCTTTAGGAATTCTTGTTTTTCGTGATTTTATTTTGATTCTTCTGATTTTTCTTTGGACACACGAAGACTTGACCTGACTAGACATGAACTTACATTGCTTCAGAGGACTTGACTTGACTTGACTTGACTTGGCTTTACTTGATTTTGTCCGACTTTGCCCGACTAGACGTGATGACATGATTGACTGGACTTGATTTGGCATAACTTTACATTGCTTCATCGGACATGGCTTGTACATGGTTTTATTTGGCTTTATCTGGATTGACATGGTTTCATATGGTTGTACATGGTTTTACTTGGCTTTATCTGGATTGACATGGCTTCACTTGGCTTTACTTGGCTTCACTTGGTTTTACGTGGCCTGGTTGTTGTCATGGCATACATGAGTCTGTTTGTGCAATTTATTTTAAACTTGTGTATATTACTATTAGAAATTATTTTGTTGCATGATATGTGTCACGCCCCAATCTTCCGCAAGCTCAATAGTCCCCGCTGAACGTGAATCACCACGTTGCAACGCTCCCGTAGGATAATTGTTCTCATCGGGATATGATATCGTGCAAACCTGGAGTTGTGCTCGCACAAGCGATGTTATCAAATATCAAAGTTATCATCAAAACGATTAAGTTGCAGTAAAAGTCAAGTATTGTGTACCTAGTATACATCAGAGTATATGCAGCGAAGCTCTCGATAGGGTCCAAATAAAAATGCCACAAAGGAGAATGCCACAAAGTCGATGCAACACTCTTGCTCTTTCTCTTGCCCACAAAGGTACTTACCGTTCATACATCATGTCCCGTATATCCAAGCGACATAACTACACCTGCGTACCAAAAATAATGCCTATAAAAGTGGGTCAGTATACAGCTGTACTGGTGAGCGGGGTAACCCACTCGTCTAAACCGACACTAAATAGATAGTGAATACAAACAGTTATATGGTGATCTTTCTACTTGAATGCTAGATTCATTTCATGGCATAGGTATGACATGTTAAGGAAAGCTGTAAAGCCGGTTAAACATTCAAGCATTCAACTCAAGCAAATATACAAGCAGATATATCCAAATCAAAAGGAAACTAGTATACAAACCGCCTAATCAAACCCAAGCAACGCGTGAACCTATTGAACCATAATCCAAGCCTCAATAAACATCCTCAAACCATACCCCAAACCAAGCCTTACTAATCCAATTATCGATATGCACACTCTTGCCTGAGATAAGGTGGTCGCTGCCTACACAAAAATCACAAACCAAACCAAAGCAAAAGCAAACCAACTCTTATCTATATGAAGTCATTAGCCAAGCCATAAACGACTAATCAACTGCAGTTCTACCCGATCTAGACTGAGTACCTAGCCTGCCTAGTCGTATCGAACTGTCAGCACCACGTCCAAGGCACGTTACCATTGTCTCCTCCATGGCCGAACGTTCCCGGTGCCCCGGAGCCTATCCCGTTCGAGGAAACCAAATCCTGTGCGCAACAGGTTGTCCATGACTGATGCAAACACCAAGTAGGTATGACGAGAGAATCGAGCCTTCTTGCCCCACCAAACGATCCTAGCCTCAATCCAACCAACTATCCATAACCATTCTCCAACTTATATCCCAAGGCACTATCTCAGGTTATCCTCATAGGCACAATATCGCTTCTCGACACAATGCTCCAATTTGTGCAATACTCGTCGCTTAGAAAACTCTGTGGCACAATGCCCTAACAGTGGCACAATGCCCTCATGGATGTAGTTGTCCAATTTTGAACCATAACTGCATGCTTTGCTTGACAAAGTGCCCAACTGATACTCATGCACGGATGCATGCTTTCTCGCTCGCCCGCCCGAAGTGCCTCGATGTTCCAACCAAGATGATCCAATCAAGATCCATCTGCCCAACGTAAAAACAACTCAAGCCACAAATCATATCCAACCAAATGACGTACATTCTATGCACGCCACCGTGTAGTGATTTCCATATTCCAATCCAAGTGTTCAAGCTATTACGTGTGTTCCATATTATTAGGTATGAAGGAGTAGAGGAGAAGGGACAGAGCCCACTCACCAAGTCTGATTCCGTTAACACTCTGCCTGCCGATACGGTCGATCCCTTGAACCCGTGGTCCGATGTAAAGCACGATCTACTCAATTGGTATGACCGTGCGAGCAGGCCGTACTCTCCAAATCATCTGACCGATCGGACTAAGGAAGACGATATTATCGCTATAATCCTGCTATCCCACTACTGCTCTGAACGAACACCTGATTCCATCGAACTCGGCTTGCGATATGCACATGAAACCAACTCAAATCAATACTTGTTCCCAAATCCAATAAATCAAAATGTAATCAGCTATTGCCTCATTCAATCTGACTCAGCATAATGCACCGTACAATTGTAGGACATTATATAATATACCACTTAGAATCAAGTTCATCCTCGAACCAAACCAGTTTTTATTCCTTAATCGTATGTCGCTTGCCCAATTAATAACTCTGCTCTATGCAACTTATATTCTCTTGAACCAGACTCAACATCTCGCTCGCGCTGAACACTCGGACAAGTTCTATATTCCCACATCCTCCTTGCAGCTCAATACGAATCCTCATATCGCTTAGTTTGGATCATACACATATTTAAGGTGTCCCTGAAATATATGCAATTCAGCCGAGCTTAGCGATAGCAAATTTGGACAAGTTACAAGGGTATCTTTATATCCGAGTCATTAATTCACTTCACTCCAGATTGAACCAATCTTGACGTTTATTCCAAATCTTATTCGCACATGCATTATTCTCAAATACGATAATTTTTTACTAACGATCTTCCCACCTGACTCAAATCAGTTCGTGTTTCAACTCAATCCATTCGACTATCTCTGAATCCATACTAGCACCATCCAAGATCAATCAACAAAACTTTAGCATGACTCCAATCGCACAATATTCTGCAAGCATCTTTCCAAATAGTATCATCACAACGGATACTACCCCAACTAGGCGACTTACCCAAATATCAACTATGCTCTTAGATCAGCTCAGTCAAATACCTCTTTCTCAATCTTAATACCTCATCGGGTGAACATCTATATTGAGGTTCATGTGATACATGAAGATTACGCCATAGGGATAGTGTCGCCATGATTTTAACGTGGGCATAATCGCCATAATTCCTAGGTCGTGCATGAAATAGTTCTTCGTGCTGCTTCCACTGCCTCAAAGCACGGATATCACCTTCACCTTCTGTACAAGCATGCATCCCAGACTAAGTTCTGATGCATCTTGTAGATCTGAGGCATATTTGTCCTTTCCAGTATTGTAAGGATTTGATCTGAATGAGCCACTGCTTTAACTTCACAAGCTAGTTTCACAGTCGTCAATTCATATGAATGTTATTCCCTTCCAGGACACGACGAGTCAGAGGCGATGCCATCTTCAAAAATCTGCGACTCTGAATCTCATCAGTTGACTTAGGCCATTTTCATTATCGCTTCAATCTTTCGACTGCATCTTCAGCTGAAGGCTATCCCAAGGATCTCTCAAATCCAACACTCAGTCACTTAGGCCCATCTTTAATATACACCACTCAAATCTACCCTCGATAAACTCCCAAATGCGCTACCGCAAGGGTCGTTCTATGAGTCTACAATATTCATCTCTGATTTGGCAGTCAAGTCGCTAGGGTCAGCTATCCTGAAGCTACGCTCGATAATTGTAATTCACCACGAGGGATAGTTACTACAAACCATGCTATATCTCCTCTGCAAATCTAAGCCATAATCCAACTATCTAATCCGTACGAACTTCTGAATCCGAGCACTTCATGCACTACCTCTGATGAATCTCTCAACCAAAATGCCGCTTAACCACCTCGAGTCTTACTATCTATCCAAGCCACAAATAGAGAACTGCGCTAGCTGAAACCGTCTTCCATCACTTTGTCGTTCTGTCCTGAATCCATCAAAATTTCTGAACTGCCATGTTCGAATCCTCGTACTACCATTTGCAATGATCCCCGAAACCATAAACTTGCTCTGATTCTTATCCATATGCCATGTTTCACAGTGCACGTCCAACTTGCTCGAGCAGTACGGTGATTTGCTTCAATGTTGCTCTCTCGTTTAGCTATCTTCAAAAGTCCATCCGCCACAAATTTTTCTCTCGTTCCATTCCTTAGCCCACCTTGATTTCTCTATGTTTCTATTAGTCCATACACTCTCAAGAACTTGTGCACAAGTTCCAACACAATCTCAAATCCATATTGCCTTTACTTGTTGCCTCAATCTGCCTCAGTACTGCAAGTATTAACTTCCAATCTGACTTAACATCAACTAGACTTGCCTTATGACCGTTCACATCTTTCGGAGAATCAGTCCACCATCGTTGCAGTAGTGTGCCAAATTTTACTTCCGCTAAACCTTTGAGTCAAACTTCTCGAGCGCCAATATCCGAAATCCTTCGAGTTCATGCGAATCCATCACATTGCTCCTCTAAAACCAAATCGTGTTTTATTGCTCAACCAACAGCTCCAATGTGTTACCAAAATTTATAGTCCGTGCTCGCTACCCTTCGATTCACTCATCGCTCGCTCAAGCATATTCCAACTGTTTGTTTCTCATGCTTAATTATCTCTTTGCATCAATGAATGCTCTACCGAACTTCCAAATCGTGCTAACGAACTCTGATATTCAGCTTTCCATCTGATCGATCTTAACTTGTTTCTAATACTTTGTCCACCTCAATCCTTCAAATTCCAAATACTTTTTCTATTGCTTGTTCTGTTCTCGTCCAACAAAACTCCCATTTATACTAGTCCATTCTTGATTGCTCAAGTCCAACCATACTTCCATTTGCACAAGTCCATTCTTTATCGCTCAAGTATAACGTATCGAAGAATACCTGAGTTAAATTCTATTGCACCATATACCACTTGAAAATAGAGTCACTCTCGTGCTTCCTCTTTGTCGACGAACATCTATTCTAAAATAATTATTCCGGGGTGATCCTGTCGATCACAACTCAATATTCGCTTGCTCTATGTTCTATTTCCTAACTCAGTCGATGTGAACCAACCAACTTACATTCATGTTACCCGTGTCCAATGCAATAATTCTATTAATGTCTATCCAAAATATTCTAATGCCTTACTCACTATGTGGTATACCATATACCACTTCGAATCAAGTCACTACTCGCATCATAATTCTTTGCACTGATCCAAGATTCGTTCGAACCATCCATTAATTGTGATCCTGCCATTCTAATTTAAAGTCTGACACAAAATTCAGCCAATGCATAAACTATCTAACTCTTCTATCAATCTTGTTATGAAACTTGTGCCATGTTCCATTCTCAATACTTTCAACTATTTATCAAACCGTCCGAAACTTTTATGACACGAGCAACCCGTGCGACTCTCTTCCAAGTAATCTAACTCAATACCCAACTGTTCCATACATTTGCTGTACGAGCAAATCGTGCAATGCTATCCTGATATTCCCAAGCCAAACTCAAACATGCTCAATAAATAGGCCACACGAGCAACTCGTGCAACGCTCTCTATGATATACCCAGCCAAAAATTAAACTTCGTCCAACACATTCGCTATACGAGCAACCCGTGCAACATCCATCCTCGTCCAATATTTCCACTCACAATATGCCACATAACCAATCTCGTCTACCAACCAACTGATCCGCTGATGTAACCAGAATCTCCTGAACGATAAGACAAACCAACGCAACGACACCTCTAAACTTGCTGCACAAATGCAACAACACCCAACGACTTGCTGCACGAATGCAACAATGCCAAACGATGCTACACGATCTATCGAAAACCAATGAAAGCTAACAAAATAAAGAACAACATGCACCCATAACCAACAAATATATAGACTTATTGCATGAAACATCCAATGTGGCACCGAATAGAGCCAAGAGCCAAATGACACGCGAAAGCTATTTAAAGTTTGTGATGAACCCAAGGACAAAGTTCGAGTAAATGAACCGGGCACTTTGATACCAATTTGTCATGCCCCAATCTCCCGCAAGCTCAATAGTCCCTGCTGAACGTGAATTACTACATTGTAGCGCTCCCGTAGGACAATCGTTCTCATCGGGACGTGATATTGTACGATCCTGGAGTTGCGCTCGCACAAGGCGATATTATCAAACATCAAAGTTATCATCAAAACGACCAAGTTGTAGCTAAAGTTAAGTATGTGTACCAAGTATACATTAGAATATACGCAGCGAAGCTCTCGATAAGGTCCAAATAAAAATGCCACAAAGAAGAATGCCACAAAGGCGATACAACACTCTTGCTCTTTCTGTTGCCCACAAAGGTACTTACCGTTCATACATCATATCCCGTATATCCAAGCGGCACCACTACACTTGCGTACCTAAAATAATGCCCACAAATATGGGGCACTATACAGCTGTACTGGCGGGCGGGGTAACCCACTGGTCTAAACCGACACTAAATAGATAGTAAATACAAACAGTTATATGGTGAACTTTCTACTTGAATCCTAGATTCATTTCATGGCATAGGTATGACATGTTAAGGAAAGCTGTAAAGCAGGATAAACATGCAAGCATTCAACTCAAGCAAATATACAAGCCGATATATCCAACTCAAAAGGAAAATAGCATACAAGTCATCTTAATCAAACTTAAGCAACACGTAAACCTATCGAACCATAATCCAAGCCTCAATATATATCCTCAAACCATACCCCAAACCAAGCCTTACTAATCCAATCTCGATATACACACTCTTGCCTGAGGCAAGGTGGTCGCTGCCTACACGAAAAGCACAAACCAAACCAATGCAAAAGCAAACCAACTCTTATCTATATGAAGTCACTAGCCAAGCCATAAAGGACTAATTAAATACAGTTCTACCTGATCTAGACTGAGTAGCTAGCCCGCCTGGTCGTATCAAACTGTCGGTACCGCACCCAAGGCACGTTACCATTGTCTCCTCCATGGCCGAACGGTACCGGTGTCCCGGAGCCTATCACATTCGAGGACAAACCCTATGCGCAAAAGATTGTCCGTGACCGATGCAAATACCAAGTAGGTATGACGACAGAATCGAGCCTTCTCACCCTACCAAATGATCCTAGACTCAATCAAACTAACTATCCATAACCATTCTCCAACTTATATTCCAAGGCACCATCTCAAGTTATCCCCATAGGCACTATGCTGCTTCTCGACACAATGCTCCAATTGGTTCAAAACCACTCACTTAGAAAACTCTGTGGCACAATGCCCCAATAGGGGCACAATGCCCTCACCGATGCAGTTGCCCGGTTTTGAACCATAATTGCACGCTTTGCTTGACAAAGCGCCCAACTGATACTCGTGCATGGATGCACGCTCGCTCGCCCGCCCAAAATGCCTCGATGTTCCAACCAAGATGATCTACTCAAGCTCCAACTGCCCAACGCAAAACTAACTCAAGCCATAAATAAAATCTAACCAAACGACGTACACTCTATGCACACCACAGTGTTATAATTTTTATGTTCCAGTCCAAGAGTTCAAGCCATTACGTGTGTTCCATATTATTAGGCATGAAGGAGTAGATGAGAAGGGAAAAAGCCCACTCACCAAGTATGATTTTGTTAACACTCTGCCTGCCGATACGACCGATCTATTGAACCTGTGGTCCGAAACAAAGCACGATATACTCAATTGGTATGATCGTGCGAGCAGGTCATGCTCTCCAAATCATTCGAACGGTCGAACTAAAGAAGATGACATTATCGCTCCAATCCTGTTATCCCAGTACTGCTCTGAACGAACACATGATTCCATCGAACTCCGCTTGCGATCTGCACATGAAACCAACTCAAATAATTACTTGTTCCCAAATCCAACAAATCAAAATATAACCAGCTATTGTCTCGTTCAATCCAACTCAGCATAATGTACCGAATGGTTGTGGGATATTACAATGTGTAAGATGGATTATGCAGAATGTCACAACCAGATTCATATAAGAAACTATTAGGGGTTAATAACTAGATATTCACTTAGTACATGGCTAGGGATTTTTCTAGAGTGCATGCAGTCCCGGTTATTCATATAGTTATCTTGAGGAGTATCATGTGGTTTATATTATAGAGTATCTTAAGGAGTATCTGGTGTTGGTTTGTGCATATGGATATCCCGGATAGACTACAGGGGCATGCAATCTGAAGGAACTCTAGTAACGTGTTGCATTATAATTATTAGTAGTTAGGATTGTGATAACCATAGTTAGTTAAAGTATCAAGTCGTACTTATATAATTTTCCATAATTTATGGATGATGGTTAGTCTAGGATTTACATGATCATACCTTTATTTTTTGCACTTGTTACTCTATTGCTTATCAGTTCAGGTTATGTCTTATTGCAGGTTTACAGTATTTCTTTTATTATCCTGAGATCTTTTACATTCAGTCTTTACTTTCAGTATTTGTAATGCTTGTGTTGTTGGTTTAAGTTCCAAGATTGGCTTCCTTTGTGGTACTTGCTATTTAGGGTCTGACCCTACTGGTTTTGTATGGCCAGATCTAGTAGCTGCACCGGAGAATCTTTCGTACTTTCCTGAGGATGTTGACCACCATGAGCACCAGATCACTCGAGTGGATTTTCTTACTTCCCCACTCTAATGTATATTCTATTTTGTTGGCGTTTAGCCATCGAGCACGTGTTTAGCTCATGTTTTGGTTTGATCTGTTAGCCTACGAGCAATAACATGATTGATATATCATAGGGTTGATCATGTATGACTTAGATTTTGGCTAGTTTATTTATTTTGTGTTTACTAGCATTATGATCATCTGTATATTATAGTTTGGGATGCTTTACTATTATATTTCAGCTGATCTTACATCTTATTATTATTCCTGTTATTCTTGTGATTGAGACACTAGAGTTTGTTAGACCTAGGCTTGACTATTGATTTGTAGTAGTGACCCCTTATGTCTTACTGCTTCACTGTATATGCGGACTACCGGTGTGCTCTAAGTATACGTAGCTAGCCTTGTTAGTCCCGCTTTCTAGTATTCTTGTTCTGGGGCGTGACATAGTTTTTGTGGTAGCCCTTGGAGGTCTAGTTTTTAAAGATATATGAGGGTTATTGTTGTTGTTAGATGTCTTAATCCTAAACTATTATCCTTGATCCCTAGTTATTTTTCCCCATCCCTGATTCTTGATCTTTTATCTGCTTATTCGTTGATCTATCATGTTCTTCGATTGACTCTTGTGTCCTTAACTTTCCGGAGCACTATTCCTGTTACTATCGGCCAGATGGATCGAGTGCAGTTCAAGGAGGGACAGCATTCAGGAGCCCAGCATATTCTTGGAGATCGACCTCAACATTCAGGGACAGAGTCTTGAGCAGATCTCGAGGCAGATCGGCCGGCACTATCGGACCAGCAGGCAGCACCGGTGCACCCAGTTCAGCCCGAGCAGCCAGAGGGTATTGTCCGAGCACTGATGGATGTCCTTCGAGGTTTCATGATGACCCAGCAATACCAGAGTGACATACTTACTCAGTCGGTCCAGACAACGTTAGAGCGAGGTGGTTCTTAGATCCATAATTCTGCGACCAGCTTCAGGCGTCTCAGTCCTCCATACTTCCTAGGCACAGAGGATGCAATTTCGTCCGATGCTTAGCTGTAGGACACTGAGGCCATCTTGGAGGCAGCAGGGACTCCGGCTAGAGAGTGTGTAGTAGTAGTTGGGCTACAGTTGTTGGACTTGGCTCGTGATTGGTGGGCAGCGTAGGAGGGTTCTCTCACAGCACCGATTCTATAAAAGGTTTTTACTGAGAGGTTCCAGACGAGGTATTTTGACGCGATGGTACATTACGAGCTTCAGCAGAGGTTTAGCAACCTCAAGTAGGAGGGCAGGACCGTCGACGGTTACACGGTGGAGTTTGCGAGGCTTAGTCTCCCACCTTGTTAGCGACTGAGTTAGAGAGGGAGAGGAGGTTCCAACAGGGACTCCATTTAGAGATTATCTTGACGGTGGAACAACATGAGTTTCATACCTTTGACACGGTGATGCGGGCAGCCATAAGGTATAAGTACACATCGTAGAGGATTACAAACCGAGTTGGGAGCCAGAAGAGGCCCAATATTTCAGGAGGATCAGTATCCCAGTCATCAGCACAGCTCTAACGGTTTAAGCCCTGACTATTGGATCCTCGAGGAGGACAACATCATCTTAGCATTCTTCCTAGATGCGCCCTCAGCAGAGGCAGTCATCTTTTTCTTATTCCCATAGTTTTTTCCATTACTGGAAACCTGGGCATATAGTATCATAGTATCGTAAGGCACATGGATTGTGCTTGGTGTATAGGGCATCAGACCACATGGTCGGAGCATGTCCTAGGAGGAACCAGACTGGATCATCATCAGCCAAGTCAACAGCTCGGCCAGTAGTGCCGCAGTACAGGGCACCAGCACCAGTGCAGCAGCGGCAGATTCAGAGGCCTTTGCCTCCACAGGCTCAGGTATTCCAGTAGAGGCTGCAGTAGTATGTGCAGGCCCAGGTACAGACGAGACCTAAATGTCAGCAGCAGAGAGCACCAGCACTCAGAGGGCAGGGTCGAGCCTTCTTGCTATCGATTGAGGAGGCTTTGGCAGCATGAGAGGTGGTAGCAGGTACCATTCTAGTCCACTTTTATTTAGCTTCAGCTTTATTTGATTATGGTGCATCGTATTCATTTATATATGCACGCTTTGCGACATGAGATAGAATGGAGTCTGAGTCCTTACCTGTAAGATTGAATATACTTACTGTTAACAGTCTCATGGGAGTAGATAGTGTATATCCCCCGTGTAGCGTTATAGTATGCGGGAGAGAGTTTCTTGCGAGGCTGATAGAGTTTTCTATGGGCGATTATGATATCGTCCTTGGGATGGATTAGTTTAGTATGAGACAAGCGATGATAGATTGCCATAGTAGAAAGGTTATCTTTCGTGTACCTGGTGGGGAGGAGTTCTCATTCTTGAGAGGTATAGTAGAGTCACCGGTAGTTATATTGATGATAGCGGAGGCCGAGGAGGCACAGTTTCCCAAGGTAGTTTATGAGTTTCTTGACGTATTTCCTAATGAGCTACCAGGTGTACCACCAGTTAAAGATGTGGAGTTCTACATTGATTTGATCCCGAGAGCAGAGCCAGTTTCAGAAAGAGTTTACAGGATGTCACCATCTGAGTTGGAGATCTTGTACCGGATGATTGAGGATTTGAGAGCCAAAGGATTTATTAGACCTAGTACATCACCTTGGGGAGTCTTATTACTTCTTGTTACAAAGTAGGATGGTTCATTGTATTTAGTTATTGATTATAGAATACTAAATAAGGCAACCATTAAGGACAAGTATCCCTTGCCCAGGATATATGACTTATTTGATCAGCTTAGTGGGGGCAATTATATTTTCTAAGATTAATTTGCGGTCTGGGTATCATCAGATCAGAGTCCGAGAGCAGGATATACCCAAGATGGCATTCAGATTTAGATATGGTCATTGGGAGTTCCTAGTTATGCCATTTGGAGTGACTAATGCACCAGCTATATTCATGTCTCTTACGAATAGCATCTTCATGTCTTACCTAGACCAATTTGTGATAGTGTTTATTGATGATATATTGGTCTATAGTCGTAGTGAGAAAGAGCATGAGTAGCATCTTCGCGTAGTTCTTCAGATTATTTGAGAGCAACAGTTATATGCGAAGTTCAGCAAGTATGAGTTCTAGCTTGATCGTATCTCATTCTTGGGACATATTATTTCTGGTGGAGGAGTCGAGGTAGATCCCATGAAGGTGGAGGTTATTGAGAGTTGGCCAATACCCCATACAGTTTAAAATATACGCAGCTTCCTGGTTCTAGCAGGCTACTATAAGCGATTTAAGGCAGACTTTGTTAGGATCTTCCTACCCATGACACGGCTGACGTGTAAGGATATGCGCTTTGAGTGGTCAGATGCTTGTCATAATTCTTTCTAGAAGCTCAAGTAGAGTTTGATTTTGGCTCATATTCTGACACTTCCAGTAGGACCAGGTGGGTTCTCAGTGTATTGTGATACTTTAGGAGTGGGACTAGTGTGTGTCCTTATTCAGCATGGCAGAGTGATAGCTTATGCGTCCCGGCAGCTTCGAGACCATAAAAAAAGTTATCCGACGTATGATCTTGAGTTGGCAGCAGTACTGTTTTCACTTAAGCTCTCAAGGCATTACCTACATGGTGATCGGGTGGAAATCTTCACAGACCACAAGGGCTTGAGGTATATATTCACACAGAAGGAACTCAACATGCAGCAGAGGAGGTAGCTCGAGTTATTGATGGACTATGACCTTAATCTTCAGTATCATCCAGGGAAGGCCAATGTCGTAGCAAACGAACTAAGCAGGAGAGGAGAAGCTTACTTCCTGACAAAGCAGTGCCATATTTTGGAGGATCTACAAGAGATGGGTATCGAGATAGTATTACCTAGTGATATCAGTTTGATGGCGAGTCTGCAGGTTCAGTATTCTTTAGTTGAGAGGATCAGAATAGAGCAGACTGGTAATATCAGGCTTCAGTGGCTCAGAGCAGAGTATGAGTCAGGACGCAGACCAGAGTTGAGCATTCATGAGGATGGGATTCTCAGGTTTGGGAGTCGACTTTGTGTACCGAGAGGAGATATCCGGCATGAGATTATGTCAGAGGCCCATAGTTCTCAGTACTCAGTGCATCCAGGAGGGACGAAGATGTATCAGGATATTCGCCAGCACTTCTGGTGCAATGGTATGAATAGAAAGATAGCTCATTTCATTTCTCGGTATTTAGTCTGTCAGCAGGTCAAGGCTGAGAATCAGAGACTGGCCAGACTACTTCAGCTTTTACCGATTCCGGAGTAGAAGTGGGACCATATTACTATAGATTTATCACCGGTCTCCCTAGATCCCTGTCTAGAAGAGATGCTATATGGGTTATAGTGGATCTACTCATGAAGGTTACTCACTTTCTTCCTTTTAGACTAGGCCAGTCCATAAAGCAGCTAGCTGAGATGTACATGAGGCAAATAGTCAGATTGCATGGCGTACTAGTTAGCATAGTCTCAGATAGAGATTCACGGTTACGTCTCATTTCTGATAGAGCTTACAGCAAAGTCTGGGTACTAGGTTGATGTTCAGTTCAGCCTACCATCCGCAGACAGATGGACAGTCGGAGCATACTATTCAGACTTTGGAAGATATGCTTCGAGCTTGTACACTTAACTTTGGTGGATCTTGTGAGGATCACTTGCATTTAGTAGAGTTCTCTTATAACAACAGCTTCAAAGCGAGCATTCAGATGACACCCTTCGAGGCTTTGTATGGTAGGAGATGCAGATCGCCGTTAGCTTGGGATGACATAGGCGAGAAGCAGATGCTTGGTCCAGAGATGATTGTTCAGTCGGTTGGAGTGATCAGGCAGATCAGAGAGCATCTCAGAGTGGCTCGGGATCGCCAGTATCATTGGGCAGATCAGTTTTGTCGTCATCTTGAGTACTTTGTCGGCAGCCATGTATTTCTGAGAATTTTGTCTACCCGTGGAGTTATCAGATTTGGAGTACGGGGAAAGCTTAGTCCCAGATTTATAGGCCCATTCGATATTCTCGAGTAAGTTGGAGACGTATCTTATCGTCTAGCTCTTCCACCATCGCTTCATGAGGTTCATGACGCCTTTTACGTATCTCAGTTGCTCCGGTATATTCCAAACTAGAGCCAAATCCTGGATCATTCTGAGTTGGTCGTTGGTACCAACCTATCGTATGAGGAGAGGCCCGTGTCTATTTTGGACCAGAGGGAGAAGGTTCTTAAGAACCAGTCTATCTGATTAGTTCGTGTTGCTTGGGGGCATCACTCATTGGACGAGTCGACGTGGGAGCGCGAGGATGATATGCGTACTCGTTATCCATTTATCTTCAACTTGGGAGGTATACTAATTCGTATACCCATGTCCTATCTTGTTGTTGTCCAGGAAACTTCATGCTCATATGAGTTTTTTGCTTGTTTTCAGTTTCGTGCTTGCTTTCTTGGATTTTCTTGTTAATTGATTTTGGATCCTTATGGAAATTTTGAGGACAAAATTTTTCTAAGGAGGGGAAAGTTATGAGACTCGACTCACAGTATTCGTATTTTATGCGGATACGTATTTTTGTGCTAGTTATTGTATTTTATTGGATCTCAAGGAAGCTCAAAAACTCTTAAAATTAAAACTTTACTACCTGACCGGTATACCGTTGGTATCCTACTGTATACCGATGGTATACTGCCAAGCAGATATTTGTTTCACTTTTAGAGATATTTTTGAGATATTTTTGAGATATTTTACTATAAATAGTACTTGACTTATTTTATTTCTTTCTTTCTCTTTCTCTTTCTCTTTCGCTTTCTCTCTCTTTTCTTCTTTATTTTTTCTCGAGCTTGGAGCTTAGTCATTAGACCTGGAGTGAGATTTTTGAACCCTTTCGTGGTGGTGGACTGGAAAGTTTAGACTGGGAGCTTGCTTTAGGCAAGTACACCTTGTCGATTTCGTAAACTTTTTTACTTTCTGTCATTTTACTTTCCTGGAGCTTTGGTTATTTTTTTTAACTTAGACTTGATTTACTATAATTGTTCATCTCGTGTTTTCTAGCGTTTTGACCGTCTCGATTTTGATTTTTGGTAGAATCTTATCCCGTCCCTTTTTGGTAACTCGGTAACGGAAACGGTACTGGAGTTGTGACCGTGAGATTTAGTCCATATTGTGATATGAGACTTACCCTAGACTTGACTCCCTATTAGACTTGGTTCTGTTAATTTTTGGGATTTGATTTGGATTCCGAAAATCAGACTTGACATGACTTTAACCATGTCTATCCTTGAAAACCAGCATATCGACAGTAAACTACAGTATACCGACGGTATACAGATTTCGACCGACTTAAACTTCTAGATATTTTCTGTGAACCCTATCGACATACCGACGGTGTATAATAGTGCGCCGACGGTATACCGATTCTTGCCGACTTTGTTAACCGACTTCAGAATATTTATCTTGGCCGGCATACCGATGGTATACTACAGTATACTAACGGTATACTTATTTGTAGAACTTTTTTTTTCAAGAACCTTCCTTGCCTTCTTGGAACGGCATACCGACGGTAAACCGACGGTATACCAATTTATTGGATTCCAGAATTAATGTTTTTTCCTATCTCTGGACCGGTATACTGATAGTGTACTAGACTATTCCGACGGTATACCGATCGTGCTCTATCTTTAGGAATTCTTGGTTTTTCATGATTTTATTTTGATTCTTTTGGTTTTTTTTGGATATGCAATGACTTGACTAGACTAGACATGAACTTACATGGCTTCAGAGGACTTGACTTGACTTGGCTTTACTTGGTTTTATCCGACTTTGCCCGGCTACACGTGATGACATAATTGACTGGACTTGACTTGTCATGACTTTACATGGCTTCATCGGACATGGCTTGTACATGGTTTTATTTGGCTTCATGTGGATTGACATGGCTTTACATGGTTGTATATGGTTGTACATGGTTTCACTTGGCTTCATCTGGATTGACATGGCTTAACTTGGCTCTACCTGGTTTTACTTGGTTTTATGTGACTTGGTTGTTGTCGTGGCTTATATGAGTCCATTTGTGCAATATTTATTAAAATTGTGTATATTACTATTAGAACTTGTTTTGTTGCATCATATATAGGATGGATTCTGTGGAATGATACACCCAGATTCATACAAGAAACTGCTAGGGGTTAATAACTAGAGATTCACTTAGTACATGTCTAGGGATTTTCCTAGATTGCATGTAGTCCCGGTTATTCATATATTTGCCTTGAGGAGTATCCAGTGGTTTATACTGTAGAGTATCTTGAGGAGTATCCAGTGCTGGTTTGTGCATATGGATATCCCAGACAGACTGTAAGGACATGCAATCAGAATGAACTTTAGTATCACGTTGTATTATAATTATTAGTAATTTGGATTGTGATAACCCTAGTTAGTTAAAGTATCTAGCCGTACTTATATGATTTACTGTGATTTATGGATGATGCTTAGTCTAGCCTTTACATGATCACACCTTTATTTTCTGCACTTGTTACTCTATTGCTTATCAGTTCAGGGTATTTCTCATTGTAGGTTTACAGTATTTCTTTTATTATCCTGAGATCCTTTACGTTCAGTCTTTAATTTCAGTATTTGTATTGCTTGTGTTGTTGGTTTAAGTTCCTAGATTGACTTCCTTTATGGTACTTGCTATTTAGGGTCTGACGCCACTAGTTTTGTATGGCCAGATCCAGTAGCAGTACCGGAGGATCTTTCGTACTTTCCTGAGGATGGTAACCATCAGGAGCACCAGACCACTTGAGTGGATTTTCTTACTTTTCTACTCTGATGTACATTCTATTTTTTTGGCATTTATCCACCGAGCACGTATTTATCTCATGTTTTGGTTTGATCGATTAGCCTACGAGCAATAGCATAATTGACATATCCTAGTGTTGATTATGTATGACTTAGATTCTGGCTAGTTTATTCATTTTGTGTTTACTAGCATAATGATCATCTGTATATTATATTTTGGGACGCTTTACTATTATATTTCAGCTGATCATACATCTTGTTATTATTTATTTTGTTCTTGTGATTGTGACACTAGATTTTGTTGGACCTAGGCTTTACTGTTGGTTTGTAATAGTGAACCCTCGTGTCTTATAGATTCACCGTATATGCGGAGTACCGGTATGCTCTAAGTATACGTAGCTGGCCTTGTTAGTCCTGATTTCCAGTATTCTGGTTCTGGGATGTGACAATAGCAGTGCCCTAGCACACAGTCCCCTCCTCTTTATACTCTACCGTAGCAACCTCACTCACCAATATCACACACACACACACACACACACACTCAATCTAAGCATACTCTTTCTTCATACCAATACACTAACACAAACAAAAATACTAACACAAACACCTCACAAGCACAAATACCAAACATCAAATACCTTACATGCATACTAGTATCACACTACACCATGGTACATCATGATACCCTATTTTTATACCAAAACCACCATGATACCAATCCAAAATCATATGAAACACCAAATATATATATGAAATATATCATGAATATACCTAGAATAGTTAGATCTAGTACAAATAAGAGGAATTGACACGAAGAGGCTCTAATACACCCAAATTACCAAATCAACCTATACGTATCATGGCGTATCATGATACGGACACTAAGTATCCAATTATGGATATTAGAACATAAGCACAACACATAATAGACACCAAATTTCTTATAGGAACACCACACAAATACTTGGTGGACACAAATTTGTAATTCCATCAAATGGCCCATAAAAACACATGTATCAACTTGGAATAGGCTCTCTACCACCTAATTTTCCACCTATGGGATTGGATCTAACTATGGTTAGGTTCTTATAGGTTAAAATTAGATTTCTAATATAAAAATTTGTAGGGAAGTGAATTTACCTATTGGGAGTTGGATCCCAATAAAACTCTATCAAATTAGACACAATGAGGGTAAATTAGAAATAATCCTCCTATCTTGGCCCCTCTCCAATGATCCTCCTTATGCTTTAATGCTCTAGGCCTCCATGAGAATGAGAATGAGAATGAGTGGAATTTAAGTAATTTCGAGTAGGAATTTGTATGAATTGGAAGTGACTTGGGGAAAAAGAAGCTTAGGGAGGAAGAATAAGTAAAATAATATAAAATAAATAGGATTACTCCCCTAATTAGGGCTGGCCACTCATGAAGAGGATTGGGGTTGGTTCAATTACAAGTTTGCCCTCTCCTCTTCCTAATTTGGTTTCTAGATCCATCATGAATGAAATCTTTTTGGTTAGAAGGAATCTAATTAGTTATGGGAGGATATCTAACTATTCTAGAAAGGAATATTCTATCCATGACAACTAGCACTAAATAATTATAATCTAATAACTTTATTAATCATAAAAATATAATTAGCAACTACTAGCAAAATTACAAAAATACTCTTAGTCCTAATTTTAGGTGGTTACAGGTGGAAGAATTACCAATGTTTTTTAGATACCCCATACCTATATCTGATACTTACACCAAGTATTCACTAAACATCAATCTAGCCACAATACTTATTATAATGAGTTACTACTTCTAGTATCAGAGATACACTATAGCTCTAAGACATGAGCACACTTAACCTACTGATCACACACTACCTAGGATACTATACTAACACTCTAGGATAATTTCGTACTCGTATTGGAAAGTTACTCTACCAAATACTCATATTTTTTATACATCCCTGTGACACACAAGAATACATTCACTAGTATGTCAATACTTATTCTAGATCACACTCTAATAAACATACACACAGTCTCATATTTGTCACAGTTCTTGCAGACACATGAACATTGGTTAACCACTCCACTTGCAGATGAATACCTATATACACTCACACTCATGACTACTACACACACAAGATACAATCTACATATCTAAGATAAAAACCTAGGATACACACTAACTTTGTACCTACTGAACACAAGATACTAACTCATACACAAGACACTAACTCATACACATGACACTTATATGATACCCTCATACCAAGGTACTCAAGTATCTCATCTATATCAAATAGACTAGCCACTAGGATGCTCGTATCCTAAATATCCGTGATACTTGAGATACCCCAGATCTTGACACTAAAATACCTCTCATATCTTGGTATCTAGATACAAACCCATATACTAACACCTAACTACCACTCTAGGATACTCACATATATCTTGGTATCAATATAAACATATATAAATACTTCCTACCCATATGACACTAACATACTTGACATTATGATATTACACTAGTACCATTCTACCCATCATACAGTTCACTGATACATAACTACTTTCTAACTCCAATACACTTTCAAATGTATCTACACCCACTAAAACTTACTCCCACACAGTTTACCCCTCTTTTCTCACTTTCTTGGATACTTGCACTCATATTCCCAATGATACTCCCTTACATACCCTACATCAATATTATGCTAATGCACCTAACTGATACTATCATACACAATAATACTAACTAATATTAAACTGATGCACTACACATATCACATAATACTCACCCTAACCTTGATATACCCTAAATACTTGCACACTCTAGGCACTCTTGGTAACAGATACTAACTTCATAACTATACTTGGTACATGGACTTAACACTTTAGGATATCAACTTGACACTAACCTAACCACTAATACACTATTGGTACTTCTGATACCAAGACCCCCACTTTATGATACTCATGAAACACCCACATTTGTACTTTACTTTACCACTCATGCACTCACTCATACATCAACACCCTCAAGTACTAGGTGATACACCTCACACTAGAAATATACATGTGAATACACACCAATGCACAACACTGTAACCTCCGATTTCCAATTTCCAAAATAATTAGATTTTAATTTATTTTAAAATATCAAGTTTTATAAAATATTTTTCCTTGAAATTTTATTTGGTTTTGAACGATGTTTGATTGTAGAAGGTAATTTATAATCTTGTATAAAAATCATTTTTCATAAATGTCGCTTTCTTATAAAATAAGTACATAAATAATAATATATATATTTCTAGTTTCAAATATTTATTGGCTTGAATCATAAAATTATTGTTTTAACTAAATAGTTATTTAAAAGACTAGTTCATAAAATAAAATAAATTTTATTTATTGGGATAGTAAATAAATAAATGTCATACTTTCTAGGACTTTGCAAAATGTATTAATTAGTAGCTAATTGGAAATTAGCTAGCTTTCCTAAAAACATTTTCTGAAATTATAATCTTTATTCTTATTTTTACAAGTTGCCATTTCCCAATTAACTGGCCTACACCCTCATTTTTCCCACATGAGAAACTTTTTTTTTATTTAATTCTGGGCCATTCATTATTGGGCCAACCCGCAACCCTTTAACCCACACCATCTCTCCCTATTTAAGTTCTCCTTCTCACCATTCCCAAGAAACCCTAATCTCCTAATTATTAGCTAGCCTCCACAATTCCCAAGCCAACAAGCCATCACCACCATTTTTGTGTGCTCGTGTCCGTGTGTCCAGCATCACCGTGTCAGCCGTGATGGCCTCGGGTCCGACCCCGGGTGTCCCACCGTATCCATTCATTTTCTGTGTCCAGTGACAACATTACAACCGATTTTGTGTCCGACACCATCTGGACACATCCACCCCTGTACAGTACTACATCAGATTCCCGTATCCACACCCGGACACATCCACTGTGCATCGAGTCCCCGTGTCCAGCCCCGGACACGTCCCCCACAACAAACCCTCGTGTCCATCCCGGACACGTACCCAGACCCTGACACCCAGAACCCTAACCCTAGATCTGGCCATCGCCGCCGCCGACTGACTGTCGGAGCCGACGAACGCTCCTCCCAGCTCAGCCTCGAAGGCAGGGGAGCCGCCTCCGCGTCGAGCCAGTCAACGCCGCCTCACCCGCCTCGAAGCCGCCCTACCCGACGGACCCCCACCGCGCCGGCGAAAGAAACCCTCTCCATCTGAGCCGCCGCTGCCCTCGAACAGACCGCCACCGCCGAGTCGAAGCCGCCGCTCCTCGACCAGACGCAGCCGTCCTCGAGCGCCGAGCGCCGCCTCCTCGACCAGACGCCGCCGAGATCCGCCGAGACGAGCGCCGACCCCGGCGAACCCCGCGCCGACGCCGGAGGAAACCCTAGGTGAGCTCTCCCCTTCCTTCTTCCCTCTTTCCTCTTTCTTCGTTTGATTCTGTGATAAAGGTTTAGTTAATTAGTTAATTAATTAATTACTTAATTAGTTAATTAGTTAATTAGTTAATGATTAATTAGTTTAGTTAATTATATAATTAGTTTAATAACATTTAATTTGTTTAGTTTAGTTCAGTTGAGTAATTAATGAAATTAGTTAGTAATTTCATGTATTAGCTTAGTTTAGTAGTAATCAGTTAATTAAATTTTATCAGTTAATTATTTTTATCAGTAACTATATTCTTAATTAGTAATTAATTATTAATCAGTAGTTAATTAATATAGTTTGGTTTAGTTAATTTAATTTGTTAATTAATAACCAGTTAGTAATTTCTTAATAAATTAGTAATTTGTAATTAGTTTAGAAATTTATGTAATTTGTCTATTAATTAAATATAATTAATTTAGTAATTTCCTATAATAAGTTGGTAATATATATATGCATATTAGTTTTATTGTTATAATTTAGTTATGTATTATGTATAAGGATTTTTGATTGAGATATATACAAATATGTATATTGGTGTATATGTATATATAACCGTATTTTGGTATAACTATGTGTACCTATATGTATATAAACATGTATAAACACATTTTTGGTATATATATATAGTATATATATATATAAAAACTGTATTGATATATAGGTACTTGTAAAACATATTTTGGTATATTACCTGTATATAGTATAGTATTATTTTGGTATGTATGTATATCTATATAATATAAGTTAATATGTATTCTAGTACATGTATACTAGTCTATATGTATGAGTGATGTATAATTTTTCCCATAAATAAAATATATTTCAACTTATGTACATACAGTTAAACCTATTTTGTATACTTTGGAATAACTATATATATATATGTATTAAATTATGGTTAATTGGTAAACCTACTAGATGACCTAGTTGACTAGAGCCATGCCTAGCAGAGCCCCTGAGTTCGTGTATTTGTGATGTGTTAGTGTAGCACCTGATGCAAATGTTGTACTTGATATATTTTTAGGACTGTTGGTTCCTCCAGACGATACTCTGGGACAGGACATTGGTTTTACCAGCTAAGGACCCAAGGCAAGTACATTCTCTGATTAGTTTCTAATTTATGATATCTCCTATGTTCACTGTATCTAGTGTAAATATCTATGTTCTTGACACAGTGGTTACACGGATTGGTATACACGGATCTCGTCATGAGATGTTATTCCTTATTCATGGTGTAGCTTGTACAAGACTTGCTTTCCTTGTTATCTTGTGCATGTACAGACACTGATTCCCGGGGAGATTTGCTACCTTCCTAGGGAATCCCGTGCCATAGCGTACCATGATTGGATCTACTATACCAGTCGGAGGGTTTGGGGAGTACTTTAGTGTAGATATGTGATCATACCCAACTTTATATGCACCATAGCTCACCCCACATCTCACGTCGGGTGCGGCCTGACCATTTACATGTCTCCTCACTGTTACATCGGTTAGCCCTACTAACCCATGTAATGAGTTTACATGCCTCTTCACTGTTACATCGGTTAGCCCTACTAACCCATGTAATGAGTTTACTAGTCCCAAGCCGATCACATGTTAAAGCTAGTACTCACACACTTAGTCATAGGTTTCTTGCTCATTGACATATTGTTTTTCTTCCTGCATTTACTTACAGTATTTCCAGTATATTTCTTTTCTTGTACATTCTCGTACCTATACATGCATCTGGTATGTTTCCATCTAGAACTGCTACATAGTTTATGTCATTTATATAGAACTGCTAATTAGAGATGTACTTTGCTCCTTCCTGACTGGAAAATATTTTTCCAGACTGTGACCTTAGTAGACTGGTTCCGACACACTTGGGGATTGGAAGTTAATGATTGCAGGTATGATATGTTGTCCTTAGACTAGTGTTGTATTCTTTTATTTCTTCAAATTCCTATCGTGCTGTAGTTGTGATTGAGTATGTTGTAAATATTTTTATAGTATTATCCGAATCTCCTTATGGAGTTGGATACTAGCGTGAGATTGTTAGATAGTACTTGACCTAGACAGCGTTCTACCGCCGATGCTGCGACGTAGGCTGGACGTACCCACGCTCTCGTGCCCCTAAACCGGGTGCGGGTCGTGACACGTTTTTAGTGGTGGCCCATGCAGGTCAGACTTCGCAAGTTGTGCGATGTCATGGTAGTGCGACGTCATAGTTGTACTACTGCATACCTACTATAGGATATAGGACATAGGATACTAAGATGAGAGAGGATACTCAATCACAAATTTTTGAGAGATTCCTGGGATGACCCCTTGAGAATCTTATTCCGATTTAAATCTTTTTCCTTGTTTTCGTTCGCTCTCGCTTGTTGTTACTGAACCTGATTCTTGTTGAGCAGTTATTAAATTAAAATCTTGGCATCATTATTGAGTTTGATTCTTGTTGACCAGTTGTTAACTTTAATTCTTGGTATCGTTGTTGAGTTGATTTCAAATTGAGATGAATTTTTACGGACTAGAATTTATGGTATCATCTGATGACATATATTGATGAGGACAGTGAGGAAGGTAAAACGTCTACTTTGGTTATGGAACCTAGAATTTATCGCAGCCATATTAGCTGTGGTGACGAGAACGTAGGAACCTGACTTGGATGTACATACTATAGTTATGAAGCTTAGAGTCTTTCGCAGCCATACCGGTTGGCGTGGCGAGGATTCTAGATAACATGATTATAGGGTTGCATACCTTAGTTACGGAACCTGTCGTTTATCGCATCTATGCTTACTGGCGTGGCGAGGATTCTGTGTGTCATGATTTCTGACAGACGTGTATGATTATCAGGTTGTATCTTAAATTGGTTCTTAAAATATCATCTCAAGACTTATTTATTTCTGTTATTCCAGGACTTTGTTCCACCGCTTTTTTCTTTACTAGCAGTAAAGATACCTTCTGGCCTCAATTCAGTCTTTGAGCTCCTATTCCTTGAGGATTTCTTGTTAAGTATGATAATTAGTGGCTTGTAATTTTGTTTGTGTCTTGTATTAGTATTGACTGTGTTGCTAGTGAGTTGTAAGTGTTACTTAGTTGGGCATGTGAGCAGTAGGCTTTAATCTAGAGTTAGCCCTTAGCATAGTACCTTGTACCAATGATTCTAGGAGAGGTGTCATTAGAGACTGAGAGTTAAGGAGAGTATAGAGTATCAGTGATAGTTCTCAGAGTTAGTATCAGAGCCAATTACCCGTCCTGGATAATCATGATTATGTAATTGAGTGATCTATGTAAACGATTAAGTATCCGGGAGTTGTGTTAAGGATTTATGGAGCATGATGTTCAATTTGATGATTAATATCGGAAATGTTAAAGGTAAGGAAATACATACGCATAAAGAGTTAATGAGGTGTCATGGGTAGAGAAATATTGGAATTGGTAATGAAAGTGGTTAAGCGTATCACAGATTAGTTTAACAGGCTGTAAAAGATTACAGGGGAATGCCTACACAAAAATCGAGATGAGGAACCATACACATACCCATGAGAGTAAATAAACATGAGTGTTATAGAGGATACAGGTGATCATGAGCTTGATGAGATAATCCATTAATGCAGCTAGTGATATAATACCAAGAGTGCTAATGATTCTATATCGAGGATTAGTCAAGGATGAAGTTAATAACAGTAAGCACTCTGTGTGTTGATAATTAGATGATATACCAATTGACATAAATTGGAATCATGAAAGAAAACACAGTTGATGATAACTTTGATCATTGGAGGTAATAGTGTAAGTGATTCGGGCAGTACAAATTTAGTACACAGTTCTAGACAATAGAGGTATTTAGTGCACCTTGAGTATCAGAGACCGTGAGCACTGATATGTACATTGAGGAGTTATAAATTAAAAGGTGGGAATGAATTTTTAAAATTTTCAGAATTTTTAAGGAGTTGAGATTTTATGTTGTTAAAATATTGAGGATTTAAATTTGATTCACTAAACATAGTTAAGGCTACAACGATTTTATAAGTGATTAAATTTTTTTTGATGTGAAGTATCTAATTTTGAGGAGGTATATGCATTTTATTTTAAGTTGATCGGGAAGTTAAACCTTGACGATTATTTTGAGGATTAATTTTTGGTAGATGAGAGATATGAATATTAATATATGATTAGTTGATATGGGTACCAGTGTACATGACTAGGAATTAGTTAGTGAATGTGCTAGAGTTAAGTGTTTGTTAGAGATAGTAGACACTACAAGTAATATGTTAACATGATCCTTCTTCCTTCCTAATGTTCCTTTTCTTTCGCCTTTCGATTGATTGATTGATTTCCTAGTACTGTGGTTCACATGCATGATTTTCTTGTTAGAATATAACTAGTAGTACCCCCTAACAGAGACTGAAATACCATGACAAAAGACACATGACCTATATTTTCTTAAATTGCATGGCTGTAGGTAGAGTTTTCTTAAACCATGATCATTGGGTTTTGACCATAGCAAAGATCTATGACGAGGTTATGACTGACAAAAAGAGACAAGAGGATTAAATTTGTGGATGAGCATTACATTAAATAAAGAATTTAGGGGTTGTTATAACGGAGTTGATGGATCATTGATTTTATGAAAATCGGGGTATGATCGAAATTCGAGGACAAACATTTACTTAAAGGGAGAATTAAGAAATTCACAGAGCCAAAAATTTGAGAGATTATCATTTTATCTATTTGACTGCAAGATAGAATTTTATATAGTATGAATGTTGCATTGAAGATTCTGGAAGCATCGCATCGTTGAATATTTGAGGAAAAAAAAAAATTAAATTTTGGGATACGATTTTTATAAATATGCATTGATTGGATTTCAATTAAAAGGATTGGATAGTAAAATTTTGTATTTAGTTATTTACTCAAAATTTGAGGAGATTGTGATACGACTGGAATTCAATTAAAATATTGAGGATTCGGGTAGTAAAAAAAAAAAAAAATTTTGCATTGGGATAATAAATTCAGAGGATGAAAAAAAAAATATATTAGTTCAAAATTCGGAAACACTATGCATATGGATAAAGAAATATGGAATGAAATGAAGATCATGGTATATTGAGGTTGTGATTTAAATTAAAATCTTAACCATGACAGTAACATTTGAAATCGAAGAAAATAATCGACGTATAGTTGATGTTAAGATAAACAAACTCGAATTTGATGATAAGGATTTTGGACAGGTAATAAATTTTGATTCAGAAATTCTAAGATCTAATCTAATAAAGTTTGTGGAATTTGAAACTTTTATAAATATTAGTTAATGATGAATCACAAGATTGAGAAAAATAAAATGAACGAGGATAAAAAGGAAGGATTATTTTCAGATGGTAGTAAAGACTACTCTTTTCCTAGAAATCAAGAAAGGCGATTGGATGTCTCTTGATTACATTCTGAAGGATGTATTTAAGTTTCTTAAATCAAATTGTCGACCGTATCTTTCGAATTAGCTATAACTTTCATGTCTATATCATTCATTATACTGGGTCTTCCTTGGTTTAGTTACTTTGAAAAGGTAACGTGCATTATTCCAATTATATGTTTTTGTGATCGTGTCTACTTCCCAAAACCTAAACCTTCTAGAGAATTCAAGGCCGAGCCATGATTCCTTCAAGTTATTCCCGTCTTAAACCATATTTTCTTTTTCTTCATGTTTCCTTCTGTTTGGTAAATATTTTCCTTATAGAAATATTTTCTTCAAAGATATATTCATCATTATGAACAACAAAAAATTTTTTCTTTTATCCTAGTCATCCCTAAAATTTCGAGGACGAAATTTTTCTAAGGAGGATAGACTTGTAACCTCCGATTTCCAATTTCCAAAATAATTAGATTTTAATTTATTTTAAAATATCAAGTTTTATAAAATATTTTTCCTTGAAATTTTATTTGGTTTTGAACGATGTTTGATTGTAGAAGGTAATTTATAATCTTGTATAAAAATCATTTTCATAAATGTCGCTTTCTTATAAAATAAGTACATAAATAATAATATATATATTTCTAGTTTCAAATATTTATTGGCTTGAATCATAAAATTATTGTTTTAACTAAATAGTTATTTAAAAGACTAGTTCATAAAATAAAATAAATTTTATTTATTGGGATAGTAAATAAATAAATGTCATACTTTCTAGGACTTTGCAAAATGTATTAATTAGTAGCTAATTGGAAATTAGCTAGCTTTCCTAAAAACATTTTCTGAAATTATAATCTTTATTCTTATTTTTACAAGTTGCCATTTCCCAATTAACTGGCCTACACCCTCATTTTTCCCACATGAGAAACTTTTTTTTTATTTAATTCTGGGCCATTCATTATTGGGCCAACCCGCAACCCTTTAACCCACACCATCTCTCCCTATTTAAGTTCTCCTTCTCACCATTCCCAAGAAACCCTAATCTCCTAATTATTAGCTAGCCTCCACAATTCCCAAGCCAACAAGCCATCACCACCATTTTTGTGTGCTCGTGTCCGTGTGTCCAGCATCACCGTGTCAGCCGTGATGGCCTCGGGTCCGACCCCGGGTGTCCCACCGTATCCATTCATTTTCTGTGTCCAGTGACAACATTACAACCGATTTTGTGTCCGACACCATCTGGACACATCCACCCCTGTACAGTACTACATCAGATTCCCGTGTCCACACCCGGACACATCCACTGTGCATCGAGTCCCCGTGTCCAGCCCCGGACACGTCCCCCACAACAAACCCTCGTGTCCATCCCGGACACGTACCCAGACCCTGACACCCAGAACCCTAACCCTAGATCTGGCCATCGCCGCCGTCGACTGACTGTCGGAGCCGACGAACGCTCCTCCCAGCTCAGCCTCGAAGGCAGGGGAGCCGCCTCCGCGTCGAGCCAGTCAACGCCGCCTCACCCGCCTCGAAGCCGCCCTGCCCGACGGACCCCCACCGCGCCGGCGAAAGAAACCCTCTCCATCTGAGCCGCCGCTGCCCTCGAACAGACCGCCACCGCCGAGTCGAAGCCGTCGCTCCTCGACCAGACGCAGCCGTCCTCGAGCGCCGAGCGCCGCCTCCTCGACCAGACGCGCCGAGATCTGCCGAGACGAGCGCCGACCCCGGCGAACCCCGCGCCGACGCCGGAGGAAACCCTAGGTGAGCTCTCCCCTTCCTTCTTCCCTCTTTCCTCTTTCTTCGTTTGATTCTGTGATAAAGGTTTAGTTAATTAGTTAATTAATTAATTACTTAATTAGTTAATTAGTTAATTAGTTAATTAGTTAATTAGTTAATGATTAATTAGTTTAGTTAATTATATAATTAGTTTAATAACATTTAATTTGTTTAGTTTAGTTCAGTTGAGTAATTAATGAAATTAGTTAGTAATTTCATGTATTAGCTTAGTTTAGTAGTAATCAGTTAATTAAATTTTATCAGTTAATTATTTTTATCAGTAACTATATTCTTAATTAGTAATTAATTCTTAATCAGTAGTTAATTAATATAGTTTGGTTTAGTTAATTTAATTTGTTAATTAATAACCAGTTAGTAATTTCTTAATAAATTAGTAATTTGTAATTAGTTTGGAAATTTATGTAATTTGTCTATTAATTAAATATAATTAATTTAGTAATTTCCTATAATAAGTTGGTAATATATATATGCATATTAGTTTTATTGTTATAATTTAGTTATGTATTATGTATAAGGATTTTTGATTGAGATATATACAAATATGTATATTGGTGTATATGTATATATAACCGTATTTTGGTATAACTATGTGTACCTATATGTATATAAACATGTATAAACACATTTTTGGTATATATATATAGTATATATATATATAAAAACTGTATTGATATATAGGTACTTGTAAAACATATTTTGGTATATTACCTGTATATAGTATAGTATTATTTTGGTATGTATGTATATCTATATAATATAAGTTAATATGTATTCTGGTACATGTATACTAGTCTATATGTATGAGTGATGTATAATTTTTCCCATAAATAAAATATATTTCCACTTATGTACATACAGTTAAACCTATTTTGTATACTTTGGAATAACTATATATATATGTATTAAATTATGGTTAATTGGTAAACCTACTAGATGACCTACTTGACTAGAGCCATGCCTGGCAGAGCCCCTGAGTTCGTGTATTTGTGATGTGTTAGTGTAGCACCTGATGCAAATGTTGTACTTGATATATTTTTAGGACTGTTGGTTCCTCCAGACGATACTCTGGGACAGGACATTGGTTTTACCAGCTAAGGACCCAAGGCAAGTACATTCTCTGATTAGTTTCTAATTTATGATATCTCCTATGTTCACTGTATCTAGTGTAAATATCTATGTTCTTGACACAGTGGTTACACGGATTGGTATACACGGATCTCGTCATGAGATGTTATTCCTTATTCATGGTGTAGCTTGTACAAGACTTGCTTTCCTTGTTATCTTGTGCATGTACAGACACTGATTCCCGGGGAGATTTGCTACCTTCCTAGGGAATCCCGTGCCATAGCGTACCATGATTGGATCTACTATACCAGTCGGGGGGTTTGGGGAGTACTTTAGTGTAAATATGTGATCATACCCAACTTTATATGCACCATAGCTCACCCCACATCTCACGTCGGGTGCGGCCTGACCATTTACATGTCTCCTCACTGTTACATCGGTTAGCCCTACTAACCCATGTAATGAGTTTACATGCCTCCTCACTGTTACATCGGTTAGCCCTACTAACCCATGTAATGAGTTTACTAGTCCCAAGCCGATCACATGTTAAAGCTAGTACTCACACACTTAGTCATAGGTTTCTTGCTCATTGACATATTGTTTTTCTTCCTGCATTTACTTACAGTATTTCCAGTATATTTCTTTTCTTGTACATTCTCGTACCTATACATGCATCTGGTATGTTTCCATCTAGAACTGCTACATAGTTTATGTCATTTATATAGAACTGCTAATTAGAGATGTACTTTGCTCCTTCCTGACTGGAAAATATTTTTCCAGACTGTGACCTTAGTAGACTGGTTCCGACACACTTGGGGATTGGAAGTTAATGATTGCAGGTATGATATGTTGTCCTTAGACTAGTGTTGTATTCTTTTATTTCTTCAAATTCCTATCGTGCTGTAGTTGTGATTGAGTATGTTGTGAATATTTTTATAGTATTATCCGAATCTCCTTATGGAGTTGGATACTAGCGTGAGATTGTTAGATAGTACTTGACCTAGACAGCGTTCTACCGCCGATGCTGCGGCGTAGGCTGGACGTACCCACGCTCTCGTGCCCCTAAACCGGGTGCGGGTCGTGACAAACACTCAACAGATAAAAAAAATTTCTATTACCGAGTATAATACAACTCTAACACTAGCATACTTAACCTAAACACTAATGTGAACCACTCTTTTCATGGCACACTCACTAGTACATCTCATGTATACACATTCTCCACCTAATGACACAACCAAGTATCAAACACCAAAAGAATATCAAAGCTCCATTGATACCCAAACACAAATTTATGATACTCAATTGATACATGGACCCCACAACTATATAAATCTATATATATATATATAAAACATGTATGATGACTTTTATAAAAACACCTAGAATCACCAATTGATATATTACTATCCCTCATAACTCTTATTTTCTGATACCATTGGTACCAATTACTAACTATACTTTGGCACCTACCATAGAACTATTGTTACAAATGGTACTACACTATGAGTTATTTCCTGGATTATACATTGATACCCAAACTTGACACCAACTTGTCTACAAGTTACCAAGTTGCTGTACTATCCAAGGAAGCTGCCTCAGGAACTAATGAAGGTGAAGCTCTATAGGGAACTAAACTAGAGGAATTAGAGATATCTCTATCCTGAGATGGTAGAGGTGATGGAGAAGGCATGGTCTCGGATCTGTTGATCCTTCATCTAGCGACCTTGAGAGAACGATGCAACAATGGTGACTTCTATGCCTGGACCTCGCCATTCTGAAAGAATTTAATGATCTAGGGAGTAAGACACATAAGATAATAAAAAGGGTAAGATGGAACAAAATTCAAGATTTGAATAATTGATGATGATAGAGATGATATGTTAAGAACCAATTTAAGGTAAAATCTGATAATCGTATACGTCTATCCGAAATCATGTTGTCCATAATTTTTGCCACGCAATAAGCATAGATGCAATAAACTATAGAGTCCATAACTAAGGTATGTACATCTATAATAATATTATCTAGAATTTTTGCCACGCCAACTAGTATGGTTACGAGAAAGTCTAAATTTCTTAACTAAGATATGTATATCCAAAATCATGTCTCTATATTTTTGTCATGCCAGCTAGTATGGCTACGATAAACTCTAGACTCCATAATTAGGGCAGACGATTATAGTTTCCACTATCTCATCTAAATACATTATCAGAATATACCTTAATATAGTCCATAAAATTCATTTTGATGTAAGGTTTAAGTTCAATAACAGACAAGTAATCAGCTGAAATAAAGGAAAAGATGAACAGAACCAAGTGAAAATAGATTTAAAATAGGGTTTATAGTAAGATTCTCAAGGTTCATCCCAGGAATCTTTCAAGAATCATAATCTGTGATTGAGTAACAAATTTCCTATAATCTATTAATCATATTCTATTGTAGGCTCGCATTAGAACGACTAAACCTTGGTACTACTACTACATCGCACTAATTGTGAAGACGAGAACTGCATTGGCCACCTTAAAAATGTGTCACGACCCGCACCTATAATTTGGATATGAGTCGTGACTACGTTCAGCCAACGCCGCAGTATCGGTGGTAGTAGAACGCTCTCGAGACTATCACAATATATCCAATAATCTCACACAGTAATATTCAACTCCTCTAAGGAAAGACCAATAAGTGAAACAATATAATACTCAATTACAATTGTCATACCCCAGTACCAAAATACGGAGATGAACATGGTCAGCTACCGCATATAATATACTATACGTCGCACGACGATCACGGCTATAACTTGACAAGGGGGTGCATGCTATAATCAAGTCACTTAGTGTCAAAAAGAGCATATATTGTCTCAATCAGTCAAACAAGAATAGTAAACATAGAACATATATGAAAAGGAAGTAAGGCATCCCAAATGCCCTGGCACAATATTTTAGAAACCAGCTGTACAAAATAAAAAGCTTGCAGAGTAGTAAAAGTACATGACCATGATCACCTGTAGTCTGATTAATTCAAATCATGTAAAGGAAATTAAATGTCCAGATTTATGGCTAATAAGTGTCTGTGGCTAAATGCCCTAAATTATAAAATATGTGATAACGAGCAGGGAAGAAGAAACCCACTCGTGCCCTTTAGCGACCATCCGCTTGGTGTATACCATTAGGAAGGGAAAAGTAAGCTGGATCCTCTGAAACTGGCTCAAAACCTGGCCATGCAAAAACAGTGGGGTTAGACCCCAAATAACAAGTACCACAAAGAAAGCACAAAAATGGAGAAACAAAACCCAAAGAAATAGATAGGGTATAAATATAGGTTCGATATCATAGTTTTGGTCTATAGCTTATCTCATCAAAATAGCCCAACTCTACAACCAAACAAGGACAAGGGCTGAATCATCACACTATGATAATCCATGTCCCTTGACTACTAACAGAATAATATAATCACAACCAAGTCCAGTTATATAATAACCAATCATTTGTACGACTTGCTACTGTAGAGTCTGAGTTATCTCAGATTGGATGCATAAGAGAAATTCTCAGATCGTGAGCTGTTTAGCGGGGCTAACCGAGCCATAGTATTGCATAGCATATTGTATATTATGCACCGGTCCCTCGTAAGGCCACCGTGCTAAGATCATATAGAACATATTATATAATATAAGTATTCAGATATTACCGTCCGCTAGTACGGACGTGACCAATATCCATGGGGGTCAGCATTGCACGTTATGACAGTTGTTTGAGGTGGCTAATGTGCACGATCTAGGGATTTTATCCCTCCCAATGATCTACCAATTTTAGCTGCCTAAATTAGCCCTATTATTATGTTAGGAATCCCATGAAGTGGTGACATGATCAATCCTCTTATATGTCGTACCGTAGTATGGTCCACGTTAGATGTGAATCCACTTTGTTACTTGATGGCTTAAACTGGATTCACCCAAGCTTGATGCAATAATCAATCAAATCTTAGCAACACTTTGGTAGTTGACCCACTTACCATAGCGTGCTAGAGAATTAATATAATAATACCATATGTCGCGTAGTATAGGGGGCATTCTTGATGCACAACCCGAAACATGTAATCTCATAGCACGTAGCAAGTTATGTCAAACCTCAGTACACATTATAATATGGTCGCACCTTAGTGCACCTTATAACACATGTACACGTGCACGTAGTAATTATATCAGCACGGATACAAGAATTGGGTCAGATTACCAAACTTACAATTGGTCATATGAGCCTTATCACATTGGGACACATAGCTCATGTTATGTACATAGCAGGTTAGCAGCTTATGAAATAGTCAATTATAGCACATAGTCATGTCTAGCACTAGGTCGGGTTACTAGGTCCATTCTTTCTTAGGATCAATCACAAAAATTGTCAAGACCAACCACAGAGAACAAAGAAACATTCTAAATAAAATAGCTAAGCCGCATGCACAACTTGGCACATGAGACGGGTGCCGCTTGGACTGTGGGCAACATGCTACCTCAGGTCGCATACGATCCCAGGCCGCATGCTCCTCTAAGTCACATGCTCCGGACCAAAGTCTACTATTTGGGACAAGTGCCAATGTGATGTGTCAGAGAAGTGACTGAAGTGATGGATGTGACAAGCCATAAAGTATCAAAGAGAAAAAACAAAATCATAGAAAGATGTGCAATAGCAAAATAGGGCTATGCGTTCAAGAGAAGGTGGTTGCATACTTTGCTTGCCGCATAAGTCACTCGGCCATATATTGTTCATTGGACTTAGCAAATTTCTCATTCGTCTAGCGAACAAAACACAAGGAGTTCTGTCACTTAGCTCTAGAACACTTTGTGTAATGATCAGTCATGCTTCCAACAAAATGGACGCATATTGGTTGGCTATACGAAAAAGAGTCCATGCCGCATAAGGATCATGCCACATGAAAGTCTCGACATCATATAGTGCCGGCCGCAGGAGAACTTCGTCTTCTCCAGACAACAAGTTCAGCCATGGCAAAAAAGTGCCAAAATCCTGAAAATTATTTTCTTCATAAAAACTTTATTTTAACTCCGAATCAAGTGAACCAAAAGCCAAAATGCTCGAAATAAAGTGATCCATCAACAAAAAAAAACTAATTCCCAAAAATACTATATTTTAATATATTAAAACCACAAAAAACACATAAAACCCATAAAAACCTAAATTTCAAGTGTAGATCCACTCATATCAAGCCATCAAAACCGAAAAAATCCAAGTATTAAAAGTGTTTAGAATCATAATACACACATATTAGACTAATAAAATGCAAGAAAAGAGCAAGAATCAAAAATCAAAAATCAAGAGGTTTTTTCATCTAATGCAAGGTGTACTTGCCTAAAATGAAGGAAGGAGAAAAAAATGAGAGAATAAGGGAAGAGAGAGAAAGAAGTTAGCTTATATATTCTAGGATTAAGGTTTAGACCATGGGTTCACTCATGACCAAACTAACCCAATAATTAAACCATGAGTCTAATTGAACCAAAGAATAGGTCTAGTCTCTATGACATGCAATCTAATCACTATGCAAGAAAGAAATAATATATGTAGAAAAACTAATATGTTCTAAATACGTATATCGGGAACGGGGAGTGACATATCTACCCACCTTAGAAAAATTTTGTCCTCGAAATTTGAATCCAAGTATTGTTAGAGAAGTCGAGACAAGCACGATACTAATCTACAAGCTAATATACACATGTAAGTATTTACACATAATAAAGCAAAGCAATATCACAACACCTAGGTGATCGATGATCACAGAATCCGAGATATGAAGGCGTAAGAAAGAATATACCTTTGAAATCGAATAGGTGCGGGTACCGAGATCAAATATCATCCTTCTACTCCCACATCGATTCTTCCCGAGAGTGATGGCCCCAGGCAACCCGGACAAGAGAAATAGTCTAGTTCTTGAGCACCTTCTCCCTTCGGTCTAATATAGATACGAGTTGCTCCTCGTAAGATAAGTCGGTACCAACGACTAATTCAGAGTGATCGAGGATATGACTCAGATTTGGGACACGCCTACACAACTGAGACATATGAAATATATTGTGTACCTCACGTAGCGAAGGCAGAAGGAAAGATGATAAGCAACATCGCCTACCCGCTCGAGGATATCGAACGGACCTACGTATCGTGGACTAAGCTTCCCGCGAACCCTGAATCTAATGACTCCACGTGTCAGCAAAATCCGCAAGAATACGTGATCGTCGACACAAAATTCTAAACGCCTACGATGATCTGCCCAATGCCGATGCCTATCTTGCGCAACCTGGAGTTTCTCTCTGATCTGCTTGAAAACTTTTACTGTCTTCGTGATCATCTCAGGGCCTAACATCTTTCGCTCACCTATATCATCCTATGCCAATGGCGACCTGCACTTTCTCCCATATAACACTTCGAAGGGTGCCATCTGGATACTGGTCTAATAACTGTTGTTGTACAAGAACTCGACGAGATAAAGATGATCCTCCCAAGACCCTTAAAAATCCAAAGTACAAGCTCGTAGTATATCCTCCAATGTCTGGATGGTTTTCTCTGATTGCCCGTCTGTTTGAGGATGATAAGCGGTACTGAATCTCAACTTGGTGCCCAAACTCAGATGCAAGCTTTTCCAAAAATGTGAAGTGAACCGAGTGTCTTGATCTGATACGATACTCACTTAAACACTGTGCGATCGTACTATTTATCGCATGTATAATTATGCCAACGGCTCTGTGGATTGTCCTACTCAGAAAGGGAGAAAATAAGCTACTTTTGTGAGACGATCTAATATCACCCAAACTCTACTGCGACCGGTCGGGGATCTAGGTAAACCGGTTACAAAGTCCATCTTGATATGTTCCCACTTCCAGTATACAATAGAAAGCAGTTGTAATAATCCTGCATGTCTTTTCTGGTACGCCTTCACTTGATGACATATTAAATATCGAGAAACGAATCGTGCTATCTCCCTCTTCATCCCGTTCCACCAGAAATGTTGCTTGATGTCTTGATCATCTTGGTACCTCCTAGATGAATTAAATATTGGGAACTGTGTGCCTCGGTCATTACTTCTTGATGAATATCTCTACTTGGTACACAAAGACGATTCCTAAATCTAAGGGTCCCATCTTCATGATTCGTCAACTCCTTCCTGAGACCAGACTCACATTATTCTCGTAGCTTTTGAATCTTCGGGTCCTTTGTCTGAGCTGCCTTGATTCTCTCCACCAAAGTAGACTGTACTTGCAAGCTAGCCAAAATCCCTACGTCCTGCGGAAGTACTACATCAATACCCATTTTTTAAAGATCCTCTAATATATGTCGCTGCGATGTCAATATGAATGCGCTGCCTCTCTTGCTACGTGCGTCTGCTACTACATTAGACTTGCCCGGATGATACTAAAGTTCTACATCATAGTCCTTTATCAATTCTAGCCACCTCCTTTGCCTCATAATCAAGTCCTTCTGAGTGAATACATATTTTAAACTTTTATGGTCCGTAAATATCTCTACCTAATCACCATATAAGTAGTGCCTCCATAGTTTAAGCGCAAATACCACTGCTGCCAATTCCAAGTCGTGAGTTTGATAGTTCTTCTCATGATCTCGAAGCTGTCAAGATGCATAAGCTATCACCCTTTCATGTTGTATCAATACACATCCTAGTCCTTTGTCCATTGCGTCATAATATACTGTAAACCCTTTGGAACCTACTAGAAGCGTGAGAATCGGTGCTGAAATTAGTTTCTTCTTCAATTATTCAAATATAGTCTGGAACTCTATTAACCAATCAAACTTAGCCTCCTTGCGTGTCAAATGAGTCAACGGTGCTAAAATCCTTGCAAAATCTGACAGAAATCTTCTATAGTATCCTGCAAAGCCGAGAAAACTACACGCTTCTACTAATGGCTTAGGAACTGGACAACTCTCTACGGCCTTAATCTTCTTTGGGTCTAGTGCCACTCCTACTCTAGAGATAATATAACCCAAGAATGACACGTGATCCAATCAAAACTCATAGTTGCTGAGTTTTGCATATAACTGGTGCTCCCTCAGAATCTACACGACCCTTCTAAGATATTCTTCATATTCCTTCTCGCTACTAGAATAAACCACCATAAACTGATCTAGATACGACATAAAGATATATATTATTAAATCCATAAATATTGTTGGGGCATTTGACAGTCCGAATGGCATAGCTAAGAATTTGTAATGCCCATATCTTGACCTAAATGTTATCTTCGGTATGTCTTTCTCCTGAACTCTTACTTGATTATACCCTGATCGAAGATTGATCTTGGAGAAAACCTTAGCCTTGCTCAACTGATCAAATAAATTATCGATTATTGGTAATGGATACTTGTTCTTCACTGTCACTGCGTTCAACTAACTGTTGTTGATACATAACCGGGATGACCTTTCATTCTTCTTCAATAGAACCACTGGCACTCCCAAGGTGATCCACTGGTTCGAATAAACTTCTTCGCCTTCAGTTGTTGGTACAGTATGTCTAATTCTGATGGTGCCATTTGGTGAACTTTACAAGATATTGGCCCTGCTCCAGGGATTAACTCTATGCAAAAATCTACGTCCCTCACTGGTGATAACCCTGGAAGTTTATCATGAAAGACATCTAAAAATTCTTGGACTACCCCGGGAATCTGCTCTTCTTCTATTACTGCTACTGCTGTAACTCTATCTTTACATCGGTCCCTCATGATTCTTTCAAGGACAAAATCCTTCATGCCTGGGATACTAAATAACACTCTACCCCTATGGTAATCTATCGTAGCATGACTGTCTCTCTGCCAGTCTATGTCTAGAACTACGTCGAAGTTACCCATAGGGAACTCGATCAACTTGGCGGGTAATGAACGCCCATACACTATGATTGGACATGCCACACACACTCTACTAACTTCTATGAACCCATTACCAGTGAGTATATTCAACCTCTCTGGCAATGCCCCAAACTCCAATCCAATACGTATTGTAAATTGTGCAGATAAAAATGAATGTGAAGCTTCTAAATCAAATAATGCTATTACAGAAAAAGGTACGACAGAAATGTTACCTGCCACTACATCACCTGATGCCAAAGCCTCCTCCAACGATAAATTAAATGCCTGCTCTTGGCCTTGTTGCGCTCCTTGTTGTGGCCTCCCTTGGTAACGTTATTATGGCCTCCCTTGGTAACGCTATTGTGGTCTCTGCTAGCCCTGCTGCTGGTCCCTCTGTCGGAACAACTGTGCTTGTGTCAATAATAGACGCTGAGCCACTGGTCGTACTGCTATTGCTGGTCCTCTGTACTGTAATGCCCTTGGTGCTGGTATTGCCGGGGACTGCTGAGTCGGCCCTTCTTGGCTCTACATTATCGGGCAATTAGCAATCTTGTATCCCGGATCACCATACCTTATGCAAATCCTATTCTTCTCTCTACACACGTCTCTAGTATGGCCTCCCTAGCCACAGTAGGTGCAACCCACCTGTGCTCCTTGACGCTGTTGCTACTGTTGTTGCCTCGGCTGCTGCCGAGCTGGAACTGTTGTATTGAATTTGTCGTCCTTCGTGCTGCAGAGTCATAGATACGAATGCCAGGGGATGGTGCTGACGTATGTGGTGCTTCTCCTCCTCCAACCCGAGCATGGACCTCTTTTGGCCTCCTGTCCTCACTGACAATCTCTGCATGGTCAACTGATGCCTTCTGGCTGCTATCAACACTTCTTCATAAGTCTGGTAGTCGTGCCCCTCTACCAGTTGTAGAATCTTCAGGTGAAGCCCCTGTTGGAACTTTATTGCTCTATACAACCCAGTTGCAACCATAGTCGGAGCAAACCTACGCAGCCTACAAAATTCTGCTGCATATCCATATACAGTCCTACCGGCTAGCTTAAGACCAATAAACCACTGTTGGAGCTCATAATGTGCTATAACTCCAAAATACTTAGCCCTGAAACTGTCCCAAGAGATAGGATGCCTCAAGATGACTTCCACTGATGCCCACCAATCATGGGCAAGGTCCTGAAGCTGCAGCCGGACCTGGTCAACTTGCTCATCATCCGGAACCTTTATCGCTGCCAGAATAACTTCTATGTCTTGGAGCCATGCATCTACTGTGATAGCGTCCTCTGTGCCGTCAAAGTATCTTAGGTTAATTCGACAAAATTTGACCGACGCACCCGAATCAGTCCTTCTACCTCTCTCTAGAGCCGTCTGCAAACCCTGACTTAACAAGACATTTTTAATAAGACATTTTTCTCCAATTTTTGAAACTGGTGGTACTATTGCATTGCCATCTAATGTTGCTGCATAGCTATCATTACCCAAAGAATCTTTAGTAATGCCGGAGTGTCTAGTACTACTGGTACTGCTGGTACTACTATAGGTACGGGGATCTCAGGGGCTTGTGGCTCAACATGCCCAACTTCTGGTTCCACGGTGCCAGCTTACTCAACTACTGGCTCTACCCGAATCTGACTCTGACCACGGTGCCAGCTTACTCAACCACTGCCAGGGGAATCTTGTCCGACATGCATGCTGCTCCAGCAACTGAAGAATCCCTAAAGAAAGGACAAGAAACATCAAGAACAGGACGGAAAAAAATTAAGGAAACAATTGATTTGATAGTCAAGCAAAGCTTCGAGAAGAACGAATTCAGGATTTCAAAGGCACATATTTGATTGAGACTCCTATGACCATAACACCCCACAAGTTTGAAAACATAGACCTACATGGGCCACCACTAAATCCTTGTCACGTCCCAATACTGGAATACGGAGATAGACATGGTATGTTACACCATATAAGGTACTATACTTCGTACGACGATCATGACTGTAATTAGACAAGGGAGTGCATGCTACAATCAAGTCACTTAGGGTCATAATGAGCATATATTATCTCAATCAGTTAAACAAGAATAGTAAACATAGAACATATATGGTAAGGAAGTAAGGCGTCCCAAATGCCCTGCCATAATATTCTGGAAACCAACTGTGCAAAATAAAAAGCTGGCATAGTAGCAAAAGTACATGACCTTGATCTGCTGCAGTATGATTAATTACAATCATATAAAGGAAACTTAATGTCCAGATTTATAGATAACAAGTGCTGGTGGCTAAATGCCCAAAAGTATAAAATATATGATAACGAGCAGGAAAGAATAAACCCACTCGTGCCCTTCAGCGACCATCCGCCTGGTGCGTGTCATCAGGAAGGAAAAAGTAAGCTGGATCCTCTGGAACTGGCTCGAAACCTGGCCATGTAAAACTAGTAGGGTTAGACCCCAAATAGCAAGTACAACAAAGGAAGCACAAAAATAGAGAAACAAAACCCAAAGTAATAGGTAGGGTATAAATATAGGTTTGATGTCATAGTTTCAGTCCATAGCGTATCTTAGCATAATAGCCTAACCCTACAACCAAACAAGGACAAGGGTTAAATCATTACACTATAATAATCCATGTCCCTTGACTACTAACAGAATAATACAATCACAACCAAGTCCAGTTATATAACGGCCAATCATTTGTACGGCTTATTACTGTTGAGTTTGAGTTATCGAAGATTGGATGCATAAGAGAAATCCTTAGATCGTGAACTGTTTAGCGGGGCTAACTGAGCTATAGTATCGTATAGCACATTGTATATTATGTAGCGGTCCCTCGTAAGGCCACCGTGCTAGGATCACATAGAACATATTGTACAATATAATTATTCGGATATTGTCGTCTACTAGTACGGACGTGACCAATATACATGGGGATCAGCCTTGCACATCATGACAATTGTCTGAGGTAGCTAATATGCACAATCTTGGGATTTTATTCCTCCCAATGCTCTAACAATTTTAGTTGCCTAAATTAGCCCTATGTTTATGTTAGAAATCCCATGGTATAGTCACATGATCAATCCTCCTATATATTATACCGTAGTACGGTCCACGCTACATATGAATCCACTTTGTTACTCGATGGCTCAAACTGGAGTCACCTGAGTGTGATGCAATAATCAATCAAGTCCTAGACACACTTTGGTAGTTGACCCACATACCATGCCCGTGCTGGAGAATTAATATAATAATATGATATATTATATAGTATAGGGGCATTCTGATGCACAACCCAAAAAATGTAATCTCATAGCACGTAGCAAGTTATGTCGCACCTCAGTGTATATTATAATATGGTTGCACCTCAGTGCACCTTATAACACATGTACACGTAGTAATTGAATCAGTACCGATACAAGAAATAGAGTCGGATTACCAAACTTACAGTTGGTCGTATGAGTCTTATCACATTGGAATACATAGCTCATTTTACGCACATAGCAGGTTAGTCACTTATGAGAGTCAATTCTAGCACATGGTCATGTCTAGCATAAGGTCGGGTTACTAGGTCCATTCTTCCTTAGGATCAATCACAAGAAATTGTCAAGACCAGCCACATAGAATAAAGAAAAATTCTAAATAAATTAGCTAAGTCGCATGTATAACTTGGCGCATGAGATGAGTGTCGCATGGATTATAGGCCGCAAGCTACCTCAGGTCGCATATGATCCCAGGCCACATACGATCCCAGGGCGCATGCTCCAAAAAAAGTCCACTTTTTAGGACAAAGTGCCAACGTGATGTGTCAGAGAAGTAACTGAAGTGATGGATGTAACAATACATAAAGTGTCAGAGAGAAAAGGCAAAATCATAGAAAGATGTGCAAGAGCGAAACATGGTTATGCGTCCAAGGGAAGGTGGCTGCTTACTCTGCTTGCCACATAAGTCACTCGGCCGCATATTGCTCTTTGGACTTAGCAAATTTCTTATTCATCCAGCGAATAAAACACAAGGAGTTCTATCACTTAGTTCCAGAACACTTTGTGTAATAATCTATCATGCTTCCAACAAAATGGACGCATGCTGGTTGGCAATACGGCAAAGAGTCCAGGCCGCATAAGGATCATGTCGCATGAAAGTCTCGGCCGTATATGGTACCGGCCGCATGAGAACTTCGTTTTCTCCAAACAGCAAGTTCAGCCATGGCAAAAAAGCTCCAAAAACTCAAATAATATTTTCTTCATAAAAACTTTATTTTAACTCCAAATTAAGTAAACCAGAAGTCAAAATGCTCGAAATGAAGTGCTCCATCAACCACAAAAACTAATTTTCTAAAATACCATGTTTTAGTAGATCAAAACCACGAAAAATACATGGAATCCATGAAAATCCTAAACTTCAAGTGTAGATCTACTCATATCTAGCCATCAAAATCGATAACTCCAATTATTAAAAGTGTTTAGAATCATAATACACAAATATTAGACTAATAAAATGTAAGAAAAGAGCAAGAATAAAAAATTAAGAGGTTTCTCCATCTAATGCAAGGTGTACTTGTCAAAAATGAAGGAAGGAGGAAAAATGAGAGAATGAGGGAAGAGAGAAAGAAGTTAGGTTATATATGCTAGGGTTGAGGTTTAGACCATGGGTTCACTCATGACCAAACCAACCCAACAGTTAAACCATGAGTCTAATTGAACAAAAAAATGGGTCTAGTCTCCAGGAAATGCAATATAATCACCATGTAAGCAAAAAATAATATAAGCAGAAAAATTAATATGTTCCAAATACGTATATCGGGAACGGAGAGTGACAATAATGCTAAGGGAAATAAGGCACGATAGATTATAATGAAGAGAAATAAGTAATCACCATCCAAGTATATCAATATTTTTTCGGAGACAAATCCGTTATAAAATACTAGAGATATAGTAGCTAACTATCTAGATAGTCTCGAGATGGGGCTCACCCACAACTACTCCCTGATACTCATGACCAACGTGATCAATCGCTGCTACCTCAACCTCCTGAGGCCCAAAGTAAGTAGGGCACCATTCTACCTAATCTCCTAAAAATATTATCTAGTCAGGATGGAACGAGTACAAATACTGAAAGCAGTTCCAATACATGATAGAGACTATAAAATAGTAAATAGTAATAAAATACATAATGAGAAAAGTAAGCTAATATCACGGCATGGCAAGTAAGGAGAAATAAGTAAGCAGGAACAAATATGACATATGTTAGCAAGTAAGGAGTAAAAAAGGGAAGAACTGTAACTATCTAAATGTTTTAAAATACTAGTATCGATATATGATCGATTTAGAAAAGGTACAAGGTATAATAATATCTGGCTCAATCATATGTGAGGTATACGATTAGCTATTAATCACGGTCTACACTACCACACAGTCTAATAGGGTATGATCACATATCAAACTAGTATTTTCCTGCCTCGACTAGTACAATGGATCCAAATTATGACACATCACGACAAAAGAATCACAATGCACGGTCTAAATACTAGCACGATGATCAAGGTCTAAATACTAACAATAAGAGCAACATCTCATGACTAAGGATCCAAAATATACCAATCTGTGTACCAGCGTATTAGGAATCAAGTACTACATCACTTAAAATGTCTTATAGAAGCTATCAAGTAAAGAAAACTATCAGAGAATGTACTCACCTGTGGTCCTAAGCTAAAAAATATCTATCAGAGACTGTATCGAAGTACAAGTGACCTATATTATGAATTTTCAAGTTCAATAGGTGATTTGAACTCAAAACAATTTTAACTACTCTTATTTGAGGTTTATAGGTCAATTCTAGGTCGATAGGGTTTAAACTAGGTAATTATCTATTTTAAGTTCTCCAATACCTATTTGGTTGGTATATATAGCTATTTAACTATTAACAAGTTATATCTAAGTATATATATATATATATATATATATATATATATATATATATATATTAGGGGTACAACTCGGGCAGGCTAAACCCCAGCTTGGTCGTGTAAACCCGTTAATGAGTTGGGTTAGTGTTGAAGATACTCGGGTTTGAGCTCATGTTCGGGTTTAAATATTTGAACCTGATCAAAAATTGGGTTAGGCTCGGGTTCATGTGTCGGGTTGCCCAAAGAACCAAAAATCCGATATACATATAATTTATATATATTGTTTCATACGTCTTAAATAAAAAATTTAAACCCTAAATTTTCCATCCAAACTCTTCAACTCCTTGTCCTAAATCTCATTTTAGTTTGTATTTCATAATTATTCAGGCATGATTGCTATTTGATTGTGTGGTTAATATTACTCTTGTTTAAAATTATTTCAAATATTATATTAGAGCCATGTAAACCCAATGGATCTGACCCAACCTGATCCTACGGGCTTGGTCTTGGGCTACATATATTGAACACGAGGTCGGGTCAGGCTGGGGCACTGGCTAGGCTTATAATTCATCGGGTTGGGCTTGGGTTGAGCTCAAGCCTGACCCAACCCGCCCGAGTTGCACCCCTAGTATCTATATCCATATATAGGTATATTACTAATATCTTAACTCTTCTATATACTTATGTTGGCCTAATATTTAAGTTGAATCTTTGAATATGGCTAATCGATTAAGTCTAGAAGTATGATAAATGATCAATCACCATAAGTAACTTGTAACTTCTACTTAAACTCAGCATTGTCCATATCTGATCTTAAATGTTCATATATATTGCTTCTATATATTGCTTTGTTCGTCTAACATGTATTTGTAGAAAAGCAATGGATATATTCTATATGATAATGAGACAAAGACGATATTATACCAGAAGATTTCTCTGAACCGCCTACGACTTATTTGGAGCCTCGCACCTAGGGGTTTCGCTCTTTATCTTTCCATATCTGTTTATCTTTGGACAACTGCCGACAAGAAAAAAGGCATCTTCAAGTCAGCGAACGTTTCAGAAGATTGGCGTCATCAAATGCACCTAATTTTATATGTAATTTTATATTTTAATTGAGTCTAAGACTTATGTAAGTCGAGTCATACTTGGCAACTAGAAGTCTCAAGTCCACTCACAAATCGCCTACCCAAAACTCCATCCAAAATCAGACTAAATATAACCTAAACCAAACTTGGTCCTATCTAAAATAGGCAAATCGAACTCGGACTGAATTCTGGCCGAACTCGGACCAAATTTGGTCAGGCTATTTTAGAAGAATGGCTAGTTGTAGTATCCCTGATTTTGTAGCCTCCAACGTTTAAAAATTCAAATATTCTATACCGAATTCTGGCCGAACTCGGTTTTAGAATACCCTATAAATAGAGTTAGATTTTTACATTCTTACTCACTCAACAATTCTCAATCTTTCTATCCTATAGTGAGCTATACCCAGATCCTTAACCTTCTCTTCTCCAAGATCAATTTCCCAGCCTTCTATTGCCAAGTGTGATATCGGTTATAAGTCTATTCGAGTTACAAAAGCTTGGTTTTTCAAGTTTTGTCTTTAGTGTTTGAAGTCGGCATGCCCTTCACATCAAATGCATGTATGAAGCCTTTTGAGCCTTCAGATCAAAGATCGAGGTTGTAAGAAGTCAGCATGCCTTCGGATCAAAGCTTGTGATTCACTATTGGTGATTATAGTAGATAAAACTTCGAGCAAGAGTTCTCGGGAGTGTACTAGTCCTCTCAGAGGGAAACTAGTATATATTGCGATGTTTGTGTTTGCTTCTCTAAACTCTACTACTTTTTATATCCGCTTCACATATTGTTATTAGTTGATACTGTCTTAACTGTGCATCAATTTTTAATTGGATAGATTATTTTGCTGTACTCTATTCACCCCCCTCTAGAGTTGTCTTACAGTCATACAATTAGTTTTAGAGCAGGTGCTCTTTTATAAGCTTTAATTCCTAGAGTATTACACATAACAACTGTGAAATTTACCTTCATTCGTGAAGGCCAATCCACAAATAGGCCTCCTCTATTTGATGGAACCAACTACACTTATTGGAAAATACGTAAGGGTTTATCTCAGATCACTAGACTTTGACCTTTGGTCAATAGTTGAATATGGCTACAAAAAGCCTAATAGAATTGTTCTAGATAATAATCTTATAGATAAGCTTAGAGATAAATATACTGATCTAAAAAATAATAATCTAGTCTTGATGTTAGAGCTGTAAATGCTTTATTTTGTGCCTTAGACAATACTGAGTTCAACAAATTATCTACATATACCACTTCGCATGAAGTCTGAAAACTTCTTGAGGTGACTCATGAATGAACTACACAGGTGAAGGAGTCTAAGATAAGCAGGCTGACATAGGAGCACTAGGCATTCAAGATAAAATCAAATGAGACAATCACTCAGATGTTTGTAGAAGCATAAAAATATGCCTCTTGAAGATAGTGCAGTTTTCAACAAATAAACTTAACAGAGGAAGAATGGCGCACTTTCTCCCTGTTTAGAGGATGGCGCACTTTCTACTTGTTTCAAAGGGTGGCACACTATTCAAATAATAGAAAAATGGCGCACTTTCAAGTTGCTATCATCAGTGTAAATAGGCGTACAATTTGCATGTTTACTTTTCCCCCCGAGCATTAAATACGATAAATCTAACAGGCTGGAATAGAAACCAAATATTCATAAGACATCATTATAGCTGGGCTAGGGCACGCAGACCTAGGTTTTCGTTTAGCGTCCCAGTCGTTGTGCCAATTTCTTTAAAAGTGTGTCGTTGTGCTAATTTCTTCAAAAGTGCGCTGCTGTACCAACTTCTTTAAAAGTGTGCCATTATGCCAATTTTTTTAAAAGTGCGTCGTGGAGCAAACTTTTTCAAAAGTGCGCTGTTGTGCCAATTTCTTCGAAAGTGCGCCGTTGTGCCAATTTATTCAAAACTGCGATATTGTGCCAATTTCTTCAAAAGTGCGCCGTTGTGCCAATTTTTTCAAAAGTACGTCGTTGAGCCAACTTCTTCAAAAGTGAGCTTGTATAGGCAATATTTCCAATAGTGCACCAATCTCCATACTACTTATAAAGTGCCCATGCTATCCTAACTAACGGTGAGCAGTTATGAGTGCGTGTCCTACATGCCATGCTTCATAAAAAGTATATAAATAATGTCCCCCATGACCTATGCTTTCCTCGTATTGGAAGCTACGTGTCAAGCAGGCAGCGAGTTTTGCACCCACTCATTCAGAACGTGGGATGTTAGTCCACCAAAAGTACGCGCACAATGGTTAAATAGTACAGACTGTCCAAAGTGCACGCACACTCTAATAACTGCTCCTAAACTCTATAAATACAGGATTGGTACATCCAATAAAGGAGGACGGATATATACAAATACAGATATGCAGAGAGGAAGGTTGGAATTTTTAAGTCTTTGAAATCCAAGAACTGAAGGAGAGAAATAGAAGCTTCTCGTGTCGTTGTTGCCAAAGCTTTCTTATTGTTCAACTCTCCAAGTTGTTCATAGCATTCCCTATATTTCTTCATCGTCGTGTGGTCGAAGGTGTAAAGTGATCGTCCGCAGATCAGATATCTACAGCCATACTTTTCCAGAATCAACTATACTTAGATTCATGTTTAGGATCTTTTTGTACTTTTTTTTCTTATCAATAGTTTGTAATACAAAAGTTTCGTATAAACTTTTCTTCGCAAACAAGATGGAGACACTGCTAGGGACGACTTTCTCCTCTGACGAGAAGGTGATAGCTCAACTTGATGCTACGTCGGTCGTCTCAATCCAGAAGACCTTGGTCGTGAAGTTTGACCAACGAGCATACAAAGAAATGCTCCATTCTAGGGGTAGTGCTAACCCCTCATCCGCACTCAAGTCAAGAAAAAACCGCAAAGTGTGGGTGCCTAAGCCTCGTCATGCATATACCGAAGTTGCTGCCAACAAGAGAAAACGTATTATGATTGACGGGAACTACTTGGTCAATTTTGTTTACCAAACTCAAGTCGATGATTTTGTGGACAACTCCCTTGCGTTAAAGAAGGGATAATATTCACACAACTCATACAATATCAAGCAAAGGGTGATCCAAACCCAAGCTTCTGACTCCCTTGCGTTAAACAAGGGATACAAATCACGCAACTCGCGCAATATCAAGCAAAGGGTGATCCACACCCAAGGTTTTGAGCCTACACATATTGGTTGTAATATGCGGTACAAAAAAGTCATGGACGTCGCTGTCCAGACCAATCTCCCCACAGGCGCAAATGAAATGGTAGTTAGGGAGAATCATTCTCCTAACATCATGATTATGTGCACAGTAGAGGAAAAGTTATGCGCCACTCGTCAGAAGCCTACTATTAGTGCGCCACATCAAGACCTTCGTGCAAAATTAAACACACATAGGCAAACTGCGCCAACTCTGCCCACACCGCAGAAAGTGTGCCAAGTAGGACCAACCTCTTCACAAGATGTTGATTCTGTGCGTGTATATAAAAGGACTGCTAGAGACAACTTTCTCTCATCCCTGAAGGACAAAAACTCAAGATATAACGAATCACTCGCTAATCAAGCCAGCACATCACTCTACACCCAAGGGACCAAAAATGTGCATAGAAGATTCAATATATCTTATGTAAAGAGGCAGAGTCTACCCTCTTTCTCCTCTTCTCTTGCCTCTTTTGATTTACATGCACTTATTGTACAAAAGCGTAAAGAAAGTGACCCTTCTAACTTTATATTGGAGTTTCCTAATTAACATGGTTATAATTGTCATAAAGTTGTAATCGAATGTTGTTGTGCATCACCAAAAAGGTCTGTGTTTGACCGATTAACCTACACTATGTCTCCTAAACCTCGACATACAAAACAAGTTGACAATCAGGAATATGATGACGAACTGCTCCTTGCTTCAACATACATGGCTTTGCATCTTCCCCGTGGTATGAGACAATTAAGATGAAGTTCTTCAAGAACACCCAGCCAGAGGAGATTTGACCAACTCGTCGACTCCTTTGACGGAGTATACCAAAATACTCATTCTCGAAGATGGGACCATGTTCTTCATGGGAATCCCCATTCCTCATAATTTGAGGCTGGGGTAGCAATCCCTCGATTCTTAAACTAACAATGTAGACTCCAACTACACGGCTCTTTCTACCAATCCCTCTGTCATACATAGGGATGTTAGCATTTATGTCGTCGGTGATGAAAAAGACGCTTCTCCACCAGAAGCCACCGAACAATGTCTCAATTTATTAGAGGCCTCTCTCAGGGACATACACACTATAATAAAAAATATGCATCAAATGATGATAACCTAACATTCTGCTATACCAGTACCTGTCTATTTGGCTTCATTTATACCTGCACAACCTACTCTTGGAACAACACCTATGCAGGATAACACAAATTCGGAAGCAGTCTTAAACCAAGAGTCAGCAGTGCTAACTCTTAATCCTCTCAATATTGGGAGTGGACCTCCGTCGGTGATAATACCTGTTCAACCAGGATCTTATCAGTCAGTTGTACCACTCCGACCAGAAGATCCTCTCAAAGCTATCCTGGAGTTGCGTGCACAAGTTAATGTTTTAAAGAACATAGACCAACTCCGTAAGCTGGGGGTGAAACAGCCTTATCCTCTTTATTGGGATAATGTTTCATTCCCTCCTAAATATAAACCCCAATCGATAGTCTTGTTTGAAGGCATGACATCACTGAGTCAATATATTAATTACTTTAATATGATGATGGCTTATCTGCAAAAAGAAGATGCTCTTCTTACAAGATTATTCGTAGGATGCTTGGCCGGCATAGCCTACAATTGGTATCGTAGTTTACCTGATAACTGTATATCCTTGTTTGATGACATGAAGTATCTTTTTCTGTCACGATTCTACGAGGGAGGCATAGATATGACAATGTCTTCACTCATCGATATTAAACAGAAGGAGAAGGAATCCGCTCAGGCAAGCAACTCTGAAGTTATCCCCCGGTATTCCAGAATTCGCATTCATTGATACTTGCAAAAAGAATCTACTACCTATAGTAGGGCTCTTGACGGGTCCAACATAATTTCAAGACTGGACGACGTTCATCATCGGGGTCGAAGCTGCTGAAGGTAACGCGAAGGTGACACATAATTTGGGGTTACAAATGACCAATACAGAAGGAAAGTGCCCCTCCAATAATAACAACAGTGTGAATAATCACAACAACAAAGGAAAGGAGGCCTTGGCAATAAACCTGTCAAAACGACCCACCTCTCCTAGCATAAAAGCCTCCAGAATCTTCCAGGCCTAAGGAGGAATATTCCTTTGATGACAGCGATATCAACAATATTTTTGAATGCTAGATAAAAAGCAACAAGTTGTAGTTGCCTGATATCAAACGACCAAATAAGGCTGGTAAAACAGATGACCAGAAGTACTGCTTATACCATCGGTAAGTACATCATCCTACCAAGTCTTGTTATGTCTTAAAAAGAAAAATACAACGGTTGATAGATGCTAAAGCTATCATCCTATATAATAAGGAGAAGACGGTCACCGCCAATATGGTGTCTCTTCAATTCGATAATTTTCCTGCACAAGAAATCCCAAAACGACGTCATCCCAATACCTCAAACTACGATGGAAGTGGTAAATCGTCCGCCTTCTCGAAGTCAAACAGAGGGTTTGGTGCCTCTTACCACAGATCATGATAAGATTATGTAGATTTATCCCGACCTGCTACCAGATTTGGACCAGGAAGCAGCATCTTCTAATTCAAAATCTAAGAAGGGTAAGAAGTATAAATTATGTAATATGATTTCTTCGGATCATCACTCAGACAAAGATCAATATCAACATCAACATCAACATCAAAAAAATATATCTCTCGAGATCAGATTTCAAAATCTAAACATTACCCCACCAAGCTCTACTCGAGGCTTCGCTTGACACACCGACAATGGTCCATGATTGGCAGTATTCCGTTGTATAGGGTACAATAAATCTTTATTACTTATGAAGGTGTTCCTACACAAATTTCTCCTCCTTCTTCTACAACAATTAGAGCATCAACCTTAACTCAGGTGGTTGAGGAAGATTGTCCCTAATTTCATCGATATAGTCAGCAATTTGTACGCTTGATACAAAATATGGGATACGACTTCCAGAAAGTGGAAGGTTTAACCTTTAACAAGGAACAACGTATTTCTCTACAACTCCAAGGACAGTCCAGCAAATCTCGTAGTGGATTGGGCTACGATAAGACTAGCCCACAAATTCACTCCAAGAAGACGCATGATAAAAAGAAACTCAAGTCTTATAACATGGTACTTCTTTCTTCGATGTCCAAAGAAGAAGCCATGACTGGTACCAGGTCTGGCAAAGTTTATCATAAAACTTATGAATCTGTCATAGAAGATATTCCTGACACTCTTCCTACTTTGCCAATTCATGTTGCTCCAGTCACAACCGAACGTCCTTCGAAGCCTACTACGACAGAGAAAGGGAAGCAAAAGGAAGTACGCTTCGACAAATTCCTGAAGAAGAATGTACCCCAAGGCCTTGAAAATCCATACAATTTTGACATATTGGCACAACTGGCCAATACCCCAGCCCGACTTTCCAAATTCGAGTTACTTCGTTTGTCGAAGGTGACTCATGAAGATTTAAGCAAAGCTCTGATACATGCAGACTCACGCTTAGCTCAACTCAAGGCTTCTGATGAAGAGCCATTAGCGTGTACTCAATGTCACAGCGTGATCGAGAAGATTCCTAATATCACCTTCATGCAAGATGACATGCTACTCAAGGATAATCAACATGACAGACCTCTGTATTATACCAATTACATTGGATCTATTAAGGTAAACCAGATTCATATCGACCATGGTTCTTCACTCAGTATCATTCCTAAAAGCCTACTGAGAGGATTGAAGATACCAATGCACAACCAGTCTGCTACTAGCACTACCATTCTAGGTTTTAATGCTGGAAGGAGTAAACCACTGGGAAAGATATGACTAAAAATTTAGAAAGAAAATCTACATACTGAAGTCACATGCTCTGTGATTGACTCTGACGTATCCTACAATATTTTGCTGGGACGACCATGGATATACGAGCATAAAATTATACCCTCCACCCTACATCAATGTTTCAAATTTATGAACAGTAGGTAAGAAGTCAAAATAGAGGTAGCTGACCTCAACCCATTCAAAGGTGTCGAAGCCTATTTCGCTGACTCTGCACTCTATATACCAGAGTATATGAAAGAAGAAGCTAATCAAGATAGTGATGAAGCTGAAGACACCCAAAAGAAAAGCCTTCGATAATCTGAGTCAAAGGACGTACCACTGGTCCAACTCCTTCTAAGCCTCTCGACATCAACCTGCACAAGTCACCTCCATTGGTCATCAACCTTCGATGCAATGAATCGCCGACACTGGAGAATGAACCCCTTGTTATCGACCTTCGTCGTAACAAGCAACCAACATCAGTGAATCAACCCCTAGTCATCAATTCTTGCCAAGTCTCCTGTCAAGGCTGAAGATCATACTGACTATGTGAAAGATGAAGAAATTTTGTATTTCATGAATAAATAAGACACGAATTTATACTACGTTGATATTAAACCCTTTGCTAAAAAATTCTTAGAGGCTCTTCATCTCTACGAACCTCTGTCCATACGTGTGGCATCTCCATTTCAATATAGTTCATTATATGAACAATATGAGGATGCATACTTTATAGTCCCAGCAAGACAGGACAAGCAACGTCAGATAATTTTTGGCAAAGCTAAAAACAAAAAGGTCGGTCAGACTAATGATTCTGACGAGGATATTGGAAAGATAAAATTGTATCATTACAGCCAACTAGCCAAGAACATTATGCAAAAGATGGGCTATAACTTAAAATCTAGTTTGGGACTAAATTATGGAAAAGGCAGACGGACTCCTTACGTCACTTCTCTTCAAAAGGCAAGCCAATTCTTGAATAAAGAAGATACCAATTCATACTACGTTGATATTAAACCCTTTACTAAAAAATTCTTAGAGGCTCTTCATCTCTACGAACCTCTGTCCATACGTGTGGCATCTCCATTTCAATATAGTTTATTATATGAACAATATGAGGATGCATACTTTATAGTCCTAGCAAGACAGGACAAGCAACTTCAGATAATTTTTGGCAAAGCTAAAAACAAAAAGGTCGGGCAGACTAATAATTCTAACAAGGATATTAGAAAGATAAAATTGTATCATTACAGCCAACTAGCCAAGAATATTATGCAAAGGATGGGCTATAACTTAAAATCTAGTTTGGGACTAAATTATGGAAAAGGCAGACGGACTCCTATATGTCACTTCTCTTCAAAAGGCAAGCCAAAATATACTACCAGTGGACAGGTCATGGTTTGGGATACGTTACACCACCAATAAGTCCTGAAAGTTCAGAATCGGAAGAAGAGACGCATTCTTATTCCTCTGACTCATCATTATGGGATTCTGACGAAAGCATGGGTAACGTATTCAAACAGGCTTTCTTTGTAAATATGGTGTCAACTGCCCCAGATGATAAAGACGTTGAACTATTGGAACCATTTGAGAATGATCCATGGGCACAATAAATGGATATTCAATAGGAGCTTTGGTTTGAGCAACGTGAACCATCTATAAAGACTAAAATAGTCCAAATTGATGTAGGAGAAGAATCTTCCCCAAGACTAATATTTATTAGCAAGAGTCTTCCTGAAGAAAATTAACACACTTTACTCCAGCTAATAAAGAAGTATATCGATGTCTTCGCCTGGAGTTACGAGGATATGCTTGGCCTATATCCTCAAATAGCCATACACAAGCTCAATATTCAGCCGAATGCTAAACCGGTGAAACAACAGCAACGACGATTCCATCTGGATATGATAGATACAATTAAAGCAGAAGTCAAGAAACTCATAGCATGTGGTTTCGTTCGAGAAGAGCAACATCCCGACTGGGTAGCCAATGTCGTTCCAGTCATGAAAAAAATTAAAAGGTCTGGGTCTGCGTATATTATCGAGATCTGAACTTGGCATATCCAAATGACAAATTTTCTCTTTCCATCACAGATGTCATGATCGACAATACATGCGAATTTGAACGTATGTCCTTAATGGATGGATTCTCTGGATACAATCAAATTAAGATGTCACATGATGACATAAAATATACTTCTTTTCGTACACCATTGGAAGTTTACTGTTATACAGTCATGCCCTTCGGCTTGATGAATGCGGGTGCAACGTATCAACGAGCTATGAGTACAATTTTTTAAAAGTATTTACGAAAAACAGTAGAGTGCTATATCAATGATATTGCTGTTAGGAGCCGTCTTAAGGATGATCACCTTCAAGATTTGAAGACTGTGTTCGAATTAATGTGACACCACCAATTTAAGATGAATCCAACTAAATCTTTTCTATGAATCTCCAATGGCAAGTTCCTCAGGACGATGTCGACCCTTCACTCAGTTAATGAAGAAAGGCGTATCCTTTGTCTGGAATTGATCATGTCAATAAGCATTCGACTACATCAAACTATATTTAATAAATACGCCAGTTCTGGCATCTCCTATCATAAGGAAACCATTTTTGCTGTATGTTCGAGCAATGGATCACTCCCTAGGAGCTTCTTGCACAAAAGAGTAACGAAGGCCATGAACAGGCGATCTATTATCTCAGTCGCATGATGGTTGGTGTTGAACATCGATACAATCTGGTGGAAAAAGAATGCCTCACCTTGATGTTTTCTATTCAGAAGACACGACATTATGTGTCAGGTCAAACCATTTATGTCATATCCAGAGTAAATTCTCTCCGGTTATTGATGACTAAGCAAAGCACACTCAATTCTCGTTTAGCAATATGAGCAATATTGCTATCATCTTATGACATGGTATATGTCCAGCAAAAAGCAATGAAGGGTCAAGCGCTAGCTGATTTTCTGGTATCTCATCTTGTACCAAAAACTTTTAAACTGTACGATGACATCCAAGATGAAGTCTTAGAGTCTAATATGGCAATGAAAGATGACACCTGGCAACTATTTTTTGATGGTGCATCAAGAATAGGACCCAAAGGCAATATAGTAGCTGGAGTTGGCATAGTCCTAGTATCTCCTGACAAACTACTAATTCATCGAGCATATTCTCTCAGTGAACCATGTTCCAATAATATGGCAGAATATAATTTTTTACTCATTGGTCTCCATTTAGCTAAAGAATTGGTCATAGAATATCTTGAAGCCTACGAAAATTCCAAGCTGATAGTCAATCAGATCAGGGGAGAGTACGAAGTTTGGCATAAAGACCTCATCCCTTATCATCAAGCAGCAATCGAACTGTCTTTTACTTTCCAAGGATTCTTTATCGAACATGTGCCTCAATAACAGAATATGAAAGAAGATGCTTTGGCCGGCCTAGCAGCATCATTAGTCGTTCCCCTAAAGAAACGATACTCAATTATGCTAATAGGAAGGGAATTGTTCTGTACAAAAAATAATTTGCATGTTGAACAGAGTTACGTCATAAAGTCAACTTCCATGGATAAAGATTGGAGAAAACCTTTTATAGACTACGCTGCTTATGGGATTCTTCCAAAAAATTGAAAGAAGCCACTTCTATTAAAAGGCGTTCACTCTGATTCTACTATGACGCCTCATCCAAAATATTATATCGTCGTTCTTATGAGGGATTGCTGCTACGTTATCTTTCCAACCCTGAAGCAAGACAATCACTCTGTGAAGCTCATGATGGCATCTGTTGAGCACATCAGCCAGGTCCTAAATTACAAGACCGCCTCAGGAGAATAGATTATTATTGGCCCACCATGATGGCAGATGCCGTAGATTATGCTCGTAAATGCAAGTCATGCCAAATCCATGATAATTTTATCCACCACCCAACAGAGCTCTTACACCCTACTGCTGCCTCCTGGCATTTTGAAGCTTGGGGAATGGATATTATTGGTCCAATCAGCTCATCTTCTTCTAGAGGACATTGGTTTATATTTGTAATAATCGATTACTTCTCCAAATGGTCAGAAGCAATCCCGCTCATCGAAGTTAAGACGTCCAATGTAATTAACTTCGTCAAACACCATGTTATCTATCGTTTCTGTGATCCCGGAGGATAATATATGACAATGGGCCATAATTCGCCAGTCAAGCATTTTATCGGTTCTGTGACAAAAATTAAATCCAGAATGTAGCATCTACGACCTATAATCCAGCAGTCAACGACTTAGTGGAAGCCTTCAACATGACCATAATCAAACTCCTTAAAAATTTTGTCTCATCCAACAAAATCGATTGGAATAAGAAACTTGGGGAGTGTTTATGGGCTTATCGTACGATAATTCAAACTCTAATTGGTTGTACACCATTCTCTTTAGTCTATGGATGTGAAGCAGTTCTTTCGCTCAAAATCCAGATATCTTCTCTAATAATAGCTATTGCTAATAAGCTAACAGTAAAGAATAATGATCGATTGTGCCTACAAGAATTAGAAGCATTGGATAAAAAGCGCATGTAGGTTCAACAACGTATTGACCTATATCAAGGACGCATTTTTAGAGCTTTTAATCGAAAATTCAAGGAAAGAATATTCCAGGTCGGTGAATTAGTCCTTTCAGTAAGGAGACCAATGATCACAACCCATAAGAGAAAAGGCAAATTCCAAGCTAAATAGAAAGGTCCTTATGTGGTGGAGACAGTATTCTCCAACGGAGCCTACAGACTCGCTAAGCCTAATGGAGATTTCATAATGATGCCTATCAATGGCAAATTCCTCAAGAAGTATTATGTCTAAGCACAACATATTCCTCTCCATGTCCAGCAGATTACAATAAGATATACAACAAATACATCTATAATCCCCAGCAACTCGTAGCCTGCACGGCCCCTTGAATAAGTGTAATGTGATACATGTCCATATTAGCTCTGAATCATATTCCATTTATTATCCCCTAAAGAGAAGACAATAGTTTGCCCTTGAACTACTCTTTCTTCTCTTCCCCAGCGGAGTAAACTAGGGAGCTATCACGTATATATCACCTCTGATAGTATTGCATCCTGCAAAATTTGTCATTTATACTCAGCATGATTATGCCTTGAGTGATAAATCTACCAAATTTTTTCACACAAATTATTTGCCATGTCCATAATACCTCTGAGTAGATATATACTCAATCGGTTTCGATTTGAAAATATCACTAAGGTAAAACAAAATTTCTTCATTGATGAAAAATAAAAAAAGGACAATACAAATACTTAGGAAGAGAATGGGTCAAAATCTTCCAAATTATTTACAAACATTGCAAGAGCATGCAGAACACAAACGTCTGATGATGCAAGCCGTCTACGTAGAGCTTCTATTTTGGCCTGTTCTTTTTGTTTTTCCAAATCAACAGAAGGATGGCGGGAATCAGTGATCTCATTCTGGAGTAGGGTAAGGCCATCTAGTAAAGGGTTAACAAGTTCTTGAAGAAAGTTCGTCCTACAGGTTTCTTTCTTTTCCTCGGCAAGGGGGCAGTCCAAGAGCAGTAAAGGCGCAACCAGACTTAGATATAATGGATGAAAGAATAGTCGATTCAGCAGACTTCCTTTCCTCCTTTAAAGACTCATTTTGGGAAGCCATCAGCAAACTCAAATGAAGAATGTTAAAATTGAGTAAGCCAACTCTCTTATTTATAAACGAGTAGAATGACAGTTTGAATTTCACCACATGATTCATCATCCCACTATTCCTGAAGGAAGACGACGGTTCAGATCTCCATATACGAATCATAAAGGGTGCAACAGTTTATTCCCCAAAGCGAAGAGCAGAATACAAAATATAAAACTGTTTGGTATATTGGTCCGAGGACTCCCATGTGCGCTCATTTGTCTGATTGATAGAAAATGTTGCATAGTACATATGACCAGACAATTTGCAGAAAAAATTATAAAAGTGCACGCGGCAAACCATACCGTGCACACAAAACCTAATTTTCTTTAAGTACATATTTGTGCGCTTAACAGTAAGATGACAGGGGAAAGCAACATATTCAGTCTTTTTGGATGCACGTCCTCCCGAAAACAAAGACAACCAAAGTCTTCAGTCAGCAACACACATACAGCACAATAAAGTCAAGCTAAAATTTTATTGATACTTAATCATGATTACATATGATGGAGAGCTATCACACCTAGATTTTTATTCTAAAAATTATGATTATATATATGGAAAATCTATTACATCCAGATTTTTATATAATGGAGATTTATCACAGAGCCATCCCCATCTCTGTGCTTTGTCTACTACCGATGCAGATAAATTAAGGCATAAAAGAAATGAGCTCCTCAGTGCAAACCACAGTACAGGAAAAAGAAATCTGTGCCGTAGACAAGTGGGGATGCTACACAGGACTGGGCCTGTTTAAATTAGCACGGACCCATTTATGTCTTGACTTGATGGAGGACTTGGCGAGTCAAACGGAAGTTGTTCCGCTATCACCATCCAGCGCCACCACTAGAAGTCCCAGTTGGGATTCAACCCCAACCCTGTAATCAGCACAGGGGCCATTTAAGAGAGTAATTCCAGCAAGCTGGGTTTGAAGACAACAAACAGTCTTCTGGGTAATTCATCAATTCAACATGAACGACGAAGCCTATGATATCCTTCCATGCTCTATTACACAAAGAACTCAACGGCTACGAGCGCCAAACTAGTCTCTCACCCATCGTTGAGAAGTATATCCTCTTACGTCTTCTCGGTGGCCTACAAAGCCAGTAGTGCCATATTATTTTGGTCATCTCCTTAGACTCACACCTAACAATTATCACAGCAAGAAGGAGATAAGTCTGGGAGTGTTGGTGAAATTTTTCTCTTATTTATAGGAGAAGACATGCCAAGTGTGACAAAGCTCTTAAAAATTATTCCTAAAAAAGCTGCATGCATCTCCTTAAAAGCTGCCTGTATCTCCTTAAAGACTGAGTTAAACCAAGGAACAAGTCAAAACTCAATAAATTGACAAGATACGTACATGTCATACCTACAACTCCGTCAATAATCTGTTGGGATTCTGGACAAAGTACACGCACAAATATCTCAACAACATTTATGCTTTTAATTCAAAGTATTTTGAATTCATTTGAACAAATTCAAAAATTTGAAGGGGGTCTTGTAGAAGCATAAAAATGTGCCTCTTGAAGATGACACAGTTTTCTACAAATAAACTTAACAGAGGAAGAATGACGCACTTTCTCTCTATTTAGAGGATGGCGCACTTTCTACTTCTTTCAAAGGGTGGCGCACTATTCAGAGAACAGAAAAGTGGCACACTTTCAAGTTGCTTTCATCAGTGTAGACAAGCGTACAATTTGCATGTTTGCTTTTTTACCCGAGCAATAAATACGATGAATCTGACAGGCTGGAACAAAAATCGAAGAGTCAGAAGTTATTATTACAGCTGAGTTGCGGCACGTAGACCCAGGTTGTTGTTTAGTGACCCAATCGTTGTGCCAATTTCTTCAAAAGTGTGCTGCTGTACCAATTTTTTCAAAAGTGCGCCATTGTGCCAATTTCTTCAAAAGTGCGCCGTTAAGCCAATTTCTTCAAAAGTGTGCTGCTATGCCAATTTTTTCAAAAGTGCGTCGTTGTGCCAATTTCTTTAAAAGTACGTCGTTGAGACAACTTTTTCAAAAGTGCGCTTGTGTTATGAACCGTACCCGGTATAAGGGCACGAGTATGTGGGTACGTCCAGCCTACGCCGCAGCATCAGTAGTAGAATATTGTCTAGGTCAACAATACTATCTAAATATCTCACACAATATATATAATGTACCTGTCATGCTATCTCAACTCCAAATAGAGGACAATATGATAATATGATAATGGTAAACAATACTCAATCACAATAACAAACTAGAGAAAGATATAGCACGATATGAGATAGAAGAAAAGAAATAAAGTCACAATACATCACAAGTTCACGTCTAATCCCAACACAAGACATCAAATAATAATATAATGCCAAAGTATCTAACTGACATATACAATATCATGAATAAACTAACTATGCCTCATCAACTGCTGGTACTAAATTAACAGGCTCGACGGGTGATAACTCAACTGGCTTGCCATCCTATGGCCCGTAGTGCGTAGGATACCAGTCCTCTAATGAATCATCTGAAAAATATATCCAGTCAGAATTGGAGCAAAGTACAACCCAAATAGCAGTTCCAATAATTGACAGAAACTATGAAAGAAGAATAGCAAAGAAAATAAATAATAGAAGTAACTGAACTAACATATATCATGAGAAAGAGCATCATGGTAAATAATGGCAAGAACTGAGAACAATATGGTGAGGAACAATAATATAATGAACTAGGATAAAGGAAACAATATATATATAAATGTGCGTTAAAATATTAGTAAGATAATATGATCGGTTTGGGCCTAACAAGGGCTATATATAAAAGGTGAGCTAGCGTGATCACGCGTGAGTTGCATGATCTGCTAACTATCGCAGGCTACACTAAATCATGGGCTATAAGGTATGATCTCATATCCACTAATACTTCCCCATTCCCCCGACTAGTACACAGATCCAAATCACGATACGTTATAACACATATATCATACTGCACGGTCTATAATATCATGCACTATGATCACGGTCTATATAATAACTAAGATATCATGATAATCACTGAGTATTCATGAAACATGACACGACGATCACTAAGTCATCACGATAATATCTTTTGACCAAGATCCATGTATACTAATCCATGAAACTATTGGGTTAGGAATCAAATATCTTAATACTAAATACATGAAACAAAGGCTATCAAATAAGAAAACTATTAGAGAATATACTCGCCTGTGGTCTTGAGCAAATGATATATCTCGATATCCAAGCTGGTGTGACACACACCTATATATGATTATCATGTCAATGGTTGTAAAAAAGTGATAAATGAACTAAAATATGCTGAAATATGATTTCTAGGCCATTTCTAGGTCATACTAGTCAAACTAGGTTAGTACCTTGATTAGAGTTCAAAAATACCTATAAAGTTGGTTTAAAAGGTCATATTAACTAACACCATAATAATTCTAGGGTTTCTAAATCATACTAGTAAGTCTAAAGGTACTAGATATCATATAACTATATAACCCATACCTTGACCCATATCCTACTAGTACCCCATTACCTTAACTTGGAATCCATACTATATATATATATATATATATATATATATATATATATATATATATATATATATATATATATATATACATATATGCATATTCATATGCACTATTATCTAGTAGTATCTTAGTTTAACTTAATATCTAACTTAGAACAAATACCTCATAACCTAACCCAATAACTATATTTAGATATCTGGTTATTTAAGCCATACTATATCTAGTAATCTAATACTTAGACACTAGCATACTTCCTAGGGTACTCACCCATGCCATCAGTCACTCACACACCTACACACACAAATACTCTAAATTGAACACTCACTCCCCACTACTCACCTTGTCATTGCTGCTACTGCTCAAATGATGACAGTGCACATCAATGTGTGCACTATTGTTGTTGCTGAAGCCAATGCTTCTTGCCACAGTAGCTAATAACTACCTGGCACACTAGTACTATAACTGAACCTGTACCCAACTTTAAGGTAGCACTAATACCCTGGTAACTTGAATTCTCACTACTTACTAATACCCCATTCTCAAAACCAAGCCAACAATACCTACACCATCACCCTTGCCAATACCAACATCAAAACCAAACCAATTTCCTTATATCGTACTGTTATACATATCAGACAGTGCACTACACTGCGTGCACTGGATAGTGCCCTCCCCTCTCTACCTGCTGAACATGAACCTGACCCCTTGTGCACACCCATCAAGCTTCTCTTTAATACTACTATTGACACCAAATGAAGTGTGGCACTTGCCCACTACAACCTGTCTGCACACAGACACAACACCACCGTGCTACTGCAACTTGCAGTGCATACTGCCACCTGCTCCTCCACTTCCATGTTTCACACCATCTTCCTGATACACAGACACCAACTCACTCTCACACACCCACAAACACCCTGGGTACACACCCAGATATAAATAACTCACACACACAGCACACATACACTAATGCTACTAACCCAACTGGACATGCTCGAGCCACACACACATATCTGCACACCTACAGCAGCTATAGTTGCTGTTGTTGCCTGTATCCTAAGTTAACCCCCCTAACCTACACAAACAGTCCACTCATATCACCATTCCTTTCATTCTATCACCTGATGCCTCAAGCACACACAACTACTTAGATATATATACACTAGTATAGATATAAATATGTATACATCCACAATGATATGAGTGTTCACAACTGTCACTACCACATTCTGAAAATAGGGGTAATTTCGACTTTTTACAATATTTAATATTATGGTAGTTATAATTAAGTAATTGCGTGATAATTGTTTGTTTTGAATAATTATGTGTGATGAGTAATTAAATATAGTATTAGATGCAGTGCTCATTTATTTTAGCTAGTAGACTAGACCTAGAAGCCCAGTAGATGACCACCTGTCCGAATTATAGAGTTCCATATTTATTATTTTATCTAGAATTTAATATTTGGAGATTGTAATTTATTTCCGTATTTTATTTAATATTTTTGCGCATTGCCTTTGCTTCGATATTTGGAGCACTACCCTGACTCTTGTCTCCCAACAAATTTCACAATCTTGCCCTAGACATGCCCGCCTTCCATTCTGCTATTTTTGCAACTCATAATTTTGCTTCCTGCATATTATTTCTGGCCGCACAAAAATTGTCGCGGACGTTATTTAATAAATTCCTATTTTTGTATCGTTGTGCGTTCCAATTGAAATTGGAGGCAATCTTGACCTATTTATCGTGCGGCCCAAATGAGGGAAATATTCTGTTCTGAGTCTTCTTCATTTTTGGTATTGATGACCTGACCTGATTTTGGCCCCATGTACTCCTAATTAATTGTTGAACACAACTTGCATTTATTTCTATTTAAATTGAGGATACTATTTTATCTGATTCTGAAATTCCATATTAATTCCAGTGTCCTGTAAATTGAGCCCATACCGATCATACAGCGCCCCTGACCCTACAAAACACCGGACCCCGAATCGCCCGCCAAATTTTTGTCATTTTATGTGTCTGTGCAAATACCCAAATTTAAGGGGGCTAATTTGCAAATTTGCATTTTGTGGCAACACCTCATTTGATTAAACAATGGGGGAACCTAATATTTTAATTAAATCTCTCACCCTCATCCCCCATGAATTATTTTTCTCTCCATGTCAAATCTGAGCCACTCATTCTAGGGGTCAAATCCTCACCCTCCATCAAACCCTCTCTCCCTATTTAATATCTTGTACCCTCAAACCCTAATCCCTAGACAACCTAGGTTTTCCCCCACCTCACAAGCCTCCTCCCTCTCTCCTACGTATGTGAACTCTTTTCTTCTCTTCTTCTTTTTCTTCTTCTTCTTCTCCTTCTTCTTTTACTTTTTTTTTTGAAATCAAATTCAAATAGTAAAAGGGGGGGGGGGAATACTGTTCATTCCGCCCATCACCATTGAACATTTTCCGGTCGGCCAGTTTCCCTTCTCTAGCGGCCACCCCGACTTCCTGTGCACCCAGGCCGACAACTCCCCCCGACGGCCATCAATTCCGGCGGCCCTCTGAACCCGCTGTTCTGCTCCGGTCGTCCAACTTCCCATCTCCTCTGCGGCTCCTCCCTCAGCCGGCGCTGCTGCTGCTCCGACCGCTGCCGCTGCACTGCTGTACACCACCACCACCGTCGGCATCTGCATCCCCTCCGACCACAGTCCCCCTCCTGCGAGACTCCGGCCAACCCCCTTCACTGTGAGTTTCCTTCTTCCTCTCCGTCCTTCTTTGTATATATATTTAATTTGCATATACGTATATACGTATACGTGTGTATACGTGTATATATGTATGTATGTATGTGTGTATCGTATAATTCTTCCTATAAATATATATATGTTAATGTATGTCCCTAACATATTTTTATTGTATATATATTTGTATATATATATATATCTTGCGTATTCTCTATTTTATATATACGTATTAAATGTATATATATATTAATTTATCTGTATATATAAATATATATGTGTTAATGTATGTAATGGTATAGATACAAATATGTATTTTTAGTACATGTATAAACATATTTTTGGGTATGTAAATATATATGGTATGTATATAAAACTGTAATGATATATATGTATGTACTTGTAAAACATATTTTTTGTATATATAAATACGTGTTCTGCTATGTGTATTAAATATGTATTATTTTGGTATAAGTATAAAAGTGTATCTTGGTATATGTATTATCGTGGTATGTATAAATATGTAGTATATACAATTGTAATTTAGTATATATATATTTAGTATATATATATATTCTTTTGTATATATATATAAAACTTTGGTAGTTGTACATATAAATGTATATATGTTATGAATATTTTTACCTATGTATATATAATACATATTCTAATATGAGTATACACTTATACATATTTTGTATAGAATTTGGTATAACCCTATATATATGTATTATATTTGATTATAAATAATACTACGTTTAATTAGTGAATGTACTAGATGACCCTAGTTGACTAGTGCCCTGCCTGGCATGGCCCTGAGGCCAGTGTTAATAGACTGTGTGTTAGTATAGCATCTGATGCAAATGTTATATTGTGTTATGGTTATAGGACTGTTGCTTTACCCAGGGGATACTCTGGAACAGGACATCCATAAATACCAGCTAAGGACCCAAGGCAAGTACATTCTCTGATAATTTCCAATTTCTTGATAATTTCTATAAATTCAATAAATCATGAAATGTTACAACTGAATCCTTGACACTGTGCTATACGGACTAGTATAGCTTGGATCTGCAGTCATGAGATGTTACATTGATTATCGTATTGACATTGTACACGACATGTATATTAGACATCGTACATGATAGACTTGACTTGCTCATATATCGTGACGTGTCATGGTTGGATCCACAGTACTAGTTGGGGGCGGGGAGGTAGTTAGTAAGAAATGTGATCATAACCTCTTATTGTAGTATAGAAAATTGTAAGTGTTAATCATGCTCTTCACCATGATTAGCCAGGCCCTATAGCTATCGTACATGTTCCCAAGCCGGTCACATTTCGAAACTACTATTTCAAACACTTAGAATAGATTATGGTTCCCTAATTTAAATCATATACTATATCACCCATATATGATACTGTACCTTGTTCTTTCCATTTCTTTATGCACTAACTATATCACATCGCCTATTTTGCATGTCTCTTTACATTACCTGTCTCTCTTTAATTGCCATTACATTTATTTCACTGTCTTCTCAGTAGCTAGCATGACATGTTTATTACTTTATAGTCCTTATCAATTAAATGGAACTGTTATTTGAGATTGTGCTTTGCTCCTTCCTGACTGGAAATATTTTTCCAGACTATGCCCTAGAGGATCGCTGTCCGACACTTTATGGACCATATGGTGAGTAGATGCAGGCTTGGTAGTTAGTTGTGGTTTCGGGAGGTCTAGCCGGAAATTATTATTTCTTGTTAGTTCTTTTAGTAAACCATTTGGTACCGAATTTGTCTCCGGCATTTTGATGAGACTTGGATATTGTTGAGTTAGAATATTACTTTTTGGACTTGTGTTGTGTTTAATTTTAATTTCTGTTCGAAATCTTATCGTGCTGTAATCCTGTGATTGAGTATGCGTTCACCTTATTTGTGTCATCCGTACCTCCTTATGGAGATTGGATGCTTGCGTGACATTAGTTAGATAGTATCAAGACCTTGACAGCGTTCTACCGCCGATGCTGCGGCGTAGGCTGGACGTACCCACGCACTCGTGCCCCTAAACCGGGTGCAGGTCGTGACACGTTTTTAGTGGTGGCCCATGCAGGTCAGACTTCGCGAGTTGTATGATGTCGTGGTAGTGTGGCATCTTTGTTACACTACTGCGTACCTGCGATAGGATCTAGGACATAGGATACTAGGACGAGAGCGAATACTCAATCACAATTTCTTGAGAGATTCCTGGAATGACCCCTGAGAATCTTATTTTAATTCCAATTTAAAAATCCTTCCCTTGTTCCGTCCATTCTCACTTATTGATATTGAATTTGATTGTTATTGATTAGGTATTAAATTAGGATTTTGGCTTTATAGTAGGGTTTGATTTCATATCAAGGTGAATTTACAGACTAATTTATGGTATTATTTGAGGACGCATGTCGATGAGGACAGGGAAAAGGATTAACATTAGAGCTATTGGACTACAAAAGGTGTGGATTTAAAATTTTAATTTAAGATTGAAAATGAATTTTAAATTTTTGAATTCTGAGAAGATTGAGATTGTTATTAAAATTTTATTTTGAAGATTTCAATGAATTGCAAAAATTTTGAAATTGAGGAGTTGAAATATTATTATTAAAATTTTATTCTTGAGGATCCAGATTCAATTCAATGAATCTAGACAAGTTGTAAGGATTTGGGAATTTATAAAAAATTTATTCAGTATTTGAAAGTTTGGTCTTGAGGAAAGTGTATGCATTTACTTTAAAATTTATTCGAGGAGTTACTTTCAGGAATTTTATTTGAGGATAAAATCTTATAGAGAGAGAGATATATTAGTATATAGTAGATGAGATGCATGTGTAAGGATCTGTTGGCTTGAGCGTGATTGAGATTTCACTGCAAACTGACTTGGGTTTTCATCTAGGGTTGTATTAGAGAGTGCAGTACTTAGTATGGTGTGTTGCATTTGATATGCACTTGAGTGATAAGAATAACTAGCATCGACGATTGCAGTAGGTAAGGAAGCTAGCAGTGAGTATGTTTCAAGTAGAACTGTGATACCTAGGGGATAAAGGTATCAAACCTTAGATGCACCTTTGACCTGTGCAATCACAACTAGGGTTTATTTCCAATCTTTTATCTTGAATGTTGCTTCTTTAAAACTGTACTGTCCTTCCTTGATGATATCGCATTTTGCCTAAATTGATTCTTTGGGATCTGTCTTCAGGATGCCGCCGCAGACACGGTCTATGAGAGCGGGAACATCAGCTTTAGAGGGGCCTGCCACCTCTCCACCTGAGAGACAGACATCCGTAGTTCCTCCTACATCTCCGATGCACGTAGGTGTATCTGCAATTTTCGGGAATCCTCCTCCCCCACCTGTTCAGAAGATTGCCGCAGCTGTGACGGATAACCTTCCTCCTCCACCGACTCCGATTCCCGAAGGTTTGCCCATTGACGGGACGCAGATGTTTACCTTGATCCAAGGCATGGTAGATGCCCAGAGGGTGACGGCAGATGCTCAGCGAGTTCAAGCTGAGGCTCAGAGGGTGCAAGCAAAAGCGCACCAGGCACAAACCGAACTGATGAAAGAAAACATGGAGAATGCTCATCATGTGACTCTCCAAGCTTTAGAGAAAGTAGCACAGTACCAGCAGTTTCCTGGCCAGCAACAGCAGAGATCAGGCACTATAGTGGATTTCAAGAGGATGATGCCTCGAGAGTTTAAAGGTACCGAAGGGATACTCTACGCTGACGACTGGCTAGAGGATATAGAGAAAAGCCTGCGATTGACCCAGATTCTGGAGAACTTGCAGATAGAAGCCGCTGGCAGTCAGATGTTCGATATCGCACTCACGTGGTATCGTACGGAGCCGAGAATTACTGCACAAGGACTTACTTGGGAGACCTTCAAGGAACTCTTCAAGGAGAAGTTCTTTCCCGACGTGGCATTGGGAACCTTGGAAAGTCAGTTTCATGACTTGGTTCAAGGAAACATGTCGGTCGACGAGTACGCTGCAGAATTCTGTAGATTGAGCCATTTTGCGTCATCTATGATTCGGGACCCAGGAGATCGAGCCCAAAAATTCAGAAAGGGACTGACGAGAGAGATTAGGTCGCGCACTTCTGGTCGTCGTACCGCTACCTTTGAGGCTATCTTGATGGATGCCCAGATTGCAGAAGAGGATCTGGATCTCCGGCCTAAGAGAAGTCACAATACTTTTGGAGATACGAATGGTAGCGCAGGACCAGCCAAGCATCCCCATATTCAGCACCAACAGCAGTACCAAGCACCATTTCATATTCAGCAACAACCATGGACATTTCAGCATCCACCGCAGTACCTAGCACCAGCCCCTATCCAGCAACATCCATGGGCGTATCAGTATCAACAACAGTACCAGGCACCAGTCCGTGTTCAACAGAGTCAGCAACAGCCTCCGAGAGAGACACAGCAGACCTGACATTTCTGTAAGAAGCCAGGTCACCTTTGGGAGAGTTGTAGAACGAGATTAGGACTCTGTTTGAACTACGGTGCTGCGGGACATCGAGTAAGGGATTATCTTCTAGCCCCTTATCTTTCCGGCCAGCGCGTAACTTCAGATTATAGAGATCCAGTTAGGCTACCTGTGGAACCGTATATTGCTCAGCACCCGCGAAGGGAACCACCCCAGCAGGGCAGGGCATTTGCGATGACGGTCGAGGAGACCGATACTACAGGTACGGTGTTAGCAAGCTCTGTTCTTTCCTTCCTTCTGTTCCTATCTATTTGATTGATTGACTGATACCTTAGTACCATAGCTTGCATGCATAATTTTCTTATTATAATGTAGTTAATGGTACCCCTGATATAGAGACTGCAATACTATGACAAGACACCATGATCATACATATTCCCTTAGGTTGCATGTTGTATGATTATAGGAAAGATTTTAGACCATGATTATTGGGGTTTAACCATGACGAAGATTCACGAAAGGGATTGACTTGACAGGAGACACAAGATGATTAAAATTCGAAGATAAACATCGATTTAAATAAAGGGCCAAGAATTTAACATGGCAGAATTTATGATTTATTAATTCCAGGAAGATTATGACATGCTTAAAATTGGTTATTAGAATTGGAAATTTTGGGAGATTTATTAATATATTGATTTGATTGCAAGTTATGAAAATTTTAAAATTTTATATGTGGATGTTGCAATTAGAAAATCCATAAGTATCACATTGTTGAGTATTTTGAGGAAGAGGAAATCGAGAAATAAAATTTTGATGGATTAATGTAGAATTCAAACTTTTTGGACGAGATTACATTTTTATATATGTGCATTGATTAAAATCAAATTAAGGAGTGGATATTAAATTCTGAGTATTAAATTATTAATTAAAACTTTCAAGGAAATTTTTGATAAAAATGGACTTTGATTCTAATTCGAGAATTTTTCAGGAATGCAAATAATTCAAATTTTTTGAAAAGTCGTGAAGGGACATTGTGGATTATAACCTGATTTCATGGATGATAAATTTAAAATTTTAAGGGAAATAATAATGTGTATGATAAACACTACTAGGAGGATTTTAAATTTCGAGGACAAAATTCTTTTAAGGTGGGTAGACTTGTCACTACCACATTCTGAAAACAGGGGTAATTTCAACTTTTTATAATATTTAATATTATGGTAATTATAATTAAGTAATTGTGTGATAATTGTTTGTTTTGAATAATTATGTGTGATGAGTAATTAAATATAGTATTAGATGCAGTGCTCATTTATTTTAGCTAGTAGACTAGACCTAGAAGCCCAGTAGATGACAACCTGTCCGAATTATAGAGTTCTGTATTTATTATTTTATCTAGAATTTAATATTTGGAGATTGTAATTTATTTCCGTATTTTATTTAATATTTTTGCGCATTGCCTTTGCTTCGATATTTGGAGCACTATCCAGACTCTTGTCTCCCAACAAATTTCACAATCTTGCCCTAGACATGCCCGCCTTCCATTCTGCTATTTTTGCAACTCATAATTTTGCTCCCTGCACATTATTTCTGGCCGCACAAAAATCGTCACGGACGTTATTTAATAAATTCCTATTTTTGTATCGTTGTGCGTTCCAATTGAAATTGGAGGCAATCTTGACCTATTTATCGTGCGGCCCAAATGAGAAAAATATTCTGTTTTGAGTCTTCTTCATTTTTGGTATTGATGACCTGACCTGATTTTGGCCCCATGTACTCCTAATTAATTGTTGAACACAACTTGCATTTATTTCTATTTAAATTGAGGATACTATTTTATCTGATTCTGAAATTCCATATTAATTCCAGTGCCCTGTAAATTGAGCCCATACCGATCATACAGCGCCCCTGACCCTACAAAACACCGGACCCCGAATCGCCCGCCAAATTTTTGTCATTTTATGTGTCTGTGCAAATACCCAAATTTAAGGGGGCTAATTTATAAATTTGTATTTTGTGGCAACACCTCATTTGATTAAACAATGGGGGAACCTAATATTTTAATTAAATCTCTCACCCTCATCCCCCATGAATTATTTTTCTCTCCATGTCAAATCTGAGCCACTCATTCTAGGGGTCAAATCCTCACCCTCCATCAAACCCTCTCTCCCTATTTAATATCTTGTACCCTCAAACCCTAATCCCTAGACAACCTAGGTTTTCCCCCACCTCACAAGCCTCCTCCCTCTCTCCTACGTATGTGAACTCTTTTCTTCTCTTCTTCTTTTTCTTCTTCTTCTTCTCCTTCTTCTTCTTTTACTTTTTTTTTTGAAATCAAATTCAAATAGTAAAAAGGGGGGGAATACTGTTCATTCTCCCCATCACCATTGAACATTTTTCGGTCGGCTAGTTTCCCTTCTCCAGCGGCCACCCCGACTTCCTGTGCACCCAGGTCGACAACTCCCCCCGACGGCCATCAATTCCGGCGGCCCTCTGAACCCGCTGTTCTGCTCCGGTCGGCCAACTTCCCATCTCCTCTGCGGCTCCTCCCTCAGCCGGCGCTGCTGCTGCTCTGACCGCTGCCGCTGCACTGCGGTACACCACCACCACCGTCGGCATCTGCATCCCCTCCGGCCACAGTCCCCCTCCGGCGAGACTCCGGCCAACCCCCTTCACTGTGAGTTTCCTTCTTCCTCTCCCTCCTTCTTTGTATATATATATATAATTTGCATATACGTATATACGTATACGTGTATATATGTATGTATGTATGTGTGTATCGTATAATTCTTCCTATAAATATATATATGTTAATGTATGTCCCTAACATATTTTTATTGTATATATATTTGTATATATATATATATTTTGCGTATTCTCTATTTTATATATACGTATTAAATGTATATATATATTAATTTATCTGTATATATAAATATATATGTGTTAATGTATATAATGGTATAGATACAAATATGTATTTTTAGTACATGTATAAACATATTTTTGGGTATGTAAATATATATGGTATGTATATAAAACTGTAATGATATATATGTATGTACTTGTAAAACATATTTTTGGTATATATAAATACGTGTTCTGCTATGTGTATTAAATATGTATTATTTTGGTATAAGTATAAAAGTGTATCTTGGTATATGTATTATCGTGGTATGTATAAATATGTAGTATATACAATTGTAATTTAGTATATATATATTTAGTATATATATATATATTCTTTTGTATATATATATAAAACTTTGGTAGTTGTACATATAAATGTATATGTGTTATGAATATTTTTACCTATGTATATATAATACATATTCTAATATGAGTATACACTTATACATATTTTGTATAGAATTTGGTATAACCCTATATATATGTATTATATTTGATTATTAATAATACTACGTTTAATTAGTGAATGTACTAGATGACCCTAGTTGACTAGTGCCCTGCCTGGCATGGCCCTGAGGCCAGTGTTAATAGACTGTGTGTTAGTGTAGCATCTGATGCAAATGTTATATTGTGTTATGGTTATAGGACTGTTGCTTTACCCAGGGGATACTCTGGAACAGGACATCCATAAATACCAGCTAAGGACCCAAGGCAAGTACATTCTCTGATAATTTCCAATTTCTTGATAATTTCTATAAATTCAATAAATCATGAAATATTACAACTGAATCCTTGACACTGTGCTATACGGACTAGTATAGCTTGGATCTGCAGTCATGAGATGTTACATTGATTATCGTATTGATATTGTATACGACATGTATATTAGACATCGTACATGATAGACTTGACTTGCTCGTGTATCGTGACGTGTCATGGTTGGATCCACAGTACTAGTTGGGGGCGGGAAGGTAGTTAGTAAGAAATGTGATCATAATCTCTTATTGTAGTATAGAAAATTGTAAGTGTTAATCATGCTCTTCACCATGATTAGCCAGGCCCTATAGCTATCGTACATGTTCCCAAGCCGGTCACATTTCGAAACTACTATTTCAAACACTTAGAATAGATTATGGTTCCCTAATTTAAATCATATACTACATCACCCGTATATGATACTGTACCTTGTTCTTTCCATTTCTTTATGCACTGACTATATCACATCGCCTATTTTGCATGTCTCTTTACATTGCCTGTCTCTCTTTAATTGCCATTACATTTATTTCACTGTCTTCTCAGTAGCTAGCATGACATGTTTATTACTTTATAGTCCTTATCAATTAAATGGAACAGTTATTTGAGATTGTGCTTTGCTCCTTCCTGACTGGAAACATTTTTCCAGACTATGCCCTAGAGGACCGCTGTCCGACACTTTATGGACCATATGGTGAGTAGCTGCAGGCTTGGTAGTTAGTTGTGGTTCCGGGAGGTCTAGCCGGAAATTATTATTTCTTGTTAGTTCTTTTAGTAAACCATTTGGTACCGGATTTGTCTCCGGCATTTTGATGAGACTTGGATATTGTTGAGTTAGAATATTACTTTTTGGACTTGTGTTGTGTTTAATTTTAATTTCTGTTCGAAATCTTATCGTGCTGTAATCCTGTGATTGAGTATGCGTTCACCTTATTTGTGTCATCCGTGCCTCCTTATGGAGATTGGATGCTTGCGTGACATTAGTTAGATAGTATCAAGACCTTGACAGCGTTCTACCGCCGATGCTGCGGTGTAGGCTGGACGTACCCACGCACTCGTGCCCCTAAACCGGGTGCGGGTCGTGACAATAACCCACACAAAGAGTCATTAAACCAAATATTTGGCATGCACATTTAGGATACTCTATGATACACATCCAAATGAGAGTCAAAACTCATAATACACCACAATAACCATTCCTACATATCAAATACACTATTTCATAACTAATACAATTTGTTACAATATAAATTGAAGTGTATTCATACAAAATACCCAAAATGATCCCCGTATCACACCGTATCACAAAATACTATGTTACGCTCTACTCGTGTCCAATTATGGACACGTACCTAGTCCCACAAACTCGATCTAAGTCTAATTATATCTAATTGGTATCATGACACACACTTGATGTGTCAATCTCGTAATTCCCCCTAATTATACACAAATCACCATGTTGAATCCACAATATAAGTCATATGAACCTTGTTCTTGATCCTATGGGCAGCCCTAAGCTAAGAGATAATTTTAAATAGTTAAATGCATGAATTAGAGTCTAAATTAAAGGGTGAATTCATAATTTACCTATTGAATGGATTTCCAATAAAATGTTGAATGGACACAATTATGATACAATTATCCTTGCCAATTCTTCCTCCTTCAAGTGCTCCTTGCAATCCAAGCTCCAATGCTTCTTAGATGATGAAATTGAGAGAGAATGGATATGAATTGGGTTGAATTTGATGGAGGCATGAAGTGAATTGGGGATAAACTAAATTGGAGATCTAGAATGAAATAAAATGAGGAGGAGAGGGAGAGAAAGAGAACCCCCATATAGGTGGTCAGCCCCTCTTTTCCCCTTTCCAAGCAACAACAATTTCCCAATGTACCCCCACTAGCTAATTATGAGGAATAATTAGGAAGGGCTATATTGGAAAGTCTCTAAACTAATATAAATTAATCTAATATCCTTAATTAATTAAGGGGAATGGTCTAATGGGCTTAGTCTAATGTTGGGCTCAATGTGTCATGACAATTCAATGGGTTCACTAATGACAAGTCTAAATAATTATAGTCTATCTCACTAACAAATAATTAAATAACATAACTCAATATAATTAATTAGTAGCACATAATATAATATTTAATCACTAAATAATAAATATACTAAATGACCAAAATACCCTTATCAAGAAATGTGGTAATGACAGCTTGCATAGTCAATCTTTTCAAAAGTACGCCAGTCTCCAGACCACTTCTAAAGTGCACATACTATCATAACTAACAGTTAGCAGTTATGAGTGCGTGTCTTACATGCCATGCTTCTCGTAAAAAGTGTATAAATAACTGTCCCCCACGACTTATGCTTTCCTAGTATAGGAAGCTATGTGTCAAGCAGGCAGCGAGTTGTGCACCCACTCATTCAGGACGTAGGGTGTTAGTCCACCAAAAGTGCACGCACAATAGTAAAGTAATGCAGACTGTCCAAAGTGCACGCACATTCTCATAATCGCTCCTAAACTCCATAAATACATGATCGGTACATCTAATAAAGGAGAACGGATATATACAAATACAGACATACAGAGAGGAATACTGGTATTTTCAAGTCTTTAAAATTCAATAACCGAATGAGAGAAATAGATGCTTCTCGTGCCATTGTTGCCAAAGCTTTCTTATTGTTCAACTCTCCAAGTTGTTCACAATATTTTTTTTATTTCTTCGTCGTCATGTGGTCCAAGGAGTAAAGTGATCGTCCGCAGATCAGATCTCTACAAATATACTTCCCCATAATCAACTGTACTTAAATTCCTGTTTAGGATCTTTTTTTTACTTTTCTTTTATTTCAATAGTTTGTAATACAAAAGTTTCGTATAAACTTTTTTTTGCAAACAATGTTCACAAGGTTTCTTGACATCGTCAATCCTCTATCATCTCTGGGCAAGTAGTATAGCAACCATGAGAAAATACGTAAAGTACTTAGAGGACTTCCGAAGAACTGGAACCCGAAAGCAACAACGATCATTGGAGAAAATGACCTCACTACAATGATGCTGGAAACACTAATAGGGAAGCTGATGACACATGAGCTGGACCTCAACGATCTCGAAGAATCAGCACCAAAAGAAAAGACCATCGTATTTAAGGCGCATCACAAAAGATCCTTTGATGATGCTTCTGAAGATGAAGAAATAGATGATGATTCAAACAATGAGGATCTACCCCAAATTTATAAGGGCTTCAAATGATTCTTGAAGTTTATGAAATCAAATTGAAAGAAGAAAGAACTTGAAGAAGAACCAATTTTCTACAACTACAGAAGGCCAGGCCACATGATGAAAGTTTGCTCCAAAACAAAAATGGATAACCGTTATGAATGATCAAACAAAGAAGGATCTTCGTTACACAATTATACAAATACAAGTATCTAGTACGAAAGTAAAGCTAGCGATTCGAAAGAAGAAATCCCATGACATGCTACAAATGTATGCTTAACGACATTATCAAACGAGGTACAAGATAATCCTTTATTTGAAGAATTTTCTTATAATAAATTATCTGATGATTTTAAAGATTTATTATAAAAAGCTTATGAATAAGTATATGCAAGACAGAAAAGAAATTAAATTTTATCAGCTAGAGAATGAAAAGCTTACTTATTTACTAAATAAAGCTAGAGAAAATTTCTCTCCTGACAACTCTATTGATATCTCCAAACTTAAGCTTAGTTTAAAAGAAGAACTTGACTGCTTTGATGAAAGCAATCAAGAAAATGCTAAACATAAGAAGGATTTGGAACAAGAGAGGAAGAAGTACTCTAATGCCTCACTTAGAATTGATGTTCTTACTGCTAAATATGATAATTTATATGCTAGCTCTAAAAAGTTATAGATTAGATTGGAAAAACAGGTAATGCAACCTATGACTCAATCTAACACAAGTCACGTGACTCATCACAAAGTCATACACGGCAGATCATTTGTAAAGAAAGCAAGCAAAGCTAAAGCGTCACACAATCATGCCTTCTACTACAAATATCCGTAGAAGACACAACATACCACTTCATATACTCATACTTCCACAACCAACACAAATGTCTATGCTATATGTCATTATTATGGTTTAAAAGGACATATTCACATTAATGCAAGGCTAGAAAATTGGTTGATATGAATATGTATAAGTGCGTTCCCAAAGCTAACAAATATGGATCCAAATCTTGGATACCAAAGTCTCTGTTTAATGATGTAGGTAGAACACTTTGTGTATAGCACCGAGGAGAACGTTAGTGATTGCAAAGCTATAAAGGCCATCTTCCAAGCAATTGTACCAACGTAAATATGGCCACTTGAGCCACTTTGATAGCATACTAATTGATTCTTCCCAAATGGCTATAATTATAGAATCTAGCATATTTTTTAATCAATATTTTGTTACTATCTCTTATTTGATATCTTTAATTATCATTTATTCAAATCAATGTGAGATATGATACTAGCATGCTTAGTTAATTTTCTTGTAATTACTTATATCCAGCATAATTAGTTGTTTAACTAAAATATTAGTTGTCACTATGGAATAATTTACTTTCTATGACACAATTGTCAATGCATGTATCTTTGAATGAACTTTATTCGTCAAGAATTAGAAATTTTGGATTGCAATATTGTATGATGTTACAATTATCATATATACTTGTAAAATCTAAGTTCTTTAAAGTTAATATTACTTTTTGTTATAAGCCGAAAGGGCCTTTCTGTCAAAAAGGTGTAAAAAGCCTAAGCGACACGGTACTTAAGTGTCTACGGACCACTGCTAGTTGGGATCCAGCCCCTACAGCTAACCCAAGATGATCAACACTTTATTGAACAATAATTTGTTAAGGTCTATTTGCAATTATTTTCATAATACAACAATGAATCTGAGCCATACATTTGACTTAAAGTTGACAACTTTTAGTATAGACTGTGACACTATGACTTTTAACAAGCACTACTTTGATTATTTTTAACTATTTCTGAACTTTGTCACTTAGTTTTAATTTGAGTTTAGACTTTGGCTAGTTACAATGATATGCATATTTTCTTTTTCGCTACATAATTTTTGTGATGTTTAAATCCTTCCTTGTATGCCTCCTAAACTTTTGAGATTTATTTGACGTATATCTTTAAGTTAGGATATTTGAAATTTGCCTGTTGTATATGACTAAATTGTTGCCCAATATTTGTATGCTTTTTACACTATGTATTAAATATGTCTGCTTTTAGTCACCTTCAATTGGTAAGTATAAAAGTCATTATTCTACATAATTCCTTATATTCTAGCTTCTTCTTTTTTACCACATGATTATATTATAAGCTTTAATGTTACTCATCTTGCCTTCATGATATATTCTTCGTTTGTGGGGGAGCCATAAACTATATATTTTGACAAAGGAGGAGAAATATGTCAAAAATGTGCATATTCGCCAAACGTGTCATGTACTACAGGGGAGCTTATGCACATGTAGAAGCTTAGGTAATATCTCTTATTACGGGGGAGCTTCTTTTTTATCATGTCAATGGGGGAGAAGTAAGTTTAAGTATGTAAGTATATGTTTAAGTAGTATACTTATAGTGATTTGTGCTTTTTGTCTTTGATATATGCATCAATTATATCTGTCCTAAACCTTACTGATTTGCCATAATAAAAAATGGGGAGATTGTTGGCCCAATATTTAAGTTGAGTTTTTGAATATGGCTAATCGATTAAGTCTAGTAGTATGATAATCGATCGATCACTATAAGTAACTTGTAACTTTCACTTAAACTTAGCATTATCCATATCTGATCTTAAATGTTATCATATATATTGCTTCTGTATATTACTTTTTTTGTCTAACATGTATTTGCAGAAAAGCAATGGACATATGCTATATGATGATGAGCGGAAGACGATATTATACCAGAAGATTTCTCTGAACCTCCTACGACTTATCTGGAGCCTCATACCCGGGGGTTCCACTTATCTTTGGACAACTACCAACAAGAGAAAAGGCATCTTCAAGTCAGCGAACGTTTCAGAAGATTGGCGTCATCAAGTACTCCTGATTTCATATATAATTTTATATTTTAATTGAGTCTATAACTTATTTGAGTCGAGTCATACTTGGCAACTAGAAGTCTCAAGTCCACTCACGAATAGCCTACCGAAAACCCTACCCAAAATCAGACCAAATATAACCTGATCCAAACTTGGTCCTATCTAAAATAGGCAAACCGAACTTGGACCGAATTCTGGCCAAATTCGGACCGAATTAGGTCAGGTTAGTTTAGAAGAATGGCCAGTTGTACTATCACTGATTTTGTGGCCTCCAACGTTCAAAAATTCAAATATTCCATACCGAATTCTGGCCGAGCTCGATTTTAGAATACCCTATAAATAGAGTTAGATTTTCATATTCTTACTCACTTAATAATTCTCAATCTTTTTATCCTATAGTGCGCTATACCCTGAGACTTAACCTTCTCATGTCTAAGATCAACTTTCTAGCCTTCTAGTGCCAAGTATGATATCGGTTAGAAGTCTGTTCGAGTTATAAAAGCTAAGTTTATCAAGTTTTGTCTTTAGTATTTGAAGTCGGCGTGCCCTTCGCATCAAACGCACGTTCGAAGACTTTTGAGCCTTCGAATCAATGCTTGTGATTCATTATTGGTGATTATAGTGGATAAAACTCTGAGCAAGAGTTCTCAGGAGTTGACTAGTCCTCTTAGAGGAAAACCAGTATATATCGCGATATTTGCGTTTGCTTTCTCTAATCTCTACTGCTTTTTATATTTGCTTTACATATTGTTATTAGTTGTTAGCTGTCTTTATTGTACATTAATTTTTAATTGGATAGATTATTCCCCTGCACTCTATTCACTCCCCTCTAGAGTTGCCTTATGGTCCTACACTTTACCCAATACCTTACCCAATATCTTAGTATCTTGACATATGAACCAACTTACCTATTGGTACTTGAGTATCACATTGATACTAAACCTATACCAACTCTAAAGACTTACCTACACACTAACATACTTCAACCTATCACCACTGTTACTTAACCAAAAAATCATTCAACCTAAACACAAACACTTATGTGTTGAATCCTATTGCTAATACACACAGCAGGGAATTTGCCCTCTTGCTGCACAGGCTCTTACAGCCTGCATGCTGCCTTAACTGCTGCTGTTGCTGTGATCTCCTTATTATTGCTGCAATAGCTGCCCTGCTACTATTGCTATGTTATGCTGTGAATGCAACAAGCAAATAAGGCAGCTGCAGCTGTTGCTGCTCCCAGGATGCAACAAGTAGATATTTCTGTTGTAGTGGTTTCCAAACGTTGAAAATACTGCCTGTTGTTGGTGTCTAAAAATAGACCCTCCCCCACTCTCTTGAAACCTGAGTAACACTTGACACACCCATTCTAATGCACACATCTAATCATAGTATCCCCTCTCCTTACACTCATGAACACACACTTTAAACCCTCATGAAACCCACATGAATACACTCAAACACATATGAATAACAACCTCCAATACCAATTTAAATACCAAATATATATATAATTGACATAAAATATATAAAATAAGTAGATCTAACACAATATATAGATAATTGACACAAAGAGACACCAATACACACAAATTACCAAATCTAACCATGTGTATCATGACGTATCATGACACGAACACTAAGTATCCAATTGTGGATATTAGAATACAAGCACAAAATAATTTGGACACAAAATTTTCTTTGGGAACAACACAAACACTTGGTAGCACTACAACAAATATATATTTTTATGACGCTTACAAAAATGTAATTGTAATGTTAAAATAAAATAGTGAGATGCATTCCCTACTATATTTACAACATGAGCGTCTAGAACATAATGAAGCAAGCTGGGCATGATCTTCAGAAAGGACGTAGGTTAAACTACGAAAAAGGGCGACACTTTGCCCCTCAAACCCTTATCCCAAAAGACAAGCCTGAGGACTACTATCGTAGAACTAAGCGCAGGCTCGACTATATTACCCTGAGTTCTTCATCTGACACATCTTCATCATCCATGTAAGAGTCACCTTCCTCTGACCTTTCAGCATGGGATTCTGATGTCAGCATAAGTGCAGTGTTCACAAAGCTCCTGGCGACGAATATGACGCTCTACGAGGTTCAAAATCATACTATATCCTCAGTTATTGATAGTGAGCGTCTTAACATAACATTGCTGGTAGAAACCTGACAGATGGAGAATTCCAGGCTCTAATAGATCTTACCTGAAGCAATCACGCCCCCATCGAGCCTCCGCCTGGAAGTTAAGACTAGTAGAGTAGTAATAAAGGGGTATTGTGCATTCCCACTTGGGTCGCAGTACTTCCATCCCAGATCAAACTTTCCCCCCTCCGTTTTATGTTTATGCTAATTCATAGAGGATTAATAGACTTCTAGCAAATTATTGTTGCTTGTTTTCATATCCGTATTTTCCGTTCATGCCTACATTAATCCCAAGAGGATTAGTAGACTTCCAATAAAATTTTACTTTCGTATTTTTTTGTTAATGCCTATTCTAATCCCTAGAGGGTTAGTATGATTTCCACATATTCCACTTCAGATATTTTTTTCATTTACTTCAAGTTTTCATGTCCAATAAATTTTGTGCCTCTATGGGTCTCTCACAACCGCTAATCTTTCTACGGATTAGAAGTCTTCCCTTAACAAAATTGTGCTCCATATGTTATAATGGTTTTCTACCACATTCTCATATCTACCAGCGAATGATTCGACTACATGTCTAGAAGTTTTCTCCTAAAATGGTCATAAGTTCATTACTATGATCCAGACTCCACTTAAGAAAAATACTTCCTGGAAATGATATAGCTATTATGTCCATACAATATATCTGATAGTCTCAATTTTTATTCTTCCAGTATCGTCATTTTTGTCCCAGGATATGTCATGTAATATCAATCCCTTCCTTCAAGGTGTCCATCTAAATGTTGTTTACATCCTCACTTTAGACTACCAAATCATTATGACCCAATCGAGTTATAAACTTTTGGACTGCATCATATCAAATGCTCCCATTCTAGAATTATTTTCTTTACTGTTCATATCTAGCAATAGATATGCCATGAGCAGTAGGCCCACCATAAGGTTGTTCCATGTCCTTCAATAAATTGTTCAAGGATCACCCACGACATTTTTAATCGGATATTTTTTGCAATGTGAAGGCGACTCTATAGGGCATAATATATCAATGCTCGACAAACAAAAATAGAAAGGAAGAAAAAAGCTTGTAGCAGGCAACTCAATTTTATTTAAGACAAACTACATTTTTATAAAATGAGAGCTTTTCATCGATATTCAAGATCATATTACAAGATGAGAGATTTTTATTGGTATTCAAGCTTACACCATATGTAACGTTGTAGACCTGACGAAGAAGAGCCAGCAGAGAATATCCCCAACAGGCACAATTCATGTCTTCCGACTGTCAAGCCCCGGTTCCACAGAACCGAACATCCTCGCTTGGGCTTCCCACACCCCAATTTTATAGAGTCGCACGTCCTCGCTGGACGTGATATCATACAAGCCTGGGGTTGCGCTTGTACTAGTCGTGCTCATTGTAGAAGCATAAAAATACGCTGGATAGCTATACGCAGCATGTTGATGCAGGGCAGCGTAAACAGAGGACCTCAGAGCCATCAAACGTGCAAACAGAGCTTTTTTGCTGGGCACAGCATAAAAATGTAGGCTCAAGGACCATCCGCGTAATACAGTATGTCCAGGCTGCTTCAGCGTAAACTGGGTGATGCATCGCCTTTATGGCGTAAAACTCATCCGCTTTCAATGCAGCATTGAAGTGTACGAGGAATGTTTCATATTCTTCAAAATGAACCTGTCAGATCAAGCAATGAACCTGACGTCTGGACTTCTGACAAAGAGTACTGAACGACTACCCAGGCGACGGGTATAATGATGGCACGGCACTGCAACCCAGGCTGTCATTTACTGCCATTTCCTTTGCGTAAACCACTTTTACACATACGAAGGAATAAGATGCCTAGTTTTACACCGGCAGATGTGAGCTGTTTACGCTTCTCAGAAGACAAACAGCCTGCCATGTCAAAAGCTGCACTTCGTACAGGGCTCGAGGCACGTCTCTGCATTTAATGCGCAGAGCGGTGACAGTTTCTCTAGGCACGTCTCTGCATTTAAAGCGCCGAATACTGACAGATGCCCGAGGCACGTCTCTGCACTTGATGCACAGAAGGGTGGCAGACCTTCAAAATATGCCTCCTTATTTAATGAGCAGGATAATGGCGGATCTCCGTATTTAATGCAGGAGATTTGATTAAATGTCACCGAACCGTAGTTTAGTGACATCCCCTTTGCGTAAACTACTCTTACACATGTAAGGGAATACGCTGCCCAGTTTTACACAGGCAGACATGAGCTTCTTACGCTCCGCAGAAGGCAAACAGACCGCCACGTCAGCAGTCACTCTTCGTACAGAATTCGAGGCGCGTATCTGCATTTAATGCACAGAATGATGGCAAATCTCAAAGACAAGCCTCTGTATTTAATGCGCAGGATGGGGGCAGATCTCTACATTCAATGCAAGAGATTTGATTATATCTCTAAGAGTCGTAACTCCGGCTAAAACATCCACATCATCTCGGCTTCTACGCCTGCTCGGCTTCTATGCCCACTCGGCCTCTATGACCACCCGGCTTCTACGCCCACTCGGCCTCTATGACCACTCGACTTCTACGCCTGCTTGTCTTCTACGCCTGCTTGGCTTCTACGCCTACTCGGCTTTTATGCCTACTTGGCTTCTACGCCTACTTGGTTTCTATGCCTATTTGGCTTCTACGCCATGGTGACAGTTATTTGGCTTCTATGCCAACCTCTTCTACACAAGGGATAACTACCTACATGGCTTCTACACCGTGATCTTTGCAGTAGATATATGCATTTGTCCCTCAGTTGGACACGCATCACATGCTCACTCAAAAAGGTCATCTATACGCAGGCATTGGTTATTTTAAACCGCCGTGTAAAAGGGTATTGTACTTTCTACTACTCGGTTTCTACGTTGACTGTGTGGTCACTGTCACTAAAAACTCTATAAATAGAGACCTCTATCAACAGAGAAAAGGGGGTCAAAAAAATTGAAGTTCGAAGAAAACGGTCGCTCAGGCAAAGAGAAGGCATCGACGACTTTGGCATCGGGCATCCACCCTCGTTAGCAACCTGCAAAGCTACTTTCTGTCTTCCACGGCACTTCTTCACCATCGTGTGGTCCAAGGGCTAAAGTGATCGACTGCAGATCAGACACCCATAGCAATATTTACCCAGATTAAATAAATTATACTTAGATATCCTCGTATAGGATTAAATTGTACAATCTTGTTTGTAAACACAGAAGAAAGGGAGGGATTTTGTATAAGACCTCATTTTCTATATTCTCTCTCGTTTATTATCCGAAATAAGATGGCGACTCTGCTGGGGACATCTTTCTCTTCGGATGAGGAAGCTATTCCTCAACACGATGCGGTTTCCATGGGATCCGTGAAGAAGATACTGGTCGTCCAGTTCGACCAGTCTGTCTATAAAGACATGCTTCGAACAGGGGGTAGCTCTCACTCCCTCTCTGTCCAAAATAACAGGAAGCTGCGTAAGGTCTGGATGCCCAAGACATCCTCTACCATTCCTGTGGACTCTCCGATCTCTCCGACCAATGAGGTTGTAGCATTGCTCCCTCCGCGCCTTGCATGTAAAATTCAGTCGCCTATCTCTGGCAGGGCCGACAAAACTTCTGCAATGCCTTCAGCGCTAACCCAGAAGTATACTACGCGCCTTGCACGTAAAATTCAGTCACCTGTCTCTAACAGGGCCGACAAAACTTCTGGCAATGTCTCAGCGCTAACCCAGAAGTATAATCTGCGCTCTGCACGTAAAATTCAGTCTCCCATCCCTGGCAAAAAAGACAAAACTTCGAATAATGCCTCAGCGCTAGTCCAGAAGCCTACTCCGCGCTCTGCGCATAAAATTCAGTCTCCCGTCCCTGGCGGAATAGACAATTTCTGATGATGCCTCAGCGCCAAATCAGGAATCATAATCGCGCTCCGTGCGTAAAAATGCATCTGTCTTCCGTGAAAAAGCAGATGATCCTTGCAATCTACGCAAGGGAAAGCAAGCGGCGGACTGCTCAACTTCTCGGCCTTTACGCTAGAAAGGGAACAATCTGCCGGCCTTCCGGATTATGCGAGAAGCTGATAGCCGACTGAGTACATTCTCAGCTTTACGCCAACCAGAGCAGGGCTCCAAATTACGCCAGGAGAAGCCCTTCAGCGTAAAGAAGGCTCAATTTGCGGGAAGATACCCTCCTCGGGGATTATCCGCCAACCAGATGGCCAACCTGTTGTATATATGTGGCACAGGGAAAACTATGGTTCCCAACATCCGCATGCCCACTGATGTGAACAGAAGGAACAAGCCATCATATTCTTCTTCTGTAACTCCTCCTGACCTACGCAATTATCTGATCCAAAAATGCAAGGAGAGGGGATCTTCCAGCATGTCTATTATGCCTCCGAGCGAGCACTGTTGTAATAGTCATAGGATTGTAATTAATTGTTGCTGTTCTGAAGAAAAATGGTCGGTCTTTGACCGGTTGAGGTACTCTCCATCTTTTGAGGAAGAAGAGCCCACACATGCATCTGTGAACATGGCTTCACACATACCTAGAGGAGGGTCAGGCTCAAGACGTCATCCCTCTAGAACTCTGAGCCGAAGGAGATTCAACATGCTCCTTAGGAATACCGAAGCTGGGGTGTTCCAAAATACTCGTTCGAGGTCGTGACAACCGGCTTTGTACTCTTCTGATTCCGATGCTGGAGGTCGCCAGTCTCTCGAATCAGATGCCGAAAGTATAGAGTCAACTTCTACAGAGACCTATACTAATCTTTCAATGACACCCAGGGAGATGGGAGTTTATGCCATTGGAGATGAGCACGAGGAAGCTTCCCCGTCCGGGAGCGCTGAGCAACGCATCACTATACTAGAGACGTCTCTGAAGAAAATGCAATCCATGATGGAGAACATGCACCAGATGATGCTACTCAACACGTAGCGGCCATGGCTCAAGCACCGGCCCCTCCAACTCAGATACGCTTGGGGGTGGACTTACCACCATCCAACACGATCCAAGAGCCTGCTCTAGATCAGGAGTCAACAGTTCCTCCGCTTTCTCACTCGGAGAATGTATTACCTCCCGTCGGAGTCGTAATGCAATCGATTCCTCATCACTCCATAGTCCCACTACCGGCTGAAGATCTGATGTAGGCAGTACGGGAGTTGAAAGCCTAATTTGATGCCCTGAAGCACAAAGATCAGCTCAAGAAATTGGGAATCAACCAACCTTACCCAGCTATCTGGGAAGAGGTTCCTTTTCCTCCTAGATACAAACCACAGACTATGGCTTTGTTCGAGGGGAAAACATCACCGAGTCAATACATGAACTACTTCAGCATGATGACAGTGTTGTTACAAGGGAACGACGCCCTCCTCACTCGGGTGTTCAAGGGATGTCTCTCGGGAGTAGCTTACCAGTGGTACAGCAGCCTGGCGGACAACTGCATTACTTCCTTTGAAGACTTCAAGGCTTTATTCTTCACGCGATTCTACGAGGGATGTATGGACATGTCTATGTCCTCTTTCATCGAAGTCAGGCAGAAGAAAAAAGAGAATGTTCGCACTTTCATCAAACGTTTTCATCAAGCCACTCTGTAAATGCCTCCAGGAGTCCCAAACTCGGCGTTGGTCGACATCTGCAGTAAGAACCTTCTCCCCGTAATCTCGGTGTTCACAGGACCATATCAGTTCCATGATTGGCCCTCGTTCATCATCTCGGCGGTAGCCACGGAGGACAATAGTCAGAAGGCACGCGATAATGGCATCATGATCTCGGCCTCTGATAAAGGCAAAAGGACATCCTCCAACATCGACCATCCTCGTGGTACCAAGGGTAAAGAAGCTCTGGCGATCAACACGTCCAGGCAAAAGACGGTGGCTACCACGCAGACGAAACCTGGGACTTCCAGACCCATCGAAGTGTACTCTTTCGACGACGATGATATTCCAAGCATATTCGAATGTCTCGTCAAAAGCGGCAAGATTACCCTTCCTGAGGTGAGACGGCCCAATGAGGCCGGCAGTACCAACAACCCCAAGTACTGCATCTTCCATAGGTACATACACCACCCCACAAAGGCATATTATATACTGAAAAGGAAGATCCAAGAGCTGATCGATGCTAAGGCCATCACTCTGCGCAACAGCGAGAAGACGGTCACGGCCTACATGATCTCCCTACAATTTGGCAATCTGCCTCCCCAAGAAATCCCGGACGGTGTTACGCCTATTTCCCGGACCACGATGAACATCGTTAATCTCCCTCCAGCTAGAGGTCAAAATCATGACCTGCTACCACTAACTACCCAGCGAGGCGAGACTATGTGGGTTCATCCAGATCTGGTGCCAGAGATCGAGAAAGAGACTCAAGCTGCTAAGGCTAAGTCTAAAAAGAACTCAAAGCACAAACCGTGTCACATGATTACGGTACACTCGGCATCAGAAGGTGAGGTCTTGGCTACTGGAACCTGCTCAGGGAAAGCCTACCTCCAGGACTATGGAGCCAGCCAAAAAGATGCACTGGCAGACGCTTCAGCTGCCAAGCCTTCGGAACCGGAATTCATCGTACCAGAGGCCGGTCCTTCGAGACCAACTTCGGCGGACAAAGGGAAGCAAAAAGAAGTGCGCTTCGATAAACCTGTGAAAAATATTCAAAACAAAGGTTTAGAGAAGCCATATAACTTTGACATCCTGGCCCAACTGGCTAATACACCAGCCAGGTTGTCCATCTTCGAGCTACTCAGGCTCTCTCAAGACACTCGTCTAGCCATGAGCGAAGCACTGATGCAGGTGGAGGCATACTTGACCCAGCTCAAGTCCCCTGACGAAGAACCAGTGGCGTGTCCTCAATGCCACAGTGTGATGGAGGTGGTCCCAAACATCACTTTCACTCAAGATGACATGCTGTTAAAACATAACAGGCATGACAGACCCCTCTATTACACCGGGTACATCGGTTCCATGAAGGTCGACCGGATTCACATAGATCTGGGATCATCAATCAGCATTATTCCTCATACTCTGCTCAGACCGCTGAGAATTCCTACCAGCAAATTGGCGTACACCACCACTACGATCGTGGGTTTCAACGCCGGAAGAAGTAAGCCATTGGGGAAAATTTACCTGAGGATCCAAATTGGCAACCTCAGATCGGTGGCTACATATTATGTCATTGATTCAGAGGTATCCTACAACATTCTGCTGGGTAGACCTTGGATCCACGACCACAACATCGTTCCTTTGACTCTACATCAATGCTTTAAATATATAGACGCCCAAAGAATAGTACGAACGGAGATTGCTGACCTGAACCCGTTCAAAGGAGTAGAATCCTACTACTCTGATGCCGTGTTGTACTCTCAAGACTGCACGGAAGAGGCGTCAACCGAAGCAGAGAAGGAAGCCCACCGGGAGCCAAAAGAACCCTCTGCCAAGCAACCTCTGTCAATCAAGGTGAAAGGACGGACTACTTGTCCAAAAGCCATAAAATCTATGGCTATCCACCTGAATAAGACCAGGTCAGGAAAAGGGGGTGATCCTCTAGTGATCACTTTGAACCAGAAGCCTCCACCCTTGGTCATCAACCTCCGGCGCAACAGGCAGCCGAGTGATATAAATGCAACCGGGAACAGAGTTTCAGATGATAATAAACATCTTTTTTCCAGTATATTGATGCCCAAATTCCAAATCAGGAATCCTTCCCCTACGATGATATAGAACCTATAGCACAAAAATTCTTGGAAGCTATAGATTCCTATCATCCGTATATATGGGAAGTGGCATCATCATCCAATGGCACCACGACATATGGACCGTATGAGGATTCTATCTTCATTGTCCCGCCTATTTGCAGCAGTCAGCATTCAATAGTCTTCGGTCGCATGCGCAATGAACCGACTGTGCAAGAGGATTCTTCCGATGATGATACCGGTGAAATACAGATTCACTGATACAGCCCGTAAGCTCTGAAGATCATGCAAAATATAGGTTATAACTTGAAGCTGGAACCGGGTCTCAACTACGGGAAAGGCAGACGAATGCTGCTGTACGGCGATCCCTACTATCAACGAACTCGTTTCGGGTTAGGGTATATTACCTCCCTCGCAACTCCTGAGTCAAACTAGGATATCTTTTCCTCCTCTCAAAATGGTTCAGCGCCCTCCAACTCATCTCATGCTCTCGAGCGAACATTATCAGTAAATATGGTAGTGATGGATTCCTTCGAATCAGACGAACAAGAATCCATACCATTTGAGAACGACACTTGGGCTTAGCAAATGGATGCACAATGGGAGTTCTGCTTCGAGCAGAGAGAACCTCCCACTGAAGACAAAGTTATCCCGATTGACGTTGGGGATAAAATTTTGCCAAAGCCGATATTTATCAGTAATAATCTTTCCAAAGCAGAAAGGAAAGAAGTTATCCAGCTGATAAAAGAATATATTGACGTCTTTGCGTGGAATTATGAGGACATGCCAGGCCTTCATCCAAAGGTGGCTACTCATAGGCTCAATATATTGCCCGATTCGAAGCCTGTGAAGCAGCACCAATGCCGGTTCCGTCCGGATATGATGGACGCCATCGAAGCTGAAATCAAGAAGTTGATAGCTTGCAGCTTCATCCGTGAAGAACAACATCCCGACTGGGTCGCCAATGTTGTCACGGTCATGAAGAAAAATAGGAAAGTATGAGTCTGCATCGATTACCGAGATCTGAACGCAGCCTGCCCTAAGGATGAGTTTCCTCTTCCCATCACAGACGTCATGATTGACAATACATACAGTTTTGAACGTATGTCTTTCATGGATGGATTTTCAGGATACAATCAAATCAAGATGCATCCTGAAGACGAGAAGCATACTGCATTCCGGACACCATTGGGGGTATATTGCTATACGGTCATGCCCTTCGGATTAAAGAATGCCGGGGCTACGTACCAACGGGATATGAGTAACATATTCTATGAGCATTTATGCAAGACAGTGGAGTATTACGTGGACGATGTAGCTGTCAAAAACTGCCTCAAGGATAATCACATCTAAGACTTGAAGACAGTATTTGAATTGATGCGCCAACATCAACTCAAAATGAATCCTACAAAGTCCTTTCTGGGGGTATCAACAACCAATCACCAAGAATCAAATTCAATAACAATAAGTGAGAGCGGACGAAAACAAGAAAAAAGATTTGAATTAGAATTTATAATAAGATTCTCAAGGGTCGTCCCAGGAATCTCTCAAAAAATCTTAAATTTGTGATTGAGTATCCTCTCATCCTAATATCTTATATCTTATATCCTATCGCAGGCTCGCAGTCGTACAACTAAGTTGTCGTACTACTACGATATCGTACAACCTGCGAAGCCTGACCTGCATAGGCCTCCACAAAAATATGTCATGACCCGCACCCGGTGAAGGGGCACGAGTACGTGGGTAACGTCAGCCTACGCCGCAACATCGGCGGTAGAATGCTGTCTAGGTCAACTATACAATCTAATCATCTCACTGGTAATGTATAATCTGCCAATAATACCTTAACTCCAAGAAAGAGAATAAGATACTTAATGCAACACAATACTCAATCACACTCACTATAGTACGAGAAGATATCAAAGAAGCCTAACATAACTATGCAGTCTAAATATAACAACAACAAATAGAAACAATATCTAAGTCTCAATATATGCCAAAAACAAATCCGGTACCAAAATGCTAAAGAAAACTAACTATGATAACTAGTGATTTCGGCTAGATCTTTCAACAGTCACTCCAGAACTAGTGGGTCCACGTCTACACCATCTATAGGTCGAGGTCTGTAGTAAGTCGGACACCAATCTCCCGGATCCTCTGAAAAATATTATCCAGTCAGGAATGGAGCAAAGTATAACCCAATAGCAGTTCCAATTAATTGACAAAAATTATAAAATAATAAAATAGAGGATACTATATATGATGACAATATTACTGATGATCTAAGAACAATGAAGGAACAGGCAAAAATAGCAACAAAATATAAATCAATGCGTACAAGAATGAAGGAGATGAACTATAATATCTAAAATAGAACAGGGTAATCTATGAACTGAATATGGAGTCTATAATATACCTATATGATTGGCTTAGGATATTCAATGATTACACTATTAGCTGAAAGTTCTTGAACACATATTTAATTGGTATTTTCCCCGCCCCGACTGATACGGTGGATCTAATCATGACACGTTACTAGCCAATGTATCCAATATTTAAACTATAATATCCAATGTTATCCAATACCAACAAGGAGCAGTATTCGATAACATTTCGATAATTAAGGTAACATCTCATGACTGACGATCCAATAACAAAACCAATCCGTGTACCATCGTGTCAAGAATCATAAGTAACATTTTTAGATACTTGAATTATAGTAGTACTCAAATAATAAAAACTAACAAAGAATGTACTCGCCTATGGTCCAGAGAAAATGATGCAAATTGGTGTCCCAACTGGTATCACACAGACCAATATATGGAATATTGTATTAATACAAGATTTTGGAATAAAAATAAGTTAAACTAGTCAAATTCTAGGCCATATAGCCATTTCTAAGTCAAAACAGTCAAACTATGTCAACTCTTAGTCAAACTAGTCAAACTTGATCAAACTAGCTATTTCTAGGTTGTATGAGTCCATCTCTAGGATATTGGATCCATACACTATGTATCTAGGCTAGAATATTAGGATACCAATATAATACCGTATCATAAGATACGTAATTTATTAGATATGAAAATACAATAATATGTATACAAGACAACAATATATAATACTCCTAGCTAAGTAATGCTAAGTAGATACCTTGGCTTCGAACCAAACGCGGTATCTCACCATCTACACATCCATCTTGATACCCAAACCCAATACCTTGAGTATAAACCAATACCTTGATATTACCTTGGTATCAAAAGGTAATTCAATATCTAACATATAAATAACTACCCATACACCTCACTATACACTAATATATATTTAAACTTATAACAATACTATACTAACTAACATACTAATATACCTCATAATATTTAATACCCGTACCCAAGATACCTCACTCTCATTACCTTGATGTAATCTTCAAGGTAATCTAGAAATAATACTAACTAACGCTAACTAGTGCTTATGTATATATATCTCTAATATATATATATATATATATATATATATATATATATATACTAACTTTCTAATATATACATAACGTACTAACTTATCAATATATACAATTAACTTATTAATATATACACTAATTTATCAATATATATAACTAACTTATCAATATATACACTAACTTATCAATATATATAACTAACTTATCAATATATACACTAACTTATCAATATATATAACATTAAGCACTGGTTACTGCTGCTGCTTATCGACTGCTGCTGCAGCTCATCGCTGCTTCTGCTTCTGCAGCTTGCTGCTTATGGCTTCTGCTGCTGCTGCTTACTGCTTCTGCTGCTATCTGCTGCTGCTTTCTGCTGCTTTTGTTGTTGCTTCTCTCAGCTTATTGACTGCTTATTATTGCTTATTCTTATTGTTTTTTACTGCTTTTTTTCTCCCCTCTAGCTCACATTCATATATCCACACATCTAATACACACATACACTCACTCACATATATATAATATATATATATATATATATATATATATATATATATATAACCATAATATCACTATACATATATATATATATAACCATACTAGAGATGCACATGAACTCCTACTCTCCTATGACCACCAACACATCACAAAGAAATATAAAACATACACATAAATATACATATATATATATCTCACATAATAATTTTAATTATAATATTATAATATCTATAACCAAGGTAAATTGAATTACAAAGAAAGAAAATAAACACGTGGACTGCACCGCACCCGTATCACACTAGATCTATGATACGCTTATGATACGAGTCCACCACACCACCAAACGTACCCCGAAGGACACGAGCAAGTCTAAAATCACAATTATGAACAACACGAAGAGCTAGCTACTCAACTACGTGCCCGTGTCAAAATGTGACATGCTCAAACCCCCGTGTCGGAAGAAAACCTCCAAATCAACCCGTATCTCTAAATTATCATGATACGGCCTACACGTATCTAATTATGGATACGACACTAGTCACACACAACCAAACATATGTCAATTTGGTCTAATTGACCTATTGATAAACACATGATGTGCCAATCTCGGAATTTTCCCAAAATTGACACAAAATATCACATAACTTCCTCCATAAGCCTCCTATGAACCTAATTCCAATTCCTATGGGTAGTCTTAGTACATGGAAGGGTTCCTAATGATTAAATTACAGATTTAGAGTCTAATTAGAGAAAAAAAACTAAATTGTACCTATTGGGAGATGGATTCCTAATAAAATTCCCAAATGAGTGTCAAGAGCCTTCAACTTATAGATCATTTCTTCTTTTTGTAGATTCTTGCTTCCTCCTTATAGATCCTTACTTTCTCTTTATTCAATAGCCTCCAATGATAAGTAGAAAAGGTATTTGGAAGGAATTTGGGTAGGGATTGGTGTAGGAATAAAGGAATTTGGTTGAGAAAAATTCTAGATCTAGATTTGGAATAAAAAATAAAGAGAAAGAATGTCTCCACCCCCTTATGTAGTGGCCGACCTTGTCCCCTCTCCGAAGTTACTATAAAATATCCACAATACCCCTTGGGGCTTGTCATAAAGAAATTAATTAAGGAGGGATGGTTCTAGTCCAATTTGATTAACTAATTCATTCATTCTCTTAATGAATAGGCTTACTATTGGGCTCAAATCTAACTAGAATTAAATGTTGGTCTATGGATCTAATCTAAACTAATTAGGTCCACTAATACAAGTCCAAAAATAAAATCTAATATGCTAACAATATTTAAATACTATAATAAATAAATATATAACATGCACCATAAATAAATAATTATGATATACTATTTAATATAATAATTTTTAAAATACTAATATTATATTATTACCAATTATAGGAAAAGACAGAAATATCCCCCTCTCGGAAAGCAATAGTGGCAGTAAGAATACCCTTGTTACGTGGTGATTAGATTTGCATAGGTAGTATGAAATACGGATAACTACTAGTATGTGGTTTGGATAATTTGACACTTGATTAGTACAAATATTAAGGACAATATTGATATACTTGTGCATGGAACCTAGAGGGATAACACCTAATACCTATGTGTTTAGGGTGCAACTTAGCACCTACATGACCCTTAGTTATGACCATGGTTGTGATATATGAGAAGTTGTACATATAGAGGACTTGAGGACGTTATGTGACTAGAAGACTTAGTGTTTGCATACTTTCTTGGTCTTTAACTAGTCAACCTTAGCCAACCCACTTAGTTAGAACGCTTGTTTGGTTTAGACTCTACGTGACTCGTGACGTTCGTATGTTTTACTCTTGTGCTTGTTTAGTGTAGTGTAGTATAATGTAGTGATTGATAATTATTTTTATATATTCATAGGCACCCAGGACGGTTCTACCTTGGTTGCAGGTTCCGGAGCTTTACTTGTTAACATTGGAGTTCCAGGCAAGTATACCTTTTCTTGTTGTACTATTTAAATTTAGTTATTATAATTCATATATTTTTTGCTTTAAATATTATATAATTATGCGTGTCTGAGAATGACTCAGGTGCAGTCGACAAAGGCGTTGACCTTAGGACTTGTGTTTGACCTAGTGTCTAGTGGACGCACTTGTTCGACATTACAAGTTGTGAATAAACTTTTTTTTAACATCGAACAAACAAGTACGAAGAAATCCTAGACATAATATCTAAGTACAATATTTTTTTTATCTGGGTCGTGACAATGGAGATCGAGCCCTGAAGTTGTAAAACCCCTATTCCTAGAAATCATATATACCCTTTTAATTATTAATTATTAATTTAATGGTAGTAATTAGTGGCTAATTAGGAGAAATAAATTTTTATTAATTTTTATTTTATGTGTTGGTGAACTTAGGGGATTTATGGGACCATCAGGAATTTTTCGGAATTTATTTCATGTAGGAGACTCTTTGGACAGTTGCTAGATTAATAGTGTGCATTATTATAATCTAAATTTTTTTATGAGTATATATATATATATATATATATATATATATATATATATATATATATATATATATATATATATACATATACATATACATATACATATACATATAAATATACATATATTTAATTGGAAATAGAATAATAAAAAGAAAATATTAAGAAAAGAAAAGAAAAAAAAGAAAATAATAATAAACTAATAACAATCATTCCAACATTCCAACAAATTCCAACTTAGCAAACCATTCCACAGCAAACCATTCCACCATTCCGACAAATTCTAACTTAGCAAACCATTCCATGCAGCAAGCAGCCGCTGGTTCCTTCCTAGCAATTCCAAGCCACATACCATAGTGAGTTAGCCCCTTTGCTAGGGAACCCAATGCCACTTTTTTTTCCAACAGACCCTTGACCCGCGGCTTCTAATACCCGCACCCCCTCTTTCCCTATTCATATATATATATATATATATATATATATATATATATATATATATATATATATATATATATATATATATATATATATATATTATTCTATTTATAAAACCCTAACCTAATCATTCAGACCCTCCTCTTCTCATCTAGACCTAGAGAGCGCCTCCACCGCAGCCGGAGAACCCCGCCAGGCCGTCCAAACCAATCCCGACGACCGCGACCCCTCGCACTGCAGATTCCCACAGCGAGGTACCTGTGTTCCGGAGTTGTTTTCCGTCGACTCGCTCAACAAAACGTCGCCCCGTCTTCACCGGTATGCTCAACCCTTAATCCTCTTCCATATATGTGTGTTAGTAGACCTCGAACAACATGAAACCCTAGGCAAAAATAGCGCCAAAGTTGGCACAAACAGACCGAATTCTGGGATCGCAGAAGACTAGGGTGACCATCCATGTTTCGGAGTTCGTATCTCCCACCACAGAGATCTGAATTCGATGATTTTTTTTTGTATGTGTAGACCACTTGACCTAGTTTAATTTCTGTAAAATAACCCTAGATTATTAACTGCTGTAGACAGAATTAAATTTGTCAGAAAATCCCGCGAACCCACTTTTCCAGATTTTTAAAAGTTGTGAAACGGAGCGCTCCCCGCCAAACGGGATCGCCCTAGCGTGTACCAAGTGTACCGAACGGTGCACGCAGCATAACCGGACACGTAAGAATTCACGAAAACTGATTCGGACGCGTGTGTGCGCCGAAATCGGCCCGTATCCGCGGATATACCCCATTTCGCAACTTTTGTGGAAGTCGCGCGCATTTTGTGCACGATCGTCAGATTGTGATAAAACTTGCCCCACTGGACTCGTGGTAACGCGCTAGACCTGTGACCCAATTTTTATGCAATTCTGAGACAGTTGACCAAGTCGCTAATTGGCGGGCCCTACGGTTGACTATTTGGACAAAATTGTGTCCGGCTCATCGGAATCCACATTTGGACATACCGTTGGATTTATATTGATATCTAGAGTTATTTGACCTATAATTTGTCCTATTTAGAGACTGTTACCCTTGGCACATTTTTTGGTGCAAAGTGGACCACACGTGGACCCCACTAATACTCGAAATTACTTTTTTGCCCATGTATCCAAATTGGACGAAAGGGAAGTGCTTTTTAGCTATTTTGCTTTTTCTGGGAACGTTGGTGATATTTATTTCAGCATCCAGAGAAATTTGTTTTGCGGCCATAGCTTCTGATCCCGTGTGTTGGACTTTGGGACGTTACACCTTGCAGCTTTCTTACCAGGCAAGATACCTTGCCAAATTATTTACAATACTTTGCATTCTTAGTATATTTCTGTATATTTATTGAATTTTTATATATTCATTGCATGTGTAGTTTTTTTCAGTCATTACTATATATATTAGATATGTTGACACACAGTTGACACCTAGTATCATGAGAGGACGTTCATTAGGCGTATGGGCTTTTAACCACTCTGGTAAACCGTAGTATATAGTTCGTACTACAGGCATGTGTCGTGCTGGTCGCTACCCCAGGGGTATGTCAATTTTTGTAGAGTCGCGCTGGTCGCTACCCCAGAGGTATGTCGATTTCTGATGTTCTAGACGGGTGTGTGAGTTGTGAGGCTTAGATCGAGTAGACTATCCTTGCCCATACGTCGAAAAGTTGTCCTCATTGCATTCATATAGATTGTCTTATAGAGCGTACTTATTTATTTTTAAATATTATGCATGTTTACTGTATTCAAATTGGCTTGCTTCTATGTATCTTGTTACGTCCCTCTGAGGACCTGGTCCCTTTCTGGGTGTATCTGTTCTTGAGTATTTGCAGGAGCGCAGATTTGGCTGGTTATATATGTTTCGAGGATGTCTTCTCTTCGAGTCCCGTGATTGTTAGCTGGTATTCTTATATTGTGTTTATTGTGTTGTACTTTTCTATTCGAGTTGGTAGTGGATTTGTTTCCATCCAACTATCATCTTTAGATACTTATATTAAGATCTAGTTACATAGATGCTGGTTATTCATTTATATTTGATTTCGTGGATGAGATTTAGATTATACCCTATGACTTATGACATATGTTTATACCACTAGTGGATTGATATTCATATTACAGCGTACGTGTGGATTTTGGTTTCCATAAATTGGAGTGCCATGTCTATGCGGCTGGCATGCTTACGTGTCTTAGTCTTACGTATTTTTGGGACTGGGACGTAACATGTTTTTGTGGTGGCCCATGCAGGTCGAGAGCATATTATTTCGGTTACGTTACTGTACCAAGCTAGCCTGTGATTAGGATTAGAGTATAGGATCTCATCCATAATTGACTATGATTCATCTTCCTCCTATCTGTTCTATTTGAATAATTGTATCCTGCTTGATTCCTGTACTTTCCTAATAGTTTCTTGAGTATAGCCTTCTTCTAGAATATAGGAACCCCTATTATTATGATGATAAATATGGTAGCACACCTATTAAGAATACAACGAGAATATAGACACACCACTAAGTTTAGAATATCTAGTGAACCCTAGAATTCCTTATCTATAAATTGGTTTACCATTACCCCTTGATGTATTATGAGGACTTGTGAGTAGCATATATACTACTAGAGTTAGTTAGAAGTTTTACCATAATGTTTGACCCTAGTATGGAGGAACCAATAGAAAAAAAAACTAAAATTTAAAATTAGGAGTGCACCTAACCTTCATAGTTAGATAAGTAGTGGAGAACTATAAAACTTAGATCATTGTCTTATTAGTAGCAGACAGTACCTTAGGAAGCCAAGAGCAATGAATATAATATTTCTCTTGATCATATCTCGAACATAGCAACTAGCATACCACTCCTCCTTAGAAAACCATGATGCTATCTAGAGCCCCTATTTCAATTTCATGTTGTTCCTCTGTGACCTTAACGTTCGCTAAATTCCTCGACGACTAAATTTTGTTCCTCTATTCTTTATCTTTCAACTCGTGCCATCTGACACTTCTGATTATAGACCATGTGAATTTATTCTATTTTAGGATATATATAGCTTGCTAGGATTTTGGTTGTTACTCTTGAATTTTTGAATTGTGTTCTTAGTAGTTAGAACATGATGGTTTAAGCTATTCTTGTAGATTGAGACCTAGTATTTATCCCTTAGTTATAAATTGCGTAACATGTACCCCATCTCGATACGAGTTAGATCCCTTTCCCCTTGACGGCCAGTAACTCTTCTATCCTTACTATTGACACTTGTTCTATAAGCACTATGACTAAGACGTAAGACGACCATGACCTATGTAATATAAAAGTATACCCTAATAAGTACCAAGACCCCTTCTCGAAGACCTTAACAAGAGTTTCTACGGTATCCTTAAGGCAATTACAGTATTAGTTTATTGTTATAAGTTGTGTAGTATACCTCACAACCTAGTATCACATAGTCTTTTGACCTATTATTGAAGTGTAACTGAATGACATTAACTGTGTGCTAGTATAAGAAGATAATGTTTCATCAGACTATAGATCTTAGAAGCCCATACCCCTATTTGGTCGACTATCGACTTAGACAAGGAGTAAGTATGACAACTGTAGAGATTGTAAGAGTCTTATCTTCTTCGAGAACTGGGATTATTTCTCATCATAATCTAGCGTATCTTATATTTTCTGTATTACCTTGATTTATGCTGCCATTATAGCCTAGCTTTTGCAAGCATATTCTTTTATCGAGCTTGCTCATGGCATATGTATTATTGTGTGCACACAATGATACAATTGCCTAATCAGAATTGGTGTATTAAGGTCTGGCTAACCTTAGTGCGCTTGGTTCGCTCTTCGCATGACTACTTACGTGGATTGAGATATATGGTAGTAGACGAATATACTTGCCCCTAGACATGTCTGACATATCGTATCGATTATATAACTATACTGATACGAGCATGTAAATAGGAAATTACCAAAAATAGGATTTCAATCCACAACTGTCCTGAAAACTCTCTTCTCGAATTCTTTAGTCTTTTTGAACCTCGTACTTGTATTCTGTCACCTTCACCTTGAATTCTTTATTATTGCTCTCCGTCTTCCCTTATTTCGGAAAGACGAAACCGCGTGCATGGTATAAGTTGACACTGATAAGTACTAGATATAACCCATAAGGCTAATCACATGACTTAGTGACTCTCTTTTATAATTGATTAAGGGCACATCATAGGTGATATATTTGGTGTTAAAACTTTAATGATTGAACAACATGATTAAATAATTTGAGGAATAGTTTTCCTAGATGTATAGCCTTAGGGGATAGATGGATAAATTTTAAGTCGGTAGATTGTGAACCCCTCACCCAAAATTAGACCTACTTGTCTGAGATAGTGAGACTAAGGTTAGATTGAGTCCAGTTAGAGATAGAACATGATATTTTTATTTAATTTTACAATAATTATATCACTTAGCGCACCTTGCCGTGCTTCGATAATTGAAGCACTACACTAGCCACTACCTTCCTATAAATTCTACACCCTTATCCTAGATGTGCCCATCATCCAATTCTCATCTTTGTACAATTTTCCAATTATTGGGCACTTTATGCAAAAGAGCATTTAGGTGTCCACACCGTTGGACATGACACGTGAAGAAACCTATTTTTCGCTCATGTAGATTTTTTCATGATTTTTTGGGATGTGCAACGCACAACATCGCCACCCATTTAAACCTAGCCTTGTATTTTAAATAATGCAAATTTTATACCATCATTGCATTCTATCGTGGCTTAATTTTAATTTCGAGGACAAAATTTTTATAAGTTGGGTAGAATGTAAAACCCTTATTCCTAGAAATCATATATACCCTTTTAATTATTAATTATTAATTTAATGGTAGTAATTAGTGGCTAATTAGGAGAAATAGATTTTATTAATTTTTATTTTAGGTGTTGGTAAACTTAGGGGATTTACAGGACCATCAGGAATTTTTCGGAATTTATTTCATGTAGGAGACCCTTTGGACAGTTGGTAGATTAATAGTGTGCATTATTATAATCTAGAATTTTTTTCTCTGAGTATATATATATATATATATATATATATATATATATATATATATATATATATATATATATATATATATATATACATATACATATACATATACATATATTTAATTAGAAATAGAATAATAAAAAGAAAAGATTAATAAAATAAAAGAAAATAATAATAAACTAATAACAATCATTCCAACAAATTATAACTTAGCAAACCATTCCACAGCAAACCATTCCACCATTCCAACAACAATTCCAACAAATTCCAACTTAGCAAACCATTCCATGCAGCAAGCAGCCGCTGGTTCCTTCCTAGCAATTCCAAGCCACATACCATAGTGAGCCAGCCCCTTTGCTAGGGAACCCAACGCCACTTTTTTTTCCAACAGACCCTTGACCTGCGGCTTCTAATACCCGCACCCCCTCTCTCCCAATATATATATATATATATATATATATATATTATTCTATTTATAAAACTCTAACCTAATCATCCAGACTCTTCTCTTCTCATCTAGACGTAGAGAGCGCCGTCACCGCAGTCGGAGAACCCCGCCAGGCCGTCCAAACCAATCCCGACGACCGCGACCCCGCGTACTGCAGATTCCCACAGCGAGGTACCTGTGTTTCGGAGTTGTTTTTCGTCGACTTGCTCAACCAAACGTTACCCCGTCTTCACCGGTATGCTCAACCCTTAACCCTCTTCCATATATGTGTGTTAGTAGACCTCGAACAATATAAAATCCTAAGCGAAAACAGCGCCAAAGTTGGCACAAACAGACCGAATTCTGGGATCGCAGAAAACTGAGGTGACCACCCATGTTTCGGAGTTCGTATCTCCCACCACAGAGATCCGAATTAGATGATTCTTTTTAGTATGGGTAGACCACTTGACCTAATTTAATTTCTATTAAATAACCCTAGATTATTAACTGCTGTAGACGTAATTAAATTCGTCGAAAAATCTCGCGAACCCACTTTTCTAGATTTCTAAAAGTTGTAAAACGGAGTACGCCCCGCCAAACGGGACCGCCCCGCCGTGTACCAAGTGTACCGAACGGTGTACGCAGCATAACCGGATACGTAAAAATTTACAAAAACTGATTCGGACGCGTATGCGCGCTGAAATCAGCCCGTATCCGCGGACACACCCCGTGTCGCAACTTTTGTGGAAGTCGCACGCATTTTGTGCACACTCGTCAGATTGTGATAAAACTTGCACCACTAGGCTCGTGGCAACACGCTGGTCCTGTGACCCAATTTTTACGCAATTTTGAGACAGTTGACAAGTCGCCAATTGGCGGGCCCTATGGTTGACTTTTTTGACAAAATTGTGTCCGGCTTATCGAAATCCACATTTGGACATACCGTTGGGTTCATATTGACATCTAGAGTTCTTTGACCTATAATTTGTCTCATTTAGAGACTGTTACCCTTGGCACATTTTTTGGTGTAAAGTGGGCCACACGTGGACCCCACTTATACCCGAAATTACTGTTTTGCCCCTGTGTCCAAATTGGACGAAAGGGAAGTGCTTTTTAGCTATTTTGCTTATTCTGGGAATGTTGGTGATGTTTATTTCAGCATCCGGAGATATTTGTTCTGCGACCATAGCTTCTGATCCTGTGTGTTGGACTTCGGGACGTTACACTTTGCAACTTTCTTAACAGGCAAGATACCTTGGCAAATTATTTATAGTACTTTGCATGCTTAGTATATTTCTATATATTTATTGTATTTCTGTAGATTCATTGCATGTGTAGTTTCTTTCAGTCATTAGTATATATATTAGATATATTGACACACACTTGACACCTAGTATCATGATAGGACAATCATTAGGCGTATGGGCTTTTAACCACTCTGGTAAACCGTAGTATATAGTTCGCACTACGGGCGTGTGTCGCGCTGGTCGCTACCCCAGAGGTATATCGATTTATGTAGAGTCGCGCTGGTCGCTACCCCAGAGGTATGTCGATTTCTGATGTTCTAGACGGGTGTGTGAGTTGTGAGGCTTAGATCGAGTAGACTACCCTTGCCCATACGTCAAAAAGTTGTCCTTATTGCATTCATATAGATTGTCTTGTACAGCATACTTATTTATTTTCAAACATTATGCATGATCACTGTATTCAAATTGGCTTGCTTCTAAGTATCCTGTTACATCCCTCTGAGGACCTGGTCCCTTTCTAGGTGTATCTGTTCTTGAGTATTTATAGGAGCGCAGATTTGGATGGTTATATATGTTTCGAGGATGTCTTCTCTTCGAGCCCCGTGATTGTTAGCTGGTATTCTTATATTGTGTTTATTGTATTGTACTTTTCTATTCGAGTTGGTAGTAGATTTGTTTCCATCCAACTATCATCTTTAGATACTTATATTGAGATCTAGTTACATAGATGCTGGTTATTCATTTATATTTGATTTCGTGGATGGGATTTAGATTATACCCTGTGACTTGTGATATATGTTTATACCACTGGTGGATTGATATTCATATTACAGCGTACGTGTGGATTTTGGTTTCAATAAATTGGAGTGCCATATCCATGCGGCTGGCATGCTTACGTGTCCTAGTCCTACGTATTTTTGGGACTGGGGCGTGACAGAAGCGGCTCCTTTACTCCGTTGACGGTCTTATGAGGGAATAATGATGCTCTCTTAGGTTTTTCTCTCCTTAGCTTGTGTTCACGTACATAGTTTATCCCCCTTTTGTGGGCATGCTACCCAGCTATTTATAGTCGTCATGCTGATAGACTATTGATGCCACATATGCCTTTGTTTGATAGCCGCATAGGGCACCTTCAATAAAATACAGTCTTAACTATAGTCGCATGCCACGGGCAGGCTGCCATGTGGTCTTGGTTAAGATATATTGTTGATGAGATCTCGGGGTTATTTTTAACCCGGTTTATGCGTGACTTGGTCAGCTGGACACGTAGTCAGCACTGATCGTGCGAGAAATCTTTTTTGGTTGTAACAAAAAGATCCTGTAAGTCGACAACCGCATAATATCATGGCCGCATAACGTCATGGACGTATAACATCATGGTTGCAGATGTTCTTTCGCTTGGCCTTGGTCGGATGGACACTCTGGCCGTACGACATTGTGGCCGCATACATGTTCTCATTTGGCCTTGGTCAGATGGACACTCTGGCCGCTTGATGACGAGGCCGCATAGGTATGTAGCCTCATATGAGTGAGCACGTGGCATGGCACGTCTGACGAGGCCATCAATGAGTTGATGTAACTTTTTATCTTTTTCTACGCTGTCGTCTTCACGAGTCTCGTAGCATCTCAGTTTGATAAGTGATGTGTCAGAGAGTCTTCCAGGCATTGAATGTCGTGGCAAGGGGGTCTTATGCGACCCCATGCTTTGTAGTTGTTTTGGCCGTATAGGGTGTACTATACTGCTTCCAGCTCCATGGTTGATCAGGACGCATGTGGCTCCTCTGCGGCTAGGTTTGTTCAGGCCGCATTTGGCTTTTCGTCTACGGCTCGGTTGTTCAAGCCGCACGCAGATCCTCAGCGGTCTAATCTTATTTTTGAGGGGCATGACCTTTATGCGGCCTGTGTGATTTTTCATGGTTCTATAAGACCCCCTTCAAAGTTTTCAAAATGACAAGTTTGGAATACTTTGAATAAGAAGTATAGCCGAGTGCTATTAGCCGCATATGAAGGGCATGTCGTATAGTCTCATGGCCGCATAGTTGTCTCTGACAGGCTGTCAGATCATTAAATGCCTAGATTTGCTTCGATCCTCGAGTGGATCTCTTGGAGATTCTATGCCATCAGGGGGTAGAGTGTTACATGGATAAAGGCGGATCAGGATTCGAACCGTTAGCCATCATTATCCTTAGCCACATATCGTCGACCTATATTTAGGGGGTTTTGAGGAGAGAGAAAAAGTTTTTTTTACCAAACTTTCTTCTCTTCCTCCTCTCTGCTGCTGGCATGGCTCCCAAGGTTGCCTCCTCTACCGCCACTACTGCCATAAAAGCCCCTAAAGGCAAGGGCAAGGCCAAGAGCAAAGGGAGAGGTCGCGCTGCTGTGACGGACCCATCGCCTCTCCCTACCGACATTTAACTACCGATCAAGGGTATGTCCTGTGGAGACAAAGTAGGGTTCTAGAACACATGTGTTCAGTTGGACGCATGGATAAGTCTATGCGTTGACTTCTCACTTTCGCATGGACAATCATGTCGCATGGACGAGCTCTGTCGTATGGGTGCCTAGTCCGCATGGCTGACTCGGCCGCATGGGTGCCTAGGCCGCATATGTATATCCTCATTGATATTTCTCGATGGTTCTGGTCTAACTCCTTTGTGGTTTTTTGTAGTGACTTTGCCCACCACACCTTTTGGCGAATTGGTCCTCGAGCACAACCCGCTACCCATGAACATGAATCTTGGAGACCTAGCTGCGACTCTCCATAAACAGGTCGACAAGGATCTCCCGCCTGAGCGACAATAAAAGATCACCTAGCAGAATCCTTCCTTCTTGTTGAGTCAGATCAACTCGAGGGAGATCCCCTCTAAAGACGGGAAGCACTTTTTCAAGAAGTCGTATTTCTTGTTTGGTGATGCATTAGAATCTTCTCAGCCCGAGATGGGAACGACCACGGAAAATTGGTCTCTCATATTCCGTGAGACGGAGATGACATTTTCTGCCTTTGAACGTCACCTGCCTTTGTCAGACCTGAAGGTAATGATGGGCCAACGGCAGATGTTCTAGAATTTTACTCCTGAGCCACATGGAGCACTCCTAGGAAATATTCGATGTGGTACCTGCAAGAACAAGGGGGAGTTTTAAAGTGACAAGGAGTCGCCCGCGTACTCCTTGCTGGGACTAAAGTCGTGTCTCGTCGGAAGTAACCTGGGACCGAACCTCGGTATATAAGTAGCGGCCACCTTCCTTTATTAGGTAAACAAGAAGGGGACATATCCCATAGGAAAGCTGTGGGTTCTTAGCTCGGCATATTATAACATCTCCTGCTGCCGCCTGACCCAGTGGATTATGAAGAAGTACGAATAGGAGCTCAAAGCCACATATTTGTTTTTCGCCGTGAGGGGCACATGTTATGGTTTGGAGATCCAAAACACAATTACGAACCTTCGAGATCCAAAACACAATTATGAAGCATATGCGATACTAAACTTGAGCTGAGTGTCCAAGTTAGCCTGCAAACTCCTCCAAAAATTGGAAGTGAAATGACTATCCCGATCTGAGATGATGTTCACAGGAACTCCATATAATCTGACAATCTGCCGTACGTACATCTCTGCTAGCTTCTCCGTAGACGTTCCCACTTTAAATGGTAAAAAGTTGGATGATTTGGTCAACTTGTCTATGATGACCCAAATCGCGTCTTTTTCTCCCGAAGAATGCAGAAGCCCATAGTCATATGCTCCCACTTTCACTCTAGAATGGGTAAAGGCTAAAGCAATCCACCTGGCCTCTATCTATCCGCCTTTACCTGCTGGCATACCAGAAATTGGAAGTGAAATGACTATCCTGATCTGAGATAATGCTCACAGGAACTCCATGTAATCTGATAATATGCCGTACGTACATCTCTGCTAGCTTCTCCGTAGACGTTCCCACTTTAAATGGTAAAAAGTGGGATAATTTGGTCAACTTGTCTATGATGACCCAAATCACGTCTTTTCCTCCCGGAGAATGCAGAAGCCCCAAAACAAAATCCATAGTCATATGCTACCACTTTCACTCTAGAATGGGTAAAGGCTGAAGCAATCCACCTGGCCTCTATCTATCCGCCTTTACCTGCTGGCATACCAGAAATCTGGATACGAAGCTCGCCACCTCCTGCTTCATACCATACCACCATATATGCTCTCTCAGATCTCAATACATCTTATTGGCACCTGGATGTATCGAGTACTGAGAGCAATACACCTCCTACATAACCTTCTCTTGCAACTCCCCACTCGGCACACATAATCTAGTACCGTATCGCAACGATCCATTATCAGCGATGGTAAAATCTTCCGATAATCCTATCTGAATTTGTTCTCTGATGCTCCTCAAAGTCTCATCCTCAAACTTCCTAGCCCTGATCTTGTCCATCAGTTCAGACTGTATCTGCAACCCCCACATCTATATCTCAATACCAGGAACTAGCACCTCAATCTCCGAACTCTTAAGATCGGCCAACAAGTGTATGTCTGTCATCAAGTACATAGCCACCGGATACCTTCGTAAGGCATCGGCGACTATATTCACCTTCCCTGGATGGTATTGCAATGATATATTGAAGTCCTTCATCAACTCCAACCACCTCCTCTGCCTCATGTTCAGCTCTTTCTGTGTGAACACATACTTCAAGCTCTTGTGGTCTGTGAAGATCTCTATACACTCTCTATACAGATAGTGTTTCCACATATTTAGTACAAAGATAACCGCTGCAAACTCCAAATCATGGATGGGGTAGTTTTTCTCATGAGGACGTAATTACATGGAAGCGTAGGCAATCACCTTCCCGTGCTGCTGAAAAACGCAACCCAAACTCTTTCCTGAAGCATCACTATAGATAGTGAATCCATATGTCCCTGATGTCAATGTCAACACTGGAGCTGTCGTCAATCTCTTCTTCAACTCATCAAAAGTGGTATGATAATCCTCTGTCCAGACGACCTCTATATCCTTCAAGGTCCATTGGCTTTGTAATTTGGGAGAAGTCTTGTACAAATCTTCTGTAATACCCTGTCAGTCCCAAGAAACTCCTGATCTCTGCCACTGAACTCGGAGTAGCCCACGACTCCACTTCCACGATCTTCTTCGGGTCAACTAAGATCCCATTACCTGTCACCACATACCTACGGAATTCTACCTTGTCAAGGAAGAATTCATACTTCGAAAGCTTTCTGTAAAGCTCCTCCTTCCTGAGAGTCTTCAAAACTATCCTCAAGTGCTCCATTGGTGTCTTCGAATACATAAGATGTCATCAATGAAAACCACCACAAACTTGTCAAGGTACTGGTAGAACACCTTGTTTATCAGGTTCATGAATACCACCGGAGAATTAGTCAACCCAAATGGCATCACCATGAACTCAAACTGGCTAAACCAAGTACGAAAAGATATCTTCGGAATATCTTCCTTCTTCACCTTCACCTGGTGGTAACCTGACCTTAAGTCTATTTTCGAAAATACCTTCGCTCTGCTCAACTGATCAAAGAGATCATCTATCCACTACAGTAGGTATTTATTCTTGATAATGAGGTTATTCAGAGCCCTGTAGTTGTACACATATGTATCGACCAATCCTTCTTTGGTACGAATAATACTGGAGCACCCAACGGTGATGAACTGGATCTGATGAAGCCCTTGTCCTGTAACTCATTAACCTGCTTTTTCATCTCTGCCAGTTCGATATTGTTGACCCTATAGACGTGCTGTGATATTATCTCTGGGCCTGACACCAAGTCTATATAGAACTCAACATTACATTCTGGTGGCAATCTCGGCAACTCCTCTAGGAAGACATGCAGGAACTTCACTATCAAAGGATTTAGCAGCTCCTTTTCTTCTACCATGGCTCCACAAAAGATGCCCTTGCTCTGCTCTGCCGCTCCACTGGTAGTTTCAAACTCTGGCTCTCCTGGCGGTCAAAATACTACTCTGCCTCCACGATAATCTATACTAGTATGGTGCCTACTCAACCTATCCATCCTGAGTACAATGTCGTATCCCGGAAGTAGAATTATGAGTAAGCACGCACTCAGCTCTCAGCCTCCAATAAAACTCTATGATCCTTGCAAAAATTACTGACTAGGATAATGCCTCCCCCAGGCATGATCTTGCAAGTCCTAGCCAAGGGTTCATCCACTAAATGATGCTTAAGAGCAAAAGATACAGATACAAAACTATGAAAAGCACCAAAATTGAATAAAACAAATGTTGGAATATAATCAAGAAGAATTAAACCTGTAATCATCTCTCCCTCTGGTTCAGTCTCCTCAATCGTCATGGCGAAAGCTCTCTCCTGAGGTGCACCTCTCTGTTGCTGCTGGTGCTGAATGAACCTCTGCTGCTGTGGTGGAAGTGGAGGTCCCTGCTGCTGAACTACGGGTGGCCTTACTGGTGCTCCCTGAACTGGTACTCTAGCTGGTCCTTCCTAAGCTGGACGAGCTAGACAATCTCTCAGCTGGTGGCCGGGTAACCCACAGAAAAGGCACACTCCCAACCACTTCTGACAAACCTTCCTAGTATGTCCTAGCTTTCCACAGAATACATAATGAACGGCCTACTATGCCTGCCTCTGTGGCTGCTGCTGGTGATGAGCACGAGCTGGTGCCTTGTGCTGCTAGTAATAGTGCTAGAACGGTCTATGCTTCTGCCGAAAGTGGGTACGCTTGGCCGGTCCCGCGCTACCAATCGCACCTCCAAAAATATCGCATCCTCTCTTGGGCCTGAGGTCCAGATCATCCTCAGTAATCTGGACATATATCAGAATGCCCTCAAAGGTAGCAGTACGACGTCCAGAAGTACGAGACTTGATCTTTCTTATCAGCCCCTTCCTGAACTTTTTGGCTCGATCTCCTAAGTCTTGAATCATCGATGGTGTAAAATGACTCAAATGACAAAACTCTGTAGTGTACTCGTCGACCGACATGTTCCCTTGGACCAAGTCATAAAACTGACTCTCCAAGGCTCCCAAAGCCACATCGGAAAAGAACTTCTCCTTGAAAGCCTCCCAAGTAAGTCCTCGAGCAGTAAGTCTCGGCTCCGTGTGATACCACGTGAGTGCGATATCGAACAACTGGTTGTCGGCTGCCTAGATCTGCAGGCTCTTTGGAATCTGAGCCAATCACAGGTTCCTCTCTATGTCTTCCAACCCTTCGTCAGCATAGAGTATCCCCTCAATACCCTTGAACTCTTGAGGCGACATCCTCTTGAAGTCCACTAAAGTACCTGGCCTCGGCTGTTGCTGCCCAGGGTGCTGCTATTGGGCGACTCTTTCTACTGCCGGTAGAGCCACCTGGTAAGCATTCTCCATACTCTCCCTCTTTAGCTCTGTCTGTGCTAGGTGTGCCTCTGTCTGCACCCACTATGCCTTATCCTAAATACGCTGAGACTCTATCGACATCCTCTGAGCATCCACCATGCCTGGATCAAGGCGAACATATGTGCCCCGTAAGCAAGCATACCTCCCAAAAATAGAATCTGTGGTGGTAGTGGAAGGTCCTCCGTAACAGCCAGGATAACCCTCTGGACATGTGGGGAAGTAGGCCCCCGAAGGCTGCTTAAACTCCTACATGAACAGGTGAAATAAAATGAGAAACTCCAGCTGTCCGGTTGGCAAGTCGAGAGGTGGCAGACCTCTCGGAAGCAGTGGGTCCCAATCTCTGTGATATAGTCTTTGGCGATATCCTGAAGATAGATCAAAACAAAAAGAAGTTAATTAACGCAAAAGATATGATATCATCAAAGAAGGACAATCAAATTTAAAGGAAGCAATTATTCAGAATGATACGAATATCAAAATTTATAAACTGAAAATTTTTCCTAGTTATGATTGAGTAAATTCCCATCCTATATCCTATAGCAGGCTCGTAATTATAATCTAAGTCTGAGTACTACTACGATATCGCACTAGTTGCGACTTCGATACTCGAAGACCTGCATGGGCTACCATAAAAACGTGTCATGACCCGTACCCAAAATTTGGGCATGAGTCGTGGGTACGTTTAGCCTACGCCATAACATCGGTGGTAGAACGGTGTTTAGGTCACAATACTATCTATCACAGCTAAGAATAATATATAACAAGTCAATGATCTCAACTCCATAAGGAGGACAAGATGAATATAAATATGATGACAATATTAGTACTCAATCACATAATTCTATAAGAAAGAGGAATGGCACGATAATGATATAAAGGAAAGATAGTCTAAAATATACATCACAACAACAATGAGTCTAGAGTCTAACTATCTCAATAACAGCATAAGTCTCCAAATAAAATATATAACTCAGAGTATCTCAAAGTCTAATAATCCAACTACAAAATGAATGCTAAGACGCTAAGCCTCTACTAATTGATCCACTACTGGAACGGGATCTTCCTGAAGCTCCTGGATGTAATCCTCGGCTACTCCGGGTCTATAATAAGTGGGATAGAAAATCTCGAGATCCTCTAAAAAATATTATCCAGTCAGGATTGGAGCAAAATACATAAACTAACAGTAGTTCCATTAAATTAACAAAGACTATAAAATAGTAAACAATAAAAATACAAAATGGAAGAAAAACTAGAACAATAAGAAAAATGGTACGCAGATAATCATCTCACAGGTAATAATAAACTGTAAATAAATAAGGAATAACTGTATCAACAGGTATAAACTGGAATAGAGATATGAACAACCACTAAGTGCCTTAAAATATCAGTTATTATGTGATCGGCTTGGGACAGATTAGGCTCGACCATATATGATTGGCTATGCACTAGTACAGTAAGGGATCAGGTCAATCAAGTAAGATTGACTATGCACAAGTACAGGTAAAGGATCAAGCAAATTATATATGGGGATCTATGCACAAGTAATAAGAGCAGGCTATACCCTCGTGTAGTGAGGGTGAGATATGCACAAATAGGTGGTGTATGATCATATATTCAACAAATACTTCCCCATCCCCGACTAGTACAATGGATCCAATCACGACTCCTCATGACCGGTATCAATGATACTAATCCGTGTATCCACTATGTCAGGAATCAAGCATAACACTACATACTAGAATCATAGTAATCATCAAAGTAAGAAAATTGTCAGAGAATGTACTCGCCTTCCGTCCTGAGAAATATGTGAGGATCGATGTCCAAGATGGAGTCACAAGGACCTAAATATCAAATATTAATTTTAATTAGAGAATTAATGGATGAGCATGATTAACTAACTAAATATGAGGTTTCTAGGCCATGTCTAAGTCCAAACTAGGTTAACTAGGTCCACTAGTCAATTTCTATTTCAAAATAATCTATAATAGACAATATCTACTAACACTAGTAATTAATAGTTATACTAACAATTTATAGAGTGTACTAGGTCATTGGCACTAGTATATGCACATACACTCATATACCTTAGTATTAAGTTAATACTTCAACTGTCATAGTATTAACCAATACCTTATACTGGCTATACTAGTAACCTTATAAATATCACTTGGGATCTATAACTTACCTACATCTTCTCTCCACTAATTGACCAAACTCCTATTACTTTAATACTAGCACTGATACTTTAAATCTCCATTAATACCTTAACTGCTTTCACAACCATATATATCTTTAAGTGTATACTCTTTAGATATCCACATTCACACACTCACTTACCCTAAATTAGGAAACCCCCCTCATGTACCTACTATTGTAGGCTTCACATAATCACTAGCTCACCTACCAGTTCACGAGAGTATTCCCTAAACTTGTTTGCTACACTGTCGTCCCTCGTTCAAATGTATTTCCTGTATTTTCCTGATCCTCATCTACCTTTAATTGCTCTTGTGCTCACTGCTCCAATCCATACTCCCAAATAACTGATACTAAGTTTCAGTATCACACATACATTGTCTGCTAAGAACCAACCCGAGATCACAAGCTCGATATTCTTCCTATTTTCCTGCTGCTACCCCTAACTGCCCGGTCTGTAATAGTAGATCCTACACCAGTACAGTGCACATATGTACATTGACTATAACATATGTACATTGACTGTAACACATTACTGGCACATGCTCTAAAACTGAGCTTGCACATCTGTCATGGATCCAAATCCTAATCTACAACCTGAACAACCTAATACTGATATTAGCACTCAATACTGTACCGGTGGGCACAAGCACTGTGCTACTGCAACCAATTGCCCGATACCCCTTCCAACAGCTCAGAGTCCAATGCTGTTGTGGTACAATTCTTTCTACCCATAGTCAAAGAACACCCCAATATGTGCACACTTCAAACATAACTGATACTGAGTATTAGTTACAAGTCCCCTTTACACACGTATCACACACACAGTTATATACATTCTAATCACAGCACAGCCACACATAGATACACGACAAAACACATCATAATGCACTGACTGAAACTATACCTCAAGACTCAACCACAGTGCTCGAGCATAATACACATCTATTACTAGAGCACTTTACTTCTCCCTTATGCCACCATAACCCATGAACAAAAGTATATAGTTCAATACATTAATCATATAGTATAGTGTATAATAGCAAATTGAGATTCATATATATAATACCAATCTAACACCACTATATATAGCATATAATTATCATATTCCAATCTACCCATTCTAAGGGTCAATATAACAAACACTTCATGAACAACTCATGATACACTATCAACTAATATGTCAAAAACTATAATACCATATTAAAAATATATTTACATATCAAATATAACTATACATACATCTAATATGATTGTTGCAATGAATAATAGAGAGAAAATATATTAAAAAATATAAAATCCCTAAATTAGAGCCTCGTATCACACCGTATCACAACGTATCACGATACGCCTTACCCGTATCTAATTATGGACACGTATATATCCCCATATGACAAATCTAACACTAATGAGGTCTAAAAAATCTAATGACAAATACATGGTGTCTCATTCTCGGATTTTCTCTAAAATGGATACCAAACTCAATGTAAAAATATCAATAAGGGTCAATAGAAGCTCAAACTTCTCCCTATGGTTAGTCCTAATGCATAGGTACATTCTATATGCTCTAAAATTTTAAATAAAACTAATTAGAGAGAGGGATTTAAAAATTTATATATTGGGAGATGGTTTTCTAATGAAAGCTCACTAGGACACGAATTGGACACAAGCACCAAGATCAACTACTTCTTCTCCAAAGCTCCTTGCAACTACTAGCTTCTAATCTCCTTAGATGGTGAGAATGAGAGAATTTGAGAGGAATTTGGGGTAGAATTGATGGAGGGATGAACTATTGGGGAAGAACACTAATTTGGAAAGGATTTGTGAGTGAACGAGTGAAGGAGAGAGAAAACCCACCGATAACTAGGGCCGGCCACCCTCATTGCTCTCCAAGAAATATAATAAGTTGAAAGTGCCCCTTGTGGGTTGTCATGAAGAAAAATAACTAATAGAATCTTCTAATCCTAATGTGGGTTTAATCTAATTTCTAAATAATGAGAAGGTAACTTAATTTGAGTTTAAGGTGACTAATCCAACTATGGGACCAAGTTGTCATGTCAAGTTGGTTAGGTCCACTAGGGCCTTGTCTAATTAAATAATCTACTCACTAACCAATACTAATATTAGTCACAAAATATGGCATGCACATTTATATTAACAAAATATAACCACATTATTTATAATAATACACAAAGACAAACATATCCCGATTCTAGAAATGTGGTAGTGACACTTGGTACTTTCTCGCATAGTTAACAGCCTCCGCTACCAATGTCGGCCAATAATAACCCATTCTTCGGAGACGGTCCTGTAGCTTGGGTCCGAGCTGATGGGTACCGTAAACCCCATCGTGAGCCTCGCGGAGAGCCTGCTTCGCTTTTTCATTCGATAGGCATCGTAGCAAAAGATCATCATAGGAATGGCGATACAGTATTTTGGTAGCCGTATCATAATAGAACCGGAGGGAGCATTTTCTGATGGAAGTGGCTTCCTTTGGTTTCTCGGAGAGAATTCTATAGACTGCGTAGTCGATAAAGAAATCAGTACTATCCTGACGTAAGTGACAATATCGACTTTGGACCCTGTTCTTGAAGCACCATCGAAGAATATTCGCCAAATAACTTCTGCGCTTGTGGTCATGTTTGAGTCCTCTACTTCGTCGGGGATCTCCTCATAGATCTTCGAGGTTTCTGGTACATGGTGGGCGGCTAGGATATCTACTAATGCTTGGTATTTGACTGCCTTTTGTGGGAAAATACCATATCGTATGATGGCAACAGTATTGCCTATATGGCTATGCGAGAGTTGAGCGCTCCGGGTTTAGTCATAAGGACATTGAGAGGATTGAATTGCGAGATCACATGTATGGTTTATCCTTTCACGTAATGCTGGGTCTTCAGAATGGCAAAGACCAGAACGAGGCACTCCTTCTCAATGGGGTTGTACCTGTGCTCTGTGACGACCATCATTCTGCTGAGATATTAGATGGCCTATTCGTGACCTGCATCACTATTCTAGACTAGTAGAGCTCCGAGGGTGTGATCCATCGCCCAGACATATAGAAAGAATGGTCTCCCCATAATAGGGGCCACCAATACTAGGGGGTTCATGAGATACTCCTTGATGTCGTCGAAGGCGTGTTGGCATTCTTCGTTCCAAACAAAGGAGACTCTATTTTTCATGAGCAGAATGAACGGTTGACAACGTCCAGAAATATTTGATATGAACCTCCTGATGTATGCCAGCCTTCCTTAAAGGCCACGAAGTTCTTTAAGGTTCTTCGGTGGGTGCATCTCAATGATTGCTTTAGTTTTATCCGGGTCTATGTGGATACCCTTCAAAGTTATGACAAAGCCTAAAAACTTGCTGCTGGAGACTCCCAGGAAGGACTTCGTAGGATTCATCTTGAGCTGGTGCGTACACATGAGGTCGAACACAGCCTTCAAGTCTCGGAGGATGATCATCTTTAGAGCGACTCTTGACAGCGATGTCATCAACGTAACACTCCTCTATCTTCCATAGATGCTCACGAAAGATGGTGCTCATAGCTCGTTGGTATATAGCACTTGTGCTCGTTAGACCGAAAGTCATGATTGTGTAGCAGTATACTCCTATCTGCGTTCAAAAAAATATATGCTTCTCATCGTTAGGAAATATCATGATTTGATTGTATCCTGAGAACCCGTCCATGAAGGACATGCGCTCGATCTTCCCATTCTTTTTGACGACGGGTACAATATTGGCTATCCAATATGGATGTTGTTCTTCGCGGACAAAACCACTAACTATCAGTTTGTTGACTTCAGCTTCGATGGCGTTCATGATGTCCGGTCGAAACTGCCGTTGTAATTGCTTGACCGGCTTAGGGTTCGGCAAGATGTTGAGTTTGTGGACCACGATTTGGGGGTCCAGTACCGGCATATCTTCGTAACTCCAGGTGAAGACATCAATGTATTCCTGGACGAGCTGTAGTAGGGATTCCAAACCCTCATCGGACAGACTTTTAATGATGAAGATCAGTTTATGGGAGGATTCGTCACCCAGATCGATTTGTATGATTTTGTCCTCAGTGGGAGGTTCTCTTTGTTCGAACCACATCTTCCATTGTGCGTCTAGACATTGGGCCCATGGTTCAACATCAAAGAGTCCAGGTGGATCCTCGTCGTCTTTCTCAGGGTCAGTTGACACCATGTGGCAAACAATGTTTGTTTGAGAATCTCTCCGATACTGATGTCGGAGACCCAAAAGGAAGATTCTGAAGAGTGAGAGTGTAACTCATCTTCTTCATCCGAACCTTTGGGGGTTATGGGAGGTGTGACGTACCCCAAGCCATGCTTGATCCTTTGGTAGTAATCCTCGGACTTGCCTGTGGGAGCCTGCAGACACAGAGGCAGTCGTCATCCTTTGCCGTAGTTCAAGCCCCTACCGGCTTTCAGATCGTACCCCATCCTTTGAAAGAGATGCTTGGTTTGAGAACTGTACCGATGAAGTGGTATCTTGCCGGTATCGAGTTCTGGATTCGGTTCCTCTGGGACGGAGGATTAGGGACTTTCCACTCTGTCAAAGAAAATGAGTTTGTCTCCCCTCTTCCTTGCCGAAACTATGTAGTAGGAGTTTTGACTAGGGAGAATTCGGTTCGCTACATAGGTGGTAGTCACCTGTGTATGCAGGTACAGGCCCAAACCGTGCTCAAAGGAATATAGCGTATTTAGATGTACAATATTTGAGTAGTTCAAAGATAGCCCTTTATTGATAAAATAAGGTATCTTGTCTTTCGGAATTACATCGCCGAGAGAAGGAACATTAGCATGAGAGGCTACGTACTCCTCCAGTTCATCCTTTTCGAGATCTACCCCAGTACGAGTGACGGCTTTGGAGGTCTCCTACACAGCTTTACTACTAGCGGTTCATAAGTTATAGTAGGTATCAGATCTTCCTTCAGTGGTTGACTCGGTCTATGGAGGTGAACGACCAGAGGCTCAGATGCTCTCTTGTACAGTTTCACCATGAGGGGAGAGGTTGTGTCGGGAGCGCTTGCTTTGAAATGGACTATCAAGGGCTCGTTTGATGTTGTCCCTGTTTTTGCCTCATCGTTGGTGTCATTGCCACCTTCATCCTGGTAGACTTGATTGTAGAGGGTCGAGTCAGAGTAATATGCCTCGACCCCTTTGAATGGATCAACGTCGACAAATTCCGTCTTGACGACGCCGTAATCGTCCACTTACTTAAAGCACGGGTGCAAGGTTGATGGTACGATCATGTATTGATGTATCCATCAACGTCCCAATAGGATATTGTAGGATACGTTTACATCTATGACATAGAAGGTAACCTATATTTTTAAGTCGTCGATATAATATTTCAAGCGAATCTTGCCTAGAGGGTAGCTCCTTCCTACGTTGAAGCCATAGATGGTAGTATTGGTCGCTGCCAGGCGATGCATCGGGTTGCCCAGGGTCTAAAGTAGACTCCACCGGATGATGATAATTGACGAACCAGGGTCGATGTGCATTCGGTCCACCTTGATGGCACTAATATACCCTGTGTACCCTGTTGGAGATTGGGATAGACTAGGATCGGATGTGGCGATTGGGAGTGCACCATTGTCGAGGATGTCGTACTCTTGTTGGTATGTCAGTCCTGACCTTATTGTTCCTGTTATAGATTCTTCGAAAGGGATAGAAATCATGTAGCAGGACTTGGATTTCTTGCCCTTGGACTTGGTGGCAGAAGGTGTTGTCTGCTGCATCAAGACTGGAGAAAGATCAGAATGAACCTACATGATCTCCCCCCGTGATGTGGTGAGATGTATCAACCAGATTGTTTGGTCATAAGCTGGCCGGAGATTGACAACCTCCATTATTGCCCGGGGGATCTATTGTCGAAAAGTTACCGAACTAGAGAGATACCATATTAGCGGGAACCGTTTTGTCATCAAAATCCAAGGTGAGGGTCTTAGAATGGAGCAGACGCTGAATGTATCGCTTCAGTGTGTAGTAGTCCCATATCGCATAATATATGTAACGATGGTAGTGGCAGTAGTTCAGATTATTCACCTCGGCTGCCTCAACCGGGCGCTTGACATCGGGGAGCCGAAGCTTATTTTTCTTTATTAGCACGTCAAAGATTGCCATGACGTAATCATCTTCGAAGGAATAAGTTTTATTCGATTTTGTCGCCTCTACAATTTTTTGCTTGGGCTTCTTGGCTATATTGGCGACCAGAGCCTGCTTCCCCTTGCTATCCCGAGCGATGCTACTGCTGTTGTTGTTACTGTTATAAAGGCATTTTTCCTATCATCAGCGATGATGATTTGTATCCCCAAGAGACGGGCATCCTTTACCTTCTTCTCGTCACCGACAAAATTTATGATGAACGTCGTCCAGTCTTTAAACTAAGAGTCTCCCATCCAGAGCCTAACTGTAGGAAGAAGATTTCTCCGGTAGGTGACCATCAGTGTGAACTCAGGGTTACCGGGGGGTAACTTTAGCGCCGCTTACCTGTACCGCTCGATATACTCCCATACAGACTCTTTCTCTCTTTGTGTCATCGAACGAGGAAAAGACCATTAAAGAGGACATCGCCATGTCATTTCTCTCGTCATAGAATCGAGCGAGAAAAAGACTTTTAAGATCGTCAAACTATAAAATACAGTTGTCCTGGAGGCTGCAGAACCAATCGAAGGCTATTCCAGACAATGCCCCGACAAAGAGCTTGGTTAAGAGGGCGTCGTTGTGAGGTAGATGCCCCATTGCCGTCTTGAAGTAAATCGTGAAATGACGGGAGATATCTTCCCATCAAACAAAGTCAAGTTGAAGGGCTTGTACTTGGGCAGGTATAATACGTCCCTCTATTCGAGGGAATACGGTTGTCGGATCTCAAGCTCGCGCAGGGAGTCCTGATTGCCTATAGAGTCTAGGTGGGCTCGGAGTTCTCGGACTTCCCGCATCGCTTCCTGAGCTTCATCGACTATGGAAGGAGCGGATAATCCGAGTAGGGGACGATTACCGCCAGCGGGTGGAGCGGTGGCATTGGAATCCCCGTTCGCCCCTGGGTCCAGGCTTGATTGACCAGAGGCCCTCGCTGGTTATGGGGACATATTTGCCTTAATTTTTAGCATTATTTGGGTCAAGGCTTGCATTGATGCGCTCATGGTCTACATTATGGCCTCGAGGGTTTTGAGGCACTATCGATCGTTGGGGCCATCATGATCATCCCCTGCCATGTATGTTGTTCTCAAATGGGGAGAAATATATGGGACGGTGAACGTCTCACTTTCTGCCTCAAACTCTTGTAGTGAATTGTCCTCAAGAAAAGTTGGCAGCATTGCATCCTTTTCATATTCGGAGGGAACACTACCCCCAGCGTAGGAAGCTACATCCTCTTGACAAGGGTGGCTACCCCCAAGGATCTCTGTATCCATTCCTTGGGAATCACAGTCTTCTTGGAACGCCGGATTGTCATAGAGGTCTGGGGCATTACAACCACCAACTTTCGTAGTCACCTAGGGTCCTGAGGAAGAGCTACCCCCAATGACTGACATCTTCTTCTTTAAGCAAGTGGCATGGAAAATACCTTCCACAAGTTTTACTGCCTATCCTCCTTGGACCCGTCTTCTTAACCTGCTGGCCGAGAGTGACGGACTGGAGGTGCTAGACTTCCGACCTCCCCTTATGGAGGGGGCCTTCCGAGCAGAATAACATGAGGCAAAGGAGATTTCCTCTTCCTTTGAAGCTTGCACCTGTTCTCTGTATTGCATCTAGGTGGGTGCACTTGGTTGAAGTCGTTGAAATAATGACTGCCTGTTTGGGGTTACTGCTACTTTGTTATAGCAGTAGTTGACGACGATTTTGGCACAATGAAGCCCTTGAGAGGATACCTCATATGTCGTAATTGACTTCCTCGCTTTGCGCTTGTGATTGATCATGTTTTGCAAGTCATGCGAGGGCTGATTCATCTTTGCACCTTCTTATGAGCCCGGATAGACCGAGCATATAGTCTTATAGGTATTTATTTTGCTTCCTGACCTGGGGTTCATACAAGAACTTTTCTCAGGTTGCTGATGGAAGACTCTTTAGACTGACCTAGTCCAATTGCCGCTACGGGCTGGACGCACGGGTCAGTTTTATACAACTTTCCATCGGAAGCACGCAACACAGTTAGCGGTGCCTGTTGACGGTCGGTCGAAGGAGCAATTGTCTGACCTGGACGAGTTCGTATTGTCTTGGACTTCTTTGCCCAAGCATGCGCCGGTGCGTAGTATGAAGAGTCCAAGTTGACATATTTTTCTTTCTCAGCAAGGCGCATGGAGTCAGCGCTGCGTGAGATTCGATCGAAGACGGAGCTTCTGTTACTGTGATGGCCACATGTGGCCATTTTTCTGCAGCTGGTAATTGGTGCCGCATGTGGACTTTTGCCTACGGCTGTCGACTTATGCAGCTTCTGCTGTGGCCGCATAGAACATGCCTCTGCACCCGAACTTTTGGCATCGTAGTATTATGCTTTGACAAAATAAAGGCGCTGAACACTTTTTTTACAGCCCCGACTGTCGCATAGACAGGGTCAGCCTGGCTGGACGCATAATGTATGTCTTCAGCAACAAGGAGAGAAGCATGGAGCGTATGCGCCTTAGTTAGTTGAGGCGCAACAGTTTTTCCTACCCATGTCCTACGGGTCTACTTAGGCTTTTCTAGCCTTGGAGAAGGACTCGCGCTATCCCCGGAGAGCATTTCATCGAACGCTTGTTTGTCGAAGCGCACAACCAGCATTCTCTAGGTGGATCCCAGTTTGGCTGCATCAGACTGTGCCACTGCCTTCTCATCAGAGGAGAATGACGTCCCCAGTAGAGTCGTAATCTTGGTCGCCATTACAAGTTGTGAATAAACTTTTTTTTAACAACGAACAAACAAGTACAAAGAAATCCTAGACAGAATATCTATCTATAATATTTTTTTATCTAGGTCGTGACGATGGAGATCGAGCGCTGCAGCGGCTCCTTTACTCTGTTGACGGTTTGACGAGAGAATGAGGATACTCTCTTTTATTTTCTCTCTCCTGAGCTTGTGTGTACATACGTAGATCGCCCCCCTTTTTGTGGGCATGCTACCCTGTTATTTATAGTCGTCAAGCTAACAGACTATTGATGTCACATATGCCTTTGTTTAGTGGTCGCATAAGGATCCTTCAACATAATATGGTTGTAACTGTAGTCACATGCCACGGACAGGCTGCCACGAAGTCTTGGTTAAGATTTATTGTTGATAAGATCTTGGAGTTGTTTTTAACCCGTTGTATGCGTGACTTGGTCAGCTGGACACGTAGTCAGCACTGATCGTACGAGAAATCTTCTTCGATTGTAACAGAAAGATCCTGTAAGTTGAGAATAGCATAACGTCATAGTCGCATAGCATCATAGTCGCATAGCGTCATGGCCGCATACGTGCTCTCATTTGGCCTTGGTCAGATGGACACTCTAGCCGCATGATAATGAGGCTGCATGATAATGAGGCCGCATGGGTATGTAGCAGCATGCAAACTCTCATCTGGCCCTGGTCAGATGGACACTCTGGCTATATAATGACGAGGCCGTATGGTTATGTAGCCGCATATGAGTGAGCACATTTCGTGGCACGTCTGACGAGGCCATTAATAAGTTGATGTGACTTTTTATCTTTTTCTGAGTCATCGTCTTCACGAGTCTCGAAGCGTCTCAGTGTGATAAGTGATGTGTCAGAGAGTATGTTAGGCATTGAATGTCGTGTCATGGGGGTCTTATGCTGCCCCCATGCTTTGTAGTTGTTTAGGCCGTATAGGGTATACTATGCAGCTTCCAGCTCCTTGGTTGATCAGGCCGCATATGGCTCATATGTGGCTAGGTTTATTCATACCGCTTGTGGCTTTTCGTTTGCGGCTAGGTTGTTCAGGCCGCATATAGATCCTCTACAACCTAATCTCATTTTTGAGGGGGTATGACCTTTATGCCGCCTGTATAATTTTTCATGCTTCTACAACACCAAAAGTTGTAAAGTTATTATTATAACTCCATAGGCCTTGTTACGTATTATTGAACGTCACAGACTGAGTTCATGTAGGGACGCGAGCTTATGCACTTTACTGGCCATCGGTGCGAGTAGCATGTATGACAGTATTTAGTACATAGTTCTTTAGTGACTTACATTATAGTACGAGATATCTACCTCTTATTTCTGACTTGTACAATAGCATTGGGCGACGAAGGCAATTAGTAGGCGTATAGGATAGACATTTGGCTACTGTAGCTTCAAAGAAAACTATGGGGTCGTGAGCCTTAGTGTTACTCGGTTATGGGCTATGTGTTATCCAGTTATGGGCTATGTGCTATCCGGTTATGGGTGTATATGCTTGTCGATACATCCGATAGAGGTTACTAGCTGCACGCTATCATGATTGGTGATATAGTCAGAATATAATTCTGGCATCCAGTTTACAGCTAATGCCAGATACTTAGCCTCTGGCTTGACGCTACGCTTTATCCCTTTTTACCTACCCATACGTACCAAGGTTGTCTTAAAATGTATTTCACTTAGCTGGCTAGTTCACCCTTATGTTTTATAGTATTTAAATTATGGCATATACTTTTTTTTATCTTTTTACGTCCCTCTGATGACCTAGTTCCTTTCTAGATCCGGAAGAGCACTTGTATCTGACCATATACGGAGCAGAAGTGGAGACCGGATTCGTGGCTGAGGACTTTGAGGCATTTCCAGAGGAGTTCCCTTGACTTGGGGTACACTGCTACTTTGGACTTGGGTATCTTTATCTAGATAGTTGATGTTCTAGTCTAGTTATCTTACTACTTTTTGTACTTTTATTCTATCGTTGTATTTTAGTGGATTTGTTCCCATCAGACTATTTCAGTTGTATTATAGATATTCAGACTCTTTGTATTTCATTTACCAGCAATTACTTCAGTCTTTATTACAAAATTTGTTTCCGTGGATGAGATTAGTCATTTACCTGTTGCATGTTAGCGTAGCATATTAAACTTGATAGTATTTTAGGACAACGTAGTACGCTTCGACAGGTCCATTAAATTAGAAATTCTTCATAGTCGTATTAGCTAGTCATTGCCACTTGGCCTGGTGTCACCCTCACTTTTCCAAATAAGGGTATTTTAGCCGTTCCATATTTATTTATTCAATTATCGTATTTAATAATTAGTTAATGTGCTAAATAATTTAATTTGTGCCTGTGCTAATTATTATATATATAGTATTATTATTTATAGTTAGTGGGCTAGCCTATTAGTTAGACTTGACACTAGTGAACCCAATTAAACTTGTCATGATAATATTTGAGCCCAACATGGACTAGGCCCATTGAAACACATTCTCTTTAGCTAATTAGGAGAATTAGAGATAATTTGGATTAGATAGAGACTTTCCAATATAGCGCTCCTTAATTAGTTACCATTATTACCTAGTGGGGGGCAAATTAGACATTGTATGAATCTTGGGAGGGAAAATTATGGCCGGCCACATAAATGGCCTCTCATCTCTCTCTCATCTTTATTTTATACTCATTTTTGATCTCCAAATTCATAGATCCCCAATTCACTTCATTTCCTTCATTATTTCAACCCAATTTTCTTTATTCCCTCTCATTCCCATTCAATAGAAGAAGCATTGGAGCTTCAATTAGCAAGGAGCAAGGAGAAAGAGCTTTGGAGGAGAGATCGTGTCCGAATCGTGTCCATTATGCTTTTAATTGGGAATCCATCTTCCAATAGGTATATATCTTAATTCATCTCTAAATTGAGTCTCAAATCATACATTTGACTCTTAGGAACACCCCAATGGCATAGGGCTACCAATAGAACAAGTTCAAGATCAATTGGTTATGTATTATAAATTTTATGTGGTGATTTGTGTGTATTTTTGGGGAATTTTGAGATTGACACATCAAGTGTATATCATGAGACCAATTTAGTCAAATTGGACTTAGATCGGGGTTGTAGGCCTAGATACGTGTCCACAAATGGATACGTATAGACCGTATCATGGTATTTTGAGATACGATGTGATAAGGGACTCATTTTAGGTGTTTTATATGAATTCTCCTCAATTCTCATTGTAGCAAGTCACTTTAGTTGTATTATGATATATTGGATATATACAAATAAATAATTGTGAGAATTGTGGCTTTTGACACATGAGTTAGACACGTATCATGAGTTCCTAAATTTGGCATATATATATATATATATATATATATATATATATATATATATATATATATATATATATACAGTTCTGTGTGTGTTGTAGCAGATGGGATTGTTGTTGTATGTGTGGTGCAAGTAACTGATGGTGGGGGTGTCGAGCAGTAGTGAAACTAAGATAGGATCAACAGGTAAGCGAGCAATGTGTGTCTTATTCATATAGGGGTGTGTGTGTGTGTGTTGGTTTTTTTTTAATATTAGTTGCATGTTTATGAGTTCAGTTCAGGGGTGAGATCAATTTTAGTTGTGGGAGAGGAGTATCAGTGTTTTAGGAGTAACAGTGGTTTAAGATATCAGTGATTTTATGTGCCTGTATATAGGCTTAAGTTACAGCAACTGTGAGAGGTTGTGTTGCCCTAATTGCAGTACATATCTTCATTACTCTGAGTAATAGGGTGCACAGCAAGGTGCCTAGTCCTTGTGGCCATAACTTAGCTAGAGGGGTTAAGAGCACTGCAAATGCATTGGGGTAATCTGATATGATTGGTTAGCTTGGTTTCTGATTTTGTATTAAGTGTGGTAATGTCAGTGCAGATGGAGTAAGGAGTAGGTGGGGTATCGGTTAATACCAGGGCCTGTGAGGGGACTGATACTAAGATATCAGTTATTGTTTGAGTGCAAGGGAATTTTGGTTGGGGCATCAGACCCGGAAAGAAGAACTGACATAGTAAAATAGCTTGGGAGTGATGTTGAGGATCTAATAGCAAATACTGGGGCAGGTGTCAGCTATTGTTAGTATATTAGTATTAGGTAGCATGTTAGAAGTTGGTTCAATTAAGTTAATTTAGAGGGATGCTAAGAGATTAGTAGAGTATCAGTTAGTTTCAGTCTTGGTATATATATTAGATAAGTTAGTTAAGTTAGTGAGGGTTATAGGCTAAGTAGTATATCTAGATGTATGTTAGCTTAGTGAAACTAAGTTACCCTTAGTAATAAGTTAGTGAGTAGACTAGCTAGTATATTTAGTGTTAACACCTATTTTAGCTAATACTCTATGGTAAAACCTAGTATAGCTAAATTTAGCTAGTTTTAACTAAATAGAGACTAATATAGACTACTAACCTTAGTATGGACCTAGTGAGACTTAGAAATTGATCTAGAAGCATGCATTAGTGTATTTTAACCCATTTCTCTTTTATTACATCATTTAACTTGGTAATTCCTAAATAGCATTGTGTGACACCAGCTTGGGCATCGAGAGACACCCTTTACTCAGGACCAGAGGCGAGTACATCTCTCTGTTAGTTTTTATTTCATGATAGCGTATATATCACTTATTCTAGAACTGATATATCTGATTCTGACACATTGTTACATGGACTGGTACTACATGGATCCTGTAAGGAGATGTTATTGCCTTACAGTATTCAGCATATACTCCTTATACATGTATTTCATCTGGGTATTGTTTAATGTACTTCTTGTGCATCCATTATTTCGTGTGCTAGTGTGACTATATCGTATTCATATGTGTAACGTGTCATGATTGGATCCATGAGTATTGGCTGGGGAGGGAGAGTAGAAGTTGCTTATGTTATCATGCCCTACTTATCTCATTTGTATGTCGATTATACACCGCACGTATAATCGAGTTACCCTATTTACCTCATGTGCAACCTAAGTCGATCACATAATGAACTTGCGCTCTAAACCACATAGCTAGTATTCCTGTTCTTCTACTTGCAATTTATTTCTATATTACCATTATTTACTTTTCAGTTCTTTATTGTGATTATTTTTCTATTCTCACATGTATTTCAATTTTATAATACTTGTGCATCTTGTATTCTTTTTTATTAATTGTCATATATTCTCTACCATATTTTAGAACTATTTTCAGAGTTTTGTACTTTGCTCTAAGGGAGTTTTATACTTTCCTGATTGGATATATTTTTCAGATGATTGGCTAGAGGAGCTGTGTCCCACTTATTATGGGCCGCAGGATGGTGAGCCACTAGAGGATATTCCCCTAGAGCAGGAGAACATAGTACCAGTAAACGAGGAGGCCTAGTTATATAGTTTTGGACTTGTACTAGTCTTATTTTGATCTCATGGATTGTATATATTATTTTGTAGAATTGTTGAGCATAAACTTATAGTATTGGACTTGAGGATGTATTATGACTCCTATTTATCTTTTTATTCCATATCGTGCATTCAACCTCCTTAGTTTGTTATTGTGATTGAGTATTGTGTACCAATATTATATTATTATGTTTTTTCTCCATTTGGAGTTGAGATAGCATGACAGCTACCCTTATTATATTGTGTGAGATATTTAGATAGTTATATTGCCTTAGACAGCGTTCTACCGTCGATGCTGAGGCGTAGGCTGGACGTTGTTTACTACTCGTACCCTCATTCCGGGTGCGGGTCGTGACACATTTTTAGTGGTGGCCTATTCAAGTCCTCGAGGTCACAACTAGTACGATATCGCAGTAGTGCTCACCTAGAGTACTGCTACGAGCCTGCTTTAGGATGTAGGGTATAGGCTGAGAGTATACTCAATCACAGCTAGGAATACTTTCAATTATTTGCATTTGCTATCTCTATCTATCAGAATAATTGTTTACTTTGAATAATTATGTCCTTCCTTGATGATATCATATCTTTCGCAATATTGATTCTTTTTTTTAATCTATTTTCAGGATGTCGTCGAAGACAAGGTCGCAGCGTTATACCACAGTTTCAACGAGGTCGGTTACTTCCCCACCTCTGCGGCGAGCAGCTACTTCTCCAGCTCTAGCTCAGAAGGTTGCCTCACCGGTCTAGGTGGGGGACTCAACAGCCATTTTTGGGGGTGCTCCACTGTCACGCCCCAGTCCCAAAATACGTAGGACCAGGAATACGTGACACGCCAGCTACGCATTCGACCAGACTCTGGTCTGACTCGAATACGTATAAGCTGTAATATAAAGGGCACAATCTAGATATCTCATAAATGTAAACCTCTATGTCTCAATCCACAATGTACAACAGTATACAAGAAAGAGCTATATGTGCTAGAGCCGGCCGCCCAATAACACACTAACTCGAATAGACTCGAGAAGAAGTATGAGTCTATAAAAACTAGGCTACAACAACAGATGAGTAATCAATGTAAAATAACCATAATGCAGGTAGATATGATGTGAGTACCTGGTACCATGCCCGCAAGATATGCAACTCCAACAACAACTCAAAATGCTCCGTAATCATCTATGTTGCAAAACTGACAGGGAACCAGGTCCTCAGAGGGACGTAACAAGGTACAAAATATAGCATGCCAGGTAAACAGAAAGTACAAGTGCAACGATAGGGTACTCTATCATGACCAAACAAGTGTGACACATTTTAAAGATAATGTTCGACACGTGGGCTGTCCAAAATAAAACCGTAGCTCCGGACACGGAAACACACCGCACATACCGCAGCTCCGGGCAAGGAGTCACACGGGTGGTAAACCTACTCTAGATACAGGATCACTACAGAAATAGTATATATACATATATAAGCGCGTGCAGAGGAGCCCAAACGTCTAGTAACTGTCTTCCCCTTCCCAAGCGGTCAACGATGGTGCGCTGAACCTGAACCTCTATCTAACAGTCTCGACTCACGGAAGTAACTCAACAGACGCGACCCTAAGGTCGTCCCAGTCTCTGGTCATGATGTCAGTATCAGGATACAGGAATCTGGCATGATCACAGTATATGAGTGTGTCCTGGGGTATCGATGTACTCAGGTACGTGCATCGAGGTGCTACAAAGCATCTAACAATCATTCTAAGACGTTACGACGAACGTCAGCACCCGGTTGTGATCCGGACATGAAGTATCGAACGTCAACATAAATATGGGCACAGTGTATATAACGAAACAATGAATATCTGTAAACTGAAATACAGGGTGGCAAGGTACAGCTGTTTTCAAGAGACTTCCAACCCCACTGCCAGTGCCAGTTGATGCTACACAACTGTTCTCACTATTTCAGCTGATGATGGAGGCCCAGAGGGCCCAAGATGAGGCGCAACACAGGCCGACTGATGTGATGAGACATGGCATTGAGAATGCCCACAAGGTGGCCATTACCGTAGTGGAGAGGACAGCGCCACCACAGCTATATGAGGTACATCCCAGGCCTTGTACCATACAGGACTTCAAGAAGTTGGATCCCCAACCCTTTAAGGGGACAGAGGGCATTATGTATGCAAATAATTGGTTGGAGAACATGGAGCGCGTTATGCGCTTATCCTGCCTTGTAGAGGATCTGAAGGTGGAGGCAGTAGGACTACAGATGATGGACATTGCCAGAACTTGGTTCCGAAATGAGCCACATATTGCCAATCCGGGACATACATGGGATGGGTTCAAGGACTTATTCAAAAATAAGTTCTTTTCACCCACCAAGAGACTTTATTTGGAGCGACAGTTCGAAAACCTTCACCAGGGGAACATGTTGGTAGAGGAGTATACCACAGAGTTTGGCAGATTTGGCAAATATGCAGACTACATGGTGAAGGATCCTGAGATCCGGGAGAGTAGATTCAGAGAGGGCCTAAATTAGGAGGTGAGGGCTCTTATTTCCTCGAGCCATGAGAAGTACGCAAATATCTTGAGGGAGGCCCACAAGTTCGAGAGAGACCTGAGTTTGAGACCCAAGAGGGACCGAGATATCTTTGGTGGTGGCAACAGGGCAGGTCCAACCAAGAGGCCCCATTTCCAACCACAAAGACAACAGTTCCTAGCGCCTATCAGAGCATCAGTACGACAGACGCACCTGATGCAGAGGCCAGCCTAGTCAGCTCATGTTTTTCCCTTCTATAAGAAACCAGGGCATGGGTGGGATGTTTATAGGAAGAGGCTAGGTCGGTGTTTGTTATGTAGCTCAGGAGATCACCAGCTGAGGAATTGTCCCAAGACATTAGCTCGTACAGCTCAGGGTGTAGCCCTAATTCAGAGAGTACCCATGAGACACCTGACAGGACAGCAGAGAGGACCTTTGTTACCGCCACGACAATAGAGGTTCGCACAGCACCACCAGCAACAGAGAGGTGCACAGAAAGGGCGATCTTTTGCCCTGACCGTGGAGGAGACAGAGCCGGTCGGAGACGTTATATCAAGTTCACTCTTACTTAATTCTTTTCCAGCATTTGCTTTATTTGATTTCGGTGCTTCACATAGTTTTATTTTTGTATCATTTGCTTTGAAGAATCATCTAGAGGCTGAACCATTGGCTAGGACTTGCAAGATCTCGATTGGAGGTAGAATTATCTTGTTCAGTGATGTTTGCATGGATCGAAAAGTTTTATTGGGAGGCCAAGAGTTAAGCGTGTGTCTACTCATAATGCCACTTCCGAGCTACGACTTAGTACTCGGGATGGATTGGTTGAGTAGGCACCATGCTAGTATCGATTATCGTGGAGGCAGAGTTTTGTTTTTGCCGCCAGGAGAGTCAGAGTTTGAGATTGCCATAGGAGCAGTAGTACGGAGTAAGGATGCCTTTTGTGGAGCTATGGTAGAAGACAAGGAGTTGCCACATCCGTTGATAGCAGAATTTTTATGGATATTTTTTCGGAGGAGTTGTCGGGCTTGCCGCCAGACCGAGATATGTAATTCTCTATAGACTTGGTGCAGGCACACAACCGATATCTCAGTATGTCTATAGAGTTAACAATAGTGAACTGGCTGAATAGAAGAATTAGGTGGATGAATTGTAGGATAAGGGCTTCATCCGGTCCAGATCGTCACCGTGGGGTGCTCCAGTATTATTTGTACCAAAAAGGATGGGTCGGTACGTATGTGTATCGACTATATGGCTCTTAATAACCTCACTATCAAGAATAAATATCAGTTACCGCAGATTGACGATCTCTTCGCACAGCTGAGCGAAGCGAAGGTATTTTCAAAGATAGACTTGAGGCCGCGGTACCATTAGGTGAAAGTAAAGAAGGAAGACATTCCAAAGACAGCTTTCAGGACTCGGTATGGGCAGTTTGAGTTCTTAGTAATGTCGTTTTGTTGACTAATACCCCGACAGTATTCATGAACCTGATGAATAAGGTGTTTCACCATTATCTGGATCAGTTCGTGGTGGTATTTATTGATGATATATTGATATATTCGAAGACCCCAGAGGAGCATGAGAAGCACCTGAGGATAGTTCTGGAGACCCTCAGGAAGGAGAAACTGTATGGCAAGCTTTCAAAGTGTGAGTTCTTTCTTGATAAGGTTGAATTTCTCGGGCATGTAGTGACAGAAGACGGGATCTCAATGGACCCAAAGAAGATATCAGTAGTTGAGTCTTGGTCTACCCCGACTTCAGTGGCAGAGATCAGGAGCTTTCTGGGATTAGCAGGGTATTACGGGAGATTTGTTCAGGACTTCTCCAGAATTGTGGACCAATGACTAGGCTGACCCGGAAGGACGTGGAGTTCGTCTGGATAGAGAAGTGTTAGGCCATATTTAAGGAGCTGAAGAAGAGGTTGACTACAGCTCCAATGTTGACGTTGCCATCAGGAACATGAGATTTTACCATTTATAATATTGCTTCGGGTAAAGGTTTGGGTTGTTGTAGCAGAACGGGTAGGTGATTGCCTATGCTTCAAGGTAATTACGCCTTCATGAGAAGAACTACTCTACCCATGACTTGGAGTTAGCAGCGGTCATTTTTTCTCTCAAGATATGGAAGCACTACTTCTTTGGGGAGTGAGTAGAGAACTTCACAGACCATAAGAGCTTGAAGTATGTGTTCACACAAAAGAAGCTCAATATGAGGCAAAGGAGATGGTTGGAGTTGATAAAGGACTTCGACATCTCGTTGCAGTATCATCCAGGGAAGGCTAACATAGTCATTGATGCCTTGAGTAGGTATCCAATGCTATGTACTTGACGAGGGATAGGCACTTATTGGCAGATCTTGATAGCTTGGGTATCGAGGTATTAGTTTCTGGAGTTGTGGTACAGATATGGGGACTTAGGTATAGTTAGAGTTGATGGATCGTGTTAGAGCCGCACAGTTCGAGGATGAGTCTCTGAGGAGCATCAGAGTACAGGTTAGGATGGGATTGGCAGAGGACTTCACTATTATGGAGGATGGATTATTGTGGCATGGTACCAGATTATGTGTGTCGAGTGGAGCCTTTCATAAGGAGGTTCTTCTGGAGGCGCATCGATCTCAGTACTCTATGCATCTAGGTGCCAACAAGATATATAGAGACATGAGAGAGCATATTTGGTGGTATGGTATGAAGCAGGAGGTGGCGAGCTTCGTATCCAGATGTTTGGTATTCCAGCAGGTAAAGACGGAGAGACAGAGGCCAGGTGGTTTACTTCAGTCTTTATCCATTCCAGAGTAAAAGTGGGAGCATGTGACGATGGACTTTGTATTGGGCCTTCCGTGTTCTCTAGGAGGTAAAGACACAATTTGGGTCATCATTGACATGTTTACCAAATTGGCCTACTTCTTGCCATTTAAAGTGGGTACATCTACAGAGAAGATCACGGAGATATATGTGTGGCAGATAGTCAGATTACATAGAGTTCCTGTGAGAATCATCTCGGATTGGGATAGTCGTTTCATATCCCACTTTTAGAGGAGTTTGCAGGCTAGCTTGGGCACCCAGCTCAAGTTTAGTATCGCATATCACCCCCAGAAAGATAAAAAGTCGGAGAGAACTATTCAGACTCTCGAGGATATACTTCGTACTTGTGTTTTAGACTTTGGAGGCTCTTGGGAGGATCTTCACCTGGTAGAGTTTGCTTATAACAACAGCTACCAAACCAGTATCGAGATATCACCATTTGAGGTATTGTATGGACGGAGATGCTGCACTACGTTATCCTAGGATGACATCGGTGAGAGAGCCTTATTAGGACCAGAGATGGTCGTGGATACAGCTGAGAAGGTGAAGCTCATCAGGGATAGACTTCAGGTGGCATAGGACAGACAGCGGCATTGGCCCGATAGCCACCGGAGACCATTGGAGTTTGAGGTATAGATTTTGTTTTGTATTGCTTTTGATTACTAGTTATAGTTAGAGTGCTAAGGTTGTGTTTCGTGCTAGGTTGGTGATCTGGTCTTCTTGAAGATTTCTATGACACGGGACACGATTCGCTTTGGTAGAGGCGGAAAGCTTAGTCAACTGTACATCAGACCCTTCAGTGTTCTTGTATTATTTAATTATTAATTAAATATTGTGCATGTTATATAATTATTTTCTAGGAAAAGATATTTTGGTAATTTTATAATTAATTAAATATTATGCATGTTATATAATTATTTATTATATTATTTAATTATTGTTAGATATTAGATTAGTGATATGGACTTGTATTAGGGGACCTAACTAGTTTAGTTTAGACTCATGGACCAACATGTATTATTTGTTAGAATTGAGCCCAATTAGAAGCCCATTGATTAGGAGGATGATTAGTTTAATTAAACCATTAGACTAGAACCTTTTATCCTTAATTATTTCTTTATGAGAGGTCCCAAGGGGTATAATGGACATTGCATAGTAGCTTGAGGAATGGGCAAGGGGGGTCGGCCTACTTAAAGAGGGGGGAAAAGTTTCTCTCTTCTTTTGATTTCAAATCTAGATCTAAAATTTCCCTCAACCTAATTTTCATTATCTCCACTTCAATTCAACCCTAATTCCTTTCTAAATCACCATTGGAGACTAATGGAGCAAGGATCTAGAAGAAGGAAGCAAGGATCTACAAAGAGGAGGAAGGATCCACAAGTTAAAGACCAATTTCATCAAATTTGGAGGTTCATTAGAAATTCATCTTCCAATAGGTACAATTCAGTTTTTTCCTTAATTTAGGTTCTAAATCTGAGAATGAACCATGAGAAATTAACCCATATGCATAGGCTACCCATACTATTTGGAATTGAGTTCATAGGAGGCCTATTGAGAAAGTTATGGTATTTTTTGTGTCAATTTTGGAGATTTTTCCTCCGACATGGGACTTTGTGAATGTCATATTTTGAAACAGACACGTAGAGATGTGTTTGACTCTTCGTATTATTCATAAATAATATGTTAGACTTGCTCGTGTTCTTCAGGGTATATTTGGTTATGTTGTGGACTCGTGTCGCAAGCGTATCATAGATCTAGTGTGATACGGGTGCGATGCACTCCAAATATTTATTGTGTTGCATTTCTAGATCTAATTTTCTTTGTTCTTAGCTAATTGTAACATATGTATTCATATGTATATGTATATATTTTATTATGGATATGTATATAGATAACTATGTATATATATGTGGATATATGTATATAGAGGTGGACATACTAGTGTATTAATTATCTATATGTGCATATGTGCTTATATATATATGTAGATATACTTCTATATCTATATAAAGTTATATGAATGGTAATAATTATGTATATATGTATGGGATGTATCTATATGTGCATATGAGTGTTGGTATATATGTATCTAGGGAGGAGGGTTATATATAATTATATAAGTATTAGATAGTATATGGATAGATACATATATAGGTGTGCATTATGGTGTGTTGTGTGTGAGGGAGGTCGGGTACCTGCAGTGAACCGAGAACTAGCAGCAGCAGTAGCCGAAACACTAGCAGCAGTAGTAGTAGCAGAGAACTAGCAGCAGCAGTAGCAGAACACTAGCAGCAGCAACAGCAACAACAGATTGGTATAGCAGCAGCAGCAGGTAAGACCATCAGCAGCGGCAATATGAAGATCAGCAGCAGCAGCAACAGCAACATATAGACCAGTAGCAGCATGCATCAGCAGCAAATCACAGTGCAGAGGTAGCAGCAGCTCAGGACATGAGCAGTGCGCAAACACAACAGGTATCAGTTAGATGTCTATTAGTTAGTTTTAGTAATAGATGGTTAGTTAACTAGTTATTTAACTACCTAGCTAATTAGTTACCTATATATAGATACTTGTTATATTTAGTAGTTAGATATATATATAGATATATATATCTTTATGTATCTCTAAGTTATCTATATAGTGTAGATACGTGTACTTGTGTATACATATTAGTAGTTAGTGAGTTAGTTATCTAGTAGTAGTTAGCTAGCATCTAGAGATATAATTATTAGTAGCTTGCTAGTATCTAGTTGGTATGTATCTATTTATATATATATATATATATATATATATATCTCTTATACCTTCTAGTTAGATATAGATATATATGTATATATATGTTTGTATGTTGGTAGTAGGTAGTAGTGTATTAGTAAATATTTAATAGTTTTAGTATATACTAGTAATTGATATTAGTGGATACTAAAAACTATATTGGATTGACATATGCATGTCTATATAGCTAATGGGGTAGCTAATATATATTAGATATCATTCACCTTGAGAAGTCAAGGTAAGTATCAAGGTAATTGAGAATACACAAGGTATTTGGGTTTGGGTACCAAGATGAGTATTTAGTGGTGCGATACCGAGTTGGTTCAAAGCTAAGGTATCCACATAGCTTTTGGTAGTTATGATTAGTATATATATTATTGATTGAATATGCATATATGCTATTTTATATCTCTTGTTTGTGTATCTTGTGATACGGTATCATATTGACTTTCTAGTATCTTAGTTATAGCTTGTATGACCTGGTTTCATAGTGTATGAACCCAACATCATTGAGATAGAATCATGTAACCTAGAAATAGGTAGATTGACCAAGTTTGACCAGTTTGACTTAGAGTGACCTAGTTTGACTATTTTGCCTTAGGAATGGCTCTTTGACCTAGATGTTGACTAGTTTAACTTATTTTCTTTCAGAAACCTTGTATTGATATTATATTCCCTATCTAGGTCTTCGAGGTACCGTATCAGACATCTGTGAGACTATTCACCAAACTTCAGGCGAGTACATTCTCTGATAGTTTCTTATTTATGATATCCTCTATGTTCATTGTATCTAGTATAGATATCCATGTTTCCTTGACACGATAGTTACACGGATTGGTATATCTGGATCTTGTCAGGAGATATTATTCCTTGGTATACGGTGTATCTTGTGCAAGTCTTATTTTATTATTTATCTTGTACATGTACAAACGCTGATTCTCGGGAGAGACGCTATCTTCCTAAAAAATCCTATATCATAGCGTACCATGGTTGGATCCCCTAAATCAGTCGGGAGTAGGGAGTATTTAGTGTAGATATGTGATCATACCCTTCTTATGCATATATTATTTTTTTGTGAGTGTTGGTCATACACCGCACGAATGACTAACCAAGCCATTATTCCTATGCAAATTTTCTTGTGCAAGTTCCCAAGTCGATCACATGTTAAATCTAGCACACACTTAGTCATTATTATTTTTATTCATTATCATATTGTTCATTATCGTATTTAATTATAGTATTTTCTTTATTGTACATCTCTTTTATCTATTATTGCATCGTGTATAATCATATCTATTTATTGTTACATAGTTTTTATCATTGATTAGAACTGCTGTTAGAGATGTATTCTGCTCCTTTTCTGACTGGATATATTTTTTAGATGACACTGAGGAGTGGTACCCTACATATTACGGGCCTCAGGATGTTGTGGGCTTAGAGTCAGAGACCCTGGCTCAAGAGGGACTTATCCCAACTGAGACTGATAATCCGGGACTTATAGCTTCTTAGTATTCTTTTGTACTGGATTTGTCTCCAGCTTATTGTTTAGTATTTCTTCAGACTCATTGATATTATTATTTGGACTCGTAAGTTGTATTGTGACTATTCTATTTTTATCATATTCGTGCTATTCTCTATTGTAGATCTGTGATTGAGTATATTATTATTGTTGGTGGCTCATTATATTGCTAGATAGATTACCCAAATAACGTTCTAGCACCAATTCTGCGGCGTAGACTGGGCGTTGTTTCCGACTTGCATCCCTACACCGGGTGTGGGTCGTGACACATTTTTAGTGGGGGCCCATGCAGGTCATCGAGGTCGCAACTAGTGCGATTCATAGTGGTGCTCTGAATTGAGTGCTATTACGAGCATGTTTCAGGATATAGGATACAGGCTATAGGCTATAGGCTAAGAATACTCAATCACATCTAGAAAAAATTCTTTTGATTCATTCAACTGTTCTTCCTTGATATTCGTATTTGATCTTTAAACTGTCCTTTCCTTGAGTATCTTACATCATATGCCATATTGATTCTTTCTTTCGCTTTGTCTCAGGATACCGCCTAAGACTAGATCGCAATAGGGGAGAGCAGCTTCTGAGAGGTCTACGATGTCCCGAGGGCCTGCACTAGTCACTTCTCTGGTGATTGGAGGGTCAGCTGCTTTCGGAGGTCCACCACCTACTCAGAGGACCGTGCCAGCTGTATCTGAGGGACTTCCACCTCCACCTTCGGTGCCAGCAGATATGACGTAGATGTTTACACTGTTTTGCGAGATGTTGGAGGCGCAGAGGGCTCAGTCTGAGGCATATCAGAGACAGACCGACGTCTTGTGGCAGGGCATCGAGAGTGCTCATCAGCTTGCTCGTGCCATAGTAGAGAGAGGAGTTCCAGTCCAGCAGCAGCTTGCTCCTCAGGTTGCCCAGCTTTGGCCAGTCAATATTCAAGACTTTAAGAAGCTGGAGCCTAGGGTATTCAAGGGGATGGAGGGCATCGTCTATGCTGATGATTGGCTTGAGGACATTAAGCATCTTATGAGGGTGTCCCGTATTTCTGAGGATCTGAAGGTTGAGGCGGTGGGACTTCAACTGTTCGACGTCGCACGCAGTTGGTTCAGAAATAAGCTAATTCTCGTTGACGTGGGACAGTCTTGGGAGGTATTCAAGGACCTCTTTCAAGAAGAAGTTCTTCGCTCGGGAAGACAGGCTATACTTGGGGAGGCAGTTTGAGACCCTCATTCAGGGGAGCATGTCTGTAGAGGAATATGCTGCGGAGTTCGGCAGGTTAAGTCGATTTGCAGAGTATTTGGTAAGAGAGTCGGAGGTTTGGGCTATTCATTTCCGTGAGGGTCTAGACTGGGAAGTGAAGATCCTCATTCCGTCTTTTTATGAGACATGCTCGGAGATACTTGTGGAGGCACGCAAGGTTGAGCGGGAGTTGGGTTTGAAGCCTAAGAGAGATCGTGATTCTTTTCTGGGGGCCAACAGCAGTACAGTATCTGCCAAACATCCTTATTTCCAGTCCAGGCTATTCCAGCAGCCTCAGCAGCACCAGACTCTAGCTAGGGCACCGTTTCACCAGGCCCGCAACAGTAGAGACAATTATAGTAAGCTTTCTGCCACTTCTACAAGAAGTCTGGCCATATCTGGGAAGTTTACAGGAAGAGGTTGGGGGTTTATTTGTATTGTGGTATCGAGGGACATCAAATGAGAGAGCGCCCTCGTCGTACAGTTCAGGGAGCAGCTTCAGCTCTGAGGACACAGGCGAGACTACCTGTAATACAGTCGAGGGGACCTCTTTCGACCCAGCAGCAGCATTTTGTCCAGAATCAGGGAGGTGCACGACAAGGACGAGTGTTTGCTATAACCGTCGATGAGGATGAGCCCACCGGAGATGTTATCATAGGTTCTGTTCTTCTTGATTTTATTTCAGCTTTAGCTTTGTTTGATAGTGGTGCTTCCCATAGTTTTGTATATGTTTCTTTTGCACTGAAGCATGGTTTGGTAGCTGAGTCTTTGCTTAGGACTTGCAAGATCATGTCTGGGGGAGGGATTATCCTGGTTAATGATATTTACAAGGATCGGAGAGTTACTCTGGGAGGCCGGTAGCTGAGTGTGTGTCTACTTGTAATGCCACTTTTGAGTTACAAAATTGTACTCGAGATGGATTGGTTGAGTAGGCACCGTGCTAGTATAGATTATAGAGGAGGTAGAGATTTGTTTGGTCCGCCAGGAGAACCAGAGTTCGAGTTTGCTAGAGGAGCTACATAGCAGGGAGAAGACATTATCTGCGGAGCTATGGTGGAAGACAAGGAGTTGTCGCATCCATTGATAGCAGAGTTCTTTTATGTGTTTCCTGAGGAATTACCAGGATTATCGCCAGATCGAGATATTGAATTCTCAATAGACTTGGTGCCCGGTGTAGAACCAATTTCATAGCATGTATATAGAGTAAACAACAGCGAGCTGGTCGAGCTAAAGAAGTAGGTGGACGAATTATAGGATAATGGGTCTATTAGATCGAGTTCTTCACCGTGGGGAGCCCCGATATTGTTTGTACCTAAGAAGGATGGATCGGTGCGCATGTACATTAATTACAGAGCATTGAATAATCTCACTATCAAGAATAAGTATCCTTTGCCATGGATTAATGACTTGTACGATCAGTTGAGTGGTGCCAAGGTATTTTCTAAGATAGACTTGAGATCAGGCTACCACCAGGTAAAAGTGAAGCCGGAGGACATACCAAAGACTACTTTTAGAACTCGGTATGGTCAGTATGAGTTTATAATAATGCTGTTTGGGTTGACTAATACATCCGCGGTGTTTATGAACTTGATGAACAAGGTGTTCGATCAGTACCTTGACAAGTTCATAGTGGTTTTCATCGATGACTTACTCATATACTAGAAGACACCGGAGGAGAAAAAGGAGCATTTGCGGATTGTGTTGGAGGTGCTAAGGAAGGAGAAGTTGTATGGAAAGCTGTCTAAGTGTGAGTTCTTCCTGGACAAGGTGGAGTTCTTGGGGCATATTGTGACTGGTGATGGTATTTTAGTGGATTCAAAGAAGATCGCAGCAGTAGAGTCTTTGAAAACCCCAAGCTCGGTAGCAGAGATCAGGAGTTTTTTGGGATTGACAGGCTACTACAGGAAGTTTGTGCAAGATTTTTCAAGGATTGCCGAGCCGATGACCAGACTTACCAGGAAGGATGTAGAATTTATTTGGACAGAGAATTGCCAGTTGCTTTTGAGAAATTAAAGAAGAGGTTGACGTCTGCTCCTATTTTGACGTTGCCATCAGGGTCTGGAGATTTCATTATTTATAGTGATGCATCAGAAAAAGTTTTGGTTTGCGTTCTTCAACAGAATGGGAAAGTAATTGCCTATGCATCCAGGCAATTGCGTCCTCATGAGAAGAACTATCATACCCATGATTTGGAGTTGGTAGCAGTCATCTTCACTCTAAAGTTGTGGAAACACTATTTGTACGGAGAGCGTGTGGAGATCTTCACAGACCACAAGAGCTTGAAGTATATTTTTACGCAGAAGGAGTTGAACATGAGGCAGCATCAGTGGTTAGAACTGATGAAGGATTTTGACATCTCTTTGCATTATCATCCTGGGAAAGCTAATGTAGTTTCTAATGCTTTGAGCAGGTATCCGGTAGCTATGTTCTTGACACATGATCGATATTTATTGGAGGACTTGGAGGGCTTGGGCATTAAGTTGATAGTTCCTGGTATTGCTATGCAAATTTGGGGATTGCAGATACACTCAGATTTGATGGACAAGATCAAGGAAGCACAGTATGAGGATGTATCTCTGAGGAGCATCAGAGCTCAGGTGAGAACATGATTGAAGGATGATTTCACCATTGCTGAGGATGGATCTTTGCGACATGGTGCTAGATTGTGTATGCCTAGTGGGGAGCTGCATGAGGAGGTATTGTAGGAAGCGCATCGCTATCAGTATTCCATACATCCAGGTGCCAACAAGATGTATCAGGATATGCGAGAGTGTGTGTGGTGGTATGGCATGAAGAGGGAAGTGGCACAGTTTGTATCCAGATGCTTAGTGTGCCAGCAGGTGAAAGCTGAGAGGCAGAGGTCAGGAGGTTTACTTTACCCATTATCCATTCTAGAGTGGAAGTGGGAGCACATTACTATAGATTTTATGTCCGGACTTCCACGATCTCCAGGAGAAAAAGATGCGATTTGGATCATCGTTGATAGGTTAACCAAGTCGACCCACTTTTTGCCTTTCAAGGTGGGTTTGTCTACGGAGAAGCTGGCAGAGATGTATGTGAGGCAGATCATCAGGATACATGGAGTTCCCATTAGCATAGTCTAGGATCGGGATAGTTATTTTACTTCTCATTTCTGGAGGAGTTTGCAGGCGAGTTTGGGCACTCAGCTCAAGTTCAGTACTGCATATCATCCCTAGACAGATGGGCAGTCAGAGAGGACTTTTCAGACTCTCGAGGATATGCTGCATACTTGTGTACTAGATTTTGGGGGTTCTTGGGTGGACCATCTCCATTTTGTAGAGTTTGCTTACAACAACAGCTACCAGGCTAGTATAGAGATATCACCATTTGAAGCTCTGTACGGTCAGAGATGTCGTACTCCCTTATCATGGGACGATGTTGGAGAGAGAGTTTTGCTTAGGCCAGAGATGGTTGTAGATGCAGTGGAGAAGGTTCAGTTGATCAGAGACAGACTTCGAGTGGCGCAGGACAGACAGCGGCATTGGGCCGATAGCCACCGGAGACCTTTGGAGTTTGAGGTATAGTTTAGATTTTGTTTTGTATTTGTTTGGTTGTTTGTTATAGATTAAGTTCTTAAGGTTGTGTTTTATTCTAGGTGGGTGGTTTGGTATTTCTCAGGATTTCTCCGACACGAGGCACGATTCGCTTCGGTGGAGGCGGAAAGCTTAGTCCACGATTCATCGGACCTTTTACTATTCTAGAGAGGGTCGATGTAGTTGCTTATAAACTAGACTTGCCACCTGCATTAGAGGGAGTACACAATGTATTTCATGTGTCGCAGTTGAGACGATACGTGGCAGATCCTCGTCATGTGTTGGATCACTCAGAGATAGAGGTGGGCCCTACTCTTAGCTATCCAGAGCAACCGATCGAGATTCTGGATCAGAGAGAGAAGGTGCTGAGGAACCAGACTATTCCTTTGGTACGCGTCGCATGGAGGCATCACTCTCCGGAGGAGTCTACATGGGAGAGAGGATGAAATGCGAGAGCGTTATCCATATTTGTTTGTGCCTTGAGGTATGTTCTTTCCTAGTTATGTTCTATTCTTTTATTCTGTTTTGTTATTTTCTGGGGGTAGTTTTTGTCTTTGAATTTCATGGACGAAATTATTTTAAGGAGGGTAGACTTGTCACTACCATATTTTCTAGGAAAGGATATTTTGGTAATTTTATAATTAATTAAATATTGTGCATGTTATATAATTATTTATTATGTCATTTAATTATTGTTAGATGCTAGATTAGTGATTTGAACTTGTGTTAGTGGACCTAACTAGTTTAGTTTAGACTCATGGACCAACATGTATTATTTGTTAGAATTGAGCCCAATTAGAAGCCCATTGATTAGGAGGATGATTAGTTTAATTAAACCATTAGACTAGAACCTTTTCTCCTTAATTATTTCTTCATGAGAGGCCCCAAGGGGTATAATGGATATTACATAGTAGCTTAAAGAAGGGGCAAGGGTGGTCGGCCTACTTAAAGAGGGGGAAAAAGTTTATCTCTCCTCTTTTCATTTCAAATCTTGATCTAGAATTTTTCTCAACCCAATTTTCATCATCTCCACTTCAATTCAACCCCAATTCCTTTCCAAATCACCATTGGAGACTAGTGGAGCAAGGATCTAGAAGAAGGAAGCAAATATCTACAAAGAGGAGCAAGGATCCACAATTTGAAGGCTAATTTGATCAAATTTGGAGGTTGCATTGGGAATCCATCTCCCAATAGGTATAATTTAGTTTTTCTCCTTAATTTAGGTTCCAAATCTGATAATTAACCATAAAAAATCAACCCATATGCATAGGATACCCATAGGATTTGGAATTGAGTTCATAGGACGCATATTGAGATAGTTATGGTACTTTTTATGTAAATTTTGGGGGTTTTTCCTCCGACACAGGACTTTGTGCATGTCACATTTTGACACAGACACGTAAAGATGTGTTTGACTCTTCCTATTGTTTATAAATAATATATTAGACTTGCTCGTGTCCTTAGGGGTACGTTTGGTTATGTTGTGGACTCGTGTCGCAAGCGTATCATAGATCTAGTGTGATACGGGTGCGATGCACTCCACGTGTTTGTTGTGTTCCATTTTTAGATCTAATTTCCATTGTTCTTAGCTAATGGTAACATATATATTCATATGTATATGTATATAGATATGGATATGTATATAGATAACTATGTATATATATATATGGATATATGTATATAGAGGTGGATATACTAGTGTATTAATTATCTATATGTGCATATGTGCTTATATATATGTAGATATACTTCTATATCTATATAAAGTTATATGAATGGTGATGATTATGTATATATCTATGGGATGTATCTATATGTGCATATGTGTATTGGTATATATGTATCTAGAGATGAGGGTTATATATAATTATATAAGTGTTAGATAGTATATGGATAGATACATATATAGGTGTGCATTATGGTGTGTTGTGTGTGAAGGGGGTCGGGTACCTGCAGTGAACCGAGAACTAGCAACAGCAGTAGCCAAAACACTAGTAGCAGCAGTAGCCGAAACATTAGCAGCAGCAGTAGCAGAGAACTAGTAGTAGCAGTAGCAGAACTAGTAGCAGCAGTAGCAGATTGGAAGAGCAGCAGCAGCAGCAGGTAAGACCAACAACAGCGGCAACATGAAGATCAGCAGCAGCAGCAACATATAGACCAGTAGCAGCAGCTCAGGGCATGAGCAGTGCGCAAACACAACAGGTATCAGTTAGATGTCTATTAGTTAGTTTTAGTAATAGATGGTTAGTTAACAAGTTATTTAACTACCTAGCTAATTAGTTACCTATATGTAGATACTTGTTATATTTAGTAGTTAGATATATATCTTTATGTATCTCTAAGTTATCTATATAGTGTAGATACGTGTACTTGTGTATGCATATTAGTAGTTAGTGAGTTAGTTTCGAGTAGTAGTTAGCTAGCATCTAGAGATATAATTATTAGTAGCTTGCTAGTATCTAGTTGGTATGTATGTATGTATATATATATATATATATATATATATATATATATATATATATATATATGTATCTTTTACCTTCTAGTTAGATATAAATATGTATGTATATATATGTTTGTATGTTGGTAGTAGGTAGTAGTATATTAGTAAAAATTTAATAGTTTTAGTATATACTAGTAGTTGATATTAGCGGATACTAAAAACTATATTGGATTGATATATGCATGTATATATAGCTAATGGGGTAGCTACTATATATTAGATATCATTCACCTTTAGAAGTCAAGGTAAGTATCAAGGTAATTGAGAAAACACAAGGTATTTGGGTTTGGGTACCAAGATGAGTGTTTAGTGGTGCGATACCGAGTTGGTTCAAAGCCAAGGTATCCATGTAGCTTTTGGTAGTTAGGATTAGTATATATATTATTGATTGAATATGCATATATGCTATTTCATATCTCTTGTTTGCGTATCTTGCGATACAGTATCATATTGACTTTCTAGTATCTTAGTTTTAGCTTGTATGACCTAGTTTCATAGTGTTTGAACCCAACATCATTGAGATAGACTCATGCAACCTAGAAATAGGTAGATTGACCAAGTTTGACCGGTTTGACTTAGAGTTGACCTAGTTTGACTATTTTGCCTTAGGAATGGCTCTTTGACCTAGATGTTGACTAGTTTAACTTATTTTCTTTTCGAAACCTTGTATTGATATTATATTCCCTATCTAGGTCTTCGAGGCACAATATTAGACATCTGTGAGACTATTCACCGGACTTCAGGCAAGTACATTCTCTGATAGTTTCTCATTTATGATATCCTCTATGTTTATTGTACCTAGTATAGATATCCATGTTTTCTCGATACGATGGTTACATGGATTGGTATATACGGATCTCGTCATGAGATGTTATTCCTTGGTATATGGTGTATCTTGTACAAGCCTTGTTTTATTGTTTATCTTATACATGTACTGACACTGATTCTCCGGGAGAGTCGCTATCTTCCTAGAGAATCATGTGCCATAGCGTACCATGGTTGGATCCCCTATACCAGCCGGGGATGGAGAGTATTTTGTGTAGATATGTGATCATACCCTTCTTGTGCATATATTATTTTCCTGTAAATGTTGGTCATACACCGCACGTATGACTAACTAGGCTATTATTCATGTGCAAGTTTTCTTGTGCAAGTTCCCAAGCCGATCACATGTTAAAGCTAGTACTCACACACTTAGTCATTAGTATTCTTGTTTATTATCATATTATTCATTCTTGTATTTAATTACAGTATTTCCTTTATTGTATATCTTTTGTGTTTATTGTTGCATCTTGTATAATCACATCTATTTACTGTTACATAGTTTTTATCATTGATTAGAACTGCTGTTAGAGATGTACTATGCTCCTTTCCTGACTAGATATATTTTTCCCAAATGACACTGAGGAGTGGTACCCTACACATTATGGGCCTCGGGATGTTGTGGGCTTAGAGTCAGAGACCCTGGCTCAGGAGGGACTTATCCCGACCGAGACTGATGACCCGGGACTTGTAGCTTCTTAGTATTCTTTTGTACTGGATTTGTCTCTAACTTATTGTTTAGTATTTTTTCAGACTCATTGATGTTATTATTTGGACTCGTGAGTTGTATTGTGACTATTCTATTCTTTATCATATTCGTGCTATTCTCCATCTTAGATCTGTGATTGAGTATATTGTTATTGTTGGTGGCTCATTATATTGCTAGATAGATTACCCAAACAGCATTCTACTGTCGATTATGCGGCGTAGGCTGGGCATTGTTCCAGACTTGCATCCCTACACCGGGTGCGGGTCGTGACAACTAGTTCCTTCCTTAAATTTCGAGAACAAAATTTTTCTAAGGAGGATAGGTTTGTCACCCTCACTTTTCCAAATGAGGGTATTTTAGTCGTTCCATATTTATTTATTCAATTATAATATATAATAATTAGTTAATATGCTAAATAATTTAATTTTTGCTTGTGCTAATTATTATATATATAGTTAGTGGGCTAGCCTATTAGTTAGACTTGATACTAGTGAACCCAATTAAACTTGTCATGATAATATTTGAGCCCAACATAGACTAGGCCCATTGAAACACATTCCCTTTAGCTAATTATGAGGATTAGAGCTAATTTGAATTAGCTAGAGACTTTCCAATATAGCCCTCCTTAATTAGTTATCATTATTAGCTAGTGGGGGGCAAATTAGACATTGTGTGAAGCTTATGAGGGGAAATTCTCGCCGGCCACATAAAGGGCCCTTTCTCTCCTCTCTCTTCTCTTCATTTTATAGGGCTACCTATAGGAACAAGTTCTAGATCAGTTGGTTATGTATTGTGAATTCTATGTGTTGATTTGTGTATATTTTGGGAGAATTTTGGGATTGACACATCAATGTGTGTCATGAGACCAATTTAGTCAAATTGGACTTAGATCGGGGTTGTGGGACTAGATATGTGTCCACAAATGAATACGTATAGACCATATCATGGTATTTTGAGATACGGTATGATACGGGACTTATTTTGGGTATTTTGTATGAATTCTCCTCAATTCTCTTTGTAACAAGTCACTTTTGTTGTATTATGGTATATTTGATATATACAAATAATTAATTATGGGAATTGTGGCTTTTGACACTTGAGTTGGACACGTATCATGAGTTTCTCAATTTGGCACTCTAGGTGTTTGAGGAATTGACACTAGTTCATATATATATTAAGATATGTGGTGTATGTGTGCCTATATATATATATATATATATATATATATATATATATATATATATATATATATATATATATATATATATATTTACCTACAGTTCTGTATGGGTTGTAGCTGTTGGGATTGTTGTTGTATGTGTGGTGCAAGTGACTGATGGGGGGGTGTCGAGCAGTAGTAAAACTGAGATAGGATCAACAGGTAAACGAGCAGTGTGTGTCTTATTCACATAGAGATGTGTGTGTGTGTGTGTGTGTGTGTGTGTGTGTGTGTGTGTTGGTTTTTTTTAATGTCAGTTGGATGTTTGTTAGTTCAGTTCAGGGGTGACATCAAGTTCAGTTGGGGGAGAGGAGTATCAGTGTTTTAGGAGTATCAGTGGTTTAAGATATCAGTGGTTTTATGTGCCTGTGTATAGTCTTAAGTTACAGCCACTATGAGAGGTTGTATCACTCGAATTATAGTGCAATATCTTCATTTCTCGAGCAATAGGGTGCACAGCAAGGTACCAGGTCCTTGTGGACATAACTTAGCTAGAGGGGTTAAGAGCACTGCAAATGCATTAGGGGAATCTGCTGTGATTAGTTAGCTTGGTTTCAAATTTGGTATTAAGTATGGTAATGTCAGTACAGATGGAGTAAGGATTAGGTGGGGGTATCGGTTGATACTAGGGCCTATGAGGGGACAGATACTAAGATATCAGTTATTGTTTGAGTGCAAGGGAATTTTGGTTGGGGCATCAGCCCCGGGAAGGAGTACTAACACAGTGAAATGGCTTGGGAGTGATACTGAGGATCTGATAGCGAATACTGGGGCAGGATATCAGTTATTGGTAGTATATTAGTATTATATAGCATGTTAAAAGTTGGTTCAGTTAAATTAATTTAGAGGGATGCTAAGAGATTAGTAGAGTATCAGTTAGTTTCAGTCTTGGTATATATATTAGATAAGTTAGTTTAGTTAGTGAGGGTTATAGGCTAAGTAGTATATCAAGATGTATGTTAGCTTAGTATAACTAAATTACTTTTAGTAATAAGTTAGTGAGTAGACTAGCTAGTATATTTAGTGTTAACACCTATTATAGCTAATACTCTACGGTAAAACCTAGTATAGCTAAGTTTAGCCAGTTTTAACTAATTATAGACCAATATAGACTACTAACCTTAGTATGGACCTAGTGAGACTTAGAAATTGACCTAGAAGCATGCATTAGTGTATTTTAACCCATTTCTCTTTTATTACACCATTTAACGCGATAATTCCTAAATAGGATCGTGACACCAACTTCGGCTTCGAGAGACACCCTTTGCTCAGGACCATAGACGAGTATATCTCTCTATTAGTTTTTATTTTATGATAGTGTATATATCACTTGTTCTAGAATTGATATACCTGATTCTGACATATTGTTACACAGACTGGTACTACATGGATTCTGTCAGGAGATATTATCCCCTTACAGTGTTTAGCGGGTACTCCTTACATATGTATTTCATCATGTGCATCAGGTATTGTTTCATGTACTTCTTGTGCATCCACTATTTCGTGTGCTAGTGGGACTATATCGTATTCATGTGCTTAACGTGTCATGATTGGATCCATAAGTATTGGCTGGGGAGGGGGAGTAGAAGTTGGTTATGTGATCATGCCATACTTATCTCATTTGTATGTCGATTATACACCTCACGTATAATCGAGTTACCATATTTACCTCATGTACAACCTAAGTCGATCACATAACGAACTTGTGCTCTAAACACATAGCTAGTATTCAGTTTATTTCTGTACTACCAGTATTTACTTTCCAGTTCTTTATTGTGACTATTTGTCTGTTCTCATCTGTATTTCTATTTCATAATACTTGTGCATCTTGTATTCTTTTCTATTACTTGTCATATATTCTCTAACATATTTTGGAACTGCTTTCAGAGTTTTGTACTTCGCTCATTTCCTGATTGAATATATTTTTCAGATGATTGACTAGAGGAGCTGTGTCCCACTTATTACGGGCCGCAAGATAGTGAGTCACTAGAGGATACTCCCCTAGAGTTGGAGGATATAGTACCAGTAACCGAGGAGGCCTAGTTATATAGTTTTGAACTTGTACTTGTCTTATTTTGGACTCATGGCATGAATATATTATTTTGGAGAATTGTTGAGCCTAGACTTATAGTATTGGACTTGAGGATGTATTGTGACTCAGATTTCTCTTTTTATTCCATATCGTGATTTCATCCTCCTTAGTTTAATATTGTGATTGAGTATTGTGTACCAATATTATATTATTATATTATTCCTCCATTTGGAGTTGAGATAGCATGACAGGTACCCCAATTATATTGTGTGAGATGTTTAGATAGTTTTATCTCTTACAGAGAGATAAATTTGCGTAATGGACGCTTAGCATACGGTGCCATTATGCCATTCGATATCGCACAGAGGAAAGATAAATCCCCGGGACCACCTGGAGAGCAGCCACGACCACAGGTTCCAGTGATACCTCAGACCCCCTTGATACACTGGCACCAGACTTCGTAGGCTGATCTGACATAGTAGCATAAGGGCCAGACTTCGCAAGCTATTCCGATACAACAGCATGAGGGCCAAACTTTGAGGGCCATGCCGACGTCTCAGCAAGCACCAATTTTACAGCCAAAGATTTTATTGCCACCACCTCAACCCTTTCTGTCTCAGATGTCGTATAGGCCTTACAGTCAACACATGTCGTACGTGCCCTTTTTGCCTCAGATGAGAGACAACCACAGATATTCTAGTTCTTTCAGGCTATGATGCAAGGGCAATGGCATCAGGCTGAGACTATGAGATAGGGCTTGATGGTAGTCCTGGAGAGGCCACCTGCACCAGCACCCGCACCAGCACTAGCACCTATACCTGCTCAGCCAGTAGGCACAATTCGGAGGTTTCGTCAGATGAACCCACGGACCTTTACGGGTAGCGAGACAGTAGAAAAGATATCAGATTGGGTCGCCAACACAGAGATGTTACTGAAGGCTTCTTAGCTACCTCCGGATCTATGGATGACCGCGGTGAGGGCCCCGTTGAAAGGAAATGCCCATCAGTGGTGGGACTCTATGGAGCGCAGCGTCAGCAAGAAGCAGACATGGGAGAAGTTTTTGTAATACTTTAATGCGAAGTACTTCCCGGCTACGGTCAGGAATGCGCTCTACTCTTAGTTCCTGCATCTTGAGAAAGGGGACATGACTGTGGATATGTATGATGCTGAGTTCAGTCGTCTTAGCAGATTTGGTACCGCCTTGATACCAAATAATTTAGAGAAAGCCAAGAGGTTCCACAATGGACTGACTTACAAGCTCCAGAGATTTACTAGCTCGCAGGCGAGGATCTCTTACGAGGAGGTTCTGACAGAGGCCAGGATCCAGGAGGCATTGGCAAGGGATCGATGATTCAGAGGCCTCCCAGTGTAGTCGCACCAACTAGGGAAGAGCCAGGACCAGGAGGACCGATCCGTCATTCAGGGGTGCAGATGCGTCAGAGGGTTGCGCCGTATCAGCAGAGAGAGCTTTCGACATGTTACTTTTGTAGAAAGAAGGGGCATATTCAGAAAGATTGCAAGAGAAGGTTAGGACAGTATTTGAGGTGCGGATCAAGCTAATATCAGGCCCAGGAGTGTTCATAGCATGTCAATAGAGCCCAACAGATAGTCCAAATGCCTGTTCCATCAGTCCTAGGTATGTCCGTAGAATTGCTTGATAGTTTGTAGCTTATTATATGTTTGTTTTAATTCTGAGGACAAAATTCTTATAAGTTGGGTAGGTTGTAAACCCCTTGACCCAAATCTAGGATTAGGATTTATTTAGGGTTATTTTGAATTAGTTAATGGAGTTATAATTTGCCTCATTTAATTTAATTCACTTGGTTCACCTTGTCGTTGCTTCGATATTTGGAGCGCTACTCTAGCTTTTGCTTTCAAACAAATTTCACACCCTTGGCTTAGACGTGACAGTCTTTCATTCTGACCTTTGTGACACTCATAAATATCCAATCTTGTGCTTTATTTTAATCGCATAATATTCGTCAAACAATATCTAATTTTAAACCTAAACTTTGCACCTATGTCCATTTCAATCAAAATTAGAGAAGCAACTTCGACCCGTTTCTTGTAACCCAATATATGATGATAATCTATTCCAAGTTTACTACGTTCATGATACTTGTGTCACACCCGATTGAGATCCTATGCACTTCCAATTTATTAAAGAACACCTACATCACAATTTATATTTATTTTGGGGCAACCAACTCAACCTAGCCCAAAACTAGACCAAACACCAATCCAAACCCGCACTCACATCCTCATGGCTTAAACAAAATACCGCACACCAATTTTCACCACTACAAAACACCAAACATGGTTTCCATCCCCATCAAATTCAAATTCTCTTCTTTGTGAAAATCCTAAACTATTAGGGACCTCTCTATAAATAAATATCTAGGTGTCCACCTCCTATTGGTTGGAACTAATGAAGAAAGGCTTGGTCGTGTCTTGACCGGTCACCCACACTCCCCCCATTTATATGCATGGTACTATGCAACCAAGCTACATTAATTTAATCCTAGGCCTCCATTCAAACTCCACCTATCCCAATAACCCATTTTCTTCATGACAACCCCACACACTTCCCTAAAAATAGGGAAGGGAGCCGGCCCTAATACCCACACACCCTCCCCCCTCTCTCCTCCATTTAATACACATCTCTCTCTCTCTCGCTCTCACTCCCTCAAATAATCGGCCACCACCTTCCAACCCAAAACCGACACCACCATCACCATTATCTCCTCCCTCTCTAGCCGACCACCACCACCATCAACCACCACGACCACCACCATCATCACCATTACCATCACCCCCTCCATCTTCTTCAAACCTGACAACATCACTTCCAACGCTACCATCATCTTCACAACCACTACCACCATCACCTCCATGACCACCCTTCACTTCAACACCACCATTCCCCTCCTCCAGGACCCGACCACCACCACCAACAACTCCACCATCATCCTTTCCCCTTCCTTTATTTCCATTATTGTTGCTGCATTATTCTATAAGCTACTGATGTTGCCATTTTGTGGTAGCTGTTGCTGCTCATAAGGCTCCTGTTGTTGCTGTTCTTCTTGTTGTCTCAAGCACCACAGACCCCCTTTACCCAAGCATCGAGCCCTTGCAATCGAGCTTCAACAAGCTCTACTCGAGAGCTTCACCTCCCAACCTGAGCACAGGTCCAAACCGAGTGCACATCCAAATCTTTCTCTTCCCTCCTATTGAATACTAGGTAAGTGATCGTCATCTCTTTTTTCTTCTTAATGTTCCTCATCATCTTCCCCATATACTCTTCATGTTCTTCTTGGAAACTATGAATGTGTATATGCATCTATTCGTTGTTGACACCTTGTCATGTAAATAACCCTTTTAACTTGATTAAAACCCCCCATCAACACCTTTTTTATATAAATTCTAGAATGTTTATGATAATGTTAGATTGATATTTAAGTATATAAAGGCATGGTTGAGTTTTGGTTAAGGTCCTAATGCTAGTGCATGCTTTGCCATGAATGCAAACCCATGCAAATACTTGTTCAAAATCCATATTAACTCCATTTACATTTTATTTCCAGAATATATGAATTATATTTAAAGTTTGAAATGCATGTTTATTTAAGTTCATGCCATGGTTAGAGTGACTTTCATATTTGAGTACATATATGCAAATTTAGAACTTGTTGGGGTTTATTCAAAGAAAGTTTGCTTGGGAGTAGTATGATGACTTGTTTGAGGATATATTTTCATTAAATACCATGTTCAAATATGCTAAACACCATGTTTAGTAATAACATTCATATTTGGGTACTCGTGTTGACTACTTGGCATTGGTGTTCTAAATGGTTAACATAAGGAAGTTATGATAGTTGTATATTAGAAATAGGTATTACCTTCACATATTGGTGTATAACTAGGGTGATGTTACATATAACCTCGTTACTTGGTGATTAGATTTGCATGGGTAGTATGAAATAAGGATGAATACTAGTATGTGGTTGGGATAATTTGACACTTGATGACTACAAATATTAAGGACAATATTGATATACTTGTGCATGGAACCTAGAGGGATAACACCAAGTACATATGTGTTTGGGGGGCAACTTAGCACCTATATAAGCCTTAGTTATGACCATGGTTATGATATATAAGAAGTTATACATTTAGAGGACTTGAGAACGTTATGTGACTAGTAGACATAGTGTTTGCATACTTTCTTGGTCTTTGACTAGTCAACCTTAGCCAACCTACTTAGTTAGAACCCTTGTCTGGTTTAGACTCTACGTGACTCATGATATTGCGTATGTTATACTCTTGTTCATGCTTAGTGTAGTGTAGTGTAATGTAGTGATTGATAATTATTGTTATATATTCATAGGCACCCAGGACGTTTCTACCTTGGCTGAAGGTTTCGGAACTTTACTTGTTCACATCGGAGTTCTAGGCAAGTATACTTAGCCTTGTTGTACTATTTAAATTTAGTTATTATATAACTGTGCGTGTCTAAGAATGACTCGGGTGCAGTCGACGAATGCATTGATGTTAGGACTTGTGTTTGACCTAGTGTCTAGTGGACGCACATAAAGTTGTTAAGTTATTATTATGACTCCCTAGGCCTCATCACGTATCATTGCATGTCACAGAGTAAGTTCATGTTGGGACGCGAGCTTACGCACTTGACTGGCCATCGATGTGAGTAGCACTTGTGATGGTATTTAGCATAGTTGTATAGTTCTATAGTGACTTGCATTATAGTATGAGATGTCCACGTCGTATTTATGACTTGTACGTTGGCATTGGGAGGGAAAGACAATTAGTAGGCGTATGGGATAGGCATTTGGCTATCTTAGTTTTAGAGTAAACTACGAGGTTGTTAACCTCAGTGTTATCCGGTTATGGGCTATGTGTTACCCGGTTATGGGCTACATGCTACCCGGTTATGGGCGTATATGCTTGTCGATACATCCGGTAGAGGTTATTAACTGCGCGCTATAATGATTGGTGATGTAGTCAACTTTGCTTCTGGTATCCAGTTTACAGTTAATGCCAGATACTAAGCTCTGGCTTGACGCTATGCTATATTCGTTTTTACCTACCCATATGTACCAAGGTTTTCTTCAAGTGCATTTCACTTAGCTGGCTAGTTCACCCTTATGTTTCATAATATTTGCATTATGGCATGTACTTTTTGTATCTTGTTACTTTCCTCCGATGACTTGATTCCTTTCCAGATCTTGACGAGTGTTTGTGGTATTAAACGAAAGAATAAAAATATATTCAGGATAGGGTTTACACGAAACCCGCCTTCTTTGGTTTACAAACAAACTTGTACAATTTGATCCTATACGAGGATATGGGAGTACAATTTATTTAATTTGGATAAATATTGTTATAGGTGTCTGATCTGCAGTCGATCACTTTAGCCCTTGGACCACACGATGTTGAAGAAGTGCCGTGGAAGACATGTAGCAGCTTCGAAGGTTGCAGAAGAGGGTGGATGCACGATGCTAAAGTCGTCGATCCCTACTCTTTGCCTGAGCTCCGGACTCTCTCTCTCTCTCTCTCTTGACCTTCGGTTCGATCTTTCTTGGAAGTTCGACCTCTCCGTTCGATTCTTCTTTCAAAGTTTTCGACCTTTGTTCCCCATTGATAGGGGTCTCTATTTATAGAGTTTTGGTGACAGTGACCACTCCGTCGGTGTAGAAATCGAGGAGTGGAAAGTACAGCACCCTTTTACACAACGGTTAAAATAACCAATGCCTGCGTATAGATGACCTTTTGAGTGAGCATGTGACGCGTGTCCAACTAAGGGGACAAAACGCGTATATTTATTGTGAAGATCACGGCGTAGAAGCCACGTAGGTAGGTATCCCTCGTGTAGAAGAGGTTGGCGTAGAAGCCAAATATCTGTCACCATGGCGTAGAAGCCAAGTAGTTATCAAACCGGCATAAAAGCCAAAAATAGGCGAAGAAGCCGAGTGGTCGTAGAGGCCGGGTGGGCGTAGAAGCCGAATGAGCATAGAAACTGAGAGGGCGTAGAAGCCGAATGAGCACAGAAGCTGAGAGGGCGTAGAAGCCGAGTGAGCACAGATCCTGAATGGGCGTAGAAGCCGCTGCGTACCGTGCCAGAGTGCTCATGTGGACGTCTTTAGCCGGAATTACGGCTTTTGAAGATATAATCAAATCTCTTGCAGAGATTTGCCACCATCCTGTGCATTAAATGCGGAGGCATATTTTGAAGGTCTGCAGCCCTTCTGTGCATCCGTCGCAGAGACTTGCTTTGAGAGAAACTGTCACCGCTCTGTTCAATTTAGACGTAGAGACGTACCTCGAGCCCCGTACGAGGTACAGCTTTTTGACGTGGCAGGCGGTTTGTTTACTGCGGAGCGTAAACAGCTCATGTTTGCCTGTGTAAAACAAGTCAGCGTATCCCCTTTGTAGGCGAAAGAGTAGTTCATGCTAAGGGGATGTCAGTAAACGACGGTTCGATGATATTTAACCAAATCCTCTGCATTAAATATAGAGATCCGCCATCATACTGTGGGGCGCATCCCGAGTGGTCTGCCATCATTTTTAGCCGTCGTCTGGGTAGCCGTGCAGCACTTTTATGTCAGGAGTCAGAGGTCAGGTGCACTGCGTGACTTGACAGGTTCAATTCGGGAAAGACGAAGCATTCCTCGTACGCTTTAACGCTGCTTTGAAAGCGGATGAGTTTTACGCCATGGAGGCGATGAATAACCCTGTCTACGCTAAAGCGGCTTGGACGTACTACACTTACGCGGCTGGTCCTTTGAGCTTATACTTCATGCTGTGTTTAGCGGAGAAAGCTCTGTTTATACGCTTGAGGGCTCTGAAGGCCTCTATTTACGCTGCTCTGCATCAATATGCTGCGTAGAGTTTCCCAACGTATTTTTCTTGCTTCTACAAGACCCCCTTCAAAGCTTTTAAATTCCTCGGAATTTGAAACGCTTTGAATGAAGCATGAACGGTCCCTCGTAACTCGAAACGTTTCTAAATAGAGCATTAAAATGGTCGATGCTGACTTTATGGCGGATTTATTGGGGACCAGTGTGATCTCTTTCGCCTATAAAAAGGCTGGGGGGTTAACCTGTTCTCCCCATATTCCCATCACCACGCAAAGATGATCGCCGAAGTTCGTCGGGTCGACCTGAGGAAGAAGGAGATCATATTCTTCCAGCGTGTAAGGAGCCAAAAAAGACGGCATCTTCGAGCAAGTGTCCACTGCAACGATGGATCATGGAAGGATATCTTAGCCTCCCTTGCTCGGGATAATCAGCAACTTTATATGGCATTTGCCCAGGAGAGAGGAAGGGTCGTATTTGACCACACAGCTTGCAAGCTGTATATCTTCTCCTGAGACCCCCGCGGATAAGATTAGATAAACTGTAATCTGTCGTCCTCGATCGAGTTGGGTTAAAGAAGCCTCAACTGGATCGGCCATGGCGTATGGAGGATGTTCTTGTTCATGACTGTGGTAGTCGATGAACCGAAGAAGAGGAAGATCTCCACCAATGCAAGAACCTGTCTGAACAGATTTCGGGGGGTGCGACCTTCAGACGACGATGGAGGAATCTTTTGTAGATGGGATTTCCCTCATATGTAATCATGAAAAATAGAGAAAAAATCCTTGTAGATTGGATTTCCCTCATATGTAATCATGATTTTAATCTTTAATAAAATCGTCTTCTTCTCTGCACATGATCATTTTTGCCATATGTTGCTGTGAAGTCTGAATATGTGTAGCTTTGACACGTCTGATTCTTTACGCCGACTCTGATAAAAAGAGTATTAGGCCCTGTCCTTTACGCATAGCGAATAGTCCATAGAATGTTGTTGAGCGTCTTGAATTTTTAGAACTGTCCTGTTGCTAGGTCTGAGGGACCGCGTAGAATTCTGAACTGCCGCTTCTGATGAGCAGAATTTTTGTTCAGACTTCGTCTTCAGGAATGACCTCTCGAAACTCCCTTGGAACAGGGTCGAGGGATGGCTGTCAAACTGAGTTGCCATAGACGAGATGTTCAGACTAGAGTCTGGATGAACTTCCATTTAACCCGAGAAGAGTAATTTCTCAATACTTGAACTCTGTATGCATCGGGTACTTGGGATATCTTAGGGTCAAGAACGAGTATCTTCTGTGTGAACTCTTTGCAATTGACTGCTTTGGGGACCGTTCAGATGTACGCGTAATCTGGCCGGCGTATCTTTCAGATGTACGGGAAGTCGTGGAGCGCAAAATCATTAGTCTGTAGCCTCTGAGCATAAACTAAACACCATCGAGCGTGAAATTATAGACTTGTGGTTCCTGAGCGTGAAGTCATAGGTTTGTTGCCTCTCGAGCATAAAAGCTACCGAGCACAAAGGCATCCGGGCGTAAAACTATAGACTTATAGCTGTCGAACGTAAAGCCGTAGATTCGTAGCTGTCGAGCGTAGAAATCTCCTTTAGCGTAGAACTGTAGATCTGTAGCTTCTGAAAAGAAAATTTCTCCGAGCGTAAAGTTTGCGGATCTGTTGCTTCTGAGCGTAAACTGAGCGCCACCGAGCGTGAGATCATCGATTTGGTATCTGCTGAGCGTAAAGTCGTAGGTTTGTTGCCTCTCGAGCATAAAAGCTACCGAGCACAAAGGCATCCGGGCGTAAAACCATAGACTTATAGCTTACGAGCGTAAAACCGTAGATCTGTTGTTGTCGAGCGTAGAAAGCTCCTTTAGCATAGGAACCGCTGAACTGCTTTGCGCGAAAAAACTTTTCGAATTCGCTGACTGTCCGCCTTCTCTGAATAATAGGCTGACGTAGGACCCAATCATAACCAAATATTAGAAGATTCGGTTCGGATTTTGAGGAGTCCGTCCGAGGATTCGAGGAGTCGACCCGAACTCTATATATATCCCAAGCTTTTGAGAGAAAAGCTTTTCATCCGTCTTCTGCGAAAGAGAGCCTTCGACTGTTCGAGTTTCTTCCTTCGTTCCTTCTCCGAGCGCTCCGAGTTTTCAGATATGGCGTCGAAACAAATCCCCTCCACTAAGGGAAAGGGTATAGGTTCTTCTTCTCATTTTTTTGCCCCAGCGCGAGAGTCTTCGGTCGGGCAAGGCAAACTTTCTTCTGAACGAAGCATCCCGCCGACGAGCAGCGCACCCGGCCTTAGAGATAGAGCCTTTGGGATGACAAAGAATGACAAAAAATCCTTCGCACACGTTGAACGTGACCGCGCTAGGTCGTCTTCTGTGCTGATAGCCTCTTTGAGGAAGATGACGCACGAAGAAGTTTTTATCTTTTACGCCCACATTTCTAATGTGTCAGTGTAAAACTCCATGTTTTCGTGGTTTTGAGCATAAAAGCTCTGACTGCCGAAAACTTGGTGTACTATAAAATTTTAGTTTTACTTTTGCAGATGGGACCTCCGGCATAATAACTAGAATTTTTGGCAGTCTGGCGTAAAGCACAGACCGAATACCGCCCATTACGCTTCCGGATGTGACTTCCGACGTAAAGTGGCCAAATTTTGTACAGTCTTGGCGTAAAGCACAAACTGTCGTTTCTTGGTCTTCATTTTGCAAATGACATATTTCTTTTGCGTTTTGCAGTTAATTTGCATGAGTCTCCACTGGCCGAGGTGATGGGTTCCGCTGCCGGGATGCTGCACTCGAACTATCTGGAGGATCTGTCCCACGTGACATTTCCTATCTCCGGGCCCCAGTATCCTGAGGAAAGGAAGATATTGTTATCGACTCAGGGTGAGCGAACGCTGCTGAACATGATTAACGGAGAACCCCTGACGTACATAGACGGGGACTAGTACATCAAGCCGGCTTTCCTCTTTGGCGATATGATTGATAAACAGTCCCAAACGAAGCCTAAGAGAGAACCCTGGATTTTCCCCGCCGAGAGTGTGGTCTTGTATCTGCCGACGATGTCGAGATTATTCCATCTCGGCTTTCTCCCATGCGACACATTCCAGGAGGATGTCGTGGACGCTGACTCCCGATCTTTACGGCAAGCCGGGGAAGATCTTTCATCTGAAAGGAGCTGACCAGGGGTCGTTTGTCAGCCGCCCTTCCGGCGTTGTGACGGTATTCAGGGGACTGTGCCCGGGCAGCGTCCCGAGTGAAGACAGTTCTGTGATCTAGCCTATCCATTTGTCGACTTTCTGTAACGACTTCATGGGGCGAGGGGGGATATACCCCAAGGAGAATCCTCGGTGTAATGGGTGGATCATCCCAACAAACCTCCGATGGACTTGCCTAGTTGACTGGGCCTTGAAGCATTTTCGGAGCGAGCTGGAGGTCATCGGGCTGTATGCTGCTGTGAGTGCGACGAGTGTTGGGTTGCCTCCTAACCCTAACCTGTTTCTGGCACTGATGGAGCGATACATTCCGCTCACTGGGACCTTCGCCACTCCACTGGGGGAGTTGGGGTTGGCCCTCCATGAGATGGCAGTAATCTCGAGACTGCCGATGGGGGATACCCCATATGAAGAGTATGTTCCCACCAACCGGGAGTTGGAGGACTCGGACCCTCGGGTTATGGAGGTGTATCAGGAGCTGATGTGCCACTACTTCACGTGCACTACTTTTTATAATGAGCCTTCTGACTTGGCTCACACCACTAAGTGGATGTCCTACCTCTTCTTTCACCGGGGCCAGGGCCGCCACGTCGGAGAAAGTTTCGGGGGGCAAGAATGAGCCCGTGAATTGTTTGGGCATGCTTAGTGCCCAGGTCGTTAAGGACCTCTTGGAGGAGGCTAAAGCTCCAGATCAAATTCTCAATGACGGGGTAGGAAAGTACCCTAAAGGTACTAAGGCCTATAGTTACTTGAGGCGCTGCCGCGGACCTTTGTCTAAGGAAGCCAGGCTGGCTGGCTTTCTCTTCATATGGCTGTGCCGAGTTGTGATGCCTGGCATCGCGTCCGCGGATCGCATCCACCGGAACGTCCTGTGGCCTGCCATTCGTCTGGTGTTTGGGGCAAGACTGGGCTTGCTCCCTGCCATGGTGTGCCGTATTCATGCTGGCTTAAGGGCCATGACTGATGGGCTGCTCGTCGATGAAGCTCGGCGTGATAGCTTTCCTCGGGTAGAATTACCATACCTGTACTTGATGGGATGGTTAATTCTCCACAATCCCCGGGTGATGTCTCTCGGCCCTGGCAGTAGTTTGGTGGGTAGTTTTTTGCTAAACTACAAGGACTCTCCTTGGAACGTGAACACAGTTTTAGACTGTAGGCTGGTGTTGAACCTCAGCCACGGGTGGAAGTTATTCTGCATCATCCCCTCCGTGCATCACAGCCAGTCGGGGATTAGGCTTGAGGACTTAGGTCAAGATAAGACCAATCTTTCTCCGGAAGCCTTTAATTGGTTGGTCTGTATTAGACCCTCCCATTTGCTGTACAGAAGCGAAGATCATTGCTTCTTTGAGCCTTACTTGCCCAGTCGGTTCGCCAGGCAGTTTGGGTATGATCAGCTGCACGTGGGCAATACCGTCACCAGCTTCAGGTTCAGGGGCGGACTCATTGATGGAGCCAGAGGATGGCGGTATTTTATCATGGGTTGTACGGGAGCCATCTTTATCGTGCCGGTTGTTACAACCTCCACGGAGCTGCATATCCTCCATTCTTACGCCCAGTTCTACGTGGCGATCAACACCTTCCATCGCGATTTTGACATGCGTGGAAGCTTTAGGGTGCCTTTTTCCAAGCCTGGGGGAAGAGTTGAAGTTCCCTCGGTTTCTTCTGACGAGGGTGAGGAGTTTGACACTCCGGATGAGCCTCTGGTGTTGGTGCCGAGGTGTGAAGTGCCTCTGCCTGCGGGGGCTTTGGTAGTCCCTGGGAAGCGGAGGGCACCTGTTTCCAAGGAGGCTTCTCTTTGCAAGAGGAGGAAGGAGACGGTTGCTCGTCCTCTCCGCGTTCTTGGTGTTAAGGCTCCTGGGAGTGGGCCTGTATCTCCCCATGTCAGGGATGATTCCTTGGTTGGAGGTTCCTCGCCTTTTAGAGAGGGACCTTCTATAGTTTCGGCTGGTGGCGCCGGAGAGTCTTCGCTGAAGGCTGTTGTTGCCGCTACTGCTCTAGGTAGTAGAACGAGGTCGCCTGCGTGGCCAAGGCAAATGGGGGAATCTTTCCTTAGACCGGCAACGGATGAAATTCCTGCCACGCCTGTGCGCATGCCTAGCGAGATTCCAGCTAACGAACCTCGACTGTGTCTTGGTGAAGGCCTGGTAGAGCTTCTGGCGATGTCGGTTGGCCCACCTCCTTCTCCAGGTATGACAGTTCGTATCGCGTCATTGAGGCATGATATAGCTACATCGGCTGCAGATACGACATATATTCCCTTGGTTACGGGTAAATGTCATTTTTTTTATGTCTCCTCTTTTAGAAAGATTACCATCATACTGATATCAACTTTCTTGTCCTCTTTTCAGGGGACGGCGCCCACGGAGAGCATAGTGTTGAAGCACCTTCTGGCTCTGCTTCGGCTCCTGGCGATGCTACGGAGGCGTTCGACTTCGAAGAGGAAATACCTTCGGGGGCCAGCTCGCCCGGAGTAGTTTCGTCACCTCAAGAGGAGGACGAACCCGTTATCGTGACCTCGCCTCTTGCGAGTATGCCGATGACTTCGACCGTCGTCGTTGCACCTCCTTCGGTCGCACCACCTGTCGAGGCAGCGGCTGTGGCCACCTCTTCTGCAGTCATTCCTGGCGGGGGACTCGCCAATATCGCGGCCACTCCTGGCGTTCAATCGGATCTGGTTGCGCTGACCGAGCAACATACCAGCCTCTTTTACACCGGTTTAAAAATGATGATATCAATGGTGTTGGCGAAGAATCTAGACTTCGAGCGTCTGAAGAAGACTTCTTAGTTTTTGATCGGGGCTGTCCGGGAGTTCAGTGATTCTGGGGTAGCTGACGCCCTGGAGGCGATGGTTAATGGTTTGGAGCAACCTATTAACGAATACTTGCAACTGACTCGGGGCAGCCTTGAAGCTGAGGTCCAGGTCAGATATGACCTCATAATTGCGCGGCTCACTAAACAGCTGGAAAGCCTAGACGACTCCATCAAAGCACATAAGCTGGAGATGGATGAAAGAAAAGCTGTCGTGGAGGAGGCTCTTGCTCTTCAGATGAAGTGCCAATCCGAGCATGAAGGGAACGTCGCGAGGGCTCGCAAGTTGAAGGAAAAACTCGCTCTGGCAGAGGAGTGGGCTTCTCAGTCGTTGGCAGGTCTAGATGTAGCGACTGGTCGACTAAGCGCAGCACGACGGGATCTGGAGCGCGCAAAAGCTGCCCATGCCGGCTCTCTTCGGGCAAGGGCCGAGCTATCCTTTACGAACAATCCCGAGGCACGGCTGGAGCGGGCCCGCGCTGATGCCTTGGTTTTCAGGGATGAGAGGATAGCTACACTGGCGCGGCTGATTCATGATCTGACCGCTCCCCCACAATGATGTACCCTTTCTTCTTTTTGCTTCCCCGATGTAATTCTGCTCTTTTCGGGAATAAATAAAGCGAATCTTTTCTGACTTTGTGGACCCATCATTTCGGAATGTAAATGACAGGTTTGGGCGAGAGTGATATCAGAGGTAGTATGGACGTGATAGACTCTCGATAAACTTCTAGCAGGACATACCTATTCAGAGGTCATACGGACATGATAGAATATGACTTAACTAGTTTTTTGCTTTGGAAGTAGTTTTGTCAGAATTGAGATTATCGCCGTATTCCACTTGAGCAGAGAAGATTAAGCATAGTACCTTTTCAAGAATTTACCGTTGATAGGAGCCATTAACAGGTCTCCATTAGGCTGAGCTAACCTGTAAGCGCCGTTCGAGAACGTTGTCTCGATCACATAAGGGCCTTCCTACTTGGGCTGAAATTTCCCTTTACTCTTGTGAGTAAGAATCATCGGCCTTCTTACGGCTAAAACTAGCTCGTCGACTTTGAACACTCTTTACTTTATGATTGAAAGCTTTGGAAATACGTGCTTGGTAGAGCGCGATGCGCTGTTGAGCTTGGAGGCATTTCTCGTCTAATCCTTCTAGCTCTTGAAGCCTTAACAGATCATTCTTTTCTTGAGTCAGTCCATTAGTCACGGCTATCCTGAGTGACGAGATCTGGATTTTAATGGGGAGAACTGCTTCGCTCCCGTAGACCAGTAAAAATGGGGTACAACCTGTCGGTGTTCGTACCGTTGTGCGGTATGCCCAGAGACATTCGCCCAGCTTCTCATCCCAATCTCTCTTGTTTGAAGAGACAAACTTTTTCAAGAGTTTGATAATGGTTTTATTGAAAGCTTCCGCCAAACCATTAGCGGCTGGATAATATGCCGTAGAGGCAATATTGTGTATCCGATTTTTATCGCAAAATCGATGAAACGCTTGGCTGATAAACTGAGGCCCATTGTCATGGATTATCTTTTGGAGAATCCCAAAGCGATAAATGACGTGATGCTTGATGAAGCTGATCACATTAGACGCCTTTACCTCAGCAAGAGGGATCGCTTCCGCCTATTTGGAGAAGTAATCCGTGATGGCCAGTATGAACCGGTGACCTCTGGAAGAAGACGGGTGAATAGGACCAATGATATCCATGCCCCATGCTTCGAAAGGCCATGACCCAACTGTAGGATATAGATATTCAGACGGTTGATGTATGAAGTCGGCATGAACCTGACAGGCTCTGCATTATCTTGCATAATTGATCGCATCTGTGATCATAGTGGGCCAGTAATAGCCCATTCTTCTGATACGATCCTGTAGCTTAGGACCGGGCTGATGTGCTCCGCATATGCCGTCATGAGCTTCCCGGATAATCTGCTGTGCTTCGTCGTCAGATAGACATCTCAACAGCAGTCCGTCGTAGGTCCGGCGATATAGGCATTGTGAAGATGCGTCGAAATAGAAGCGTAATGACCGTCTTTTGATGGATACTGCTTCTTTGGGGTCCTCCGGCAAGATTCCGTATGCGACAAAATCTATGAAGGGACTTCTCCAGTCTCTTCTAGGGGGGTCTGTGTTCACAGCGTAGCTGGGTTCAATGTGAAAGTTGTTCTTCACACAGAATAAATCTCTGTTAAGAAGGATTACCGAATCCTGTCTTCTTATAGGAGTGGCTAAATCCGCAGCTAGACTGGCTAGGGCATCAGCTTCCAGATTCTGAGATCGAGGTACATGCTCTAGGAAGAACCCTTTGAATGTCATGGCTATCTCGACCGTTGCTTGGTGATAGGGGATGAGGTCTGGATTCCGAATTTCATATATTCCTCTGACTTGATTGATGATAAGCAGAGAATCACCGAAAGCTTCCAAGGAGACGACCCCCAGCTCTTTGGCGACTTGGAGCTCGATTAGCAGAGCGTTGTACTCTGCCACATTATTGGAGCATGGCTCGCTAAGAGAATATGCTCGGTAGATGACGAGTTTATCAGGAGTGACCCGGACAATTCCTACCCCTGAAACCACGTTTTCCTTGGGACCAGTCCTGGAGGCGCCGTCGAAGAACAGTTGACATACGTCACTTTCTATTACGGAATTATATTCTGCAACTTCGTTAGGAATGTCCTCGTATAATTTGGAGGCCTCCGGGATCGGATGAGCAGCTAGGAAGTCGGCCAGCGCTTGGCCCTTGATGGACTTCTGCAGGATGTATACCATGTCATATGGTGTTAACAGCATCGCCCAAGTTGCAAGTCGGGAATTAAGAGCACTTGGCTTGCTCATCAGTACTCGAAGAGGGTTGATCCTGGAGATGATATGAATAGTCTGGCCGGAGACATAGTGTCGTATTTTCTGGATAGCGAACATCAGAGCCAAGCATTCTTTCTCTACTGGGTTGTACCGGTGTTCGGCTCCGACCATCATCTTGCTGAGGTAGTAGATAGCCTGTTCATGACCTATATTGTTCTTCTGCGCGAGAAGAGCTCCTAGCGAATGATCCATCGCTCGAACGTACAGCAAGAATGGTCTCCCTATGATGGGAGACACCAGAACTGGCGGACTATTGAGGTAGCGTTTGATATCTTCGAACGCTTGCTGACAGGTTTTGTCCCATACGAAGGATACACCTTTCTTCATGAGATGCGAAAAAGGCTGACATCTTCCTGAGAGGTTGGATATGAATCTCCGGATATAAGCCAGACGGCCTTGTAATCCCCGGAGTTCCCTCAAATTACGGGGCGGTCGCATTTCTACGATGGCCTAGACTTTGTCGGGGTCCACCTGGATGCCTTTGGCGGTGATGACAAATCCCAGGAACTTGCCACTGGATACACCCCGAAAGGACTTCGTAGGGTTCATCTTGAGTTGATGTTGGCGCATTAACTCGAATACCGTTCTCAAGTCTTAAACGTGATCGTCTTTGAGGCGGCTCTTGACGGCTATATCGTCCATATAACATTCTACTGTTTTACGTAAATGCTCGTGGAATATGTTACTCATAGCCCTTTGGTATATTGCCCCAGTATTCTTCAATCCGAAGGGCATGACCGTATAGCAATATACCCCCAACGGCGTCCGGAAGGAAGTGTGCTTCTCGTCTTCGGGATGCATCTTGATCTGATTGTATCCTGAGAACCCGTCCATGAAAGACATGCGTTCAAAACCGCAGGTGTTGTCGATCATGATGTCCGTGATGGGAAGAGGGAACTCATCCTTGGGGCAGGCTGCATTCAGATTACGGTAATCGATACAAATACGTATTTTCCCAGTCTTCTTCATGACTGGGACAACGTTGGTGACCCAGTCGGGATATTGTTCTTCCCGGATGAAACCGCAGGCTATCAACTTCTTGACTTCAGCTTCAATGGCGTCCATTATATCCAGGCGGAACCGGCATTGGTGCTGCTTTACAGGCTTTGAGTCGGTCAATTTGTTGAGTTTGTGAGTAGCCACCTTCGGGTCAAGGCCCGGCATGTCCTCATAATCCCATGCGAAGAAGTCGATATACTCTTTTATCAGCTGGATAACTTCTTCCCTCTCAGCCGGGGAAAGATTGTTACTGATAAATATCGGTTTCGGCAAAAGTTTACCCCCGACATCAACCTGGATAACTTCGTCTTTGGTGGGAGGTTCCCTTTGCTCGAAGCAGAATTTCCACTGAGTATCCATTTGTTGGGCCCAAAATTTATTCTCAAATGGCTCAGAATCCTGTTCATCTGCCTCAAAGGGATCTGTCACTACCATATTCACTGATAATGTCTGTTTGAGAGCGTCAGGTGAGTCGGAGGGCGACGAGCCATTATGAGGAGAGGAAACGGTATCCTCGTCCGACTTAGAGGAGGTGGCGTACCCTAACCCAAAATGAGTTCATTATAGTGAGGGTTGCCGCACGGTGGTGTTCGTCTGCCTCTTCCGTAGTTGAGGTCTGGCTTCCGCTTCAAGTCGTAGCCCATATTTTGCATGATCTTCAGCGCTTGCGGGCTGTATCGGTGAACTTGCATTTTTCCAGTATCGTCATCGAAAGGATCTTCCTGGACAGTCGATTGATTGCACATGTGGCCGAAGAATATTGGACGCTGACTGCTGCAGGTAGGCGGGACAATAAAGATAGAATCCTTATGTGGTCCATATGTCGTGACGACGTTGGATGATGGCGCGACTTCCCAGGTATACGGACGGTAGGAGTTCATAACTTCCAAGAATTCTTGTGCTATGGTTTCTACCTCATCACGGGGAGCGGATTCCTATTTTGGAATATGAGTGTCAATATACTGAAAAAGAGGATGTTTATTGTCATCTGAAACTCCCTTCCTGGTTGTGTTTACATCAGTCGGCTGCTTGTTGCGCCGCAGGTTGATGACCAAAGGTGGAGGCTTCTGGTTCAAAGTGATCACTAGAGGATCACTCCCTTTTCCTGACCTGGTCTTGTTAAGGTGAATAGCCATAGGCTCCATGGCTTTTGGACGAGTGGTTCGTCCTTTCACTCTGATTGACAGTGGTAGTATCGCAGGGGGTTTTTCTGGCTCCCGGTGGGATTCCTTCTCTGCCTTGCTTGGCACTTCTTCCGTGTGGTCTTGAGAATACAACACGGCATCAGAATAGTAGGATTCTACTCCTTTAAATGGGTTTAGGTCAGCAACCTCCGTTTGTATTGTCCCTTGGGGGTCTATATATTTCAGACATTGATTAGTGTTGAAGGAACGATATTGTGGTCGTGGATCCATGGTCTTCCCAGCAAAATGTTGTAGGACACCTCTGAATCGATGACGTAACATGTGGCCACCGATCTGAGGTTGCCAATCTGGATCCTCGGGCGAATTTTCCCCAACGGCTTACTTCTTCCTGCGTTGAACCCCACGATTGTAGTGGAGGTGTAAGCCAATTCGCTGGTAGGAATCCTCAGTGGTCTGAGCAGACTGTGAGGGATGATACTGATTGACGACCCCGGATCTATGTGAATCCGATCGACCTCCATGGAACCGACGTACCCGGTAAAATAGAGGGGCCTGTTATGCTTGTTATATTTTAACAACATGTCGTCTTGAGTGAAAGTGATATTTGGGACCACTTCCATTACACTGTAGCATTGAGGACACGCCACCGGTTCCTCGTCGGGGGACTTGAACTGGGTCAAGCATGCCTCCGCCTGCATCAGTGCTTCGCTCAGGGCTAGCCAAGTGTCAGGGGAGCGCCTGAGTAGCTCGAAGATGGACAGCCTGGCTGGCGTATTAGCCAGTTGGGACAGGATGTCAAAGTTGTACGGCTTCGCTAAACCTTTGTTTGGAATATTTTTCACAGGTTTATCAAAGCGTACTTCTCTTTGCTTCCCCTTGTCCGCCTGAGTTGGTTTTGAAGGACCGGCATCTGGTACGACGGGGTCTGGTCCTGAAGGTTTGGCAGCTGGAGCGTCTGCCGGTGCATCTTCCTGACTTGCTCCGTAGTCGTTAAGGTAGGCTTTTCCTGAACGGGTTGCAGCACATACCTCATCTTCGTCTGATGGCGAAGAAGTTGCGACCATATGGCATGGCTGGTATTTGGAGCTCTTTTTAGACGTAGCCTTAGTAGCTTTAGTCCACTCCCCGAGCTCTGATACCAAATCCGGATGCACCCACATGATCTCGCCCTGCCGGGTGGTTAGGGGTACCAGGTCATGATTTTGACCCCTAGCCGGAGGAAGATTGACGATGTTCATCGTAGTCTGAGAAATGGGGGTGACACCGTCCGAGACTTCGTGGGAAGGCAGATTGCCAAACCGTAGAGAGATCATGTTGGCCGTGACCGTCTTCACGGTGTTGTGTAGAGTGATGGCTTTGGCATCGATTAACCCCTGGATCTTCCTTTTCAGTATGTAACACGCCTTTGTCGGGTGGTGCACGTATCTGTGGAAGATGCAGTATTTGGGGTCGTTAGTACTGCCGACTTCTTGGGGCCGTCTTAGCTCCGGAAGGGTGATCTTGCCACTTTTGACGAGACACTCGAATATACTTGGGATATCGTCGTCGTCGAAAGAGTAGACTTCGACGGGCCTGGAGGTCCCGGGTCTCGCTTGTGCGGTTGCCGCGGTCTTTTGTCTGGCCGTATTGATCGCCAGAGCTTCTTTTTTCTTGGAACTACGAGGATGGTCGCTGCTGGGAGATGACCTTTTGCCTCTGTCGGAGGCGGAGATCATGATGCCATTATCGCGCGCCTTGCAACTGTTATCTTCGGCGGCTACTGCCGAGATTATGAACGAGGGCCAATCATGGAACTGATATGGTCCTGTAAACACCGATACTACGGGAAGGAGGTTCTTTCTGCAAATGTCTACTAACGCAGAGTCTGAAACTCCTGGAGGCATCTGTAAGGTGGCCTGACGGAAACGTTCAATGAAGGTACGAACTTCCTCTTTCTCCCTCTGCTTGACTTCAATGAGAGAGGACATAGACATGTCCATTCCTCCCTCGTAGAATCGCGTAAAGAATAAAGCTTTGAAGTCCTCGAAGGAAGTAATGCAGTTTTCCGCCAAGCTACGGTACCACTGATAGGCTACTCCTGAGAGGCAGCCTTTGAACACCCGAGTAAGGAGAGCGTCGTTCCCTTGTAGCAACACCGTCATCATACTGAAATAGTTCATATACTGACTTGGTGATATTTTTCCCTCGAACAGAGCCATAGTCTGAGGTTTGTACCTCGGAGGAAAAGGGACCTCTTCCCAGATAGCTGGGTAAGGCTGGTTGATTCCGAGTTTCTTGAGCTGATCTTTGTGCTTCAAGGCATCAAACTGGGCTTTCAACTCCCGTACTGCCTGCATCGGATTTTCAGTCAGAAGCGAGACTACGGTATAGTACGGAGTTGGTTGTATCGTAACTCCAGCGGGAGGTAAGGCATTCTCTGAGTGAGGAAGCGGAGGAACTGTTGACTCTTGATCTAGAGCAGGCTTTTGGCTCGAGTTGGATGGTGGTAAGTCCACCCCCACACGTATCTGAGTTGGCGGGATCGATGCTTGAGCCATGGCAGTTCCGTGCTTGGTTAGCATCATCTAGTACATGTTCTCCATTATGGATTGTATTTGTTTCAGAGACGTCTCCAGCGTAGTGATGCGTTATTTCGCGTTTCCTGACGGCGAAGCTTCCTCGCGTTCATCTTCAACGGCATAAACTCTCGTTTCCCTGGGCGTCATTGAAGGATTAGTATAGGTTGCTGCAGAAGTCGACTCTATACTCTCGGCATCTGCTCTGGAAGACTAGCGACCCCAGCGTCTGAATCAGATGAGTACAACGCTGGTTGCTGTGACCTTGCACGGGTGTTTTGGAATACCCCAGCTTCAGCGTTCCTGACGAGGTCGTTGAATCTCCTTCGGCTCGGAGGCCTAGAGGGATGACGTCTTGAGCTCGACCCTCCTCTAGGCGCGTGTGAGGCCATGTTCACGGATGCGTGTGCGGACTCTTCTTTCTGAAAAGACAGAGAGTAGCTCAACCGGTCGAAAATCGATCGTTTTGCCTTAGGACAGCAGCAGTCAATCATAATCTTATGACTATTACAACAGTGCTCGGCAGGAGGCGCAATAGACATGTTGGAAGGTCCCCTCTCCCTACGCTTCTGGATTAGGTATTTGCGCAGGTCAGGAGAAGTTGCAGAAAAAAAAGATGATGGCTTGTTCCTTCATTTCCCACTGGTGGGCGTGCGGAAGGTCTTCCTTGTGCCACCCGTATACAATAGATTGGCCATCCGGGTGGTGGATAACCCCCTGGGAGGGTGTCTTCCAGCAACCTGAGCTTGTTTTACGCCGAGGGACTTTGCCTGGCGTAACTTGGAGATCTGCTCAGACTGGCGTAAAGCTGAAGAGGTCCTCAGTCCGCCATCGGCTTCTCGCGTAATCCGGAGGGTAGGCAGATTGTTCCTTTCTGGCATAAAGGCCGAGAAGTCGAGTATTCTGCTGCTTGCTTTCCCTTGCAGAGATCACAGCGCTCATCTGGTTCACCGTAGAGGTCAGATGTTGTCTTGTGCGCGGAGCATGATTTATACTTCCGATCTGGCGCTGAGGCAGCATCAGATGTTTTGTCTGTACCGCGCGTAGCGGGAGACTGGTTTCTACGCGTAGAGCGCAGTAGATACTTCTGGGTTAGCGCTGAGGCTTTGCCCGAAGTTTTATCTGTACCGCGTGTAGCGGGAGACTAATTTTTACGTGCGGGGCACGGAGGGAGCAAGGCTACAACCTCATTGGTCGGAGAGGTCGAAGAGATCAGAGAGATAAGAGAGTCCACAGGAATGGTAGAGGATGTCTTGGGCATCCAGACTTTGTGCAGTTTCCTGTTCTCTTGGACGGAGAGAGGGTGAGAGCTACCCCCGGTTTGAAGCATGTCTTCGTAGGCAGACTGGTCGAATTGGACGACCAGTGTCTTCTTCACGGTTCATACAGATATCGTATCGTGTTGAGCAATTACTTCCTTATCAGAAGAGAAAGACGTCCCCAGCAGAGTCGCCATCTTGTTTGTGGTATTAAACGAAAGAATGAAAATGTATTCAGGATAGGGTTTACACGAAACCCGCCTTCTTTGGTTTACAGACAAACTTGTACAATTTGATCCTATACGAGGATATGGGAGTACAATTTATTTAATCTGGGTAAATATTGCTATAGGTGTCAGATCTGCAGTCGATCACTTTAGCCCTTGGACCACACGATATTGAAGAAGTGCCATGGAAGACAGGTAGCAGCTTCGAAGGTTGCAGAAGAGGGTGGATGCACGATGCCAAAGTCGTCGATCCCTACTCTTTGCCTGAGCTCCGGACTCTCTCTCTCTCTCTCTCTCTTGACCTCCGATTCGATCTTTCTGGGAAGTTCGACCTCTCCGTTCGATTCTTCTTTCAAAGTTTTCGACCTTTGTTCCCCATTGATAGGGGTCTCTATTTATAGAGTTTTGGTGACAGTGACCACTCCGTTGGTGTAGAAACCGAGGAGTATAAAGTATAGCACCCTTTTACACAATAGTTAAAATAACCAATGCCTGATATAGATGACCTTTTGAGTGAGCATGTGACGCGTGTCCAACTAAGGGGACAAAACGCGTATATTTGCTGCGAAGATCACGGCGTAGAAGCCACGTAGGTAGGTATCCCTCGTGTAGAAGAGGTTGGCGCAGAAGCCAAATGTCTGTCACCATGGCGTAGAAGCCAAGTAGTTATCAAACCGGCAAAGAAGCCAAAAATAGGCATAGAAGCCGAGTGGTCGTAGAGGCCGGGTGGGCATAGAAGTCGAATGAGCATAGAAGCTGAGAGGGCGTAGAAGTCGAATGAGCACAGAAGCTGAGAGGGCGTAGAAGCCGAGTGAGCACAGATCCTGAATGGGTATAGAAGCCGCTGTGTACCGTGCCAGAGTGCTGATGTGGACGTCTTTAGCCAGAATTACGACTTTTGAAGATATAATCAAATCTCTTGCAGAGATTTGCCACCATCCTGTGCATTAAATGCGGAGGCGTATTTTGAAGGTCTGCAGCCCTTCTGTGCATCCGTCGCAGAGACGTGCTTTGAGAGAAACTGTCACCGCTCTATTCGATTTAGACGTAGAGACGTACCTCGAGCCCCGTACGAGGTACAGCTTTTTGACATGGCAAGCGGTTTGTCTACTGCGGAGCGTAAACAGCTCATGTTTGCCTGTGTAAAATAAGGCAGCGTATCCCCTTTGTATGCGAAAGAGCAGTTCATGCTGAGGGGATGTCAGTAAACGACGGTTCGGTGATATTTAACCAAATCTTCTGCATTAAATACAGAGATCCGCCATCATACTGTGGGACACGTCCCGAGTGGTCTGCCATCGTTTTCAGCCGTCGTCTGGGTAGCCGTGCAGCACTTTTCTGTCAGGAGTCAGAGGTCAGGTGCACTGCGTGACTTGACAGGTTCATTTCGGGGAAGACGAAGCGTTCCTTGTACGCTTTAACGCTGCTTTGAAAGCAGATGAGTTTTACGCCATGGAGGCGATGAATAACCCTGTCTACGCTGAAGCGGCTTGGACGTACTGCACTTACGTGGCTGGTCCTTTGAGCTTATACTTCATGCTGTGTTTAGCGGAGAAAGCTCTGTTTGTACGCTTGAGGGCTCTAAAGGCCTCTGTTTACGCTGCTCTGCATCAATATGTTGCGTAGAGTTTCCCAGCGTATTTTTCATGCTTCTACAACGAGCACTTGTACCCGATCATATACGGAGCAGGAGTGGAGACCAGATTCGTGGCTGAGGACTTTAAGGCATTTCAAGAGGAGTTTTCTTGACTTGGGGTACACTGCTTCTTTGGACTTGATTATCTTTATCTAGCTAGGTGATGTTCTAGTCTAGTTATCTTACTGCTTTCTGTACTTTTATTCCATCGTTGTATTTTAGTGAGTTTATCCCCATCAGACTATTTGTTGTATTATGGATATTCAGACTCTTTGTATTTTATTTACAAGCAATTACTTTTGTCTTTATTACATTTGTTTCTGTGGATGAGATTCATTGTTTACATGTTTCTTGTTAGCGTAGCATATTAGACTTGATAGTATTTTAGGATAGCGTAGTACACTATGACGGGTGCATTAAATTGGGAAATACTTCGGAGTCGTATTTGCTGGCCATTGCCACGTGGCCTAGTCCCGTATATTTTGGGACTGGGGCGTGACATTATTCGAGAGCATTACTCGTACTACAGGCTGAAAACACGAAAGATCTCAATAGACACTCTCGTAAGCTAGTAAAACACTAAAGGGTATGGGGGAACCTAAAGTAATATAGTAAAACACTAAAGGCTCTGTATCATGGAACCTAAAGTAGTCTAGTAAAATCATAAGTAAACTATATAGAAAATAACCCATAGCACGGTGTATACTCATCCCTCCCATGTAAACCTCACGTATCATATCATAACACGTAAGATCGTGACCTCTATCTATCACAATGGGTCATAGTAAGGTAAATATAATTGCATGTATACATATCATGAGTCATATAGCCCTATACAGAATCCAAAACAACAAGAATATGTTGAGACAGATTCTGACCCATGAAGGTCGTGTCAAGTGTCCTACGGTCTGACATGCAAGAAATAAGGGCACATAATATGCTTTCGAGGTCTCAGCTCTCTAACTAACGTTACTTAACTCCGCTGATGGACGTCGGCACCCGAATCTGGTTTGAATTGAACAACTTGACAAGGTACCCTTGCCTTTATCATGATGTTGTGTAGTCGTCTGTCTGATGCCCACATCTGTAGGTGCTCCGGATCCCTAGTGCCCTGGTAAAATACTTAAATTAATATCTACACAACTCAATCACTCAACCACTTGGTTTTAGTTAAAGATTTGTCGCCTGAACATCGACAAGTTCTCGGTATTCATATATTGCTAGTCTACAACGTCAATGTAGAAGCATAAAAAATCATGCAGGCCGCATAAAGGTCATGCCCCTCAACAAGCTACGGAGAAGCCACATGCGGCCTGAACAAATCAAGTCACAGAGAAGCCATATGCGGCCTGATCAACCAAGTCGCAGAGAAGCCGCATAGTATACTATATGCGGCCTGAACGACCATAGAGCAGGGAGGCCGCATAAGGACCCCCTGACACTAATTTCGATTTCTGTCAGAGACTCTGACACATCACTCATCACTCTGAGATGCTTCGAGACTAGTGAAGACGATGACTCAGAAAAAGATAACGAGTTACATCAGTGCATTAATTGCTTCGACAAACGTGCCATGCCACGTATTCCCTCGTATGTGACTATGCCCTATGCGGCCTCCCCAACATACGGCCAGAGTGTCCATCCGACCAAGGCCCAAACGAGAGCACTTATGTGGCTACAAGACCCATGTGGCCTTGCCAACATGCATCCAGAGTGTCCATTCGACTAAGGCCCAAACGAGATCACGTATATGGCTACAAGACCCATGTGGCCTCGCCATCATGCGGCCAAGATACTATGCGGCCTCCAGCTCCCAAGATCTTCCCTTTACAACTGCAGAGAACTTTGTACATTTGGTACTGACTACGTGTCCAACTGACCAAGTCACACACACAACGGGTTGATAACAACTCTGAGATCTCTTCAACAACATATCTCAACCAAGACCTCATGGCAATCGGCCCATGGCAGGTGGCGACAGTTGAAACCGTATTCTTTTGAATGAGCCTTATGCAGCCACCAAACAGAGGCATATGTGGCACCCATAGCCCATCAGCACGATGGCTATAAATATGAGTAACTTGAACATTGTAAGGGATGGCCTTTTTTTCTTCTGCTTGAGAGAGAAAGGATACCACCCCCGGCCAATACAAGGATAAAGCATACCGAGATAAGAAAAGAGAGAACGTAAGCTTCGTCACCCTGTATCGGATCGTCTACGAAGTAAAGGAGATGCCATATAACTCCTTGTCCATCGCCACACCCCAGAATCAAAATATTTTGTACTTAGATTGTCTGTCTAGGACCTATTTGTACTTTCTTCCATTTATTGATTAAATCAAGCTCTTTCTTTAGACTTTCAAATTTAATGGCGAACAAGATGGCGACTCTGCTGGGGACAAAATTCTTCTTTGATGAGAAGACGATGACGTAATCCGATGTAGCCAAGCTCGGCTCAACCCAAAGGATGTTGGTGGTGCGCTTCGACCAGCAAGCGACCGAGAATATGCTCTTCGAGGACAGTACGAGCCCGTCCCCACGGCAAGCAAATCCTAAAAAGACCCGCAGGACATGGGTAGCAAAGGCCGTTGTGCCTCACCCAACTGCGGAGCATGCGCTCCATGCCACTCTTCATGTTTTCGAGGACGCTCGTCAAGCGTCCACCCAGACTGTCCATGCGGCTTCTTCATCTACCGCAGAAGACGCTCAGCACCCGAAGTCTAGAAGAGAAAAACACTACGATGCCAAATGTTCTTGTTTTGATGCGAGCTCCATACGGCCTAGGAGGAGGCAGCAGAAGATCGAATATGCGGCATCGGTTCACTACCGCAGGCAGATAGCCGCATACGGCCCTCACAGTAGCCAAACCTTTGTTTTTGACCAAATCTTACACAGCGCATGAGCCATGCTGAGAATGGTAAAAACATAAACTTAGACTCTTCGTACAACGTGCCTATGGGTGCTAAGTCGAAGAAGTCTGGGGCTGTGCGTTCTCGTCATGCTCAAGCAACTGTCTACTCGACTGACCGTCAGAGGGCACCGATAACTATTACCTGGGCCCCTTATGGAAAGCTGTATAAGATCGACCCGTACGTCCAGTCCTCAGCGACAAATGGACAGGGTCCATCTCCAAAGTCTTCCACTGACGATCTGAGGAGCATTCTTGTAGGAACCCCTGATCAGGGAGCAAAAATAATACCCACGCACTTGTGCACTCGGTCTACCCGTGCTCACGAAAATGGTACAAAGGTGAGTCATCCCTCGCCTGACCTGCACAATGTGATTAATCACAAGCGCAAGAAGAGGGAGGCAGCAACGACAGGTGAAGCATCCTCCCCAGGATATCACTATGCCAAAATTATCATCAACTGCTACTCCAACAAAGTGACTATACCTACAAGCAGGCAGTCGGCATTCCAACGACTGCACCCGTCGGCACCTATCCGGCATTAGTCCAAGGATCAGGTGCAAACACCTGAGGAGGATGAGATACCATTCCCCTCATGTTACTCTGCTCAGAAAGGCCCTTCCACCTTGGGAGAAAAGAAGTCCAGCACCTCCAGTCCGTCAATCTCAACCAGCACATTGAGAAGGCGATTACCAGGAGAACCAGCAGCGGGACCTGCCAAAGGAGTTTTTCAGGGCACCCGTTCGAAGAAGAAGCTGTCAGCTGCTAGGGGTAGCTCCTCCTCAGAACCCTTGGGGGTTACACAAGCTTGGGGTTGTAATTCCCCAGACCTATACGATAACCCGACGTTCCAAGGAGATGAGGATTCCCATGGAACAGATGCGTAAGTCCCTAGGGGTAGCCACCCTCGGAGAGAAGACAACACCTCCTTCGCTAGGGGTAGTACTCCCTCTGAGTCCGAACAGGGCACGACACTGCCAACCTTTCCCGATGACTATTCGTTGTAAGAGTCCGAAGCGAAAAGTGCTACATCTACTGTCCCGTCCATCTCTTCTTATACAAGAAAGGCATACATGGCGGGGGACGAGCATGAAGGCCCTAGTGATCGATAATGCCTCGAGGCCCTTGAGACTATGAAGCAAACCATGAGCGAATCAATGCAAGCCTTGAACCAAGTTGTGCTAGACATCAAGGCAAGTGTAGCCTCCCAACCAGCAATGGCCTCAAGACAAGCAAGCTTGGACACATGGACCAATACAGATTATGACGTAACCGCTCCGTCCGTAGGCGAAAACCACCCTCTGCCTAGTCCATCTGCCCCTTCCGCGGGAGACGAAGCCAAAGACGCAATAAGAGAAATTTGTGAACTCTGGGCTCGCCTAGACTCTATGGGCAACCTAGATTCACTCCACGAGCTCGGGATACGAAAATTGTACCCCTGCGAGTGGAGGGATGTTCCATACCCGCCAAAGTACAAACCCTTCAACCTAAACCCATTCGACGGGAAGACTTTTTCCCGTCAACACATGAGCTATTTCGAGACTGCAACGGGGCACCTACCTCGTAGTGACGCACTCGTCACCAAGCTCTTTGTAGGGACATTATCCGGGGTCGCATTCGACTAGTTTTATAGTCTACAAGATAACTGTATCTCGTCGTTTGATGACTTCAAAAGTCTTTTTCTTAAAAGATTCTATGACGGAGGAAGCGACATGACGATGTCTTTCCTGATAGATGTTACCCAAGGAAAAAGGGAGCTCATCCAAAATTACATCGAGCATTTCTGCCAAGCAACACTGAGGTTGCCTCCAGGCAATCCTGAGTTTACACTCATGGACATGTGCCGCAGGAACCTACTTTCGACGGTCAGCCTCTGGATGGATGCCAGTCAATTTAAAAACTGGACATTATTCATCATCAACGCAGTTGACGCTGAAAAGAAAGTTAAAGATGCCCGGCTCCTAGAAATATCGATCCCTGTCGTATATGACAAGGGAAAATGTCCCAAGAATAGCAACAACGACAACAGCAGCCATAAGGGAAAAGGGAAGCAGGCCCTGGTGGCCAACTTAACCAAGAAGCCCGAGAAAAAGCCGGCTGAGGTTCCAAAGCCCCAGGAGACTTACTCCTTCGAAGATAACGATGTCATGCCCATCTTCGATGTGTTGATGAAGGGTGGCAAGCTTTGGCTCCCCGACGTCAAACGTCTTGTAGAGGCAACCGAGATGAACAATCCAAAATACTGCCACTACCATCTCTACGTCCACCATATGACGAAGGACCGTTACACCCTCAAGTGGTACATCCAGCGCCTACTTGATACCAAGGCCCTTACCTTGGACTTCGACGATAAGACGGTAGTCGCCAATATGGTGTCCCTCCAGTTCGGTAACTTCCCCGCAACGGAGGCCCGGGACAGAGTCATAACGATCCCGAGGGAAATAATGGAGGTAGTCAATCTTCCACCATCACGCGACCAAGCAGCCGGGATGATACCTCTTACTACACCTCGGGGCGAGATCATGTGGGTCCACCCGAATCTTGTGCCAGACTTGACACATCAAGCATCGTCTTCTGTCGTCAGGCCTAAAACTTGAAAACCCAAGTCCTGCCACATGGTTTCTTCCACCGCTGAGGAGGCCTGGGCAGGGCAACTAGGTCGGGCCTTGCTTACCAGCGAGATTACGTAGCTCCCGACGTCAATGCACCTCCAACTACTGCACATGTCGTGTCTGATCTGGGTCCATCTTAACCCCTACCAGCGGATATGTCCAAACAAAAAGAGGGGCACTTCGACAAGCCGTTGCGTAAAGAAACAGCTAAGGGACTGAAAAAGTCCTACAACTTTCACATCTTGGCTCAACTCGCTAATACCTCGGCAAATTTGTCACTTTTTGAGCTTCTCCGACTCTCTAGAGACACCCGAAACGCTCTGAGTGAGGCATTGCAAAATGCTGACGTCTACCTAGCGCAAGTCAAGCCATCAACAGAGGACCCTGCCGCATGCCACCACTACAAGAATGTGACAGAGGTGGTACCCAATATCATATTTTTGCAATAGGATATGTTGCTAAAAAATAATTGGCATGATCGTCCCCTATATTACACAGGGTACATTGGTGCCATTAAGGTGGATCGGATGCACATCCATCCTGGTTCGTCAATCAGCATCATCCCACGGAGTCTGCTTCAGACCTTGGGCATTCCGATACATCGTCTGGCAGCCATCAATACTGCCATCACTGGCTTCAACACAGAAAGAAGCTACCCTCTAGGCAAGATCAGCCTAAAATGTCAAATTGGCGACTTAAAAACCGAAGGTCACTTGCTACGTCATAGACATGGACGTATCCTACAATGTCCTGCTGGGGCGGCCATGGATACACGAATACATGATCGTGCCATCAACCCTACACCAATGTCTAAAATACGTGGACGATTACAACACGGCCAAGACGATTTTGCATATGTCGATCCTTTCAAGGGGATTGAGGCGATCGAGGCTTACTACTCCAAAGCACTCTTATACAAGCAAGTCCACCAAGATGAAGGTGGCAATGATGCTGACGATGAGGCAGAGGCCGGGACAGCCTCAGATGAACCTTTGGGAGTACATCTAAAAGTGCGCGCTTCTGATGTAATCTCTTTCCTCATCGTAAAACTGTGCAGGAAGGCACTCGAACCTTTGGTCGTTCGCCTTCATAAGCCAAGTCGATCGCCAAAAGAAGATTCGGCACCATCCACTACACCCGAACTGCTGGTCGTTCATCTTCATAGGCCGAGTCGACCGCCGAAGGATGCTCCGTTACCGCTTACCGCGGCTGAACCTCTAATAGTAAAGCTGCGAAGAAAATCTCCCAAGTCACCTCTCGCACCGGGGGTAGATCATGGGAATGACGAGCTAGAGGAGTACGTAGCTGCTCACGAAAAATGTCCCTTCCCTCGATGATGTAATTCATCGAAAAAGATACCTTACTTTATAAATAAAGGGCTATCTTTGAACTACTCTAAAGTTGCACACATAAGCACACTGTACTCTATGGAGCACGGTCTGGGCCTGCACCTACAAACAGTTGACTACCACCCATGCCGTAAACCGGCTTCTCCCCAGGCAAAACTCTCACTTCCTAGTCCCAGCCAGGAAGAGGGGAGACGGACTCATCATCTTTGGAAAAGTAGAAGGCCCACGATCCTTCATCCCCAAAGAACTGGATCAAGAGCCCGAGACAAACAAAATGTCACTCCACCGGTATAGCTCTCAAGCCAAGCACCTTATCCAGAAGATGGGGTACGATCTGAAGTCCACTAAGAGATTAAACTACGACAAAGGTCGAAGGCTGCCTCTGCGTCTACCTGCTCCTACAGAAAAATTCAAGGACTACTACCATAAGACCAAGCATGTCTTGGGGTATGTAACGCCTCCTACAACCCCCGAGGGTTCAGATAAAGGAGACAAGGTGCACTCTCACTCTTCGCAATCTTCAGCTTGTGACTCCAATATCAGTATCGGAGAGATGATCAAGCAAACATTATCTACTAACATGGTGTCAGCTGACCCTGAGGAAGATGACGATAATCTACCGGAACTCTTTAAAGTAGAACCGTGGGCCCAACGCCTAGAAGCACAATGGGAGATGCGGTTCGAACAACGAGAACCTCCTACCGAAGACAAAGTCGTACAAGTCAATATGGACGACGAATCTGCCCCCAAACCTATCTTCATCAGCAAAAGTCTGACTGATGAGGATCGGGAATCCTTGCTACATCTCGTCAAAAAATACATTAATGTATTTTTATAGAGCTACGAAGACATCTCAGGACTGGACCCCCAAATCGTGGTCCATAAGCTCAATATCTTATCTAACGCTAAGCCTGTCAAGCAGCAGCAATGGCGGTTCTGGCCGAACATTATGAATGCCATCGAAGATAAAGTCAACAAACTGATAGCTAGTGGATTCGTCCTCGAAGAACAACATCCAGACTGGGTAGCCAACATCGTGCCCGTCGTCAAAAAGAACGGGAAGATCCGGATCTGCATTGACTTTCATGATCTAAATACGGTCTGCCCCAAAGATAAATTTTCTCTTTCGATCACAGACATAATGATCGATAACACTTGCAGCTTCGAGTGCATGTCCTTTATGGACGGATTCTCAGGCTACAATCAGATCAAGATATCCCCTGAAGATCAGAAGCATACATCGTTTCGAAAGTCGATAGGAGTATATTGATACACAGTCATGCCTTTTGGTTTGAAGAACGCATGTACTACATACCAGCGAGCTATGAGCACCATCGTCTGTGAGCATCTACGTCAGACGGTCGAGTATTACGTCGATGACATCATCGTCAAAATTTACTCCAAAGGTGATCACCTCAGAGACTTGAAGACTGTGTTCGACCTCATGCATACGCACCAGCTCAAGATGAACCCTACCAAATCCTTCCTAGGAGTCTCCAGCGGCAAATTCCTGGGCTTTATTATCACTTCTCATGGTATTCATATAGATCCCGACAAAACTAAAGCAATCCTCCGCCGAGGAACCTCCGGGAACTTCACGCCCTTCAAGGGAGGTTGGCATATATCAGGAGGTTCATATCAAACCTCTCTAGACATTGTCGGCCGTTTACTCAGCTCATGAAGAAAGGCGTCTCCTTTGTCTGGAATAAAGAATTTTAACGCGCATTCAACGACATCAAGGAATACCTATCCAACCCTTCAGTGCTGGTAGCCCCAGTCTCGGGGAAGCCTTTTTTGCTTTTTGTTTGCGCGATGGATCACTCCCTCGGTGCTCTATTAGCCCAGAATAGTGATGCAGGACACGAGTAGGCCATCTATTATCTCAGCCGGATGATGGTTGGCACGAAGCATAGGTGCACCCCTGTCGAGAAGGAATGCCTTGCTCTATTATTTGCTGTCCAGAAGACTCGCATTTTATGACTGGACAAACCATTCATGTGATCTCACGAGTCAATCCTCTCAGAGTTCTTATGACCAAACTGGGGGCGCTCAGTTCCCACCTAGCTACCTGGGTGATTCTACTGTCTCCATACGATATGGTATTTTTCCCACAGAAAGTCGTCAAGGGTCAAGCACTAGCCGACTTTCTAGCATCACATCTGATGCTAGAAACCTCAAAACTCGACGACGAGATTCCACTGTCTTGCATAAATTCTCATGGAATATGTTACTCATAGCCCGTTGGTATGTAGCCCCGGCATTCTTCAATCCGAAGGGCATGACCGTATAGCAATATACTCCCAGTGGTGTCCGGAAGGCAGTGTGCTTCTCGTCTTCAGGATGTATCTTGATTTGATTGTATCCTAAAAATCCGTCCATGAAAGACATATGTTCAAAACCGCTAGTGTTGTCAATCATGACGTCTGTGATGGAAAGAGGAAACTCATCCTTGGGACAGGCTGCGTTCAAATCTCGAAAATCGATGCAGACTCATATTTTCCCATTTTTTTTTATGACCGGGACAACATTGGCGACCCAGTCAGGATGTTGTTCTTCTCGGATGAAGCCGCAGGCTATTAACTTCTTGACTTCAGCTTCAATGTCGTCCATCATATCCGGGCGGAACTGGCGTTGGTGTTGCTTCACAGGCTTCGAATCGGGCAATATGTTGAGCCTATGAGTAGCTACCTTTGGATTAAGGCCTGGCATGTCCTTATAATTTTACGCAAAGACGTCAATATATTCTTTTATCAGCAGGATAACTTCTTCCCTTTCTGCTTCAAAAAGATTGTTTCTGATAAATATCGGCTTTGGCGAAAGTTCATCCCCAACGTCAATCTGGATAACTTTGTCTTCAGTGGGAGGTTCTCTCTGCTCGAAGCGAAACTTCCATTGTGTATCCATTTGCTGAGCCCAAGCGTCATTCTCAAACGGTTCGGATTCTTGTTCGTCTGATTCGAAGGAATCCGTCACTACCATATTTGCTGATAATGTTCGTTCGAGAGTATGAGATGAGTCGTAGGGCGCTGAGCCATTTTGAGAGGAGGAAAAGATATCCTCGCTTGACTCAGTAGCTGCGAGCGAGGTGGTATAACCTAAACCGAAATGAGTTCGTTGATAGTAGGGATTGCCGTGCAGCGGCATTCGTCTGCCTTTCCCGTAGTTGAGACCCGGTTCCAGCTTCAAGTTATAACCCATATTTTGCATGATCTTCAGAGCTTGCGGGCTGTATCTGTGAATCTGTATTTTACAGGCATCGTCGTCGGAAGAATCCTCTTGCACCGTCGGTTCATTGCGCATGCGGCCGAAGACTATCGAATATTGACTGCTGCAAGTAGGCGGGACAATGAAGATAGAATCATCATGCGGTCCGTATGTCATTATGATGTTGGATGATGATGCCACTTCCCATATATACGGATGATAGGAATCTATAGCTTACAAGAATTTTTGCGCTATAGGTTCTATATCGTCGTAGGAGGAGGATTCTTGATTTGGAATTTGGGACATCATCAGAAATTTTGTCTATTCCGCCAGGAACGGGAGACTGAAATTTACGCGCAGAGCGCGGTTTAGGCTCCTGGACTAGCACTGAGGTATTGTCAGAAGTTTTGTCTATTCTGCCAGGGACGGGAAGCTGAAATTTATGCACAGAGCGCGGATTATACTTCTGGGTTAGCAATGAGGCTTTGCCAGAAGTTTTGTCGGTCCTGTCAGAGACAGGCGACTGAATTTTACGCGCAAGGCACGGAGGGAGCAAAGCTACAACCTCATTGGTCGACGAGATCGGAGAGATCGTAGAGATCGGAGAGTCCACAAGATGGCAGAGGATGTCTTGGGCATCCAGACCTTGCGCAGCTTCCTGTTGCTTTGGACGGAGAGGGAGTGAGAGCTACCCCCTGCTCGAAGAATGTCTTCGTAGGCCGACTGGTCGAACTAGACGACCAGTATCTTCTTTACGGATCCCACGGATATCGCATCGTGTTGAGCAATAGCTTCCTCATCAGAAGAGAAAGATGTACCCAGCAGAGTAGCCATCTTGTTTAGGATAATAAACAAGAAAAGATTTGATGAATACGAAAAACGAGGTCTCGTATGAAGATCCACCCTTTTTTATGTTTACAAACAAGATTGTACAAATTTGATCCTACACGAGAATGTCTAAGTATAATTTATTTAATCTGGGTGAATATTGCTATAGGTGTCTGATCTGCAATCGATCACTTTAGCCCTTGGACCACACGATGTTGAAGAGGTACCGTGGAAGACAAGTAGTAGCTTCGAAGGTTGCTAAAGAGGGTGGATGCCCGATGCCAAAGTCATCGATCTCTTCTCTTTGCCTGAGCTCTGGATTCTCCTCTCTCTCTCTCTCTCTCTCTCTCTCTCTCTCGACCGTTGGATCTGGTACTGGATCTCTTGATCAATTTTCAGACCTAACTTCTTCGATCCTCCAATTTGTCAACCTTTTTCCTCATTGATAGAGGTCTCTATTTATAAAGTTTTAGTGACAGTGACCACACAATCGGCATAGAAACCGAGTAGTAAAAAGTACAACACCCTTTTACACGACGGTTTAAAATAACCAATGCCTGCGTATAAATGATCTTTTGAGTGAGCATGTGACGCGCGTCCAACTAAGGGACAGAACTTGTATATCTGCTACGAAGATCACGGCATAGAAGCCACGTAGGTAGTTATCCCTTGTGTAGAAGAGGTTGGCGTAGAAGCCAAATAACTGTCACTATGGCATAGAAGCCGAGTAGGCATAGAAGCCGAGTAGGCATAGAAGCCAAGTAGGCATAGAAGCCGAGCAGGCGTAGAAGCCAAGTGGTCATAGAGGCCGAGCAGGCGTAGAAGCCGAGTGGGCATAGAAGCCGAGCAGGCGTAGAAGCCGAGTAGGCATAGAAGCCGAGTAGGCATAGAAGTCGAGCAGGCATAGAAATCGAGACGATGTGGACGTTTTAGCCAGAATTATGGCTCTTGAAGATATAATCAAATCTCTTGCATTAAATGCAGAGATCTGCCCCCATCCTGTGCAGTAAATGCAGAGGCCTATCTTTAAGATTTGCCATCATTCTGCTCATTAAATGCAGATACGCGCCTCGAATTCTATACGAAGAGTGACTGCTGATGTGGCAGTCTGTTTGCCTTCCGAGGAGCGTAAGAAGCTCACGTCTGCCTGTGTAAAACTGGACAGCGTATTCCCTTATATGTGTAATTATAGTTTACGCAAAAGGGATGCCACTAAACGATGGTTCGGTGACATTTAATCAAATCTCCTATATTAAATGCGGAGATCCGCCATTATCCTGCTCATTAAATAAGGAGGTGTGGTTTGAAGGTCTGCCACCCTTCTGTGCCTCAAGTGCAGAGACGTGCCTCGGGCATCTGTCAGTTTTTGGCGCTTTAAATGCAGAGACGTGCCTTGGGAAATTGTCACCGCTCTGTGCATAAAATGCAGAGACGTGCCTCGAGCCCTGTACGAAGAGCAACTTTTGACGTGGCAGACTGTTCGTCTTCTGTGGAGCGTAAACAGCTCACATCCGTCCGTGTAAAACTAGGCAGCGTATTCCTTCGTATGTGTAAAAGTGGTTTACATGAAGGAAATGGCAGTAAATGACAGCCTGGGTTACAGTGCCGTGCCATCATCATACCCGTCGCCTGGGTAGTCGTGCTATACTCTTTGTTAGGAGTGCAGACGTCAGGTTCATTGCATGCTCTGACAGGTTCATTTCGAATAACACGAAGCGTTCCTCGTATACTTCAATGCTGTATTGAAAGCGGAAGGGTTTTACGTCATGAAGGCGATGTAGCACCTCTTTTACGCTGAAGCGGCCTGGTCACATTGCACTACGCAGATGGTCCTTGAGCTTATATTTTACGCTGTGCTCAGCGGAGAAGCTCTGTTGCAAGTTGATGGCTCTGAGGTCATCTTTTTACGCTGCCCTGTATGAACATGCTGTGTATGGCTATCCAGCGTATTTTTTATGCTTCTACAAGACCCCCTTCAAAGCTTTTAAATTCCTCGTAATTTGAAACACTTTGAATGAAGCATGAACCGTTCCTCGTAACTCGAAATGCTCTGAGTGGAGCCTGAAATGGTCAATCCTGACACGTTCTTTCTTGGCTGACTTTATGGCAGAGTTATTGGGGATCGGTGCTCTCTCTCGCCTATAAAAAAGGCTGAGGAGTTCTCATGTTCTTCCCACACTTCCTTCATCATACAGAGATGATGGCCGAAGTTCGTCGGGTCGACTTGAGGAAGAAGGAGATTATGCTCTTTCAGCATGTAAGGAGCCGAAAAAGACGACGTCTTCGAGCAAATGTCCTCTGCAACGATGGATCATTGAAGGATATCATAGCCTTCTTTGCTCGGGATAATCAGCAACTTTGTATGGTGGTTCTTTGGGAGAAAGAAGGGTGGCATTTTGCTATGCCGCTTGCAAGCGGTACCTTCTCCCATTACCTCCGTGGCGCAGGATGTAAGAAAGCAAATTTACTCTGCTTTTCTTCTGTTGGCGGTATGGGTCTATGCCCAGTTCTGTATCCTCCCACCACTGATCATCTTCTTGTTCATCAACTGTGGATGTCGATGAACTGCTATGGAAGAAGCGGAAGATCTTCACCAATGCGAGAACCTGGCAGAACAGATTCTCGGTACGATCTTCAGACGACGATGAGGAAGCCCTTTGTAGACGGAATTTCCCTCATATGTAGTCATAAAAAATAAAGAAAACCCTTGTAGACTGGATTTCTCTCATGTAATCATGCTTTTAACTTTAATAAAATTATCTTTCTTCTTCATATGATCATGTTGCCATACTTTGCTGTAAAGTCTGAATATGTGTAGCTTTGACACGTCTGATTCTTTACGCTGACTCAGTGTAGAAAGAGCGCTAGGTCCTGTCCTGTCTTTTACGCATAACTAAGGATGCGCTGTCACTACCACTTTTCCATATAAGGGCATTTGTGTAATTTAGCTATTTTAAATAATTATGAATTTAATTAATTGCTGAGTTTTGTAACTAATTATATTATTATTTGTAATGTTTAGTTTTAGGTCAAACCCTAGAACTCATTAGGACAGACCCTAGTGAGTCAACCCTAATTATAAACCAGTTCTAGTGAAACCCTAGAATTCTAATTTTAGGCTTGGACCTCAAACCCTAGAAGGCCTAAACCTGAGTTAATTAGGTTCTACATGAGAGGGCCAGGGGGGGGGGTTTAACCTAAAAAGACTAGGCATGGAAACCCTAAACTTGCTTTAATATAAAAGGAAGCCTCTTTCTAAGCTATTCTTCATGTAGAGAAAAAGGAAACCCTAGCCTCCACAAGAGAAACCATCTCCCCACCCAATTTTCGAGATCTAGCCCTAGGTTTCCATTTTCTCCTCCTCCAAAGCAAGGAAAGCAGGGAACTTGGGTCAAGGAAACTTGGGAAGGAAGAACTTCCATTGGAGAAACCATCCCTGCAGGTAAAACCCCATTTTTTCTTCATTAAATTCCTGTTTTCAGATGTTAATGGCCATTAGGAACCCACCCTATTGTTTAGATTTTGATTTTAGGGTTTGGATTGGGTTTTGGTGACCAACATGGGGTTTTTCCCAATTATCAGGAACCCTAACCCTAGGTATTTGCATGTAGGCGGATTTTCTCATTTGTATGTAGAGATAATTTCGATTTAGGGTTTTTAGTTTTGAGGATTCATGATTAATAATGTGTCTTAGGGTTTTTGCCTAACCCTGTGTTTAAATTTCTGTATTTTGATATACCCATCTATATTTCATAAATGTAATTGTGTTGTGAATGGGTTGTGTGTTGTGTGGTGATCACTGTGAATGGTTCTCTGTTCAGTCGGGGGTTTGTGTTTGGGGGAAAAATTGTGTTAGGGAAGAGGATATGTGCAGTCGGGCTTGGGAGAGGGTTACTGTGTATGTGGCTGTGCATTGGTTGGTTTCCTGTGGTTGGGTGTAGTGTATTAGTTAGGAGGACCATAGCAGGGTATGAGATCTCTATGTGTGCAATGTGTATCAGTTAGCCATTTTGGAGTTGTCCCAGAATCTGTCCATGTGGGTGTTATGTGTATCCCTTGGTATCGGGTATCCCAATTTATCTGTGTGTGTGAGTACCTCTATGTGTGTAGTGTGGGTGAGCAGTAATTTCAGTGTGTAGCAGTGTGTACATGGGTGAATTTCACTGTGTAGGTGTGAAACCAAACAACCTCAAACTGAGAAACTGTGTCAGTGTGTGTGCCTGTGAGGCATGTGTATGTGTGTAGTGGCTAATTTCATCAAGTGCTAGATAAAGGGGTTATATTAGTACAAAAATAAGTGTGGGTTATGAATAAACATCAAGGGGAGTATCAAAGTGTGTAGCTAGTTTTGGGTTGAGGGTATTAATTATATGAATAAGGTATAAGTTAAGTTACTATATAAACACTACCCTATATATTTTAGGTAAGTATAAATAACCCTAGTATGGCAGTTATAGACTAGCATAAGACTAGTATTAATTAGATTTTGACCAAATGATCTAGTTAACCATAGGTAAACCTAGTATAGACCTAGAAATGGCCTAACACCCTCATTTCAACTTAGCTAATCACTTTTATCATTCGAAACACCATTTTTAACCTTGATATCTTATATATAGGTCATTGTGATCCCACCTTGGACATCGATCCTCACACCTTGCTCAGGACCACAGGCGAGTACATTCTCTGACAGTTTTTATTGTTGATTACTTCTATAAATTGTAGTGTATTACATACTTGATTCCGACACTGTGGATACACGAGTTAGCACCCTAGATCCCCATCATGAGGAGTCGTGATTGGAATCCACCGTGCTAGCTGGGGATGGGGAACTATTAGTAGATTATGTGATCATATCCAAATCCTTTACATGCATCATAGCTCACCCCACTTCTCACGTCGGGTGCGGCCTGACCATCATCATGCTTCATAGCTGTTATATATGATTAGCCTGACCATTATCATGCATCATAGCTAACCATATGGTTAGCTTGACCTTCAAGAATCATAGCTAATCATATATAACCAGCCTGATCTAGTCCCAAGCCGATCACATGATAAACTAATATTTCAAACACTTAGCTAGATGTTTTATCTTTATTCAGATTTACTTGTTCTAGCATTCACTGTTTATTGTTCATTGCTAGATGCTCTATTGTCTATTTCATTTCTCCTGTACTTCTCATTTTCAGCATTTATTTCTATCTTGTATCTCTTACACTGTTTATAGATTTTGTCAATTTAATGAAACTGCTGTTAGTGCTTGTGCTTCGCTCCAATCCTGACTGGATAACATTTTTCAGAGGACCTGGAGGATCTTTGCCCCACTCATTACGGCCCAGGATTAGAGGGTGATTTTACTCCAGAAACCCCAGAGGAGTTGCCTAGCCTAGAGGAGAACGTACCTGGCTGCTCTTAGACTACTTTTTCTGCATTATTGTTTTAGACTGAGACTGAGATGTATTTGTTATTTTGTGACTTTGTGAGGTCATTTAGACCCAGGATCTGAGTTGGATTATTGTGGTTAGTTTTATTAGAACTCTTTTTTATTCTCATCGTGCCATTATTCTTATAGATTGTGATTGAGTATATTATAGAACTGTGGTTTATTTATCTTTGTCCTCCGTTCGGAGTTGAGACTATTGACAGGATATATTATGTTTGTGACCTAGACAGCGTTCTACCGCCGATGCTGCGGCGTAGGCTGGACGTACCCATGACTCATGCCCAAATTCTGGGTGCGGGTCGTGACACGTTTTTAGTGTTGGCCCATGCAAGTCTAGCTTCGTAAGTTGTGCGGTGTCGTGGTAGTGCGACAACTTAGTTGTACTACTGCGAGCCTGTTTTAGGAAATAGGATTTAGGCCAAGGATATGCTCAATCACAATTAGGAAATTCTGATTCTTATGACATTACTCTTAATGATTTTCCTTTAGAAATTTACTGTCATTCCTTGATGATATCGTATCTATTGCTTTAATTGATTCTTTCGATCTGTCTTCGGGATGCCGAGGACCAGGTCCCCGAGACTCGGAGCAGCAGCTTCAGAGAGGTCTGCCACCTCTCGCCCTGCCGGACAGACATTCGCAGCACCTCCTACATCTCCAGTACATGTGGGAGTGTCTGCCGCATTCGGGGGTCCTCCACCACCAGTTCAGAGGGTCCCCACAGCTACGACGGGGCCTCTACCACCACCACCAGTTCACCATCCAGGAGGTGTGCCCGTCGATGGGGCACAGATGTTCGCCTTGATTCAGGGCATGGTCGATGCCCAGAGGACGTCGGCAGAGGCCCAGAGAGTGCAGGCTGAGGCACATCAGGCCCAGACAGAAATGATGAGGGTGAACATGGAGAATGCTCACCAAGTGGCTCTCCAGGCTGTGGAGAGAGTCACTCAGCAGCAGCAGCGTCCTGATCAGCACCACCAGAGGCCGGGCACCATTGTGGACTTCAAGAGGATGATGCCTCAGGAGTTCAAGGGGACAGAAGGGATACTCTACGCCGATGATTGGCTAGAGGACATCGAGAGGAACTTGCGTTTGGCGCAGATTCCAGAGGCGCTCCAGATCGAGGCCGCTGGCAGCCAGATGTTCGATATTGCCTTGACGTGGTTTCGCACGGAGCCGAGACTCTTGCACGGGGGACTCACTTGGGAAGCTTTCAAGGAGCTCTTCAAAGAAAAGTTCTTTCTTGATGTTGTCCTGGGAGCTTTGGAGAGTCAGTTCCTTGACTTAGCCCAGGGGAGCTCGTCCGTCGATGAGTATGCCGCGGAGTTTTCCCGTCTGAGCCGCTTCGCGCCATCGATGATTAGAGATCCGGGGGACAGGGCCCGAAAATTCAGAAAGGGGCTGACAAGGGAGATCAAGTCTCGCACGTCGGGACGTCGCACAGCTACCTACGAGGGCATATTGATGGATGCCCAAGTAGCCGAGGATGACTTGGGCCTCAGGCCCAAGAAGGGACGCGATGGTTCCGGAGGAGCAAACAGTAGTACGGGACAGGGCAAGCGTCCACACTTTCAGCAGCAACAGCAGAGACCCTTTCAGCAGCAGCATCAGGCACCAGCCCGAGGGGAGGTCCAGCAGCAGCAACAGAGACAGAACCAGCCCGCTATCCAGTGTGTGTACTACGGGAAGATGGGACATACTAGAGATATCTGCAGGAAGAGATTAGGCTCATGTCTATCCTGTGGATCGACGATACACCAGCTGAAGGATTGTCCTACCTTTCGTCCAGGTCAGGGTGGAGCAGCCGCCCAGAGAGGATCAGACAGGGTGCCTACCGCACCAGGAGGCCAACAACAGAGGGGACCACTTCCACCGCAACATCAGAAGTTCGCCCAGCATCAGCAGCAGAGAGGTGCACCCCAGGGGCGAGCATACGCCATGGCAGTCGAGAAGATCGAGCCAGCAGGAGACTTGATCACAGGTTCGGTTCTTCTCGATTGTATTCCTGTATTTACCTTATTCGACTCTGGCGCTTCCCATAGTTTTGTGTCTGTATCATATGCACTTCGACATTATTTAGACACAGAACCATTAGCTAGGACTTGCAAGATTATGACTGGTGGAGGTATTATCCTAGTCCGTGATCACTGCAAGGACCGGAGAGTGTCAGTAGGAGGCCGAGACTTGAGCGTGAGCTTACTCGTCATGCCACTTCCGGGGTACGATATTGTACTCGGAATGGACTGGTTGAGCAGGCATCATGCTACTATAGATTGTTATGGAGGCAGAGTATTGTTTAAACCACCAGGAGAGCCGGAGTTTGAGGTCGTCAGAGGAGCAGCGGAACAGAGCAGGGGTACATTTTGCGGAGCCAGGGCAGAAGAAGAGGAGTTGCCACATCCTCTGATAGCGAAGTTCCTGGATGTATTTCCAGAAGAGTTGCCAGGCTTGCCGCCAGACAGAGATGTTGAATTCTCTATAGACTTGGTTCCAGGAGCGAAGCCCATTTCACAACATGTCTATAGAGTCAACAACAGCGAGCTGGCATAACTGAAGAAGCAAGTTGAGGAGCTGCAGGACAAAGGTTTCATCAAATCCAGTTCATCACCATGGGGAGCTCCGGTATTGTTCGTACCGAAGAAGGACGGCACGGTGCGTATGTGCATTGATTATAGAGCTTTGAACAATATCACTATCAAGAACAAGTACCCGCTGCCGAGGATAGATGATCTTTTTGACCAGTTGAGCGGGGCGAGGGTGTTTTCAAAGATAGATTTGAGGTCAGGCTATCACCAGGTGAAGGTGAAGAAAGAAGACACGCCGAAGACAGCTTTTCGGACCAGATACGGCCAGTTTGAGTTCATGGTGATGCCATTTGGTTTAACCAATGCACCGGCAGTATTCATGAACCTGATGAACAAGGTGTTCCACCAGTACCTTGACAAGTTCGTGGTGGTGTTCATCGACGATATTCTTGTGTATTCCAAGACACCAGAGGAGCACGAAGAGCACCTGAGATTGGTCTTAGAGACTCTCAAGAGGGAGAAGCTGTACGAAAAACTCTCTAAGTGTGAATTCATCCTTGACAAGATCAAATTTCTTGGGCATGTGGTATCAGGTGACGGAATCTCGGTAAACCCAAAGAAGATCGAGGCAGTGGAGTCGTGGGCTGCCCCCAGTTCGGTAGCTGAGATCAGGAGTTTTCTCGGGCTAGCAGGATACTACAGGAGGTTTGTATAAGACTTCTCCAAGATTGCAGCACCGATGACCAGATTGACTAGGAAAGATGTGGATTTTGTCTGGACGGAGGAGTGCCAGGCTGCATTTGATGAACTAAAGAAGAGGTTGACAACAGCTCCAGTTTTGACGTTGCCAGCAGGGACAGGTGGTTTTACCATATACAGTGATGCTTCAGGGAAGGGTCTGGGATGCGTTCTTCAGCAGCACGGGAAGGTAATTGCCTATGCTTCCAGGCAGTTACGCCCTCATGAAAAGAACTACCCCACCCACGATTTAGAGTTGGCAGCAGTTATCTTCGCTCTAAAGCTGTGGAAGCATTATCTGTACGGAGAGCGTGTGGAGATCTTCACAGACCACAAGAGCTTGAAGTACGTATTCACACAGAAGGAGCTGAACATGAGGCAGAGGAGGTGGTTAGAGTTGATGAAGGACTTTGACATCTTATTGCAGTACCACCCAGGGAAGGCTAACGTAGTCGCCGATGCCTTGAGCAGGTATCCGACGGCTATGTACTTGACGACAGATAGGCATTTGTTGGCTGATTTGGAGAGGTTGGAGATTGAAGTGTTAGTTCCCGGTACTGAGATTCAGATGTGGGGATTGCAGATACAGTCCGAGCTGATGGACAGGATCAGAGCTGCGCAGTACGATGATGAGACTCTAAGGAGTATAAGAGCACAGGTTCAGATAGGATTGTCGGACGACTTTACTATCGCAGATGACGGTTCTTTACGGCACGACACGAGGATGTGTGTGCCGAGTGGGGAGCTGCGCGAGGAGGTTTTACAGGAGGCACACCGCTCTCAGTACTCGATGCATTCCGGTGCCAACAAGATGTATCGAGACTTGAGGGAGCACGTATGGTGGTATGGAATGAAGCGCGAGGTAGCACGCTTCGTATCCCGGTGTCTAGTGTGTCAGCAGGTAAAGGCAGACCAGCAGAGGCCAGGTGGTTTGCTTCAACCTTTACCGATCCCAGAGTGGAAATGGGAGCACGTGACCATGGATTTCGTTTCAGGGCTTCCACGTTCTCCAGGAGGAAAGGACACGATTTGGGTCATCGTGGACAGGTTGACCAAATCAGCCCATTTCTTACCTTTCAAAGTGGGCACGTCGACAGAGAAGCTAGCAGAGATGTACGTGCGACAGATTGTTAGGATTCATGGAGTTCCTGTGAGCATCGTCTCGGATCGGGATAGCCGTTTCACTTTCCACTTCTGGAGGAGTCTGCAGGCTAGCTTGGGCACTCAGCTCAAGTTCAGTACCGCATATCACCCCCAGACGGACGGGCAGTCTGAACGGACTATTCAAACTCTCGAGGATATGTTACGCACTTGCGTTCTAGATCTCGGAGGTTCTTGGGAGGATCATCTGCACCTGGTGGAGTTTGCTTACAACAACAGCTACCAGGCCAGCATCGAGATATCACCATTTGAGGCTCTTTATTGACGGAGGTGTCGTACACCGCTATCGTGGGACGACGTTGGAGAGAGAGCCTTGCTAGGACCAGAAATGGTCGTGGATGCAGCAGAAAAGGTGAAACTCATTAGAGACAGACTGCGAGTGGCGCAGGACAGACAGCGGCATTGGGTCGACTGCCACCGTAGACCCCTTGAGTTTCAGGTATAGATTGTTATTTTCTGGTTTGTGTTGTTGTTTAGACTCTGTGTTGAGACTGTTTTGTTTAGGTTGGCGATCTAGTATTCCTACGGATTTCTCCGACGCGTGGAACGATTCGTTTTGGTAGAGGCGGGAAGCTTAGCCCACGCTACATCGGACCCTTCGGTATTCTTGCAAGGGTAGGTGCAGTGGCGTATAGACTGGACTTGCCGCCTGCATTGGAGGGAGTGCATGATGTGTTCCACGTGTCGCAGCTGAGACGGTACGTGGCCGACCCTAGTCACGTACTGGATCACTCGGAGATTGAGGTTGGTCCGACGCTCAGCTACCCCGAGCAGCCCGTAGAGATCTTGGACCGCAGAGAGAAGGTGTTGAGGAACCAAACTATTCCTTTGGTTCGTGTTGCATGGAGACATCACTCTCCAGGGGAGTCGACCTGGGAGAGAGAGGACAAAATGCGCGAGCAATACCCGTATCTCTTCTAGACTTGAGGTATATTCCTTTTCTGATTTCATTCTTGTTGTAGTTCAGTCCAATTTCGAGGACGAAATTTCTTTTAGGAGGGTAGACTTGTCACTACCACTTTTCCATATAAGGGCATTTGTGTAATTTAGCTATTTTAAATAATTATGAATTTAATTAATTGCTGAGTTTTGTAACTAATTATATTATTATTTGTAATGTTTAGTTTTAGGTCAAATCCTAGAACTCATTAGGACAGACCCTAGTGAGTCAACCCTAATTGTAAACCAGTTCTAGTGAAACCCTAGAATTCTAATTTTAGGCTTGGACCTCAAACCCTAGAAGGCCTAAACCTGAGTTAATTAGGTTCTACATGAGAGGGCCAGGGGGGTTTAACCTAAAAAGACTAGGCATGGAAACCCTAAACTTGCTTTAATATAAAAGGAAGCCTCTTTCTAAGCTATTCTTCATGTAGAGAAAAAGGAAACCCTAGCCTCCACAAGAGAAACCATCTCCCTACCCAATTTTTGAGATCTAGCCCTAGGTTACCATTTTCTCCTTCTCCAAAGCAAGGAAAGCAGGGAACTTGGGTCAAGGAAACTTGGGAAGGAAGAACTTCCATTGGAGAAACCATCCCTGCAGGTAAAACCCCATTTTTTTCTTCATTAAATTCCTGTTTTCAGATGTTAATGGCCATTAGGAACCCACCCTATTGTTTAGATTTTGATTTTAGGGTTTGGATTGGGTTTTGGTGACCAACATGGGGTTTTCCCCAATTATCAGGAACCCTAACCCTAGGTATTTGCATGTAGGCGGATTTTCTCATTTGCATGTAGAGATAATTTCGATTTAGGGTTTTTAGTTTTGAGGATTCATGATTAATAATGTGTCTTAGGGTTTTTGCCTAACCCTGTGTTTAAATTTCTGTATTTTGATATACCCATCTATATTTCATAAATGTAATTGTGTTGTGAATGGGTTGTGTGTTGTGTGGTGATCACTGTGAATGGTTCTCTGTTCAGTCGGGGGTTTGTGTTTGGGGAAAAAACTGTGTTAGGGAAGAGGATATGTGCAGTCGGGCTTGGGAGAGGGTTACTGTGTATGTGGCTGTGCATTGGTTGGTTTCCTATGGTTGGGTGTAGTGTATTAGTTAGGAGGACCATAGCAGGGTATGAGATCTCTATGTGTGCAATGTGTATCAGTTAGCCATTTTGGAGTTGTCCCAGAATCTGTCCATGTGGGTGTTATGTGTATCCCTTGGTATCGGGTATCCCAATTTATCTGTGTGTGAGTACCTCTATGTGTGTAGTGTGGGTGAGCAATAATTTCAGTGTGTAGCAGTGTGTGCATGGGTGAATTTCACTGTGTAGGTGTGAAACCAAACAACCTCAAACTGAGAAACTGTGTCAGTGTGTGTGCCTGTGAGGCATGTGTGTGTGTGTAGTGGCTAATTTCATCAAGTGCTAGATAAGGGGGTTATATCAGTACAAAAATAAGTGTGGGTTATGAATAAACATCAAGGGGAGTATCAAAGTGTGTAGCTAATTTTGGGTTGAGGGTATTAATTATATGAATAAGGTATAAGTTAAGTTACTATATAAACACTACCCTATATATTTTAGGTAAGTATAAATAACCCTAGTATGGCAGTTATAGACTAGCATAAGACTAGTATTAATTAGATTTTGACCAAATGATCTAGTTAACCATAGGTAAACTTAGTATAGACCTAGAAATGGCCTAACACCCTCATTTCAACTTAGCTAATCACTTTTATCATTCGAAACACCATTTTTAACCTTGATATCTTATATATAGGTCATTGTGATCCCACCTTGGACATCGATCCTCACACCTTGCTCAGGACCACAGGCGAGTACATTCTCTGACAGTTTTCATTGTTGATTACTTCTATAAATTGTAGTGTATTACATACTTGATTCCGACACTGTGGATACACGGGTTAGCACCCTAGATCCCCATCATGAGGAGTCGTGATTGGAATCCACCGTGCTAGCTGGGGATGGGGAACTATTAGTAGATTATGTGATCATATCCAAATCCTTTACATGCATCATAGCTCACCCCACTTCTCACGTCGGGTGCGGCCTGACCATCATCATGCTTCATAGCTGTTATATATGATTAGCCTGACCATTATCATGCATCATAGCTAACCATATGGTTAGCCTGACCTTCAAGAATCATAGCTAATCATATATAACCAGCCTGATCTAGTCCCAAGCCGATCACATGATAAACTAATATTTCAAACACTTAGCTAGATGTTTTATCTTTATTCAGATTTACTTGTTCTAGCATTCACTGTTTATTGTTCATTGCTAGATGCTCTATTGTCTATTTAATTTCTCCTGTACTTCTCATTTTCAGCATTTATTTCCATCTTGTATCTCTTACACTGTTTATAGATTTTGTCAATTTAATGAAACTGTTGTTAGTGCTTGTGCTTCGCTCCAATCCTGACTGGATAACATTTTTCAGAGGACCTAGAGGATCTTTGCCCCACTCATTACGGCCCAGGATTAGAGGGTGATTTCACTCCAGAAACCCCAGAGGAGTTGTCTAGCCTAGAGGAGAACGTACCTGGCTGCTCTTAGACTACTTTTTCTGCATTATTGTTTTAGACTGAGACTGAGATATATTTGTTATTTTGTGACTTTGTGAGGTCATTTAGACCCAGGATCTGAGTTGGATTATTGTGGTTGGTTTTATTAGAACTCTTTTCTATTCTCATCGTGCCATTATTCTTATAGATTGTGATTGAGTATATTATAGAACTGTGGTTTATTTATCTTTGTCCTCCGTTCGGAGTTGAGACTATTGACAGGATATATTATGTTTGTGACCTAGACAGCGTTCTACCGCCGATGCTGCGGCGTAGGCTGGACGTACCCACGACTCATGCCCAAATTCCGGGTGTGGGTCGTGACATGCGCAGAAAGCCGCTTAGCAGTCGAGTGTTCAAACTGTCTTGCTGTTAGGAACCGCGTAGAATTCTGAACTGTTCTTTACTTCTGATAAACAGAACTTTTGTTCAGACCGTCGTCTTCAAGAATGATTTCTCAAAAATCCCTTGGAACAGGGGGAGAACTGGCTGTCAAACTGAGTCGCCATCTTGATTTTGTAGACGAAATATTTAGACTTGATTCTGGATGAACTTCGAATTGACCCATGAAGAAGAGTAATTTTTCAATGTTGAACTCTGTATGCTTCGGGTACTTAGGGTATCTTGAGGTCAAGAAGGAGTATCTTCTGTGTGAACTCCTATAATTGACCGCCTTGAGAATCGTCCAGATATACTATACTGGCCTGCGCATCTTTCAGATGTGCGAAAAGTCGTGGAGCGTGAAATCATAAGTTCGTTGCCTCTGAGCGTAAAAAGCCATCGAGCGTGAAATTATAGATTTGTAGTTCCTAAGCGTGAAGTCGTAGGTTTGTAGCCTCTCGAGCATAAAAGCTACCGAGTACAAAGGCATCCGGACGTAAAACCATAGACTTGTAGCCATTGGAACGTAAAAAACCGTAGATTTGTAGCTGTCGAGCGTAGAAAACTCCTTGGTTCAGAACTGTAGATTTGTAGCTTCTGAAAAGAAAATCTTCCGAGCGTGAAGTCATGGATCTGTTGCCTGTGAGTGTAAAAAGCCACCGAGCATGAGATCATAGATTTGTAGCTGCTGAGCATGAAGTCGTAGGTTTGTAGCCTCTCGAGCATAAAAGCTACCGAGCACAAAGGCATCCGGGCGTAAAACCATAGACTTGTAGCCTGTGAGCGTAAAACCGTAGATCTGTAGCTGTCGAGCGTAAAAAACCCCTTAGCATAAAAACCACGTATCTTCTTCGCGCGAAAAACTTTTCGAATTCGCTGACTGTCTGCTTTCTCTGAGTGATAGGCTGACGTAGTACCCAATCATAACCGGATTTATTAATTAGGAGATTTGGTTCGGGATTCGAGGAGTCCATCTGAACTCCATATATATCCCAAGTTTCTGAGAGAAAAAGTTTTTATCCGTCTTCTGCGAAAGAAAGCCTTCGTCTGTTCGAGTTCTTCTTCGTTTCTTCTCCGAGATTTCGAAGTTTCCAGTAATGGCCTCAAAATAATCCTCCTCCACTAAGGAAAAGAAGGTTGATTCTTCTTCTCGTTCTTCTGCTCAAGTGAGAGCGTCTTCGGTCGGGCAAGGCGAACTTCCTTCTGAGCGAAGTATCCCGCCGACGAGCAGTACACCCGGCCTAAAAGGTAGAGCATTTGGGATGAAGAAGAACGACCAAAAATCCTTTGCACACATTGTACGTGACCATGCTAGGTCGTCTCCTGTGCTGATAGCCTCTTTGAGGAAGATGATGCATAGAGATGTTTCATATTTTATGTCCATATTTCTAATGTGTCAGCGCACCGGCATGAAAGCTTCGACTGTCGAAAGTTGGTGTATAAAATTTTAGTGTTACGCTTCTGGATGAAGATTCTGGCATAATACCTCAACTTTATCAGTCTGGCGTAAAGCACAGACTGTATACTGCCAGCCTTGAAATTTTACTCTTTAGGAAATTGATTCCAGGGTAATGGTCAAGTTTTTATGGTCTTAGCGTAAAGCACAGACTATTGATTTTTGGCGTGTGCTGCAAGATCTGTAATGTCTAGTTATAGGAACTGACGTATTTTTCTTGCACTCTTGCAGTTAAGTTGCATGTGTCTCCGCTAGCCGATGTGATGGGTTCTGCCGCAGGGATGCTGCACTCCAACTATATGGAGGATCTGTCACACGTGACATTTCCTATCTCCGGGCCGCAGTATCCGGAAGGAAGGGAGATTCTGATATCGGCTCAGGGCGAGCGAATGTTGCTGAGCATGATCAACGGTGAGCCCCTGATGTATATAGACGGGGACCAATACATAAAGCCGGCCTTCTTCTTCAAGGATATGATTGACAAGCAGTCCCAGACGAAGTCCAAGAGAGAACTCTGGGTTTTTCCTGCTGGGAGCTTGGTTTTGTATCTGCCCAAGATGCCGAGAGACTATCCCCTCTCGGCTTTCTTCCATGCCACACATCCCAGGAAGATGTCATGGACGCTGACTCCCGATCTTCACGGCAGGCCGGAAAAGATCTTTTATCTGAAAGGAGCTGACCAGGGGTCATTTGTTAGCCGTCCTTCCGGCAATATGACGGTATTCAGGGGACTGTACCCGGGCAGTGTCCCGAGTGAAGACAACTTGGTGATCCAGCCGGTCCAATTACCGACTTTCTGTAATGATTTTATGGGGCACGGGGGAGTATACCCTAAGGTGAACCCTCGGTGCGGTGGGTGGATCACCCCTTCAAACCTTCGATGGGCTCGCTTAGTTGATTGGGCCTTGAAGCATTTTCAGACTGAGTTGGAGAATATTGGTCTGTTTGCAGCTGTGAGTGCTACCAGTGTTGGGTTACCTCCTAACCCTAACCTGTTCCTGGCACTGATGGAGCGATATATTTTGCTCATCGGGACTTTTGTCACTTCACTGGGGGATTTAGGATTGGCCCTCCATAAGATAGCAGAATCTCTTGACTGCCGATGGGGGATACTCCATATGAAGAGTATGTTCCCACGAACCGGGAGCTGGAGGATTCAGATCCTCGGGTAGTGGAAGTGTATCAGGAGCTGATGTGCCACTACCTCGCTTGCACTGCTTTTTATGATGAGCCCTCAGATTTGGCTCACATCATCAAATGGACGTCCTACCTCTTTTTTTACCAGTCCAGGACTGCTAAGCTGGAGAAGGTATTGGAGGGTAAGGATCTGCCTGTGAATCCTCTGAGCGTGCTTAATGCTCAGGTAGTCGACGATCTCATAGTGGATGATGGGGCTCCGGACTTGATCCTCGATGAAGGGATAGGACAGTATCCAGTAGGCACTAAGGCCTATAGTTATTTGAGGCGCTGCCGTAGGCCTCTGTCCAGGGAAGCTCAACTGGCTGGCTTCCTCTCTATATGGCTGCACCGAGTGGTGGTACCTGGCATCGCATCTGCGGATCGCATTCACCGTAACACGCTGTGGCCTGTAGTGCGTCTGGTGTTCGGTGTAAGATTGGGCTTGCTCCCTGCCATGGTGTACCGCATTCAGGTCGGCCTAAGGGCCATGACTGACGGGCTGCTCGCCGATGAGACTCGGCGTGATAGCTTTCCCAGGTTAGAATTACCATACCTGTATCTGATGGGATGGTTAATTCTTCATAACCCCAGGGTTATGTCTTTCGGCTCCGGCAGTAGTTCGGGGGCTAGTTTCTTGCTGAACTACCAAAAATCTTCTTGGAATGTGACCACGGTTCTAGACTGTCGGCGGGCGCTGGGCCTCAGTCATAGCTGGAAGCTTTTCTGCACTGTCCCCTCTGTACATCACAATCAATCGGGGATTAGGCTTGAGGATTCAGGCAGAGAGAAGACCAATCTTTCTTCGGAAGCTTTTATTTGGTTGGTCTACATTAGACCTTCCCATCTAATGTACAGGAGTGAAGACCATTGCTTCTTGGAGCCCTACCTGCCTAGTCGGTTTGCCAGGCAGTTTGGGTATGATCAGTTGCACGTGGGCAACGCCGTCACCAGCTTTCGGTCCAGGGGTGGACTCATTGATGGAGCGAGAGGATGGCGATATTTCCTCATGGGTTGCACTGGAGAAATTTTTATCGTGTCGGTTATTACACTCTCCACGGAGCTAGGCATCCTGCACTCGTATGCCTAGTTCTATGTGGCAACGAACACCTTCTATCGCAATTTTAATATGCATAAAAGTTTTAGGGTGCCCTCCTCCAAGTCTGGGGGAAGATTCGAAGTCCCCTCGGTCTCTTTTTACGAGGGTGAGGAGTTCGTCAATCCAGATGAGCCTCTGGTGGCGGCATCGAGGGGTGAAGTTCCTCTGTCTGCAGGCCCTTTGGTGATTTTTGGGAAGCGAAGGGCCCCTACTCCGAAGGAGACTTCCCCTCGTAAGAGGAAGAAGAAGATGGTTAATCGTCCTCTCCGGATCCTTGGTATTGAGGCTCCTGGAAGTGAGCTTGCATCTCCCCATGTTGGGGATGATTCTTTTATTGGGGGTTCCTCGCCTTTTAGAGAGGGACCCTCTAATGATCCGGCTGGTGGTGCCGGAGAATCTCTGCTGGAGGCTGCCGTCGCTACTATTGCTTCAGGTAGTGGAATGAGGTCGCCTTCGGGGCTGAGAATACCTTTATGCGGATCGGCCTCGGGAGAGACTCCTGCCGTGTCTGCCAGTGCATCTGGCGAGATTCCAGCCGATGAGCCTCGGTCAAAATTTGACGAGGGCCTGGAAGAGCATTCGCCGGTGCTTCTTAGAGCACCCCCTTCTCCAGGTATAATAGCATGCCTAGCATCATTAAGGAATGATTTAGCTGTACAGGCTGCAGATGCGACATATATGTCGTCGGCCATTGGTAAATGTCGTCTTCACGCCTTTTCTTTTTGGAAAGTTAATAATATGCTGATATTAACTTCCTTTCGTCCTCCTTTCAGGGGAAGACCTCTTCGGGGAGGGCAGTGTAGATGCACCCTTTGGCTCTGGCGGTGATACGGATGTGGCTGATTTTGAAGATGAAGCATCTTCGGGTGTCGGCTCGCCTGTCGATGAGGTTCCGATATCTCAAAAGGAGGACGAGCCTGTCATTGCGACAATGCCTCCTTTGAGTATGCTGGTATCTTCGTCCGGTGTTGGCGCTTCTTCTTTCGTCGCACCACCTGTTGAGGCGACGGTCGTGGCAATATCGTCTGCGGTTGTTCTCGGAGGGAGATTCGCCAATGTCGAGGCCACCCCCAACGTCCAACCGGATCTAGCTGTGTTGATCAAACAGTATACTGATATCTTCTATACCACTTTAAAAATGTTAATATCAAGGGTGTTGGCGAAGAATCTGAGCTTTGTGTCGCTGAAGAGGTCCTCCCAGTCGGCGATAATGCTGATCCGAGAATTCGACGACACTGGGCTAGCTGAAACGCTGGAGGAGATAGTTAATGGTTTGGAGCAACCCATTAACGAATACTTGCAGCTAGCTCAAGACAATATTGAAGATCTAGTCCAGGCTAGATACGACTCCATGACTGTGCGGCTTACCAAACAGATGGCAGGCATAAATAAATCCATCCAGACACATCAGCAGGAGATGGATGAAGGAAAAGTCGTCCTGGAGGAGACCATTGCTCTTCGAACGAAGTGCCAGGCCTAGCACGAAGGGAATATAGCGAGGGTCCTCAGGCTGGAAATGAAACTTGCTCAGGCAAAAGAGTGGGCTTCTCAGTCGTCGGAAGCTCTAGCTGTGGTGGATAGCCTATTGGGCGTAGCACAACAGAACTTGGCGCGTGCAGATGTCGCTCGTACTGGTTTTCTTCGGGCTAGAGCCGAACTGTCCCTCATGAGCAATGACGAGGCATGACTGGAGCGGGCTCGCCATGATGTCTTGGATTCCAGGACTGAGAGGATGGCCACACTGGCGCAGCAGCTTCGCGACCTGACCGCTCCCCCTAAATGATATACTTTTGCTTTTGATTTTTAATGTACTTCTGCTCCTTTTTGGGAATAATAAAAAGGCTTTCATCTGACTTTGTGGACTCATCATTTCGGAATGTAAATGACAGGTTTTGGGCGAAAGTGATATCAGAGGTAATATGGACGTGATATACTCTCGGTGAGTTTTAGCAGGATATATCTATTCAGAGGTTATATGGCCATGATAGAATACGATCCCACTAGTTTCGCCTTGGAAGTAGTTTTTGCCAGAATGAGGTTTTCGCCATATTCTACTTGAGCAGAGGAGGTTAAGCATAGTACCTTTTTAGGAATTTGCCATTGATAGGAGCCATTAGCAAGTCTCCATTAGACTGGGCTAACCTGTAAGCGCCGTTTGAGAACGTCGTCTCGATCACATAAGGGCCTTCCCATTTGGGCTTGAATTTTCTCTTACTTCTGTGAGTGAGAATCATCGGCCTTCTCACAGCTAAGACTAGCTCGTCGACTTTGAACACCCTTTCCTTCACTTTTTGATTAAAAGCCTTGGAATGCGTGCTTGGTAGAGCGCGATGCACTGTTGATCTTGGAGGTGTTTCTCGTCTAATCCTTCTAGCTATTGAAGCCTTAACAGGTCATTCTTTTCTTGAGTCAGCTTATTAGCCACGGCTTTCCTGAGTGACAGAATTTGGATCTCGATGGGGAGAACTGTTTCGCTCCCGTAGACTAATGAGAATGGGGTGCAACCTGTTGGTGCCCGTACTGTTGTACGGTATGCCCAGAGACATTCTCCCAGTTTCTTATTACAATCCCTTTTGTTCGAAGAGACGAACTTCTTCAAGAGCTTGATAATGGTTTTGTTGAAAGCTTCCGCCAAACCATTAGCAGCAGGATTATATGCCGTAGAGGCGATATTCTGTATCCGATTTTTATCGCAAAATTGATGAAATGCTTGGCTGATGAACTGTGGTCCATTATCATGGATTATCCTTCGGGGTATCCCGAAGCGATAAATGACATGATGCTTGATGAAGCTGATCAGATTAGATGCCTTTACCTCAGCAAGAGGGATCGCTTTCGCCCATTTGGAGAAATAATCCGTGATGGCCAGTATGAAATGGTGACCTCTGGAAGAAGACGGGTGAATAAGACCAATGATATCCATACCCCATGCTTCGAAAGGCTAGGACGCAACCGTAGGATGTAGATATTTGGGAGGTGGATGAATAAAGTCTGCATGGACCTGACAGGCTTTGCATTATCTTGCATACTTTATTGCGTTTGTGATCATAGTAGGCCAGTAATAGTCTATTCTCCTGATGCGATCATTGTAATCCCCCTGATTTTAAAAGAATTTTAAAATTAGATTTTTCTGAATTTTCTGGAATTTTCTTGGATTTTTCTGGAATTAAATTCATGTTCTTTAATTATTAAAGGATTTTTAAATATTAATAATTAATATTAAAATATTATAAAAATAATATTTTATGGTATAAAATAGAAAACCAGACATAGGATAATTTTTTGGGAATTTATTGGACCCCGGATGGATTTTTAAAGCCCTAAATACTAAGTAATTAATTAAACCAAAATAAACCAGATTTTTATTAAATAAACCAAACCAAATCAAGTAAAACTGAACCAAACCAAACCGGTTTATTTTTTAAACTAATTCCTATTGGGTCGGATCCGGGTTCAATCCAGACCCGACCCGCTAGCCCGAAACCCGACCCGCATATTTGATTTCGGATCGGGTCGGATCCGCCTGACCCGACCCGTCCACCCGACCCGACCCGCATCACTTCTTCTCCCCAAATGCCTCCCCCGACTGTCAGCCTTCCCCCTCCGCCGAAAACGGCCGCCGCCGCCCGTTCACTGCCCAGCGCCTCCTCCTCTTCTTCTCTCCCTCACCGAAAAACCCTCCGCCTCCTCCACCTCTCTATAAAACCCTCACCCAGCGCCCTCGCTGTAACCCTAGCCAGCCCCTCCTCCAGCTCCGCCCTCGCTGCGAACGTCCCCAGCCGCCCGACCTCGCCGTTGTCTTCCCCGATGCCTCGCTCGACCTCCTCCCCTGACCCGCAGACCACCAGTGCCTCCGTCCAGGACCCGCCGCAGCCGAACCCAGCACCGCTCCGCCCCAGTCGCCTCGACGCCGGAGCCCTAGACCTCGATGGCCGTCCCCGAGCCCAGCCGGCCAGTACTCCACCGCTGCCCTGCCTCCCTCCGGTGAGCTCTCGTTGACACGGATGCCCTAGGATTGACCGGACACAGCCATTTCAGACACGAACACAGAGAGATCGACACAGGAACAGTAAACCCTAATTTCTGTGTCGGACACAGTGTCCAGGACACAGGATACGATTTTGCCTCGGTTTCTCGGACCACTTCAGGTACCCATAACTTCTTGCTCGTAGCTCAGAATTCAATTCCGTAAATTGTATCGCGTAGCATGTGTGACCCTCTCGATGCCCGGACAAACCGCTCGGGGCATCGCGTCCTGTGGTCATCGCACACCGCGATCCAAAAACAGGAAAAACCAGACCCTGTTTCACCCCGGAATCGAGTACGCCCCGCCAAACGGGATGACTTGGTCGCGTGCGGTCTTTACCGATATGTGCGCATCGTTGATACGGACATGCAGAATTTCGCAGAAGCTGAATCGGATGTGCGTGCACACCGAAATCAGTGCGTATCCGCGGACAACGTCCCGTATCCGACTTTTCTGAAACTTGCTGTAACTTAGTGTACACACGTCGGATCGAGACAAAACTTGTGCCATCGAACTCGTAGCAATACGATGGTCCTGTGGGTCAAGTTTGGTTCGATTCTGAGAACGTTGACAAAATTGCGTGTCGTGGGCCCCACAGGCTCCACCCGACGGGCGATTTTGAGAACGGCTTATCGAAATCCAATTCTGGAAGTTCCATTAGGTTCGTATCATCGTTCCTGACCTGTTGACACTAAGTTTGACTGTTTTTGAGATCTTTGACCCTGGCACATTTTTCGGTGCAAAGCGGCCCACAATTGGACTCCGCCTTGACCCAAAAATGATGTTTTTGCCCTTGTCTCCAAATTGGACTCAAGGACAGGTATTTCTAGCTGATTAATATTTTCTGGATCTGTTGGTGATGTTTGTTTCAGCAACCGGAGTACTGCCTGGAAATCCAGCCGAAGCTCGAGCTATAATTGAAACAGGAAACCCAGGCCAGTGTACTATGCCATAAAATACAGTTTATTGATTCACTTTGATTCTCTTGCTTTAAATTTTTGTGACTGTTGTACTTGCCCTATCCAGTACTTTATACCCAGGACACTTGACACAAAGCATGTTATAGAATCTTCCTGATTATTCAAGGAGGTTTTGTATAGATTTCATGATTTAAGCTTATTTTCTTAGAACTTAATAAATGACTGACTGCATTAGTTCTAATCTTGCGTAACATGAATATTGAGAACTGTGATATGAGATTTCATTGGGTGGGAAGAGTATTACCATATCAAGGCTGATTATATTATATATATGGTTATCTGGAAGTGTCCTAGTCTCTGACACAGAGCTTTGGCACCTGTACTGGCCCTTCGGAAAAAAAAACACTGCTATAGTTTCTTGTCACTGATCCTGTAGTAGTCTCAGCCTGAAGTATGATTAATAACTCTCATCTTGCATGATCACTTAGCTGGTTAGTTACTTACCCTGTTATTTCTCTATTTCTGCACTGCATTATATTTGGCTTGTGTTTTCTGTACCTTGCTATGTCCCCTGAGGACCTGGAATAGATTATGTCCCCAGATTTAGCAGACGAGATCTACCCAGAGGTGTACAGAACAGGAGCATTACTCGAAGCAGTACCCGAACCTGAAGACGAAGTGATCGCTGAAGACTTCTCCTGAACAATTGCTTTGCCATGCACAGTCTTATGGCAAATAGACTTTATTTCCTGTTTTATTAAACTCTTTATTTTCCTGTTAATTGAACTTGTGTAAACAGACTTATGAGAATAGTAAAACCCTGACTGATGTAATACAGCTTAAGTATGCCCGATGGATCCATTAAATTGGGTTTGTCCATCGGTGCATGCTGCTGGCCATTATCACGCGTCCAGTCCCTCGGTATTTTGGGACTGGGGCGTGACATGGTTTTTGTGGTGGCCCATGCAGGTCAACGACTAAAAATTGTTCGGTTTCAACTTAGGGACCGAACAGGACTGCAATAAGAATAGGATAAGTTTTTAGGATCTCATCCACTTGCTTGTAAACGTTCTTGATATCTGTATCGTATTCGAATTAATTTTTTTACTTGCATCTTGCCTTGACTCCTGTGCGCCTCTTATAGTTTATTGTTGATGCAGAGTAATGGATTCACGAGAAAACGACGGAACTCCAGCAAGAACACCAATAGGTGATACAGCCACCTACGGAGAAGACGATGTGACGCTATTGAGTGGAGATCCCTCTACTCACCGAAGCAGACAAGCAGATCCGCAATCTTCTAGATTTCGGCGTGATAACATTCCACCTCCGCCCCAGTTTCCTCCACAAATGCTTGTCTTTCCACCTGGGCAAGCAATGGACGGACAACAGATGTTCCAGATGTTTTACGCAATGATGTAAGCCCAGCAACAAATCCAAACTGAGGCCCAATGTCGCGAAGCTGAGTACTTGAGGAACAGTCTAGTAAATGCACTGGAGCAGGCTAACCTACCAGCTAGACGGCAACCGACGGGCTCTATCACTGATTTCTGTCAACTGAAGCCCCGTACTTTCTCTGGCAAGGAGGGACCAACAGAAGTGCATGAATGGCTCACCAACATTCGGCATCAATTAGAAGCAGCTGAGCTTTCCCAAGATCGTTGGATGACTGCTGTCAGAATGCAATTGACGGACAATGCTCATCACTGGTGGCTATCCGAAGAGACCAGGCTCGGACCAGACCGAGTTACTTGGGAAGAGTTCTCTAGACTCTTCCAGGAGATGTACATTCCGGCCATCGCTCGATCAGAACTGAGGGACAAGTTCAATCGCCTCACTCATGAAGCTATGACGGTGGAAGAGTACAACGCCGAGTTTATTCGTCTGAGTCGCTTTGCTCCTACCTTGATCCTGACAGAAGTAGAGAAGGCTGAGAAGTTTTTTGACGGACTCAACATAGAACTACAGAAACTGATTGGATCTGTCGCACCAACTTCGTACTCGGATGTTCTTGCTGCAGCTCGACGCATGGAGCGCGTCACCAGGAGAGAAACCAGTCTGAAGAGGCCTTCCACATCAGTACCAGCCAGAGCAAACAATGGAGAAGCTGCCAAGAAACCTCATCTGCATCAAGCACCACAGGGATCGGCATCCAAAATCCTGACTCTTCCTACTTGTTATTACTGCGGCAAGATAGGCCATGTTGAGAAGGAATATAGACGTAAGCACGGACTGTGTTTAGGTTGTGGATCCAGACAGCATGCAGTGAAGGACTGCCCTGATCGTAGGGAAGCACCAAGGGCAAACCAACAAGTTCTACCAGCACCAGAAGGACATCAACCAAGGCCACCCTTGGCACTTCAAGCAGCACCCTACCAGCAAGCCCAGCAAAATCAGAGAGCACCACCTCAAGGACACGGCCAAGTTTTTACGATGACTGTGGGAGACGCGCAGAACCATGGCGTAGCTAATGCGAGTAAGTCTTTATAGTTGTTCCATTTCTAGCATCTCTGTAGTTGTGCCTGCTGGTTCGTGACCCCAGACTTGACCTGATAACCTTGACTTGATAACTTTAACCTGTTAATAATTGATAACTTAGTAGTAATCTAGTAATTTTTAAACTTGATAAATTGTTAACTGATATATTTTTGAAAGATAACCTGGTTTTCTAAAACTGTAATTTTCTAGATTTCCCACATTTGGGAAATTGCATAACTTTTAATGCTTAGGAAAATAATTTTTCCTATGTGCCCCTTAATTTTGGTATGCTTCGAACAATGGTTACAACCGTGTCATCTTTGTTGACCGGTTAATCTTTGATTGCGAGGACGCAATCCTCTTAAGGGGGGTATAATATAATCCCCCTGATTTTCAAAGAATTTTAAAATTGGATTTTTCTGAATTTTCTAGAATTTGCTTGGATTTTTCTGGAATTAAATTCATGTTCTTTAATTATTAAAAGATTTTTAAATGTTAATAATTAATATTAAAATATTATGAAAATAATATTTTATGGTATAAAATAGAAAACCAGACATAGGATAATTTTCCGGAAATTTATTGGACCCCGGATGGATTTTTAAAGCCCTAAATACTAAGTAATTAATTAAACCAAAATAAACCAGGTTTTTATTAAATAAACCAAACCAAATCAAGTAAAACTGAACCAAACCAAACCGGTTTATTTTTTAAACTAATTCCTATTGGGTCGGATCCGGGTTCAATCCAGACCCGACCCGCTAGCCCGAAACCTGACCCGCATATTTGATTTCGGATCGGGTCGGATCCGCCTGATCCGACCCGTCCACCCGACCCGACCCGCATCACTTCTTCTCCCCAAATGCCTCCCCCGACTGTCAGCCTTCCCCCTCCGCCGGAAACGGCCGCCGCCGCCCGTTCACTGCCCAACGCCTCCTCCTCTTCTTCTCCCCCTCACCGGAAAACCCTCCGCCTCCTCCACCTCTCTATAAAACCCTCACCCAGCGCCCTCGCCGTAACCCTAGCCAGCCCCTCCTCCAGCTCCGCCCTCGCTGCGAACGTCCCCAGCCGCCCGACCTCGGCGTTGTCTTCTCCGACGCCTCGCTCGACCTCCTCCCCTGACCCGCAGACCACCAGTGCCTCCGTCCAGGACCCGCCGCAGCCGAACCCAGCACCGCTCTGCCCCAGTCGCCTCGACGCCGGAGCCCTAGACCTCGACGGCCGTCCCCGAGCCCAGCCGGCCAGTGCTCCACCGCTGCCCTGCCTCCCTCCGGAGAGCTCTCGTTGACACGGATGCCCTAGGGTTGACCGGACACAGCCATTTCAGACACGGACACAGAGAGATCGACACAGGAACAGTAAACCCTAATTTCTGTGTCAGACACAGTGTCCAGGACACAGGATACGATTTTGCCTCGGTTTCTCGGACCACTTCAGGTACCCATAACTTCTTGCTCGTAGCTCGGAATTCAATTCCGTAAATTATATCGCGTAGCATGTGTGACCCTCTCGATGTCCGGACAAACCGCTCGGGGCATCGCATCCTGTGGTGATCGCACACCGCAATCCAAAAACAGGAAAAACCAGACCCTGTTTCACCCCGAAATCGAGTACGCCCCGCCAAACGGGACGACTTAGTCGCGTGCGGTCTTTACCGATACGTGCGCGTCGTTGATACGGACGTGCGGGATTTTGCAGAAGCTGAATCGGATGTGCATGCACACCGGAATCAGAACGTATCCGCGGACAACGCCCCGTATCCGACTTTTCTGAAACTTACTTTAACTTAGTGTACACACGTCGGATCGAGACGAAACTTGCGCCATCGGACTCGTAGCAATACGATGGTCCTGTGGGTCAAGTTTGGTTCGATTCTGAGAACGTTGACAAAATTGCGTGTCGTGGGCCCCACAGGCTCCACCCGACGGGCGATTTTGAGAACGGCTCATCGAAATCCAATTCTGGAAGTTCCGTTGGGTTCGTATCATCGTTCCTGACCTGTTGACACTAAGTTGGACTATTTTTGAGACCTTTGACCCTGGCGCATTTTTCGGTGCAAAGCGGCCCACAATTGGACCCCGTCTTGACCCGAAAATGACGTTTTTGCCCTTGTCTCCAAATTGGACTCAAGGACAGGCATTTCTAGCTGATTAATATTTTTTGGATCTGTTGGTGATGTTTGTTTCAGCAACCGGAGTACTGCCTGGAAATCCAGCCGAAGCTTGAGCTATAATTGAAACAAGAAACCCAGGCAAGTGTACCATGCCATAAAATGCAGTTTATTGATTCACTTTGATCTCTTGCTTTAAATTTTTGTGACTGTTGTACTTGCCCTATCCAGTACTTTATACCCAGGATACTTGACACAAAGCATGTTATAGAATCTTCCTGATTATTCAAGAAGGTTTCGTATAGATTTCATGATTTAAGCTTATTTTCTTAGAACTTAATAAATGACTGACTGCATTAGTTCTAATCTTGCGTAACATGAACATTGAGAACTGTGACGTGAGATTTCATTGGGTGGGGAGAGTATTACCATATCAAGGCTGATTATATTATATATATATGGTTATCTGGAAGTGTCCTAGTCTCTGACATAGAGCTTTGGCACCTGTACTGGCCCTTCAAAAAAAAAAAACACTGCTATGATTTCTTGTCACTGATCCTGTAGTAGTCTCAGCCTGAAGTATGATTAATAACTCTCATCTTGCATGATCACTTAGCTGGTTAGTTACTTACCCTGTTATTTCTCTATTTCTGCACTGCATTATATTTGGCTTGTGTTTTCTGTACCTTGCTATGTCCCCTGAGGACCTGGAATGGATTATGTCCCCAGATTTAGCAGACGAGATCTACCCAGAGGTGTACGAAACAGGAGCATTACTCGGAGCAGTACCCGAACCTGAAGACGAAGTGATCGCTGAAGACTTCTCCTGAACAATTGCTTTGCCATGCACAGTCTTATGGCAAATAGACTTTATTTCCTGTTTCATTAAACTCTTTATTTTCCTGTTAATTGAACTTGTGTAAACAGACTTATTATCGGGTGGTTTCCCGATTTCTTTCAATACTTGTAACTGGATGTTGTAGTTTATTTTTGCTGATGTTGCTATCTTTATTCTGTGGATGAGAATAGTAAAACCATGACTGATATAATACAGCTTAAATATGCCCGATGGATCCATTAAATTGGGTTTGTCCATCGGTGTATGCTGCTGGCCATTATCACGCGTCCAGTCCCTCGGTATTTTGGGACTGGGGCGTGACAATCATGTAGCTTAGGACCGGGTTGATGCGCTCCGTATACGCCGTCGTGGACTTCACGGATAATCCGTTGTGCTTCATCACCAGAGAGACATCGTAATAATAGTCCGTCATAAGACCGGCGATATAAAAATTTGTGACGATGCGTCGAAATAGAAGTGTAATAATCGTCTTTTGACGGATACCACTTCTTTAGGATCCTCTGGCAAGATTCCGTATGCTACAAAATCTATGAAGGGACTTCTCCAGTCTCTCCTGGGAGGATCTGTGTTCACAGCGTAGCTGCATTCGATGTGAAAGTTATTTTTCACACAGAATAAGTCTCTGTTAAGAAGGATTACCGAATTCTGCCTTTTTATAGGGGTAGCTAAATCTGCAGCTAGACTGGCTAGGGCATCAGCTTCCAGATTTCGAGATCGAGGTACATGCTCTAGGAAGAAACCTTTGAACGTCATGGCTATCTCAACCGTTGCTTGGTGATAGGGGATGAGGTCTGGATTTCGGACTTCATATATTCCTTTGACTTGATTGACGATCAGCAGAGAATCACCGAAAGCTTCCAGAGATTCGACGCCCAATTCTTTAGCGACTTGGAGGCCGATTAGTAGAGCGTTGTACTCTGCCATATTGTTGGAACAGGGCTCGCTAAGAGAATATGCTCGGTAGATGATGAGCTTATCAGGAGTAACCAGGACAATTCCTACTCCCGAGACCACGTTTCCCTTGGGACCAGTTCTGGAGACGCCATCGAAGAATAGTTGCCATGCATCACTCTCCATTGCGGAATTATATTCTGCAACTTCGTCGGGAATGTCCTCGTACAGCTTAGAGGCCTCCGGGATTGGATGAGCAGCTAGGAAGTTAGCCAGTACTTGGCCCTTGACGGATTTCTGGGGGACGTACACCATGTTATACGGTGTTAATAACATCGCCCAAGTCGCGAGTCGGGAATTAAGAACACTTGGCTTGTTCATCAGTACCCGAAGAGGATTGATCCTGGAGATGATGTGAATGGTTTGGCCTGTGACGTAGTGTGGCATCTTCTGGATAGCGAATATCAGAGCCAAGCATTCTTTTTCCACTGGATTGTACCGGTGTTCGGCTCTGACCATCATCCTGCTGAGGTAGTAGATAGCCTGCTCGTGACCCATCTCGTTCTTTTGTGCGAGAAGAGCTCCCAAAGAATGATCCATCGCTCGAACATACAGCACGAATGGTCTTCCCATGACAGGAGGCACCAGAACTGGCGGACTGGTGAGGTAGCGCTTGATATCACCGAACGCTTGCTGACAGGCTTCATCCCATACGAAGGATACACCTTTCTTCATGAGACGATAAAATGGCTGACATCTCCCCGAGAGGTTGGATATGAATCTCCGGATCTAAGCCAGACGACCTTGAAATCCCCTGAGCTCCCTCAGATTGCGGGGCGGTCGCATTTCTAAGATGGCCTTGACTTTATCAGGGTCCACTTGAATGTCTTTGGCGGTAATGACAAATCCTAGAAATTTGCCACTAGATACACCCAGAAAGGACTTTGTAGGATTCATTTTGAGTTAATATTGGCGCATCAATTCAAATACTGTCTTCAAGTCTTGGATGTGATGATCCTTGAGGCGGCTTTTGACAGCTACGTCGTCCACGTAACACTCTACTGTCTTGCGTAAATGCTCATGAAATATGTTACTAATAGCCCGTTGGTACGTAGCCCTGGCATTCATCAATCTGAAGGGCATGACCGTATAGCAATATACTCCCAATGGTGTCCGGAATGCAGTGTGCTTCTCGTCTTCAGGATACATCTTAATTTGATTGTATCCTGAAAATCCGTCCATGAAAGACATACGTTCAAAACTGCTAGTGTTGTCAATCATGACGTCTGTGATGGGAAGAGAAAACTCATCCTTGGGACAGGCTGCGTTCAGATCTCGGAAATTGATGCAGACTTGTATTTTCCCATTTTTCTTCATGACCGGGACAACATTGGCGACCCAATCAGGATGTTGTTCTTCTCGGATGAAGCCGCAGGCTATTAACTTCTTGACTTCAGCTTCAATGGCGTCCATCATATCCGGACGGAACCGGCGTTGGTGTTGCTTCACAGGCTTCGAATCGGGCAATATGTTGAGCCTATGAGTAGCTACCTTTGGATCAAGGCCTGGCATGTCCTCATAATTCCACGCAAAGACGTCGATATATTCTTTTATCAGCTGGATAACTTCTTCCCTTTCTGCTTCGAAAAGATTGTTACTGATAAATATCGGCTTTGGCGAAAGTTCATCCCCAACGTCAATCTGGATAACTTTCTCTTCAGTGGAAGGTTCTCTCTGCTTGAAGCGGAACTCCCATTGTGTATCCATTTGCTGAGCCCAAGCGTCATTCTCAAATGGTTCGGATTCTTGTTCGTCTGATTCGAAGGAATCCATCACTACCATATTTGCTGATAATGTTCGTTCGAGAGCATGAGATGAGTCGTAGGCCGCTGAGCCGTTTGAGAGGAGGAAAAGATATCATCGCTTGACTCAGGAGCTGCGAGGGAAGTGGTATACCCTAACCCGAAACGAGTTCGTTGATAGTAGGGATTGCCGTGCAGCGGCATTCGTCTGCCTTTCCCGTAGTTGAGACCCGGTTCCAGCTTCAAGTTATAACCCATATTTTGCATGATCTTCAGAGCTTGCGGGCTGTATCTGTGAATCTGTATTTTACCGGCATCGTCGTCGGAAGAATCCTCTTGTACCGTCAGTTCATTGCACATGCGGCCGAAGACTATCGAATGCTGACTGCTGCAAGTAGGCGGGACAATGAAGATAGAATCCTCATGCGGTCCGTATGTCGTTGTGACATTGGATGATGATGCCACTTCCCATATATACGGATGATAGGAATCTATCGCTTCCAAGAATTTTTGAGCTATAGGTTCTATATCGTCGTAGGAGGAGGATTCCTGATTTGGAATTTGGGGCATCATCAGAAATTTTGTCTATTCCGCCAGGGATGGGAGACTGAAATTTACGCGCAGAGCACGGTTTAGGCTCCTGGACTAGCGCTGAGGCTTTGTTAGAAGTTTTGTCTGTTCCGCCAGTGACGGAAGACTAAAATTTACGCACAGAGCGCGGATTATACTTCTGGGTTAGCGCTGAGGCTTTGCCAGAAGTTTTGTCGGTCCTGCCAGAGATAGGCGACTGAATTTTACGCGCGAGACGCGGAGGAGCAAAGCTACAACCTCATTGGTCGGAGAGATCGGAGAGATCGAAAAGTCCACAGGAATGGCAGAGGATGTCTTGGGCATCCAGACCTTGCGCAGCTTCCTGTTGCTTTGGACGGAGAGGGAGTGAGAGCTACCCCCTGCTCGAAGCATGTCTTCGTAGGCCGACTGGTCGAACTGGACGACCAGTGTCTTCTTTACGTATCCCACGGATACCGCATCGTGTTGAGCAATAGCTTCCTCATCAGAAGAGAAAGATGTTCTCAACAGAGTCGCCATCTTGTTTAGGATAATAAACGAGAAAAGATTTGATGAATGCGGAAAACGAGGTCTCGTGCGAAGACCCGCCCTTCTTTTATGTTTACAAACAAGATTGTACAAATTTGATCCTACACGAGGATGTCTAAGTACAATTTATTTAATCTGGGTGAATATTGCTATAGGTGTCTGATCTGCAGTCGATTACTTTAGCCCTTGGACCACACGATGTTGAAGAGGTGTCGTGGAAGACAGGTAGCAGCTTCGAAGGTTTCTAAAGAGGGCGGATGCCCGATGCCAAAGTCGTCGATCCCTTCTCTTTGCCTGAGCTCTGGATTCTCCTCTCTCTCTCTCTCTCTCTCGACCGTTGGATCTGGTACTGGATCTCTTGATCAATTTTCAGACCTAACTTCTTCGACCCTCCAATTTGTCGACCTTTTTCCTCATTGATAGAGGTCTCTATTTATAGAGTTTTAGTGACAGTGACCACACAGTCGGCGTAGAAACTGAGTAGTGGAAAGTACAACACCCTTTTACACGACGGTTTAAAATAACCAATGCCTGCGTATAAATAATCTTTTGAGTGAGCATGTGACGCGCGTCCAACTAAGGGACAAAAAACGTATATTTGCTACGAAGATCACGGCATAGAAGCCACGTAGGTAGTTATCCCTTGTGTAGAAGAGGTTGGCGTAGAAGCCAAATGACTGTCACCATGGCATAGAAGCCAAGTAGGCATAGAAGCCGAGTAGGCATAGAAGCCAAGTAGGCATAGAAGCCGAGCAGGCGTAGAAGCCGAGTGGTCATAGAGGCCGAGGAGGCGTAGAAGCCGAGTGGGCATAGAAGCCGAGCAGGCGTAGAAGCCGAGTGGGCATAGAAGCCGAGCAGGCGTAGAAGTCGAGACGATGTGGACGTTTTAGCCAGAATTACGGCTCTTGGAGATATAATTAAATCTCTTGCATTAAATGCAGAGATCTGCCCCCATCCTGTGCATTAAATACAGAGGCCTGTCTTTAAGATTTTCTATCATTCTGCTCATTAAATGCAGATACGCGCCTCGAATCATGTACGAAGAGTGACTGCTGATGTGGCGGTCTGTTTGCCTTCCGCGGAGCGTAAGAAGCTCATGTCTGCCTGTGTAAAACTGGACAGCGTATTCCCTTATATGCGTAAGAGTAGTTTACGCAAAGGGGATGCCACTAAACGACGGTTCGGTGACATTTAATCAAATCTCCTATATTAAATGCGGAGATCCGCCATTATCCAGCTCATTAAATGAGGAGGCGTGGTTTGAAGGTCTGCCACCCTTCTGTGCCTCAAGTGCAGAGACGTGCCTCGGGCATCTGTCAGTTTTTGGCACTTTAAATGCAGAGACGTGCCTTGAGAAACTGTCACCGCTCTGTGCATAAAATACAGAGACGTGCCTCGAGCCCTGTACGAAGTGCAGCTTTTGACGTGGTAGGCTGTTTATCTTCTACGGAGCGTAAACAGCTCACATCCGCCCGTGTAAAACTAGGCAGCGTATTCCTTCGTATGTGTAAAAGTGGTTTACGTAAAGGAAATGGCAGTAAATGACAGCCTGGGTTACAGTGCCGCGCCATCATCATACCCGTCGCCTGGGTAGTCATGCAGTACTCTTTGTCAGGAGTACAGACGTCAGGTTAATTGCATGCTCTGACAAATTCATTTCGAAGAACACGAAGCGTTCCTCGTACACTTCAATGCTGTATTGAAAGCGAAAGGGTTTTACGCCATGAAGGCGATGTAGCACCTCTTTTACGCTGAAGCGGCCTGGTCATATTACACTACGCGAATGGTCCTTGAGCTTATATTTTACGCTATGCTCAGCGGAGAAGCTCTGTTGCAAGTTGATGGCTCTGAGGTCATCTTTTTACGCTGCCCTGTATGAACATGCTGCGTATGGCTATCCAGCGTATTTTTTATGCTTCTACACACATCCCTTGGCTGCAGAACATCAAGGCTGACGCCCTGGCCGACCTCGCTGCCTCCTTGGCAGTTCCAGACAACACCTAACAGCTAATCACGGTGATCGGTCAAGAGCTTGTATGCCACTAAAATAACCTCTGCATGTGTTTGAGCTATGCAATGGCAGTAGATACCGATGTCCAGGATTGGAGGCTTCTATTCATCGACTACGCGGTCTATTGAATGCTCCCCGAGAACCCAAAGGAATCCACTTCTATCAGAAGACGTTCACTTCAGTTCTATTACGACACAGCCACCAAAATATTGTATCGTCTGACGACCTTCTGCTACGATGCTTATCGAATGAAGAAGCAAAGTAGGCCCTTCTCGAGGCTCACGATGGTTTTTGTGGTGCCCATCAGCCCAGACCTAAGCTACAAGACCGTCACCGGAGAATAGGATATTACTGGCCCACAATGGTTGCGGATGCGATTGACTATGCGAGGAAGTGTCTAGCGTGCCAAATCCACGCAGACTTCATCCACCAGCCATCTGAATTCCTACACCCAACGATAGCATCATGGCCGTTTGAGGCATGGGGAATGGATATCATCAGACCAATAAGTCCACCTTCATCTAAGGGGCACCAATTTATCCTTGCCATCACCGACTACTTCTCCAAGTGGGCAGAAGCAGTACTACTCGCGGATGTCAAAACGTCCAACGTGATCAGCTTCGTCAAGCATCATGTCATATACCGCTTTAGCTTGCCACGAAGGATCATTCATGATAATGGTCCACAGTTTGCAAGTTATGCATTCTACCGGTTCTGCGACAAAAACCGGATTTAGAATGTGGTGTCGACTGCCTACAATCCAGCGATAAATGGGTTGGCTGAGGCATTCAACAAAACCATCATCAAGCTTCTCAAGAAGTTTGTGTCATCTAACAAGCGCCGCTGGAACGAGAAGCTGGGTGAATGTCTCTGGGCCTACCATATAACGGTCCGGACAGCTACAGGAAGTACGCCATTCTCTTTGGTATACGGAAGCAAAGCGGTCCTTCCCCTCGAGATCCAAATCCCTTTATTCCGAGTGGCTCTCTCCAATCAGCTAACTCTGGACGACAACCATCGCCGATTACTACAAGAGTTGGAGGCACTCGACGAAAAACGACTCTTAGCTCAGCAGCGCATTGAGTTGTACCAAGCGCCTCTTTAGAGCCTTCAACAAGCGGGTCAAGGAAAGAACATTCCAAGTGGGCGATCTTGTCTTGACACTAAGAAGACCGATGGTTATGACCCACAAGACAACCGACAAATTTCAACCTAACACTACAAGAAATTATGGTTTTAGCAACATGTTTTAGCGACATAGGAACTTTTATGTCTCCAAAAGCTAATTTTGTGCATGTATTGACGACATTTGTTTTAGAATGTCGCAAAATCTACACAAATTTTACTAGAGGAAAACCAAATAGTAGTCCCACCAAAAATCTACTACATATGACGATATCCACATGTCGCAGAAAGACACCAAACATTTGGCAACACGTACATGTGTGTTGCAGAAAGACATAATACATTTGGCTACATATACCTGTGTGTCGCAGAACAACACCATATATTTGAAACATGTGAATTTCTAAAAATTTTCCATCCTGACTTATCCGACACTTTTTTTCCTCTCTATCCGCCTCCAAAAGATACAATCCCCCACCCGCTAGAAATACCCCACCTCCCTCTCCATTTCCTGCAAAAACCCTAACCCTGGTACCCTCTTTCCCAAAACTCCCTCCTCTTTTAGAGCTAAAAATCCTAAATCTCCTTAAAAGAGACAAAATCCCAAAACTCCCTCCTCCAAAGTTCTAAATTTCTTCACTCCGGCACGACAACTTCGTCGACTCTTTCTCGAGCAAGGGGATTTGGGACACGGTCCAGTTCGGCTCCGGTCTTCTCCGCGACATCTACTCGAACACGGAGGCAGGACCCGACTCCGACTCTTTCGTCGACTTCGGAGACCCATGCGTAGTCTCTTTTGTCGACTCCAACTCGAGCATGGGATTTCGCCTTCAGATCCAAGTCTACATTCTTCTTCCGATTTCCACCTAGGTCTCGATCCCATCTCCTGACATAGGTAAATTTTGATGCTTTTCTTGTGATTTTTGCTCAATTTTACTTGATTTATGTAGAATAATTACTTGATTTATTTTTCTCGACACCAAATGATGCAAGTCCTTGAAGAAAAGGGGAGGAAACAGATCAACGAAGAAAAACCCTTTTCCTCCACTTGTCATCATGTTTCGACTCTTTATACAAAGAAATGCAACCACCCTTTCTAGTTTAGTTTCTCTTAATAGTTTTTTCATTAAAAATGCTATTAATCTTGAGTAAATTAGTGAACATCCCCTCCAAACACTGTTGAGGGTGTATATGTTTATGTCCATCAAGCCAGATCCATGGATTCCATTGGTTGTTGAATACCTAGATTGTAGAATGGGGAAAGTAAGTCAGCCACGGGGAACACCTCTGAGAAAGCATTATTGTAGAAGGTGGTGGCAAGATTTTCTGGTGTTGGCTGCACCAACTTCATTACTAATCTGGTTAAAGTGGCCAAAGTTGTGGTTAAAGTGTCCAAAGTTGGAGTGTCAATCACATCTGAATGCAACATCCATAAGTAACCTGGATAAAATTTCAATTATTTGAGGCTGCTAAGAATAACTGTTAGCTTAAACTAGTATCTACCTCATCGAAGATTTTTCCTCTTTTCATTTATTAATTTTTTTTTATACCAAGCTTATGAGTTCTGCATACCACCACCACAAGGAATATTTAAATGCACATAATTCTACAATGCAATTTTGAAAGTAAAAATATATTTTAGACGGCTATGGGAAACTTCGAAATATGATATAGACTCGACAATATGGATGCAACACTGGCTTTCTGTGTCTGTATATTTTGTTGGGTCTCTATTGTGTTCCAGTCTATGCAGTTAATAACGGTTTTTTCATGATAACGGTCCAGTAGAGTTATAGATATATCACCGATATATCGGTTTTATAACGGTAAATATCGATTTGCATTTTTAACACAATTTTTATATATGAACAATACACTTAATAGTTTTTTATTATAAAATATGCAGAAAGTATACATATCGTCGAGAAATCCAAGAGATCCAAGATAAAGGAGATCACTTGAGGAACTACATCTCTAAATAAGATAAAGGAGATAACTTGAGGAACTACATCAGCGACCCGCAAATTTTTCTTTTCCTCTTCTCCTCTAGAGCAGGCGCAAATTTTTTTTTCCCTCTTTCTCTCGCATCAGCGATCCTATTCCCTGTTTAAAAAAAAAAAGTTACTTTGAGATTTCGGTTTTTATTAAAACCGATATATTACAAAATATCGGTAATATCGGCCGATTTTATCGGTTCCGATATTTAACCGATTTTTTCCAAAAAAAATATCGGTTCATCACCGATACCGTTATATATCGGTGATATATCCGATATATAACGGTTTTTAACTACATAGGTTCCAGTATGGACATGACATGGACACATTGATTATTTTAGAGTCTGTGTGCTTCCTAGATTCGAAACCCATATTAAAACTAGAAATAATTGTATTATATTTATCTTTTATGTTAAGTCTCTGTCTCAAATCTCTTTTCTTTTTACATTTCTATACTATAGTTTGCAGTATCGGCCGATACTGATCCGATTCGGTTTGACATGTCCCGATCCGATATCGACTAATATCCGATACTGACCGATACCGACATTGGAGGTCTTTTTTTTATCAATTCCACAGAGAAAACTGAACGAAAAAGGCCCATTAGTAAGGTGTAAAAGCATAGTAAGGTTGTAAAAAACATGTAAAAGAGAAAAACTTATCTATCGTATGTAAATCAATCGGCAAGATCGACTACTATTTCATTCAATTTCAAAACAATTAAGAAACAACACTGGAAATACTTAAAATTATGCCTAAATGTATAAAATATATTTTCTAAAATATTAATAATTTACTAATAGCTATTTGCTTTCCGATACTCCGATCTGAAATCGCCGATACTACCGATAATGCCGATACCGATACTCGTAGGAATGGTCCGATACCAATTCCGATGCACATACTTTGAACCATGTTCTATACATAATCTAATTTTTCATGTTCTTTACACTTTTATGTGATTTTGCTCTAAGTATGTGTTTGGGCTTACAAATTGAGATTTTAACTTTGTTTTTCGCTGTTCACATCAAACGATATTAATTATCGATACTTCTGAAATGTTTTCCACTGATAATCATTGACGTGCATCTCTTGTACCCATTATGCATAGGGTTGGATCTTCGTTAGAATCCCTGATTCACTTTGCCTGCGTATGTGGCACAAGATCTAGGACTGCACTAAGATGCTATTCCCCAAGTAATACTGATAAGGAACTAATGGAAGCTGCAGCGACTTCCAAAGGACTGGAGGAGTTTTTCTAGATACTGAAACCAAGGTAGTGTCAGTAATGGTATTATTATTTTCCTGTAGAAACCACCGCATTTTCCTCATTATTGCCAAGATTTCAAATTGTTTACATTCATAAGGAAGATAAGAATTTAATTATGTGTATGCTTGCATCCTCTTGAGAGTTTCTACTTTCATATTGTCACACTAGACAGCTTGTAATTCATCTGCACTCCTTGCATACACGTTCTCTTTAATTTCTTGATGGGGGCGATATGTTTTTTTTTTTGAAAAATATGTTAGATATTTAATATAACGTATTCAAATCATAGGATTTAGCCTCAAAAGTTTGTGAGTTATAGAAGGATGTGTATTCTGATGGCAAGTTAGGCAAAGATACATAGTCGTCCAGTTTGATTAAGTGCTTCGTTAACTACTGATGTTCATGCTGACATGTTATGCATATTTACCCTTTGCCAGGTATAGTGAGGACTTCTGGAAGAATGAAGCTGACATAATCAAGCTCGGCAGCAAAGAAAACCATCGAAGGTGGTGACATACCAGCCATACAATTGGGGTTTGAACTGGTATTTTAACCCCATGCCAAGCTTCATTTGTTGCCTTGCCATTTGAACAGATAAGTTTCTTTGAGTAAGTCAACCTGTACGAAACTTTGAGTAAGTCAACCTGTACTGGCAGTAAATTCATCAGAGAACGTCAGATTTTTACAGAGATCTGGGCATTAATTGCTGATGACATATTCACTTACAACACATATGAAGCTCATATTTCTTCTTCAGGTCATTGCAATAGCATGAGCTACCAACCGGAAGTGGTCATCAAGTTGCTACTAGCTAGTTATGTAATGGGTCCTCAACCGAACTAATTAATTGTTGTGCATTCTATGTTAAAGACCTGATATAAGAATTATATATCATGTCACACTTCGAAAACAAAGTTAACAAGTATATACTATGTATGACCTCTGATAGAAAATATATGGACTATGATTCATTATATTGTTGGCATTATTGTGTCCTTGTACTGATTGTATCCTCCTTGTTCTCACTTTCAAGGTTAACTGCAAAGGGATCAGCAGGGGGTGATACTGGTCGATTGCTGCTTCCACCTGGCTTACAGGGGTTGCCGGTCGTCGATAACCTTCTCTAACTGAGCTCTCTACCTCATAGCCCATTTCTGCACCATATATGGTAAACTTGTTTATCTACGCCTAGGAACTGTCGATGCCATCACCACGGATGATCCTGACGTGTTATTCGGGAGGTACTCCTCCATAACTAGTAATATGAGCTTCTATTGTCCTGCCTTTTAGGTACTTGTTCTAGCTTCCATTGTCCTCCTTAACTAGTAATATGAACTGTCGATGCCATCACCATGGTTAACCAATTTTTTCTTCCATATGATCTAATGCAATTCATTTCCAAAATCATAGTATTCCTCTATTCTTATGCAGAAGGATGCATATTTTTAGAGTGACATGTAAGACCAACTTGCTTGAAAAGGACATCCTTTTGTACTTTAGTGCAAGGGCTGACACTATCATGTACCAGTTACTTGCAACGAAGTATGACTAATAACTTGAATCTAATTTCTTCATGGATATTTTATGCTCTTGATGATATCATATTGAAAAAGATTCAGGAATGATAAGATTCTATTTGCAATTTCATGTGAAGCTTACTTTTTGCGCAGCTCTGTGATGTTTACTTTCTAAATAGGATCTCTTGTGAATTTTGTACTCCAGGACAACAAATAAGGACTTTTACTGATGACAATGTTGTCACACCAGGCAAGAACACCTCAGCATGAATTATTACTAAGCAGTCACCTATGGCTATTAGGAAAAGGCTTGCATGCCAATGATAATGCTTTTGAACATTAATTAATTAGTATAGAGGCATGTAGTGACATTTTGTATATAAGTTTAATAGTTATGAGATATCTTTACTTATTTTATAAAATTGTTAAAGGAAGGGGTCAGAATTTCACTACAAAAACTGGCAGGGGAGGAAAGACAGAGAAAATATCTCGAAGATGAAATTGCCAAAGTTGAAAAACTGTTGTCCGACTACTGTGTCGAACACGAGGTAATTATTGTGCACGAGGTAATTATTGTGTTTAATGTTAATATAGATATGCTATATACATACATAACATGCTTTAGAAGAATGATTATTTATAATCCTGTTCTTCATGTATACTACATGTATTGATTTTACAGGATAAGAAAACATACAAGGAAGAAAGTTTGGTTAGATCAACATCAGGATTAGGTGGTTCAATGAAGGTGCCCAAGTCAAGCAAGTTAAGGGAGACTATAGCTTGTCAACGGGATACTATTACTAAGATATTTTGGGGGAAGACATTCTATTCATGTGTTTTAGTTTATAGTTGTCTAGATGGAATACAATACGTTTGTGGAATACAATACATATTTTTTTTGAATGGGCTACTTGAAGTTGTTAAAATATTACATTATTGTATTATATTATGAAGAGATGTTTGAAGACATTATATTGGATATCGTGTTGTGTTCACGGTAACTTGTTGTTCTTTGTTCTTGAGTTCTTTGAATATAAATTTTAATTTTTGTGTGGTATTTTCGAAACAAGATTTTTACATTTATGTTGGAAAATATATATATGAGAAAAAATTAATATAAAAAAATTTAAAAAAATGTAAAATAGGTTTTGCGACATCAAATTGTGTAGCAGGAAGTTATAAAAAAAATAAAGAACTAGACTTTTGGCAACATGTGTTGTGTTGCCAAAATATATCTTTCTGCGACACACAACACACATGTCGCTAAAAGTTATTTTAAATCAAAAATATGATGTCGCCAAAAGTGCTTACATTCTGCGACACGTGGTATTTCATGTCGCCAATGACTTTCCTATACAAGGCAACGACGACATGCGTGCGACATAGCCAGATATGTCGCAAAAATGCTTTGGCGACACAAATCTAACATTCTGTTACAAATTGCTTATGTCACTGAACATGCATTTTCTTGTAGTGTAAAGGGAGGGCACATTCATCGTAGAGTCTGTATTCTCCAACGGCGCCTACCGGCTAGCAAAATTCAACGGCGACTTGCTCATGATGCCTATCAACGACAAGTTCCTGAAAAAGTACTACGTCTAAGTTAGACTTATACTCTCCTCATCTTCAGCAAGGCAACCAAGATGTACACTCTTGTTTTGTTTTCCATCCCAAGCAAGTGCCTTTGTGCAACAATTTTCCCCTTCTTTACAAATTTCCGTAAAAGCCATCATCTGTATCCAGGAGTCCTGGATACGCGACGGATGATGGATCCTCAAAGTCTCCCCAACGGAGCAGTCCTCAGGTCCACTCGCACACTCCCGCAGTGACCAGTCAAAAACTAATTCCATTGGACGCTAGCCATGTTCATATTGCCTCTGAGATATCATTTCACCAATCTCCCTAGCGAAGCAATCATTAGGTCTATCTTCACTCTCGAATAGACCACACTAAAAAAATCACTCATCAATGAGTTTCTCGGACATCGGTTCACATCCATATTACCTCTGAACTATCGTCCTAACATTTCTCCCCGGCAGAGTTTGCCATGTCCATATTACCTCTGAGCTAACCTCCCGGATTTTGGCTATCGATCATTACGTCCATATTACCTCTGATATCAATTGTCATCCCCACTTATCACACGTACTCACCAAGGTACATTAGAGGTGTTAAGTCCACAAAAACTGTCACGTCCATATTACCTCTGGCAGAGCTTGTTCCAAAATCTATTACTTATACTAACGTGCACAAAAAGTACTGGGTCCACAAAAACTGTCACGTCCAAATTACCTTTGGCAGGGCTTGTTCCAAATCTATTACTTGTACTAACATGCGCAAAAAGTACTAGGTCCACAAAACCTATCACTTCAATATTACCTCTAATAGGGATTGTTTTCGAATTTATTATTTGCACTCAACGGACGCAACAAATAATAAGTCCACCAAGAGTCCCCCAGTGAGATTTCCTCAATGGAAGCAAACAGCCACGTCCATACAGCCTCGGCAGCATGGCCCTTCTCCTTGGCCGTAGCCTTGCCCTTGGGGACCTTCTTGGCAGCAGCGGCGGAGGAGGATGCTTTGGGAGCCATGATAGCAAGGTGGAAGAAGAGAAGAAACTTGAGGGTTTGTAAAGAACCTCTCTCTCTCTCCTCCACCCCTTTATATAGGCTCGGATATGCGGCTGCGAATAATAATGGCGGTTGTTCGAATCCCGATCTGCCTCGATCCCCGTAACAGCAAGAAGCGACGACGACTCTTCGTTAGTTGTGGCATTTTATCTTCAGACGGTACGAAATCCCAAGAGATCCGCTCGGAGACTGAAGCGAGTCCTCATTTAATAATCGGACAGCCTGTCAGAGACAGCTATGCGGCAATGAGGCTATGCGGCATGACCTGCATATGCGGCCAATAGCGCATGTCCATGCTTCTTTCAAAGTATTCCAAACTTATCATTTTGAAAACTTTGAAGGGGTCTTGTAGAAGCATGAAAAAATTATGCAGGCCGCATAAATGTCATGCCACCTCAACAAGCCGCATTGAAGCCACATGCGGCCAGAACAAATCAAGTCGCAGAGAAGCCATATGCGGTCTGATCAACCAAGTCGCAAAGAAGTCGCATAGTATACAATATGCGGCCTGAACGACCACAGAGCAGGGAGGCCGCATAAGGACCCCCTGACACAGATTTCGATGTCTGTCAGAGGCTCTGACACATCACACATCACTCTGAGACGCTTCGAGACTCGTAAAGATGAAGGCTCAAAAAAAGACAATGAGTCACATCAGTGCATTAATTGCTTCGACAAATATGCCATGTCATGTGTTCTCTCGTATGCGGCTACGTCCTATGTGACCTCGCCAATATCCGGCCAGAGTGTCCATCCGACCAAGGCTCAAATGAGAGCACGTATGTGGCTACAAGACCCATGAGGCCTCGCCAACATGCGGCTAGAGTGTCCATTGGACCAAGGCCCAAACATGAGCACGTATGCGGCTACAAGACCCATGCGGCCTCGCCATCATGCGGCCAAGATGCTATGCGGCCTCCAGCTAACAAGATCTTCTCGTTACAACTGAAAAGATCTTCGCACAGTTGGTGCTGACTATGTGTACACCTGACCAAGTCACGCCCACAACGGGTTGATAACAACCCCGAGATCTCTTCAACAGCATATCTCAACCAAGACCACGTGACAATTGGCCCATGGCATGCGACGACAGTTGTAACCCCATTTTGTTGAAGGAGCTGTATGCGACCTCCAAATAGAGGCATATGCGGCACCAAAAGTCCATCAACACGATAGCTATAAATAGGAGCAACTTGAACATTCTAAGGGCTGGCCTTTTTTTTTCTTCTGCTTGAGAGAGAAATGATACCACCCCCGGCCAATACAGAGAGAAAGCATACCGAGACGAGCAAAAAGAGAACGTAAGCTTCCTCACCCTGCATCGGATCGTCCACGGAGTAAAGGAGACGCCATAGCACTCCTTGCCCATCGTCATAGTCCAGAATCAAAAAATATTGTAATTAGATTGTCTGTCTAGGAGCTTTTTGTGCTTTCTTCCGTTTGTTGATTAAATCAAGCTATTTCTTTAGACTTTCGAATTTAATGGCAAATAGTTAACAAGCTTCATTGAGACATCCCCATTGTATAAACAACGTTTACGCCTCACAATCATGCTTCAAATTATCATTATATTCTGATATTAATTCATATTTAATTCTGAAACTTTATGTATATTAGCAAAAATATCGAATCAAAATTCATCCTTTAGGATCTATTTCTCTACGTCGCAACTAGGTTTTTTATCTACAAGAAATATAGTTTGGACCAATTACTTTTAGTATTACAAGGTGTGGAGATGGGTATCTAGATTACTAACAAATCATATATATTTTTCACATAATTTTATGCACAATAGATAGATCAAAAACTCGCGGAGATAGAACACATACCAACACGATTACGATAGAGACCTTTGTCGCAATTTCGAGCTTTCGGAGTACCAAATGACTTCCAAACTTCTTGGAACTCAATGGAGTGCTAGGGGGCTTCAAGGGGGAGCTTACACTATCTTTGGAGGTGGTGCACGTACCCGTGCACCGCTAGACAGCGGCTGCTGCTAGGGGTCGGTTTCAGCCTACCCTTGGTGGTTGGGTGGCCGATAGGTGGGGGCCGAAGGGGAGAAGGAAGGAATAGGCAGGAAGGAAGAGGAAGTCGGGGGGCTGTACAACTGTGGAGGAGGTAAAGGGGGCGGGTATTAGGGATAAGGGGGAGGAGAGATGAGTGTGTATATATATAAATATATACATACATGTGTGTGTGTGTGTGTGTGATGGGTGGTGGAGATTTAATCTAGTTTAAATCCTATGGGGTAGATTTCTAGAGGGCCTAATATGGTATGCAAAGCCTCCTAATCAATGGGGTTGATTATATTTATATATTTTTTGTTTTAAATGAGGTACAAAAAGGGTAGGTGCAATAATTTGGGTTTCTAAAAAATGGAAGTCTGAGTTTAAACTCAAAAGTTTGAATTATGCAAATTTATGGAGCATGTGGGGATTCAAATAAATGGAACATCATTGTCATTAACGTAGTAGGTCCAGTTAGGCTTATGAATATAAAATTGGTCAGAAGAATTTAGGTGGTGTTGCGTATTAAAATCAGCCGTAACGGAAAAGGTTTATTTCTCATTTTTCCGTAAATACGTCACGAAAGTTGTGAGAATAAAATGAAACATGGAAATGTGAATTATGAGTGAAAGTTATGGAATGAGCCTAAATTGGCTTGTCTAAGTCTAGCATGCAAAATTTGTTGGAAGAAAAAGGCTACTATAGTACTCAAGAGTTTAAGACCATGGTGATAGGTATCAAGAGTTCAAGAAATATCTAATAAATTCTTTGATTAATAAATAATCTATTTAATATAAAAATAAAAAGTCTATTTGTTTTGAAATACCAAGAATAACCTTATATGAAAATCAGAGAGCTTGCACTAATTTTGGTATGAGCTTGTGTCCTTGTGTCCTCAATAGGATACGTAGTATTTGTCTCATGATAATTTAGGATACGCATGGTTAGTATTTGAATATTCATAGGCAATGGTGTCCACAAGTTATATATATATATATATATATATATATATATATATATATATATATATATATATATATATATATATATATATATATATATATATATATATATATATAATTCAATTGGAATTGTCATTTTATTATATATTCATATGTGTGGATCTTTGTTTGTACCATGGGTATCGTAAAGATGTATTTACGTATCATGGATACCAAGTTGGTTTTGACTGGAATGTATATGTGCGCTTGTGTATCATGAGGAATTATACATATGAGATTATTATGTGTAGGTATTGATGCATAGGTGTTTGAGTATTCAAGTGATAGTATTGTCACTACCACATTTCTAGATGAGAGTATTTTTGTCATTTAGCATATTTTATATTTAGTGATTAAATATTTATATATTGTGCTACTAATTATTTATATTGTACTGTTTTATTTATTAATAGTTAGTGGACAAGCCTATTTATTTGGATTTGACACTAGTGGACCCAATAGGACTTGTCATGACATATTGAGCCCAACATTGGGTTAGACCCATTAGACTCATTCCCTTTAGTAATTAAGGAGATTAGAATTAATTTTTATTAGATTAGATGCTTCTAATATGACCCTCCTAATTAATTTCTTATAACTAATTAGTGGAGGGTATATTGGACATTGCATATTGCTTGGAAAGGGGAAAATGGGGGCGGCCACAAGAGGGATATTTTTCTCTCTCTCCTCTCATTAATTCATTCATTTTAGATCCCTAATTGTGTTCTTCCCCAAATTACTTCATCCATCCACCAAATTCACCCTAATTTACTCTCATTTCCTTCAAATTATATCACCTAAGGAGCATTGGAGCTTAGATTGCAAGGAGCACTTGAAGAATGAGCCATTGGATATGAGCTTGTCTTAATTGTGTCCATTTGAGTTTTGCATTGGGAATTCATCTCCCAATAGGTATAATTCTAAATTCTCTTCTTAATTAGACTCTAATTTATGCATTTGACCATTAGAAAACCTTCCATGGCTTTAGGCTACCCATAGAAAAAAGAACTAGGTTCATAGGACCCCTATTGTGACTTCTACATTGAGATTTGTGCCAAATTTGGGGGAATTCCAAGATTGATGCATTAAGTGTGTGTCATGAGACCAATTAGATCTAATTAGACTTAGATTGATAGTGTAAGACTAGATACGTGTCCATAATTGGACACGAGTAGAGTGTATCATGGTATTTTGTCATAAGCTATGATACGGGAGTTCATTTTGGGTGATTTGTGCACAGTAGTATTTTTTTCTCTTTAAATTTCTTTGTAACTAATTACTTTAGTTGTATTATGATGAGACAAATATATATAATTAGTATTGTTAAGGTATTATGGATTTTGGCATTCTATTTGAATGTGTATCATAGAGTATCATATATTGCATGTCACATATTTGTTTAAATGCTTCTAGTGTGAGGTGTATGTGTGTATACACTTGTGGACTGAAAGTAACTGTGATAGTGTATTGTGCCTAGGTGTGATATGCACAAGTGTTCAGGTGTATGTATCTGTGTATGTGAGTGTGAGACTTGGTGTGATGATGTTTGTGCAAGAGGTAGTCCAAGTAGGAGTGTGGTCGAGTTTGATGCCATGTATGTGAGAGTGTAGGAGGATGATGAGCTTATAGTGATGTGTTGTGCAAGGAAGTATGGTCGGGTGCATTGGGGGGAGGGGTAATCAATAGCAATGGCATAAGTGACAGCAGTAGCAGTAAGTCTAGAAGAAGAGGGAGAAAATTAGTTAGCAGCTATCACGACCTGCATCCAGTGTAAGGGCACGAGTACGTGGGTACGTCCAGCCTACGCCGCAGCATCGATGATAGAACGCTGTCTATGTCAACAATACTATCAAAATATCTCACATAATATATATAAGGTACCTGTCATGCTATCTCAACTCCAAATGGAGGACAATACGATAATATGATAATGGTAAACAATACTCAATAAAAATAATAAACTAGAGAAAGATAGGGCACGATATGAAATAGAAGAAAAGAAATAAAGTCACAAATACATCACAAGTCCAAGTCTAATCTCAACATAAGACATCAAATAATAATACAATGCCAAAGTCTAACTGACATATACAATATCAAGAATAAACTAGCTATGCCTCTTCAACTGTTGGTGCTAACTCAACAGGCTCTACGTGTGACAACTCAACTGGCTCGCCATCCTTTGGCCCGTAGTGCATAGGATACTGTCACGCCCCAGTACCGGAATACGGAGACGGACATGGCCAGCTACCCCATAAAAGGTACTATACGTCGTACGACGATCACGACTGTGTAAGACAAGGCGGTGCATGCTACAATCAAGTCTCCTAGGGTCAAGAACTTTTATGTCTCAATTATTCAAACAAGAAACAATGGGCATAGAGCATTTATGATAAGCAATAAGGCGTCTCAAACGCTTTCTCAAAATATTCTGGAGTCCAGCTGTGCAAAATAAGAAGCTGAAAGAGTAACAAAAGTACATGACAGTGATCAGCTACAGTCAAATTTAATACAATCATGTAAGGGAAACTAATGTCCAGACGAGCCGGCTAATAGGTGCCGGTGACTAAACGCCAAAAAAAGAAGTAAATGTGCAAGACGAGCTGGGAAGAAGAAAACCCACTCGCTCTCCCCAGCGACCATATTCTTGGTGCACGCCATGAGTAGGGGAAAAGTATGCTGGATCCTTAGATACTGGCTCGAAACTTGGCCATGCAAAACCAGTGGGGTTAGACCCCAAATAGCAAGTACCACAAAGGAAGCATAAAATAGAGAAACAAAAACCCAAGGAAAATATATAATAATACATAGGTTCAGTGTTGTAACTTAGGTCCATGGCATATCCTAGCACGAAGGCTCAACCCTATAACCAAAAAAGGACAAGGGTTGAACCATCACACTATGATAGTCCACTTCCCTACGCTACTAGTTGAATAATACAATCACAACCAAATTAATTTCTTATATCGCCAATCATTTGTACGGCTTGCTATTTTGTGGAGTTTGAGCTTATCTCAGAATAATGCATAAATAAGTATCCTCATATCACCTCAGTGCCGAACATGAGCTAACCAAATCAATATAATAAAACAGGCACTTGCAGGATGCACCAGTCCCCCGTAGGGCCACTATGCTAAAAATACGGTATTAGAGGTTCTAGACAGTGACTCGGCATAATAATAATAGTCAGATACTGTACTCCACTAAGGCAGATGATATACAATATCTGTGGTGGCCAGCCCACAGCGCACTTAGAATAAATCTATGTGGGAAGGTTCGTTGGCCTGATCTCGGGATACCGTTTCCTCCAAATGTTACTACCACTTTTAGTTACTTAATTAGTCATATGTTGTGTTTGAAATCTCAAAATGTGATCACATTAGAATTTCTCTTAAGATGTCGTACAAAGTACGTGTAAACTACCTTACCCAAAATAGGTATTTTGTGTGTATTTTATATTATTATATTTATTATAGATTATTTTAATATTGAATTTCCTTAGAGTATTTTCATAGTTAATTAGAAGATGTTTTTTTTTGATTTATTTAAATATATAAAATACTTATTTGAAATTATTTCACCAAAACTATTTTTACTACTATTTATCTCTTGTTAAAATATTAGAAATATTTTTATAATTTATTTATTGTGCAAATATATTTCTTTCTACAATTTTTATACTCTAATTGATATATGTATATATAAATATATATATGAATAATAATAATAGTTTTAAATAAAAGATAAGAATTAATTACAAATCCTAATAACTAACTCCTAAACTAATAATCCTAATACTAATCCTAACTATCCCTACCCAACCCCTCAAACACAGAACTACGACCCCCGCGCGGACTCGCAATCCCCCCACTCTCTCGGTATATATTTATATATACAAATATATAAGATATCTTAAATCGATACCCTAACTCTAGACTACCCCTGGCCCAACCCCGTACCCTGGATGCTACTGCTGTGCGAGACCGTCGCCGCACGGCCGGTCGACGGGCGGGACAGCAACCGCAGCAGCCACAGTAACCACAACAGCCGCCCCCTTCTTCACAGGTACGTTTCTCTATCATCTGTGCATCATCTCTCAAATGGTTTGCCCGTACACGTTCACAACATAACTCCCTAGGAATCCATTTAAGTAGAACGAATTTAGGTGCTCCCGGTTGGGCCGAAAAAAAATTGTTCATGAACAATTCAGAAATTTAAAACAACCACCACTGTTCATGTCCAGTTTTCTACCAACTCGTTAACTATTTTTAAAATCTAATTGAAAAGACTTCTTCATAATATGACCAAGATTAATTCTGTTCTTTTATGTTTTATTAGTTTGCAATATGGATTAAATTATTCTGATTCTAATACGACCAAAAATTTGATTTTTTAAAACTAAAATCTTGAGATACAGAGTTCGCCTCGCCAAACGGGACTACCACGTCGAGTACCAATTGCACCAAAAGGGGCGTATGGTATATTCAAACATGTGGACTTTCACGGAAGTTGATTAGGACGCGTGTGCGCGCCGAAATTAACTCGTATCCGTAAAAAGTTCTCTTATCACGACTTTTGCAAATAACTACCCTACTTTGTGTGCGCTCGTCGGATCACCACGAAATTTGAGCCATTGGAATCACAGCGTTTGACTTGTCCTGTGACCCGAGTTTCGCTCAATTCCGAGTCAGTCGACGGAACACCGTTTTGTGGGCCCCACGATTCGACTTGACGAGCGATTTTGTGATTAGCTCACCGGAATCCAAAACTGGATATACCGTTGAGTTTGTATCGCCGTTGAGTTCGTATCGCCGTTTAAGATTTATTTGACCTATAATTTGTCCTATTTAGAGACCTTTACCCCTGACATGTATTTCGGTATAAAGTGGCCCACATGTAGATCCTACTTTGGTCCAAAATTACCATTTTGCCTCTGTGTCCAAATTGGACGAAAGGGTAGAGTTTCTGACTACCTCGCTTATTTCGGGAACGTTGGTGATGTTTATTTTAGCATACGGAGATGTTAGTACATCTTTCTCTCTTTGTGCTATTGTTGACTTGAAGTGTTTTCAGCCAGAATATTTTCTAAACTTTGCTCGGATACCAGGTAAGATACATTATTATATCTACTGTCAGTTTGTTTTTATTTCAACATTTTATTTTATTATTGCATAAATTATTTTCATATATAAACTGCACATCCAAGGAAACATGGGTGCGACGACGGTATGCGTCGTTATTTGTCTTTATTTTTACGATGCATGTTGACCTAGAGTTAGGAGACTAACCCATGATTTTGAGACATCTTTATGTTTTATTTGGCCATGACACATTTCTCACACGAGTTGTGAGTCTCATGTAGGACACGGACTTGCGTATTCGGTTGGCCACTGGTACGTATGGGACGTGCGACGGATAAAAAATAACTGCTAATAGCGATGCTTGTTAGAAGACTTAGCAGTTATTAGTAGTCCAAGAACATGGACTATCATGGTATGGTGGTCTAATCCTTGTCCTTAATTGGTTGTATGGTTGGGCTATTTTGCTGCGATAGGCTATGAACCAAAGTTACGATATCGATTCTTGCACTCCGTGTCGGCGTAGTAGCTGGATTGTGTTGTGGATGCAACATGTATAAGAGCATGGGGATGAGGGGGAGGATAATGTTTATGAGATACCTTGCTATTACTAGATACCCTGCTATTATATGTATATAAGCCTAAATCCCACCCATGCGTACGAAAGTTTCCCTCCAATTTATACTTTAGGTGACTAGAAAACCCTTTGCATATTTAATTACTTACTGCAGTTTATATAGCTTGCATTTATGTATCTTGTTACGTCCCTCTGAGGACCTGGTTCCTTTCTAAGTGTAGACGATCTTGACGATTTGCAGGAGCACATATCATAATTTGCTACTTCTCTCACTTTCGAGGAGGTCTTCCCTTCGAGCCTCATTAATCATTAGATGTACTTATTTTATTTCTCTTATATTCTTGTTTGGTAGCGGATTTGTCTCCACCCGACTAATTATTCTTATCAAGCATTTTATACTTGATTCAATTATATAGTTGATTAGTTATTCATTCCTATCTAATTCTGTGGATGAGATCTAATTATGTCCTGTGGCTTATGACATATATCTATACCACTTGTGAATTATCATTCATAATACAGCGTACGTGTGTGTTACGATTTTCATATATTATAGTTGTCATATACATACGACTGGTATGCTTACGTATTCTTAGTCCTACGTATTTTGGGACTGGGACGTGACATATTTTTGTGGTGGCCCATGCAGGTCGAGAATATTTTCTCTCGGTTACGTTACTGTACCGAGCAAGCCTGCGCATAGGATTAGAATATAGGATATCATCCACTTTTTAATCGCCTTCCTTGATTTCATTTCATATTTTTATTTGATTGCTTGCATTGCATCTTGCTTGATCCTTTCACAACGTCAATCTTATCTTTTCTTTCGTGCTTGATAGGGGTTAGGAAGGTTACTTGTACTAGGTATATACACTCCATTGTTCAATTATACTATTAGTTGAACTCTTGTAAGTTGGATAGCATATCTCACAACCTAGCATCCCATAGTCTTTATGACCCATTAATGAAGTATAATTGGATGACACTGAATATATATGTAAGAGGATAGGATTACCTAGATTGTAGAGTTTTAGAGGCCTATACCCCAATTTGCTAACTAGATACTTAGACAAGTATTAGTATGGCAACGGTAGGGGCACAAACATAGAAGCCATGGATACAGGTATGACCTTACTGTTAACACTACCATAACATGAGCATGATTCTCCATTGTGGCATAGGATTTTAGAAGTATGTCTAGATATAAAAGCTTGTATAATAGGATGACTAGCAACTATGGATTGATCTTTTAGATAGATACCCTGCCCATGAACCTTGTGGGTGTCACAAATAATAGCGGTTACCCTTCACCTCATTAATACCTTCTCCTTGATTTAATTGTCTCCTCTACTGTATTCCTTCTTAAGCGCAATTCTAGGTGCAAGTGCTTCATGCGCAGAAACCTATTCGTACCTTTATTCATCATAATCTCACGTACTTATATTTTTGGACTACCTTGAATTATGCTGCTATTATAGCCTAGTTTTGCAAGCTTATCCTTTATCGAGCTTGTTCATGAAATATGTGTTATTGGGTTCTGATCAACCATACTAATACATTGACTAATTAGAATCAGTGTATTACGGTCAGATCAACCTTAATGCACTTGGTTCGCTCTTTGTACGACTATTTTTGTGGATTGAGATATTGTTGACCTAGCCTATTAAACAAATATACTTGCCCTCTAGACAGTTCCGAGCATATTATATCAAAATAAGATTTTAATCCACAACTGCCTTGACAACTTTCTTTTGAATTCTTTAATCGCCTTGAACCCCGTACTTCGATTCTATCACCTCCTCCTTGAAATTCTTTAGTGTTGTTTTTCATCTTCCTCTATTTCGGAAAGACGAACGCTCGTGCTTGATATAAGTTTGATATACGGATAGTACTAGATATACCCTATAGGCCAATCACATTATTTGTGACTATCTTTTGTAATAAAGGGCATATCACATTTGATAGGTTTTTGAGTTAAGATTTTGATGATTAGTAATCACTATTGAATGATTGAGAATTTTTTTTTTACAGCCTAGTGTTTATGAGAAATAGGTAAATTCTAAGTTGGGTAGAAGTTACATTGTCAACTTGAGCTAAAATTTTATATGAAGATCTTAGATGGTGGTTACGAAGGTTATCAAGTAAGATAAGATCAAGGGAATTAAGTTATTTTAATTTTGAAAAAAAATTTAGAAGAATAATTATGATGATGAGGATTTAACTTTCAAGATAAAAATTTCTTATGGAATAAATTTTAAAATTTTGATATTGCAGACCAAATATTTATAATTTGAGCACATGATTTAAATTTTGAATATTAGAGATTGAACCAACGATTTAAATTTTGAGGATAAAATAGACTCTAAACATGAACATTGATGGATTGAATTCAAATTTTATAATTTGACGATTTGAATTAAAAATTGAATTTTGATTGTTGGATCACCTATTTGAAATATTGAGGATGAAAATTGAATTTAAAATTTGAAGAGTACAAATTTTTTAAGTTCAAAATAGGAACAATATTTGATTAGAGTTGTTTATTATTTAAAATTAAGAGGAGATTATGATAGTTGGAAATCGTAATTTAAAATTTGATATGGATTATTTAAATCTTGAAGATGTCATATAGATTTGACTTAAATTTGGATGTTGATTATTTAAAAATCGAGAAGTGATTACGATAGATTAAATTTTGATTTAAACAGTAATTATTTTAATTTTGAAGGGATTGCGATATATTTGAATAGATTTTGTCATTTAAATTTTTGAGAAGATTGCAGTTGATTTGTCTTAGATACGAATATGAAGGATTTAACAAATCATGTCTTATTTTTAATTTCGAGGACAAAATTCTTGTAAGTTGGGTAGATTGTAAACCCCTTCACCCAAAATAGATATTTTATGTATATTTTATATTATTATATTTATTATAGATTATTTTAAATGTTGAATTTTCTTAGAGTATTTTCATAGTTAATTAGAAAATAAATTTCTTGATTTATTTAAATATATAAAATACTATTTGAAATTATTTCTCCAAAATTATTTTTTACTACTCTTTATCTTTTGTTAAAATATTATAAATATTTTCAAAATTTATTTATTGTGCAAATATATATTTTCTAGAATTTTTATACTCTAATTGATATATGTATATATAAATATATATATGGATAATAATAATAGTTTTAAATAAAAGATAAGAATTAATTATAAATCCTAATAACTAACTCCTAAACCAATAATCCTAATACTAATCCTAACTACCCCTATCCAACCCCACGGCCACAGAACCCGCGACCCTCGCACGGACTCGCAATCCCCCCCTCTCTCTCTCTCTCGGTGTATATATATATATATATATATATATATATATATATATATATATATATATATATAAGAGATCTTAAATCGAAACCCTAACCCTAGACTACCCCTGGCCCGACCGCGCACCCTTGCTGCCACCGCTGCGTGAGGCCGCCGCCGCATATCCAGTCGGCTGGCGGGACAACAACCGCAGCAGCCGCAGTAACCACAACAGCCGCCCCCTTCTTTACGGGTACGTTTCACTCTCATATGTGCATTGTCTCTCGAACAGTTTGTTCGTACACATTCATAACATAGCCCCCTAGGAATCCCTTCGAGTAGAATGAATTTAGGTGCCCTGGTTTGATCGAAAAGTCGAGCGGATGTTGGCTGAAAAAAAACTATTCAGAAATAGTTCAGAAATTCAAAACAACCACCCATGTTCATGTCCAATTTTCTACCAACTCGTTAACTATTTTCAAAATCTAATTAAAAGGACTTCTTCACAATATGACTAAGATTAATCTATTCTTCTATTTTTTATTAGTTTGCAATATGAATTAAATTATTCTGATTCTAAAATGACCAAAAACTTAATTTTTTAAAACTAAAATCTTGCGATACAGAGTGCGTCCCGCCAAATGGGACCACCACGTCATGTACCAATTATACTGAAAGGGGCGTATGGTATATCCTGACGTCTGGACTTTCGTAGAAGTTGATTCAGACATGTTTGCGCGCCAGAATCAACCGGTATCCGTAAAAGGTTTCCGTATCGCGACTTTTGCAAATAACCACCCTACTTTGTGTGCACTCCTCGGATCGCCACAAAACTTGCGCAATTTGACTCACAACATTTAACTTGTCCAGTGACCCGAGTTTTGCTCGATTCTGAGTCAGTCGACGAAACACCGTTTCGCGGACCCCACGATTCGACTTGACGAGCGATTTTGTGATCGGCTCACCGGAATCCAAAACTGGATATACCGTTGAGTTCATATCGCCATTTAGGATTTATTTAACCTATAATTTATCCTATTTAGAGACCTTTACCTTGACACGTATTTCGGTATAAAGTGGCCCACATATGGATCCTCAGTTGGTCAGAAATTATCGTTTTGCCCCTGTGTCCAAATTAGATGAAAGGGTAAAGTTTTCTGACTATCTCGCTTATTCCGGGAACGTTGGTGATGTTTATTTCAGCATTTGGAGACATTCGTACATCTTTCTCCCTTTGTGCTACTGTTGACTTGAAGTGTTTGCAGCCAGAACACTGTCTAAACTTTGCTCGGACACCAGGCAAGATACCTTGCTATATCTACTGTCAGTTTATTTTTATTTCAGAAATTTATTTTATTATTGCATAAATTATTTTCATGTATAAACTGCGCGTCCAAGGAAACTTGGGTGCGACGACAGTATGCGTCATTATTTGTCTTTATTTTTACTATGCATGTTGACCTAGAGTTAAGAGACTACCCCATGATTTTGATACATCTTTATGTTTTATTTGTCTATGACACATTTTATACATGAGTTGTGAGTCTCATGTAGGATACAGACTTGCATATTCGGCTGGCCACTGGTACATATGGAACGTACGACGAAAAGAATATAATTGCTAATAGCGATGCATGTTAGAAGACTTAGCAGTTATTAGTAGTCCAGGAACATAGACTATCGTGGTATGGTAGTCCAATCCTTGTCCTTGTTTGGTTATAGGGTTGGGCTATTGTGCTGTTATAGGCTATGAACCAAAGTTGCAACGTCGATACTTGTACTCTGTCTCGACGTAGTAGCTGGATTGTGTTGTGGATGCGACATGTATAGGAGCATGGGGATGAGGGGGAGGACAATGATTATGCGTATGGAAAGCCAAATCGGTGAGCCAAGTCTCCGGATGGAACTTGGTGTGATAATATATGTTTATGAGATACCTTGTTATTACTAGATACCCTGCTATTATATGTATATGAGCCTAAATCCCACCCATGCGTACGAAAGTTGTCCTCCAATTTGTACATTAGGTGACTAGAAAACCCTTTGCATATTTAATTACATACTACAGTTTATATAGCTTGTGTCTATGTATCTTGTTACGTCCCTTTGAGGACCTGGCCCCTTTCCAGGTGTAGACGATCTTGATGATTTATAGGAGCACAGATCAGAACTTCCTACTTCTCTCTCTTTCGAGGAGGTCTTCCTTTCTAGCCTCATTGATCATTAGATGTACTTATTTTATTTCTCTTATATTCTAGTTTGGTAGTGGATTTGTCTCCACCCGACTAATTGTTCTTATCAAGCATTTTATACTTGATTCAGTTATATAGTTGATTGATTATTCATTCCTATCTGATTATGTCGATGAGATCTAGTTATGCCCTGTGGCTTATAACATAAATCTATACCACTTGTGAATTATCATTCATAATACAACGTACATGTGTGTAATGGTTTCCATATATTAGAGTTGCTATATACATGCGGCTGGCATGCTTACGTATTTCTAGTCCTACGTATTTTGCGATTGGGGTGTGACAGTACGGGTACGCTAGATACGAATCCATGGAAGTCAAATCTGGATTCACCCGAGCGTATATGCAATATTCATATAATCAATAACCTAGCCACGCTTTGGTAGTTTGACTCGCTTATTATACCCGTGCTGGAAAAATAATGTACATATATATAATATCACGCGTTAAGGGATTTGGAGGCATTCTCGATACACAACCAAAATATAATTACTTAACACGTCACATGATGTGTCGCTCCTCGGCACACATAAAATCATGAATAATAATCAGGCAATAGTGGTATCAGCACGGATACAGTATTCGAGTCCAATTACCAATTATACATTGGGTCACAAGAGTCAGAAAAATATTCAATCAAAACAAGCAAGGCCGCATGAGTCTCTAGGTCGCATGAAGTCAGACCGTATGAGAAGTCAGGCCACATGAGAAGTCATGCTGTATGAAGTCAGGCCACATGAAGAGTCAGGCCGCATGGACTACTTGGTCGCATGCCCAGGGTTAAGTCAACTCCTTGGCATAAGTGTTGAAGTGACAGTCAAATAAATAAAGTGTCAGTAATATGACATAAATTGACTGATGTGACTGATGTGACAAGCAATAAAGTGTATCAGGAAGAAAAGACAAAACTACAGAAATAAGTGCCAACGGTTCAGAGTCATGCATCCAAAAAATAGGGGCAGCATGTTCTCCTGGCCGCATGGGTGTCGGTGCTGCATGGGGTTCAATGCCGCATGGACTTCTCTAGGACTTAACCAAATTTTTATTCGTTCAATGAGTTAAAGCACAAGTTGTTCAAGGATACTGAGCAAATCAGCAGTCATGCGTCCAACAAGATGGACGCATGATGTCAGTATACGACAAGAGTTTAGGCCGCATAACCCTCTTGGGCCACATGGCACTCTCAGCCGCATAGCTCGCTGGCCGCATGAAGACTTCGTCTTCTCCAATAACAGGTTCAGCCATGTTAAAAATGCTCCAAAAACTGAAATCTTACTTTATTCATAAAATTCTCATTTTAAGTCCAAATTGGGTGAACCAAAAGCCAAAATGCTCTAAATTGAAAGATCTATCATGTAACAAAAACTGCATTTCAAAGACACAAGTTAGTTAGGTCAAACCCAAGAAAAACTCATGAAATCCAATAAAATTCTAAGTTAGAATATAGATCTATATTATTCCATCCATAAAAACTGGAAACTCTAAGAACTAAAATACTTAGAAACACATAATAAATATAATGGAACAATAATATGGAGGGTTTCTACATTTCTCATACAAGGGGTACTTGCCTATGAAATGGGGAGAGAGCTAAAGAAAGAGGAAGAAATGATGAAGTGAAGAGAGAGAAATGTTGGGTTAGATATGGTAGGGTTTGAGGGTTGAACCAAAGGTTCTCATGAGTTGAACCAACCCACAAAATAAACCATGAGCAAGGTTTAACCAAGGAATGGGTCCAGTCTCCATGCACATGCAACCATGCTAAAAATAAAAATACGTACCAAATACGTATATCGGGAACGGGGAGTGACAGACACAACTCCTCTAATGAGTCATCTGAAAAATATATCCAGTCAGGATTGGAGCGAAGTACAACCCAAATAACAGTTCCAATAATTGGCAGAAACTATGAAACAATAATAGCAATAAAAATAAATGATAGAAGTAAATGAACTAACATATATCACGAGAAACAATATCATGGTGAAATAATGGCAAGAATCTGAGACAATATGGTGAAGAATAATAATGTAATGAACTGAAATAAAGGAAGTAATATATATAAATGTGCTTTGAAATATTAGTAAGATAATCTGATCGTCTTGGACCTAACATGGGCTATATATAAAATGTGAGCTAGCGTGATCACGCGTGAGTTACATTATCTGATAATTATCATGGGCTATACTAAAACACATGCTATAAGATATAATCACATATTCACTAATACTTTCTCAACCCCCGACTAGTACACGGATCCAAATCCGACACGTTATAACACGTATATCATACTGCACGGTCTATAATATCATGCAATATGATCACGGTCTATATAATCACTAAGATATCACGGTAATCACTAAGTATTGACGAAGTACGACACAGTGATCACTGAGTAACTACAACAATAATATCTCATGACCAAGAACCACGTTTATCAATCTGTGAAACCATCGTGTCAAGAATCAAATATCTCAATACTAAATACATGAAATATAGAAGCTATCAAATAAGGAAACTATTAGATAATGTACTCGCCTGTGATCTTGAGAAAATAATATATCTCGGTATCCGAGCTAGTGTGACATACATCTAAATAGGAATATCATGTTACTTGGTGTAATAAAGTGATAATGAACTAAAATGCATTAAACATGCTCTTCTAGGTCACTCAAGTTAAACTAGGTCCTACAAAAGTTAAGTGGTCCACATAGATCACTACTAGTTAACTCTAGCTTATATTTTCTATACTAGGTCAATACCTTACCTATCTAGGTTTTCTAGATCATAAAAGTCATTACCTTGATACTAGCTAGGGTACATATAGCTAATACTAGTTTACTAGCTAATATTAATATATATGAACGATATATACTAGTTCTTAAGTTATGCTAATACCTTACTTATGATCTAATACTATTATCTTAGCTTACCTTGGTACCCTCACCTTAGTATGAATCTGTCACGACCCCCACCCGGTGTAAGGGCACGCGTACGTGGGTACGTCCAACCTACTCCGTAGCATCGGTGGTAGAACGTTGTCTAGGTCAACAATACTATCTAAACATCTCATACAATAAATATAAGGTACTTATCATGCTATCTCAACTCCAAATAGAGGACAATATGATAATATAGTAATGGTAAACAATGCTCAATCACAATAACAAACTAGAGGATGATAAGGCATGATATGGAATAGAAGGAAAGAAGTAGTCACAATACATCACAAGTCCAAGTCTAATGTCAACACAAAATCTCAATAATAATACAATGCCAAAGTTTAACTGACATATACAATATCAAGGATAAAATAACTATGCCTCATCAACTGTTGGTGCTAAACTCAACAGGCTCTACTTCTGATAACTCAACTAGATCTCCATCCTGTGGCCCGTAGTGCGTAGGACACCAGTCCTCTAATGAATCATCTGAAAAATATATCTAGTCAGGATTGGAGAGAAGTATAACCCAAATAATAGTTCCAATAATTGACAGAAACTATAAAACAGTAATAGTAATGAACATAAATGATGGAAATAACTGAACTAGCATATATCACGAGAAATAGCATCACGATAAATAATGGCAAGAAATGAGAACAATATGGTGAGGAACAAAAATATAATAAACTGGAATAGAGGAAACAATATATATAAATGTGCCTTAAAATACTAGTAAGATAATGTGATCGGCTTGGGCCTAACACGGGCTATATATAAAATGTGAGCTAGCATAATCATGCGTGAATGACATGATCTGCTAACTATCACGGGCTACACTAAATCACAGGCTATAAGATATGATCACATATTTACTAATACTTCTCCAACCCCCGACTAGTTCACGGATCCAAATTACGACACGTTATAACATATATATCATACTGCACGATATATAATATTATGCACTATGATCACAGTCTATATAATCACTAAGATATTAGGGTAATCACTGAATAATCATAAAGTACGACACGACGATCATTGATTAACCACGATAATAACATCTCATGACCAAGATCCACGTATGCCAATCTGTGAAACCATCGTGCCAAGAATCAAATAACTCAATACTAAATATATAAAACATATAAGCTATCAAATAAGGAAACTATCAGAGAATGTACTTGTCTCTGGTCCTGAGCAAAAGATGTCACTCGATATCCGAGCTGGTGTCACACACACCTAAATATGAATGTCATGTCAAATTGGTGTAATAAAGTTGCCACGTCCTAGTCCCAAAATATGTAGGACTAGGAAAACGAAAGCATGCCAGCCGTATATATATGGAAACTCCAATATATGAAAACCATAATACAAACGTACGTTATATTAGGAATAATAATTCATAAGTGGTATATAATGTCACAAGTCACAGTTAACTAAATCTCATCCACATCACAAGTCAATATATAAATAAACTAAACCAATATAGATCCAAATGATCCAGTCCAAATAAATCTGAAATAATAGTTAGGTGGAGGCAAATCCACTACCAAGCTAGGATAGAAATAGAATCTGACTTCTTTAAATAAATAAACGACAGAAAAGTATCAACTCAACTATGAACCAATAGACACGAAGGTAAAGAACTCCTTGGACGGGAATAAAGTAGCAGGTCCTGATCCATGCTCCTACAAATAGTCATGATCGTCTACACCTAGAAAGGGTGCCAGGTCCTCAGAGGAACATAACAAATACACAAGAAATTGACATGAATGAAAGTAAAGCAGTAAACAATAAATAAGGTGACTAATCCATCTATGTGAAACGCACTCGAGACATCTCTAGTAGCGCATGAGGGAAAAGAAGAGAAGAATCTGTCATCCCACCAGGCGTTCGACAGAACTCGGGGGTACACTATATATAGAAGAAGAAGAAGAAGAAGAAGAATGTCCTATATGCTCACTAGTAGATTCTTCCCTCCCAATGTAACATTCGAACCGTATACGCGGTGCAGACATAGTGCAACGACGTCAATAAAATCTAGGAACTAGACCAAACACTAACTACTAACCTAAGACGCAAAATTACTTATCGATGTATGGTCAACACGTTCGTCTATGCACTCACTCATTCAGATAGAAAATATGATGGACAAGTGTCAGGTCAGAAGATATCACGTACCTTCACAATATACTGGGTAAGTCTGCTACTCTAAGATGCGTAGACACACTAAACAAGTAAAGTAGGCACATATAAACTGAACAAACAATCGAGTAGGGTGTACTTGCCTTCCAAGTCAAGCTATGAGCACCACAAGTCTGGTCCGGAGCTCTCCACAAAAATGTCTCGAACACCTACCAATTAATTATTACACTAGTTAGACTCTAGTTTTCTAGTTTAATTAGGTTATTATCTAGTTATTAATTCTACATTGGTTGCACATGCAAGTAGCTACCCACTAGAATATTACTAGTCATTAAACATTACCAAAATTATTTTTAAATAATTAATTATTAAAATCTACTAATTCTGAAATTAATTTTAAATAAATTATAAATAGACCAATCATAACTTTGCATACACAAAGTCACGTTAAGCGTCGACTAGGTATTCTAGCAACGTGACGACTAGTTTGTGCATGCAAGGTTGCTAACTTGCATAAAAAATTATTTAATATATAAAATATATTAATTAATATTATAAAAATTATTATTTAACTTTCGAAAATTTATATTTTAATAATAAAATAATAATACCTATCAAAACTAGGTTATTATGGTTACCACATTGTCATGTATTGATTTCGTGTCATCAAAGAGTAGTTTTGCATATAAAATTAGGGTTACTCATGCATGGGAGTTTCATCATTTGTCATATAACATGTTTATGGGTTCCTAAAAAGGTTCTCATATGGAAAAAATATAAAATAGAAGTTATGAAACTTACGTGTTCGCGATTACGGCAGAGGTTCTTCTTGCGATACGTGTTCGCCAAACGGACTCCAAACTTTGCAAAAGTTGAGCCAGATCTTGGGGAATTAAAGTAAGATATAAATCTAGGGTTTTTACGGGCTTTTTCTGTTGTGGAGTGTCTGAACTGCTGCTGCAACCAGCAGCCAATAATCGGCCTAAAAGGGGATTTGGTTAGGATTTTTGTGGAGTTGTGGAATGTGAAAAAGGAGAGAGAAAGAGGAAAAGAATGAGGAAAAGGAGAGTTCATAGGAAAGAATAGAGAAGGGTCGGGGGGAGAGAGATTTACGTGAGGGAGAGAAAGTAGGGTCGGCCGATCCTATTAATTAGGTTTATATATATAGAGAAAGATGTAGTTTGGTGGTTAGGATTTATTTTAGTATTTTCATCTATGGATAGAATTTAAAGATACTAAAATAGGGTGAGAGGATTCTCTAAAATCTTTAAATTAGATTTTAAAAGATTTATTTTAAATTTAAATTGATATGCAATAAGTTGCTAGGGGTCTTTCCTAATTTAGAAATATTGCATTTATGGACCATTTAAATAATTTGTTCAGATTTTGTGGATATATTTTATATGTGGGATGCGTTGTGGAGTAGGAAAAAGATGTGGGGGTAGGGTACATGTCTCATAGGATTTGGTTTGATAGCCTGAGTTGGGTGTTTGGGCTCGGTTGGGTTCAACTAGCCAATTTAAGATAATTTTGCAAATGTCAATGTTTCTTGATGTTTGTCAATATTTTTGTAGCATAGGAGAGATAAAACTAATGTAACATCCATGTCCCAAGTGTACTAGGTACAGTCAAGATCAATAATGTGAATTCGGTTGGAAGGAAAAAAGGTCAAATTCGATTGGAAGGAAAAAAGATCGTGCATTGCTCAAAATATCTAAGCCATGGCAAAGTGTCATAAATATTAAAAATAATTTTAAAAATTAATTCTTTAAATCTATTTAATTAAATAAAATAATCAAAATAATTGTAGATTATCAAATTACTTCTATTCCAAAATGAGGGGTCTTACAAAAGTGATAAATGAGCTAAATGCACTAAAACATGCTTTTCTAGGCCATTTCTAGCGAAAGTAAGTCCAACTAGGTCAAACTAGTCAATATAAGTCAAGTTAGGCCACTAACTAGCTAATATTAGCTTATTTTAGCTATACAAGATTATTACCTAAGTTTCTAAGTTAATACTACTTAGTACTAGTAAATACCTTAGCTATATATTTACTTATATTAACTATGAGCTTGGTATCAAAATACCTTAGCTAACATTCAATAACTAATATTAATATACTAATGATAACTGATACAATAACTGACTGACATTTACCAACTGAACTAATCCTAACTAACCATACACTAACCAACTAACATAACCTTATACTAACTGTAACTTATTGATACTAATTTGCCCTTGCTGGCTTGCACTGCTATGCTTCTAAAGGAAACTCCCAACTAACCTTGTTGTCAAATCCTGAACTAAGTGATACCCCATCTACCACCTAGTTTAACATACTAAAATAACTAAGATACTTAGTACACTCAGTATATATAACTATGATTATACATACTAACTAACTAATACACTCATAGGTTAACTAATATTATTCACGGTGTGCTCACCAATACACCTCTCAGTGTGGTCACACTGATATGCATTATCAGTGTATTTACTGATACAACTCAACTGGGTCAGAACTGAACTTCCTCCACCAATATAACATGACTGGTACTAACTTAACTCCCTCTCGACTGATACTAACAAGCTAACACATAAACTACTCTCATAACTAACTGATAACTGAATACACAAACATTCACTTGAACACACATACTAATTACATAGGAATTCCCTCCCAAATACTATCATAGTATTGCCACTACTGCTATTGAGCTAATGATCGAGCAACCCTCATATACCCACACACCTAGATACAGATATCTCACTGATGTCAACCCTCTGCACAAGTGTGCCCCTATACTGCCAATTGCCATCCTCTGATGCCTGATGGAAACAGTCATGAGTGAGCCCCCCCATCTCATCTCACCTGGACACCAATATATACCTGCTGCTATTGCTACTTGCAAAGAAATGGCAGTGTATAACTGCTACTACTGCCATGTTATCAGTCCAGGTCTGAAACAGACATGTCCACCTTAAACCCGAGCCTCCATGCTATGTTCCTTACCTGATGTCTTAAGCAGTAGGTACTGCCAAGTCTGGGCCTCCCCTCTCCTTCTAATACTAATCACTGCTGCTACTTCTTGCCTATATTCACTGATGCATATACTTAAAACCCGACTGCACACCCTACTGTGATATACTAACACTTTCCCATATCCTAACTCATTGTTGAAGTTGTAGTACAGGTAAAACCTACACCCATCCCTGACACAGTGCACTACACTGTTGCACAACACCAAGAACTCTCAACAAACACAACATAATACACACAGTCCACTCCTCACACTTCCCGACCTCACAAGCACAACACATGACATATATACATATATATATATATATACAATAATAATAATGTTACAAATTATATATATATATATATATATATATATATATATAAATACCTACACTTACATATATATAATTAGGCATTTTAACAAACACTTAAGTGGAAAATTAGAATATTCATGATACGCACCCAAATAAAATACCAAAAACCACAATAATCAACAATATATATATATATATATATATATATATATATATATATATATATATATATATATATATATATATATATATATAATGCAACTTGTTTCAAAAGAAATTGAAGAGTAATTACACAAATCACCCAAAATGAATTCCGTATCCTACCGTATCACAAAATACCATGATACGCTCTACTCGTGTTCAATTATGGATATATATCTAGTTCTATATCATCAATCTAAGTCTAATTAGATCTAATTGGTCTCATGACACACACTTGATGTATCAATCTTGGAATTCTCCCAAAATGAGCATAAATTATCGTGTAGAAATTACAATAGAGGTCCTATGAACCTAGTTCTTATTCCTATGGGTAGTCCTAAGGCAATAAAGGTTTACTAATGATTAAATACATGAATTAGAGTCTAGATTGTAGGAGAAATTAGAATTTACCTATTGGGAGATAGATTTCTAATAAAATGCTCAATGGACACAATTAGGACACAGTCTCCTTACCAATTCCTCTTCCTTCAAGTGCTCCTTGCAATCTAAGCTCTAATGCTTCTTAGATGATGAAATTGAGAGAGAATGGGTGTGAATTGGGTTAAATTTTTAGAGGGATGAGTCAATTTGTAGAAGAACACAATTGAGGATCTAAATGAAATGAACTAATGAAGAGGCGAGAATAAGGAGTCCTCATATGGCCGCCCTTCCCCCCCATTTCTTTCCCTCCAAGTTACAACAAAATGTCCACCATGCCCCTACTATTTAATTATGAGGAATAATTAGGAAGGGCTATATTGGAAAGTCTCTAAACTAATAAGGATTAAGCTAATCTCCTTAATTAATTAAGGAAAATGGTCTAATCGGCTTAGTCTAATATTGGGCTAAATGTGTCATGACAATCCAATAGGTCTACAAATGACAAGTCCAAATAAACATAGGCTAGCCCACTAACTATAAATAATTAATAGCACCATAATATAATTAATTAGTAGCATATAATATAATAATTAATCACTAATAATAAATATACTAAATGACCAAAATAACCTCATCTGACAGAATCCTTACCTATCTAGTCAAATATCTAGTATCCTAACCTTTTTCCTAGTACACATATTAATACCTTAGTGTCTAACATTATTACCCAAGATACTCACTGATACCCAAACCTACTGACCATATTACTTACACCTAGTCCTTCATGCCCGCAACCTACAACTCATACAAGCACCTGTGCACTTGCACAAACTGTGCACAAGTTCATGTGCACCAACTGTATGTATCAGTGTACCTACATGTGTCTGGATACCCCTAACCTGCAGTTGCTTCCTGCAACTGGCTACACCTAATCTCCTGATACACAAACACATACAAGTTTACCCCAATTGTTAATACTTTACACCTCACACACTCCTTACACTCTCTCCATATACAACTATTCCACAGAGAAATAATACACACAAGTAAACACTATTCTACACCTCGATTTGCACCAAATCCCTTCTCACCTTGCTGCTACTGATGTTATTAAAGTACTGCACAACAATAATACCTCACTTCTCTGCTATCAATTCATCCTCCAACTACTGCAGCACTTGGTGTGTCAAAGCATGTGCAAAGCTGCACATTGCTGCATATTGCTGCTCTTACTCCCTTATAAAATACAGTTGCACTGCTACTGCATCTTGCTGTAGCTGCTACTGTATTTTTCTCCTGCTGCTACTGTATCTTGCTGCTACTACTGTATTTTGCTGCTACTGCATTTCTATTCTATTGCTACTGCTACTGTTATCCTAGCAAGGATACCCGACCCCCTATAGCCAACTGTTGCTGCTACTGATGAACTAAACCCGACCCTTCACTGCTCACAAACTTGGTACAGATACTCAACAGTGCACACTTCACTAACACTTGATCACAGATACTAATTCACTAATCACTGATCTCAATTTCCCCCACTAACACACACAGTCACACATAACAATATGTATTTATATACCATAAACATAATGTACCATAAACATAATGTATACTAACATCTATATTTATATATACAATGAGGTTGAGTGACACCAAAACCCACACTAATAGCCATTTCCTTATACATCTATAGTGCATTAGCAAGATACTCTATGATACATACCCAAATGAGAGTCAAAATTCATAATACACCACAATAAACATTCCTACATATTAAATACACTATTTTCTAACTAATACAACTTGCTATAATAAGAATTGAGGAGCATTTACACAAAATACCTAAAAATGTGCCCCGTATCACACTGTATTATAAAATACCATGATACGCTCTACTCGTGTCCAATTGTGGACATGTACTTAGTCCCACAACCCCGATCTAAGTCTAGTTAGATCTAATTGGTCTCATGACACACACTTGATGTGTCAATCTCGTAATTCCCCTTAATTGGACACAAATTACCATGTAGATTCAATAATACAAGTCATATGAACCTAGTTCTTGATCATATAGGTAGCCCTAAGGCAGGGGATAATTTATAATGGTTAAATGCATGAATTGGAGTCTAAATTAAAGAGGAGATTCAAAATTTACCTATTAGGAGATGAATTCCCAATGAAATGCTCAATGGACACAATTAGGACACAATCTTCTTGCCAATTTTTCTTTCTTTAAGTGCTTCTTGCAATCCAAGCTCCAATGCTTCTTAGATGATTAAATTAAGAAAAAATGAGTATAAATTGGGTTAAATTTGGTAGAGGGATGAAGTGAATTGGGGATGAACTAATTTGGAGATCTAGAATAAAATAAAATGAAGAGAAGAGGAGAGGAGAGGAGAGAGAGAGAGAGAGAGAGAGAGAGAGAGAGAGAGAGAGAGAGACCCTCCCTATAGGTGGACGGCCTCCACTTTCCCTTCGTCCAAGCAACATCAATTTTCCAAAGTACCCCCACTAGTTAATTATGAGGAATAATTAGGAAGGGCTATATTGAAAAGTCTCTAAACTAAGACAAATTAAGCTAATCTCCTTAATTAACTAAGGAAGAGGGTCTAATGGGCCTAGTCTAATATTGGGCTCAATGTGTCATGACAATCCAATGGATCCACTAATGACAAGTCTAAATAAACATTGGCTAGCCCATTAATAAATAATTAAATATCACTACATAATATAATAACTAGTAGCACATAATATAAATATTTAATTACTAATTAATAGATATGCTAAATAACCAAAATATCCTTATCTAGAAATATGGTAGTGACAAGTCTACCCTCCTTAGAAAAATTTTGTTCTCAAAATTTAAGGAAGAACTAATACTACAACAAGCAATCATAGCAAGCAAGAAAGAATGACACCTCACGGCTCAAAGAGATAAGGGTATCGCTCGCGCATCTCGGCTTCTCTCTCCCAAGTAGACTCTTCCGGAGAGTTATGCCTCCATGCGATGCGTATCAAGAAAATCGTCTGGTTCTGCAGTACCTTCTTTCGGCGATCTAGAATCTCCACTGGCTGCTCTGGGTAGCTGAGAGTCGGACCCACCTTGATCTCTGAGTGATCTAATACGTGACGAAGATATTTTATGTACCTTCTCAGCTGTGACACATAGAACACATCATGCACTCCCTCTAGTGCAGGCGACAAGTCCAGTCTATAGGCCACTACACCAACCCTCGCAAGAACACCGAAGGGTCCGATGTACCGTAGCTAAGCTTCCCTCCTCCACCAAAGCGAATAGCGTCCCGTGTCAGAGAAATTTGTAAGAACACTAGATCGCCAACCTAAAACAAATACAGTCTTAACACCCAACCTAAAATAAAGTAATCACAAACAATATAAACAAAATTTATACCTCAAACTCCAAAGTCTCCGGTGGCTATCGGTCCAATGCCGTTGTTTGTCCTGCGCCATCCGAAGTCTATCCCTGATGAGCTTTACCTTCTCAGCTATATCCATAATCATCTCTGGTCCCAAGAAGACTCTCTCACCAACATCATCCCAAGATAGAGGAGTGCGACATCTCCGTCCATATAAAGCCTCGAATGGTGACATCTCGATACTGGCCTGGTAGCTGTTGTTGTAAGCAAACTCTACTAGGTAAAGATGATCCTCCCAAGAACCCCTGAAATCCAAAACACAAGTATGAAGCATATCATCAAGAGTCTGAATAGTTCTCTCCGACTGTCTATCTGTCTGGGGGTGATATGCGGTACTGAACTTGAGCTGGGTGCCCAAGCTAGCCTGTAAACTTCTCCAAAAGTGAGCTGGGTTCTTTTCGACGATGCTCACAGGAACTCGTCGCACATACATCTCCGCTAGTTTCTCCGTAGACGTACCCACTTTGAATGGCAAGAAGTGGGCTGATTTGGTCAACCTGTCTACGATGACCCAAATCGTATCTTTACCTCCTAGAGAACGCAAAAGCCCTAAAACAAAATCCATAGTAACATGCTCCTACTTCCACTCTAGAATGGATAAAGGCTGAAGTAAACCACCTGGCCTTTACCTCTCTACCTTTATATGCTAGCACACTAAACATCTGGATACAAAGTATGCTACCTTCCGCTTCATACCATACCACCATACATGCTCCCTAAGATCTCTAAATATTTTGTTGGCACCTAGATGTATAGAGTACTAAGATTGATGGGCCTCATGAAGAACTTCCTTGCACAATGTCCCAGTTGGCACACACAACCTAATACCGTGCCATAGTGATCCATCCTCTGCAATAGTGAAGTCCTCGAATAATCCCATCTGAACCTGTGCTCTGATGCTCCTTAGAGACTCATTGTCATACTGCGTAGATCAAATCCTATCCATCAGCTCTGACTATATCTGCATTCTCCATATCTGCATCTTGACACCTAATACTAGCACCTCAATACCTAAGCTCTCAAGATCGGCTAATAAATATCTGTCCGTAGTCAAACACATAGCCACTGGATACCTACTCAAGGAATCAGCGACTATATTGGCCTTCACTGGATGGTACTACAATGATATGTCGAAGTCATTCATCAACTCCAACCAATGCTGCTATCTCATATTTATCTCTTTCTGGGTAAACACGTACTTCAAATGCTTGTGGTCTGTAAAGATCTTCACACTCTCTTCGTACAAATAGTATTTTTATAGCTTTAGAGAAAAAATGACCGATGCCAACTCCAAATCATGGGTAGGGAAATTCTTTCCATAATGATGTAATTGCCAGGAAGCATATGCAATCACCTTCCTATTCTGCTGTAAGACACAACCCAAACCCTTCCCTGAAGTATCACTATAGATAGTGAATTCTTCTAATCCTGATGGCAACGTCAAAACTGGAGCTGTCGTCAACCTCCTCTTCAGCTCCTCGAAAGCGGCCTGACTCTCCTCAGTCCAGACAAACTCCACATCCTTCCTGGTCAGCCTAGTCATCAGCTCCGTAATCATGGAGAAGTCTTATACAAACCTCCGGTAATAACCTGCTAGCCCCAGAAAACTCCTGATCTCTGCCACTGAACTCGGAGTAGCCCATGACTCCACTGCTAAAATCTTCTTCGGGCCTACTGAGATTCCATCTCCTATAATCACATGCCCAAGGAATTCAATATTGTCAAGGAAGAACCCACACTTTGAGAGCCTGCCATAAAGCTTCTCCTTCCTGAGAGTCTCTAGAACTATCCTCAGATGCTCCTCATGCTCCTCCAGGGTCTTCGAATACACCAGAATATCATCAATAAATACCACAACAAACTTATCAAGATACTGGTGGAACACCTTGTTCATCAGATTCATGAATATCGTCGTGGTATTAGTCAACTCAAATGATATTACCATGAACAGAAATTGACCATACCGAGTCCGAAAAGTTGTCTTCGAAATATCCTCCTTCTTCACTTACACCTTGTGGTAACCTGACCTCAAGTCTATCTTCGAAAATATCTTCTCTCCGCTCAACTGATCGAAGACATCATCAATCCTCGGCAGTGGATATTTTTTCTTGATAGTGAGGTTGTTTAGAGACCTGTAGTCGATACACATGTGTACCGACCCTTCCTTCTTCGGTACAAACAATACCGGAGCACCCCATGGTGATAAATTGGCTCGAATGAAGCCCTTGTCCTGTAACTCATCCACATATTTCTTCAACTCTACCAGTTCACTGTTGTTAAATATATAAACGTGCTGAGATATCGGCTCTACGTCTGGCACCATATCTATAGAGAACTCCACATCTCGGTCTTACGGCAAACCCGGTAACTCCTCTGGAAAAACATCCATGAACTCTGTTATTAACAGATATGACAACTCCTTCTCTTCCACCATAGCTCCACAGATGGCATCCTCACTCTGCTCCACTGCTCCTCTGGCAATCTTAAACTCTGGCTCTCTTGGAGGTCAAAACAAAACTCTACCTCCATGATAACCTATACTAGCATGATGCCTACTCAACCAATCCATCCCGAGTACAATATCGTAGCTCGAAAGTGGCATTACGAGTAAGCATGCACTCAACTCCCGGCCTCCCAATATAACTCTATGATCCTTGCAAACATCAATGACCAGGATAATGCCTCCCCCAGTCGTGAGCTTACAAGTCCTAGTTAAAGTTTCTGACTCTAATCGATGCTTAAAAGCAAAAGATAGAGATACAAAAGAATGGGAAGCACTCGAATCAAATAAAGCATAAGATGGAATAGAATCAAGAAGAACTGAACCTGATATCAAATCTTCGACTGGCTCCTTCTTCTCATATGCCATGGCGAAAGCTCGCCCTCGGGGTGTACCTCTCTGTTGCTGCTGTAAACCACTCACCCAAAAATAGGTATCTTGTGTGTATTTTGTATTTCTTGTATTCGTTTTAGATTATTTTTCAAATCAATTAAAATCTAATGATTTTATTAGGATACTTCACCGTTGTGTGGACATTAATGATATTGGATAGCCCCAAAATTTGTATCGTCATTCATATGAAGTATCCTATACCGGAGACACTACCTGTAGGATCTTTTTGTGGCATAAAATTTGACCCATTATTATTAGTATGACATTAGTGTAACAACCATAGATTATGTATTAAATATTTAGATATTATATATATATATATAATTTATTTGTGGTTATTTTTTAATTCTAACTTTCTACTATTAGCATCCCATAATTCTTCATGCCAAATTAGGCAATTTTGTTGTTGTAAGATTTGCATATTATTTACTATTATCCTATTTTATTGGATATCTATTTAGTTATTTACTTAGTTAATTGGATAATACAGTTATTTGATTTATTATAACTAGATAAATATCTAATTATTAATTACAAAATATTTTATAAAATATTTTGGGTGTAGTATTTTATTAAAGCTTTACAAAGTAAAATTTTCTAGAATTTATTTTGTGTGCAAAATTCTTTTTGGATTTTTTATAACCTCATCTATATATGTAAATATATATATAAACAAATATATAGTTAATAATAATAATAATAATAATAATAATAATAATAATAATAATAATAATAATAATAATAATAATAATAATAATAATAATAATAATAATAATAATAATGATAATAAAAGAAAAGAAAAGAAACAAAAAGGAAAAGAAAAACAAAAGAAAATAACAATAACAATAATAATAAATAATATAAAAACCTAACCTAAAATCCAACTCCTAAACAAACCTAAAACTAACTAATCCTATAATATCCCACACCCGACCCCTTCAAACCCAACTCACCCACAGACCCTCTCTCTCTCTCTCTCTCTCTCTCTCTCTCTCTCACTATATATATATATATATATATATATATATATATATATATATCCAAAATCTAGTTCTCAAACCCTAACCCTAATCTCTCCTCTCCTTCTTCACCCTGCCCTCAGCGCCGTCTACCCCATGCGACCGCCGACGACCGTCGTCCAGGCCGTCGACCGCCGCCGCAGCAGCCGCGCGCGGACTAATACGTGTGCACAGCCCCGAGTCCCTCTCTTCAAGGTGATGTTTTATTTGTTACGCGTGGAGTGATACATGAGGACTGAAAGATTTTCTTCTTAATATAACCAAGAATTTAACTGTTCTTTTAGTTTTTATTAATTTGTTTTATTTGTTAAATTATTCAACCTCCAAAATGACCAAAAACTTAATCTTTTAAAACTAAAATTTTGTGATACGGAGTGCGCCCCGCCAAATGGGACCGTCTCATCGTGTACCAATTATACCAAAAGGTGCGTATGGGATATCCTGACGTATGGACTTTTACGAAAGTTGATTCGGACGTGTGTGCGCGTTGGAATCAACCCGTATCCGTAAAAGTTTTCGTATCGCAACTTTTGCAAACCACCACCCTACTTTGTGTACGCTCGTCGGAATGTGACAAAACTTGTACCATTGGATTCGTGGTATCGCGCTGGACCTGTGACCTAAGTTTCACGCAATTCTGAGATAGTTGACCGAGCCGCCAATTTGCGGGTCCCACGGTTTGACTTTAAGGGCAAAGTTATGATCGGCTCACCGAAATTCAAAATTGGACATACCATTGAGTTCGTATCGACGTTTAAAATTTGTTTAACCTATAATTTATTCTATTTAGAGACCTTTACCTCTGACACGTATTTCGGTGCAAAGTGGGCCACACATGGACCTCGCTTTGACCCAAAATTATTGTTTTGCCCCTGTGTCCAAATTGGACAAAAAGTAGACTTTTCTGAGTATCTCGCTGATTCTGGGAACATTGATGATATTTATTTCAGCATTCGGAGACGTTTATTCAGATGCCATAGTTTCTGATCCCTTGTGCTTGACGTCTGGACGCTTACACTACGCAGCTTTCTTGCCAAGCAAGTATACCTTGCCATTGTACTGTGATTTATATTCCATATGGTGCATGCATTTTATTTTTGTTATTTAGTTCATATATTTTTACTGCTATATAAACTGCGCATCCAAGAATAACTTGGGTGCAACGACGGTGGCGTCGTACCTTGTCTTTATTATATATTATACATGTTGACCTAGTTTTAAGTGACTACCCTATTATCATGAGGCATTCTTATGTTTCATTGGCCATGATAAAGTTGTAACACGAGTGTGAGTCTCATGTAGGACACTAACTTGCGTATTCGGCTGGCCATCGGTACGTATAGGACGTGCGACGGATAGGGATAACTACTGATAAAATTTGCATAATTAGAAGCCTTGGCAGTTATTAGAGATGTCATCGTGTCATGGATATGGCATGAATAGAGCATGGGGTGGGAAGAACAATAAGTAAGGCGTTTGGGCTTCTTTACACTTTCCTTGTGTAACCCGCACGCTCCGTCGAAGATGCATGGTCTGATGACCCCTATATTATTATCTACAGGCGGCCTCTGACGTTCAAAAGACGTCATGCTTTTTAGGCCCCTGATTCTCCGAGAGAATCATGCCAATTCCATTTTAGCCAGATAGCCCACGTGTTGGAAAGTTATTCTCAAAGTGCATTCATATAGGCCGTTAGACTACCCTTTGGATATTTATTTTCAGTATTTTATTGGCATACTTCTATGTATCTTGTTATGTCCCTCTTGTCATGCCCCGATCTCCCGCAGGCAAATCGGCCGTTCCCGCTAGGTGGGAATCACCCTCGCCAGCGCTCCCGCAGAATGATCGCTTGACCCATCTGAGCGTGACGTCGCACGAGCATGATCCACGCCCGTGCAAGGCCGTGCTTCATTGGCTGGTGGCAAGAGTTCTAAGCCATAGAGTCGCACAGATTGTCTGAGTGCAGCGGAGTCATAAACGCATAGCGATTTGATAACAGGTTCACTGAGTCGACAATATAGCAGAAGCATTGAAACACGAGTTAAAGTAAAGCAAACTCTTTATTGATACGAATAAGTGTTACAGGCGGCATATAGCCGAGATTACAAGTCGCTCAAGCCTCTCTCTCTGAAACAGTAAAAGCGTGCCAAGTGGTTACAATTTGTGGATTGATTATACAGGCGATGATCAGACGATGTTCAGGCGATGTTCAGGCGATGTTCACAATATTATGTCTTGTATATGTGCTTCAGTTCCGGACGCACCATTGCTTCGAAGTGATCTTCACACCTTAGCACGCACGAAGGAGGCATCCGTACCCAACGAGGTTCTCCCGCACCCTGCATACAAACTGGTGAATTATCAGTATATTGAATGCACTGGTGGGGAAGCTACTCGCCCGTTCGACAAATCCAAACACGTAATACAGGTTCCGTGCCCAACTATTAAGTTGTCTTTCTAGTTGTCTTAGGATCAGTTTCATGCAAATATTGAATAGCCTAATCCGTGTGGCAGTGCGCGTACAATATAAGAGGAAACACGACGAGACTTACCAACTTACCATTTTACCTTCCCTGTCCAAGGCAAACATTGTTAATTCAAGCACGGGCAAGTATAAACATTCAGGCGATAGCATATGCAACATGAGTATGGTTATATTTTTTAAGTTTAAACACATGAGGTGGACATAGTCAAGGATAAGGATAACATGCAATGAGAGCACACGATGAACACACGATGTGCTGCAAGTTATCCTATCCGCATACGATGACTAAGCTACAAGTTAATTGCACACGATGATCACTGGCTTGATGCCATAATGGACTAGTCATGGACATGGATAACATGCAACAAGAGCTCATATTGGATACACGATAACACACGATGCATTGCAAGCTATCCAGTCCGTACACGATGACTACACACGAAGTCTGTCCGAATCGAATCGGTGCCAGTGCCCCAGCACCGTCCGTAGAACTTATATCCTTGTGCATAAGTTGTCCATGATCGAACACGATTATTAATTCATACTTCATGTAATTGAGGCAACACGAGCACACGACAAGCAGTATTGCATGATTCATTTAGCCATTGGATATACACAGTCTCCTGGGCTGATGTAAGCCCGCTCGAGGAAGACTTGCAGAGATCCGAATACCTGAATGAGTCTTGCCACAGGAGTATGATTCTTTTTACTTGACATGATGCAGTCCCCTGGATCGGGAACTGCCTTGGCGACCTAACGGTCCCAGATACTTGCAGGTTCATTCAGGCACGAAATGACCACGTAGTAGTCTTCCGGGGTTTGGATGAAAACAATGCATTCAAGCAAACAAGCATGCGTTTTTAAGAAACATAAGCAGGCACTTTTGCTCGGACCTGAAGGTAAGCCGAGAGATAAAACCGTAAGGGACTTGGCATGCGAGGGTCTGAATATAAGCAGTGTTTCAATTTTCATGTTCTAGAAAGCAATACAAGTTAGGATTATTCCCTTAGCTAGGTGCGTTGGATTTATTAGCATACATGAGTGATTCACCTAGCGACTAGCATGAATATTCCATATTTTATGTGTGCTGGCTAAGCAAAGACAAGTTCACCGTAGCCACCCACCTTAGCGATGATTCGCCTCGGTAGAGCGATACGCCAAGCGAGCCTTTGAAAGACTAAGCTGGATTCCTGTAGGAACAAGTCTGGATATCCTTTGCTTCTCGTTTGAGGCAAAGCGGGTCAGGACAGTTGCACATTTGCTGTTTGAGTCGGCAGTCCGCTAGAACGGAACGGGGAGTTACACCTCTGAGGACCTGGTCCCTTTCCAGGTGTAGACGATCATTACTATTCGCAGGAGCACGAATCAGGACTTGCTACTTCGTTCTCTTTCGAGGAGGTCTTCTCTTCGAGCCTCTCTGATCATTAGATGATGTACTTATTATGTTTACTTTTTTATTATAGTTCGGTAGTGGATTTGTCTCCATCCAACTATTAGTTCTTTTCGACTAGTTCATATTTGGTTCATTGACATATTTGATCATTTATTTCTTTATGATTATTTTTGTAGATGAGATTTAGTTATGCCCCGTGACTAGTGACAATTATATACCACTTGTGAATTATTGTTCATAATACAGTGTACGTATGTGTTATGGTTTCCATATATTGGAGTCTCCATATACATACATCTGACATACTTACGTATTCCTAGTCCTACGTATTTTGGGACTGGGGCGTGACAGCTGCTGGTGCTGAACAAAATATTGTTGCTGCTCCCTAGCCTGCTCAAACTGGAGCTACTAGATACTCCATCAACTGGTGTCCTAGCTCTCTCTGTCGGTGCTGCTCCCTAGCCTGCTCAAACTGGAGCCACTAGACACTCCATCAACTGGTATCCTGGATCTCCGCGATAGAGGCACACTCCAAGCCCTTTCTTATAAACCTCCCGTGTATGTCCAATCTTCCCACAGAGAGTACACTATGGGGCCTGCTGTGCTGTTCTCGGGGCCTGGTATGTCTGTTACGAGGGTGCTCGTAATGGTGCATGAAACTGTTGTCTCTGCTGCTGGAAGGTCCTCTGCTGTTGGAAGTGGGGTCATTTGGCTGGACCCGCACTACTGCTAGGTCCTCCTGATGTGTCTCACATCCTCTTAGATTTGAGCTCAAAGTCATACTCTGCCCTTTGTGCGTCTATCAGGATATCCTCAAATATTTTGGCACGGTATCCTCTAGTGAGAGATTTGATCTCCCTGATCAAACCTTTCCGAAACTTTTGGGCCTTAGGATTTTGTCCCTCTACAAATCTGCCTAGTCTGCAGAACTCCATTGCGTACTCGTCTACCGTCATGTTCCTCTGGATGAGGTATAGGAACTGGCTCTCTAGAGCACTCAGAGTCACATCTGGAAAGAACTTCTCCTTTAAAAGCTCTTTTGAAAGCTTCCCAAGTCAGTCCTGGCGCCGCGATCCTCGGGTCTGTGCGAAACCATGTTAGAGTAATATCAAACATCTTGCTGCCCCCTTTCTCTACCTGTAGGCCCTCTGGAATCTGTGCTAGCCTCAGGGCCCTCTCTACATCCTTGATCCAATTGTCAGCATACAATATCCCTTCGATGCCCCTGAAGTCCTTGGGTCCCATCCTCTTGAAGTCAATAATGGTACCCGGCCTCTGCTGGTACGATGGTCCGTCTGTCTCAACTGTGCCGCTATCATCTCCTATAACATACCAAACATCTGTCCCGTCTGCTGGCATAGGTGGTAGGGGTGAAAGATCCTCCATGACTGATAGAATAGTCCTTGGAACTGGTGGCGGAGCACCCCCAAAAGCTATTGCTGAAATGTCCACTTGGACTGGTGAAGTGATCCACTGAGCGGAAGAGGGCGAAACTGTTGCTGCTGGCTCTCTCTGAGGTGACAAAGTAAAGGACCTTGTCGAGACTGCTCCAGAGCGCTGCAATCGAGTTTTCGACGGTATTCTGAAGACAGATTCAACAAAGAAATCAATATTGTGCATGATACGATAACATCAAGGAAGGACAGTAATATTCCAAAGAAAGCAATTATTCTTAATGATAAAGATAACAAATTTAATAGATTAGAAATATTCCTAGTAATGATTGAGTTTCCTCTCATCCTATATCCCTAGTCCTATATCCTATAGCAGGATTGTAGTAATACTCTAAGACTGAGTACTACTATCAGGAGACCTGCATGGGCCACCACAAAAATATGTCATGACCCGTACCCGGTGTAAGGGCACGAGTACGTGGGTACGTCCAGCCTACGCCGCACCATCGGCGGTAGAACACTGTCTAGGTCAACAATACTATCTAAATATCTCACATAATTTATATAAGGTACCTGTCATGCTATCTCAACTCCAAATAGAGGATAATACAATAATATGATAATGGTAAACAATACTCAATCATAATAACTAATTAGAGGAAGATAGGGCATAATATGAAATAGAGGAAAAGAAATAAAGTCACAAATACATCACAAGTCCAAGTCTAATCTCAACACAAGACATCAAATAATAATACAATGCCAAAGTCTAACAGACATATACAATATCAAGAAAAAACTAACTATGCCTCCTCAACTGCTGGTGCTAACTCAACAGGCTCTACGGGTGATAACTCAATTGGCTCGCCGTCCTGTGGCCCGTAGTGCGTAGGACACCTGTCCTCTAATGAATCATCTGAAAATATATCCAGTCAGGATTGGATCAAAGTATAACCCAAATAACATTTTCAATAATTGACAAAAACTATGAAACAACAATAGCAATAAAAATAAATGATGGAAGTAACTGAACTAGCATATATTACGAGAAACAATATCATGGTAAAATAATAGCAAGAAATTGAGACAATATGGTAAAGAACAATAATGTAATAAACTGGAATAAAGGAAGAAATATATATAAATGTGCCTTAAAATATTAGTAAGATAATATGATCGGCTTGGGCCTAACACGGGCTATATATAAAGGTGAGATAGCGTGATCATGTGTGAGTTGCATGATCTGCTAACTATCACGGACTATACAAAAATACGGGCTATAAGGTATGATCGCATATCCACTAATACTTCTCCAACCCCCGACTAATATACGGATCCAACTCACAATACGTTATAACACGTATATCATACGGCACGGTCTATAATATCATGTACTATGATCACGGTCTATATAATCACTAAGATATCATGGTAATCACTGAGTAATCATGAAGCTTGATACGGCGATCACTGAGTAACCACGACAATAATACCTCATGACCAAGAACCACGTATACCAATCCGTGAAACCATCGTGTCAAGAATCAAATATTTTAATACTAAATACATGAAACATAGATGCTATCAAATAAGAAAACTATCAGAGAATGTACTCGCTTGTGGTCCTGAGCAAATAATATATCTCGGTATCCGAACTGGTATCACACACACCTAAATAGGAATATCATGTTACTTGGTGTAATAAAGTGATAATGAACTAAAATACATTAAACATGCTCTTTTAGGCCATTTCTAGGTCACTCTAGCTAAACTAGGTCCTACACAAGTTAAGTGGTCGATATAGGTCACTACTAGTTAATGCTAGCTTGTATTAGCAATACTAGATCAATACCTTACCTATCTAGGTTTTCTAGATCATAAAAGTCATTACCTTGATACTAGCTAGGGTACATATAGCTAATACTAGTTTACTAGGTAATATTAATATATATGACCTATATATACTAGTACTTAAGTTATGCTAATACCTTACTTATGATCTAATACTATTACCTTAGCTTACCTTGGTACCCTCACCTTGGTATGAATCCTTACCTATATAGTTAAATATCTAGTATCCTAACCTTTTTCTAGTACCCATATTAATACCTTAGTGTCTAACACTGTTACCCAAGATACTTACTGATAACCTTTTTCTACTGACCACATTATCTACACTCAGTCCTTCATACCTGTAACATGCAACTCATACAAGCACCTGTGCACTTGCACAAACAGTGCACAAGTACATGTGCACCAATTGTATCTATCAGTGCACCTATATATGCTGGAACACGCCTAACCTGCAGTTGCTTCCTGCAACTTGCCACACCCATTCTCCTTATGCACAGAAACATACAAGTTTACCCCCAATTATTGAAAATTTATACCTCACACACTCCTTACAATCTCTGCATATACAACTATTCCACAGAGAAAAGATACACACAAGTAAACACTATTATACACCTCGATGTGCACCAAATCCCTTCTCACCTTGTTGTTACTGTCGTTGTTAAAGCACTGCACAGCAGCAGTAATACCTCACTTCTCTGCTATCAATCCTTCCTCCAACTGATGCAGCACTTTTTGTATCAAGGCATATGCATTGCTGTATATTGTTGCTCTTATTCCCCTGTGAAATGCAGCTGCACTACTACTACATCTTGCTGCTGCTACTACTGCATTTTGCTGCTGCTTCTACAGCATCTTGCTACTGCTGCTACTGTATTTTACTGCTGGTGCTACTGTATTTCTATTCTATTGCTATTGTTATCCTAGCAAGGATACATGACCCCCTATAGCCAACTGCTGCTGCTACTGATGAACTGAAACCCGACCCCTCACTGCTCACAAACCTGGTACAGATAATCAACTGTGTATACTTTACTAACACTTGATCACAGACACTAATTCACTCCTCACTGATCTCAATTTCCCCCACTAACACACATAGTTACACAAATAACAACATGTATTTATATATAATAAGCATAATATATACTAACATCTATATTTATATATACAATGAGGTTGAATGACACCAAAACCTACACTAATAGCCATTTTCTCATACACCTATAGTGCATTAACAAGATACTCTATGATACGTACCAAAATAAGAGTCAAAACTCATAATACACCATAATAAACATTCCTATATATCAAATACATTATTTTCTAACTAATACAACTTGCTACAATAAGAATTGAGGAGCATTTACACAAAATACCCAAAAATGAGCCATGTATCACACTGTATCATAAAATATCATGATACGCTATACTCGTGTCAAATAGTGGACACTACTTAGTCCCACAACCCCGATCTAAGTCTAATTAGATCTAATTGGTCTCATGACACACACTTGATTTGTCAATCTCGTAATTTCTCCTAATTGGACACAAATTATCATGTAGATTCCCCAATACAACTCATATGAACCTAGTTCTTGATCCTATGGGTAGCCCTAAGCCAAGGGATGATTTCTAATGGTTAAATGCTTGAATTGGAGTCTAAATTAAGGGGTAGATTCAGAATTTACCTATTTGGAGATGAATTTCTAATTAAATATTCAATGGACACAATTATGACATGATCTCCTTGCCAATTTCTTTTCTTTCAAGTGCTTCTTACAATCCAAGCTCCAATGCTTCTTAGATGATGAAATTTAGAGAAAATGGGTATGAATTTGGTTGAATTTGGTGGAGGGATAAAGTAAATTGGGGATGAACAAATTTGGAGATCTAGAATTAAAATAAAATGAAGAGGAGAGTAGAGAGAGAGAGAGAGACCCTCCCTATAGGTGGCCGGCCCTCTCTTTCCTCTTGCCTAAGCAACATTAATTTCCTAAAGTACCCCCACTAGTCAATTATGAGGAATAATTAGGAAGGGCTATAATTGAAAGTCTCTAAAGTAATTCAAATTAAGCTAATCTCCTTAATTAACTAAGAAAGAGGGTCTAATGGGCCTAGTCTAATATTGGGCTCAATGTTTCATGATAATCCAATGGGTCCACTAATGACAAGTCTAAATAAACATAAGCTAGCCCACTAATAAATAATTAAATATCACTGCATAATATAATAACTAGTAGTACATAATATAAATATTTAATCACTAATTAATAAATATGCTAAATGACAAAATACCCTCATCTAGAAATATGGTAGTGACATCAGCAGCATATGAATACAGTAGCAACAACAACATTAGTAGCAATAGCAGTGGCAGTTCAAGGGGGAGAGTGCAGGCCAATTTAAGAGCAGTTGCAGTAGCAACATTAGAGTGTTATCAACAGCTATTCGAGCAGAAGCAGCAGCAGTACCTGATGTTCAAAGCAGCTGGGTATAGTAGAGGGGACTATTTGGTGTAGGTTCTGGTTATATGTATAGGTCAGTGTGGTAACTGGAGTTCGAATTCAGGGATGATTAGAAATACAACATCCTACCAGTGTGCAACCATGTGAAGGAAGTCCAATGCACTAACTGTATACTGGCTGCAGGTTCCTAAAGGAAAAAGCTCGGGCAAACAGTAAAGTGTAAGAGGGGGAGTCGATCTGTGTAGATGTACGTATGTGTGGTGAGGGTATTATGAGAATGAGGTTAGTTGCAGTAATAGACATATAAGTTGGCTAAGGTGAGGGTAGTATCTAGTACTAAGGTATTAGATGTATAATAGAGTATGTGTTATGAGTATAATATAGCTAGAGTTATATTAGGTATATCAGGATATGGGTAGTGGAGTATCATATGATACTCAAGGTATCAAAGATGTGAGATATAGGAGTAGTTAAGATATTTGGTATTGTTAAGGTAATATTAAATATAGATGTTAGCCAAGGTATTAGTTATATAGTGTGGGTAATTAGCTTATATACTAAGGTAATGTAAGTGAGTGTTGATAAGCTAAGGTAATACTAATAATAGATATAATTAATATATTTATTAACTAGTTATATAGATACCTAAGTAATATTAGCTAGTATAGCTACTACCTTCAAGGTATCGACTTAAAAACTTAACCATAGTTTAGTATAGCCTAGTATCGACTAGTATAGCCTTGTAATCAACCTAAAAGCTAGGTACGAACCTAAAACCAAGGTAAACACCTAGTTTATCCTAGTTTGGCTATTGTGACCTAGAAATGACCTAGAATCATATTTTAGCTTATTTAAGCATGTTTTTCATTCTAGTACACCAAATGACCGGGAGTTTCAAATATAGGTAAGTGTGACACCAGTGCGGACAACGAGTTATATTATTTTCTCAGGACCAGAGACGAGTACATTCTCTGGTAGTTTCTCGTTTATGATATCTTCTATGTTTCTTGTATTTAGTTTAGATATCCTTGACTTCCTGACACACGGTTACACGGATTGACATTTTCTGGGTCCCGTCATAAGATATTATTTCTGGTATTTCCTGGCATATCCTGTACATGCCATGTTGCTCTTGTACTTGTATGGACACTAATTTCTGGGGAGACTAGCTACCATCTCAGAGAATTATGTGTCATAACGTGCCATGGTTGGATCCACTATACCAGTCGAAGGTTGGAGAGTGTTAGTTAGATATATGATTATACCCACCATATAAGAGTATTCATGTACAAGTACCATGTTAGTGTTAATCATACACTTCACGTATGATTAGCTAGGCCATGATTCTTGTACAAGTTCTCAAGATGATCACATATTGAAACTAGTACTCACTCACTTAGTTATATTTCCTGACTCATATATATGATGCTTATCTCTCTTGTACTATTTACAGCATTTCCATATTCCATATATTTCCTGCTCATGCTCTATTTACCTTGTATATTCTCTTTATTTACTGTTATGTAGTCTTTATCAATTATTTGGAACTGCTGTTAGAGGTGTACTTCGCTCCAATCCTGACTGGATATATTTTTTAGATAATTTAGATTACTGGTATCCTAGACACTATGGACCTCAGGACAGAGTAGGTGTAGAGTTGGAGACGGTGGCTCAGGAGGAGCCAATACCGGAAGATGATCAGCTAGTTGTAGATATTTGGACTATTAGATGGGTTATGTCTTAGTTTAGACATTTGGCATGTATTATATTTGAGACTATTATGTTAGTATATTAGACTTGGATATGAGTTCTATTTCTGACTGTGATTTATTTCTTTCTTTTATTCCATATCGTGCTACATCTTCCTCTAGTTTTATTATGATTGAGTATTGATTATTATTTTGTCCTCTATTTGGAGTTGAGATATCTTGACAAGTAAATTATATATTATGTGAGATATTTAGATAGTATTGATGACCTAGACAATGTTATACCACCGATGCTGCAGCGTAGGCTAGACGTACCCACGTACTCGTGCCCTACATCGGGTGTGAGTCATGACAAGTATATATATGAGGGTATCATGGAGTGTTTATGTGTTAGTTATATGAAGTCAGTGTGTGAAAGAGTGTTCAAACCAAGTGTTAGTGAGTGAGATTAGTGTAGTACCAGGGGTATATCCTAGAGTGTATCATTATACTATGTATTAGCTGGGGGTATCTCCCTCTGATGGTGCGGGGCATTTTGTTGTGCCACAGGTGGCCTAACTATACCTCTTTCATCACCTGGAACACCTGCACTCATACTCCCAATGATACTCTCCTATCTCCATACTACACTGATACACTTATCTAATACTAATATACAATAATATTCACTAGTATTAAACTAACACACTGCACCTATCCTACATAATTTATCTTACTCTGGATACACCCTGGACACTTGCACCCTTTAGGCAACCTTGGTACACAGATACTAACTCAATAATTATACTAAACACATGCACTTAATACTCTAGGATACCAACTACTAACTATACTCTGACACCTATCTTAGAACAAATGATACAACCCCATGAGTTACTTCTAGATCTTATACACTGATACCTAATGCTCGCCTACCAAACTAGGAACCACTCACAGAACCATAAGCTACACTCCCAAGAATCAATATTGATACTCATCTTGACACAAACCTATCTTAAGGTTACCAAACTACTACACTATCCAAAGAATCTGTCTCAGAACTAATGAAGATGAAGCTCTATAGGAAACTGAACCAAAGGAACTAAAGGTATCTCTATCCTGAACTGGTAGGAGTGATGGAATAGAACTTAATGATAATATGGCTATATGATAGAGGTGATACATCAAGAACAAATTTAAGATACAATATGATAATCATATATGTCTATCCAAAATCATGTTATCCAGAATTCTCGTCATGCCAGTAAGCATAGCTACGACAAATTATAAAATCCATAATCTAAGGTACATACCACTAGAATCATGTTAACTAGAATTTTTGCCCTGCCGCTAGCTTGGCTGCAAAAACTCTAAATTTTATAACCAAGATAAGTATATCCAAAATTAGGCTCGATGTCTTTGCCACGGCAGCTAGTATGGCTGCGGTAAACACTAGACTCCATAACTAAGGCAGACAGTTACCTTTCTCATTGTTCTCATCCGAATACGTTATCAGAATGTACCTCGATATAGTCAATAAAATTTATCTCGATACAAGAATTAATTCAACAACGAACATGTGAAGGTAAACGAAATAAATGGAAACATATTTTAAAATAAAGTTTATAGTAAAATTCTCAAAGTTAATCCCAGGAATCTCTCAATAAATCCTATTTTTTATATTTTCTCCTAATATCCGACTGCAGGCTCGTAGCAGTACATCTAAGACGAAGTACTACCACGATATCGTACTAGTTGCGAAGACGAGACCTGCATAGGCCACCATAAAAAAAATGTTACGACTCGCACCTAGATGATCGGGGCACGAGTACGTGGGTATGTCCATCCTACGCCATATCATCGACGGTAGATCGTTGTCTAGGTCAAAAGTACTAACTATCAATCTCACACAATAATATGATCACAACCTGTCAATAATATCTCAACTCCATAAGGAGGATAAGATGGCAATATAATGATAATACTCAATAACAAAAAATATAGTAGGAAGAATACACAAAATGATATAAGCAAGAGAAATCCAAAGTCATAAGTCTAGATAAGTCTAACAACACCAAACATCAAGTCTAGAATCAAAATAGAACATCTAAATATCTAAGTAAATATTGGAGACAGATCCAGTACCAAAATACTAAATAAAGAAGCTAAGATAACTAGCGACATTGGCTAGACCTTCCGGCAATCACTCCAGAACTACAGGGTCCAAGGCTGCTGCTACTCTCTCTTGTGGTCCGTAATAAGTCAGACACCAATCCTTCAAATCAATAGTTAAAAATGTTATCTAGTCAGGATGGAACGAGTATAGCCCAATAGCAGTTCCAAATTAATTAATAATGACTATAAACAGTAATAATGAATGTAATAAATAATAAAAAAATAGCAAACAGATATCATGGTATGACAGTAAGAGAGACAGATAATCTAGAGCAATATGGCATAATCAGTACACATATCAAGTCGAATAGAAGAACTATAACTATACTACGTATTTTGAAATACTAGTTAAATATGTGGTCGACTTGGGTTAATAGTTGTCTACTTTTAATGAGGGAGAAACTCAATCACACGTAAAATATATGATTAGTTGTTGTCTATATTATACATTATTTTAAACATTATTGAAGGTTCTTGATCACATATCTAGCTAGCACTTTTCTGCCCCGACTAGTATGATGGATCCAACCATGACACATCATATCGTATGAATCATCAAGTAGTTTAGTTGGCTAATGTCATATGACGTTGTATAGTTGTCTAATGTCATACGACATTAGCTAATATCATACGATAATGAGAGGAGCAATAATCTGAATATAGAAGTAATATCTCATGACTGAGGATCCAAAATATACTAATTTGTGTACCATCGTGTCAAAAATCAATTATAATATTACTAAATACATATATTATTGTAATTATCAAATAAAGAAAAATATTAGAGAATGTACTCGTCTATGGTCCAGAGCAATGAATATCAAACAGTGTCTGTACTGGAGTCCAAGTGACCTATATATGAATTATCATGTCAAACATGTATTTCTGGGATCATAAATATGTGTAATTAACTATAGTTGAGGTTTCTAGGTCAAGGCTAGGTCACTAGGTTGAAACTAGGTCATAACCTCAATTCTAAGTTCACATTAACTACTTAGTTGGCCTACGAGGTTATATTAGCTAATACTAGTCTATACTAGGTCATACCAAGTCAACTCTAGGTTTTCTAGGGCATACTAGCTAATACTAGATTATATTGATAAATATAGATATAATAGATATCTTATATTGTATATAGACTCTTAATATCATAATACATTATAGACTCATAGGGATCAACAACTTATAATACCTTAGCCTCTATGCTCATACCTTGCTAATACCCTGGTTAGATCTCAATACCTTAATATTCTAATATCCTATACCTAGTGTCACGACCCGCATCCGTTGTAAGGGCACGAGTACGTGGGTACGTCTAGCCTACGTCACAGCATCGGCAGTAGAACGCTGTCTAGGTTAACTATCGATAGCTAATAATTTCACACAAATAAAATATATAACATGTCAATGATATCTCAACTCCAAAAGGAGGACAAGATGATGATATAAAGTCAATAATAATACTCAATCACAAAAATCTATAAGGAGGATAAGTGGCATGATATAATAAAATAAAGAAGTCATGAGTCAAAACTAGATAATCCTCAACATCAACATCAATCTAACAAGTCTAAAAGTAATAATAATACATCACAAAATCTAATAGACTGGAAAAAATCCAGTACTGAATAAAGATAACTAAAATAACCAGTGATACCGGCTAGATCTCTCGGTAATCACTCATGAACTAAAGGGTCCAAAGTTGTAGTATCTACCTTCTGCGGTCCGTAATATGTTGGACACAAGTCCTCCAAATAATCGTCTAAAAAAAATATCCAGTCATGATGGAGCGAGTACAACCCAATAGCAGTTCCAAGTTAATTAATAATGACTATAAACAGAAATAGAGAATGTAATACAAGTCTAGAAGCAATGAACAATATCATATTATGGCATACACTGATCACAATAATATGGAATAAAGGCAAAGAAATAGAATATAGTGAAGAACTGTAACGAACTAAGTGTTTGAAATACTAGTTAAATAAGTGATCGGCTTAGGTTGAACATTGTCTACTTAAACGTGGATAAACAGTGTCTAACTTAAACATTAAATATTGTTTAGGCTTTGATCACATATCTAGCAAGCACTTTCCCTTTTCTCCGACTAGTACAATGGATCCAATCATGACACATTGTAATGCAAAGTACTCAATAAACATTGTCTAATATTAAATATTTTCTAATAACCATACGAGAACACGAGAAACAATGAAATAAAAAATAACATCTCATGACTGAAGATTCATATGTGCACTAGCCCGTATATCATCATGTCAGGAATGAAGTAAAATATTTCTAAATACTTGTATTATAGTAATTATCAAATAATAGAAACTATCAGAGAGTGTACTCGCCTATGGTCCAGAGCAATAAATATCAAACAATGTTCGTCTATGTGTCTCAAAGACCTAAATATGAGATTACATGTCAATTTGGTGAATTAGAAACATAAACATGCTCAACTATGTTAAAACTAGGTCTCTATGTCAAAACTGGGTTAATTACCTAATTTGGGTTCTAAGTTGTCAACATGGTTGGCCTAAATGGCTAAACTAGTCAATTCTAGGTTTTCTAGGTCAGTACTTTGCTAAACTAGGTTTTCTAAATCTTATTAATCATTACCTTGATAATATCCAAGATATATTAGCTAAATACTAGATATACTAGCTATTAACAATAAGTATTATATTACTCATATGTATCATAGTATCATAAGGAATCTCATAATTACCTTAACTAAGTATTCTATATATTATCTTAGTCTAATATCATATCCTTACTATAACCAATAACCCAACCCAATACTTACTATATTACACTGATACCTAGACCAATATCCTTAATCTCAACTTGATAACCACTCCTTTAGTTATAATACCGTTGTAGAAGCATAAAAAATATGCTGGATAGCTATCCGCAACATGTTGATGCAGGGCAGCATAAACAGAGGACCTCAGAGCCATCAAATGCACAACAGAACTTTTTCGCTGAGCATAGCGTAAAAATATAGGCTCAAGGACCATCCGCGTAACGCAGTATGTCCAGGCTGTTTCAGCGTAAACAGGGGCTTCATCGCCTTTATGGCATAAAACTCATCCGCTTTCAATACAGCATTGAAATATACGAGGAACACTTCGTATTCTTTGAAATAAACCTGTCAGATCATACAATGAACCTGGCGTCTGGACTCCTGACAAAGAGTACTGAACGACTACCCAGGCGACGGGTATAATGATGGTGCGACACTGCAACCCAGGCTGTCATTTACTGCCATTTTCTTTGCGTAAAATACTCTTATGCATACAAGGGATACGCTGCCCAGTTTTACACAGGCAGATGTGAGCTGTTTACGCTCCACAGAAGACAAATAGCCTGCCACGTTAAAAGCTGTACTTCGTACAGGGCTCGAGGCATGTCTCTACATTTAATGCACAGAGCGATGACAGGTTCTCAAGACACGTCTCTGCATTTAAAGTGCCGAATACTGACAGATGCCCAAGGCACATCTCTGCACTTGATGCACAGAAGGGTGGCAGACCTTCAAAATACGCCTCTGTAATTAATGCACAGGATAATGGTGGATCTTTGTATTTAATGCAGGAGATTTGATTAAATGTTACCAAACCGTCGTTTAGTGATATCCCCTTTGCGTAAACTGCTCTTACGCATACGAGGGATACGCTGCCCAGCTTTACACAGGCAGATGTGAGCTGCTTACGCTCCGCAGAAGGCAAACAGACCGCCATGTCAGCAGTTACTCTTCGTACAGAGCTCGAGGCGCGTATCTGTATTTAATGCGCAGAATGATGGCAAATCTTAAAGACAAGCCTCTGCATTTAATGCGCAGGATGGGGGCAGATCTCTGCATTTAATGTAAGAGATTTGATTATATCTCCAAGAGTCATAATTCCGACTAAAATGTCCACATCACTCGGCCTCTATGACCACTCGACCTCTATGCCTACTCGGCTTCTATGCCTACTCGGCTTTTATGCCTACTTGGCTTCTACGCCCACTTGGCTTCTATGCCTATTTGGCTTCTACGCCATGGTGACAGTCATTGGCTTCTACGCCAATCTCTTCTACACAAGGGATAACTACCTACGTGGCTTCTACGCCGTGATCTTCGCAGCAGTTATACGCATTTATCCCTCAGTTAGACACGCGTCACACGCTTATTCAAAAGGTCATCTATACGCAGGCATTGGTTATTTTTAACCATCGTGTAAAAGGGTGCTGTACTTTCCACTTTTCGGTTTCTACACCGACTGAGTGGTCACTGTCACTGTCACTAAAACTCTATAAATAGAGACCTCTATCAACATAGGTCGAGGTCGGGAAAATTGGTCAAGAAATCTAGTATCAGATCCAACGGTCGAGAGAGAGAAGAATCCAGAGCTCAGGCAAAGAGAAGGGATCGACGACTTTGGCATCGGGCATCCACCCTCTTTAGCAACCTGCGAAGCTGCTTTCTGTCTTCCACGGCACTTCTTCATCATCGTGTGGTCCAAGGGCTAAAGTGATCGACTGCAGGTCAGACACCTATAGCAATATTTACCCAAATTAAATAAATTGTACTCGACATCCTCGTATAGGATTAAATTGTACAATCTTGTTTGTAAACATAAAAGAAGGGCAGGTTTTCGCATACGACCTCGTTTTCCACATATTATTCTTTCTATTTATTTTATCAGACAACAAGATGGCGACTCTGCTGGGGACGTCTTTCTCTTCTGATGATGAAGCAATTGCTCAACACGATGCGGTATTCGTGGGATCCGTGAAGAAGACACTGGTCGTCCAATTCGACCAATCTGCCTACGAAGACATGCTTCGAACAGGGGGTAGCTCTCACTCCCTCTCTGTCCAGAACAACAGAAAGATGCGTAAGGTCTGGATGCCCAAGACATCCTCTACCATTCCTATGGACTCTCCGATCTCTCCGAACAATGAGGTTGTAGCATTGCTCCCTCCGTGCCTTGCACGTAAAATTCAGTCGCCTGTCTCTGACAGGGTCGACAAAACTTCTGGCAATGCCTCAGCGCTAACCCAGAAGTATACTCCGCGCCTTGCACGTAAAATTCAGTCGCCTGTCTCTGACAGGGCCAAAATTTTTTTTGGCAATGCCTCAGCGCTAACCCAGAATTATAATCCGCGCTCTGCGCATAAAATTTATTCTCCCGTCCCTGGCGGAATAGACAAAATTTCTGATGATGCCTCAGTGCCAAATCAGGAATCCTAAACGAGCTTCGCACGTAAAAATATATCTGTCTTCCACGGAAAAGCAGATGATCTCTGTAATCTACGCAAGGGAAAGCAAGCGGCGGACTACTCAACTTCTCGGCCTTTATGCCAGCAAGAGAACAATCTGCCCGCCCTCCGAATTATGCGAGAAGCTGATGGCCGGCTGAGGACATCCTCAGCTTTACGCCAACCAGAGCAGAGCTCCAAATTATGCCAGGAGAAGCCCCTCAGCATAAAGAAGGCTCAATTTGCGGGAAGATACCCTCCTCGGGGATTATCTGTGTCACTACCACCTTTCCATACAAGGGCATTTGTGTAATTTAACTATTTTTAAAATAATTATGAATTTAATTAATTGCTGAGTTTTGTAACTAATTATATTATTATTAGTAATGTTTAGTTTTAGGTCTAACCCTAGAACTTATTAGGACAGACCCTAGTGAGTCAACCCTAATTGTAAACCAGTTCTAGTGAAACCCTAGAATACAAATTTTAGGGTGAACCCTCAATCTCTAGCAGACCTAAACCTGAGTCAATTGGGTTCTACATGACCTAACCATAAAGTTTTAACCTAAAACTGAGCTTGGAAACCCTAACTAGGCTTTAATATAAAAGGGAAGCCATTCTTCTTGTAGAAAGAAGAAACCCTAGCCTCCACAAGAGAAAAACTATCTCCCCACCTCCAGATTTCGAAATCCTAACCCTAGGATTTCCACCTTCCTCCTCCAAGCAAGGAAAGCAAGGAACGTGGGTCAGGAAGCCTTGAAGAAGAAGAACCTCAGTGAAGAAACTATCCCTGCAGGTAAAAACCCTATTTCTATTCCTTTAATTCTGTTTTCTATTGTTCATGGCCATTAGGAACCCACCCTTGCTGTGTAGTTCGATTTTTAGGGTTTTGTTTTGGGTTTTGGTGACCAACATGGGGTTTTCCCCAATTTTCGTGAACCCTAACCCTAGGTATTGGTTTGTAGATTGATTTCATCACCCATGTGTAGGTTGAACTCGATTCTTAGGGTTTTGATCGGGAACTTAGGGGTTGTATGTGTTTTCGTTTATGCCCTACATATGTATGATGAAATGTTATTAGGAACTTATCTATCTAACTTATTTAATTTCTGCATAGTTGATATATGAATCTATATGTATATATATATATTGTGTTGTAAATAGGTTGTGCACAGTCGGGTGTAGATCTGTGGCGTGTACAGTGGGATTCATTGGGCACATTCGAGGTGAGGAGACTCCTGTGCAAGTTGGGTTGGTCCATAATTTAGTGCAGTGATTCTGTGGTATCTGTGTGTATGAGTATCCAAATATCTGTGTGTATTAGGTGTGTATTTGGGGTTTTGAATTTGATTTGTAGGAGCAGTTGGTATTAGTGAGGGTTATGTATCAATAGGATTTATAGGTGTAGTGTATCTGATATTGGGGGATAAAAAGAACCAAGTTCAGCACCGTGAGTGAACAATGGGTGTGCATTGTAGTTCACTGTGTGGTTCATCAGTGTTTGGGTCCTGTGTATTAGTTGAATAGAGTATGGGTTTCAGAGTTGCTGTGTGTACACTAGGGAGTTTCAGGGTAGTTGAGGCCAGCATGGGCATCAGGAATTCAGTGTGTGTCCTAGGTTCATCAGATTTCAGTTCAGTGTGTGGTTGGGTATTATGAATCAGTATTTTGTGCCTGTGTGCAGTGAACTTCTACCTGTGTGTCAGTATGTGTCTAACTATGTGTCTGTGTGTAGCTGTGTAGATGTGTAGCTGTATGTATCTATGTAATACAGTGTGTGTGTGGCTGAATATATCATGTGTACCAATTTCAGTAGAGTAAATATGTGTAGCAGTTAGGTGAGGAGCCTGTGTATTTTTCCTGTCCAGTGTGTTGGGCATATGGGTATCAGATTCCAGTGTATCAGTAAACTTGCAGTGAGTGATTTTAGGGAGAGGGAGATGATGTATCAGTAAATCAACTATGTGTGTGAGTGAGGACAGTTAACAGTTAGCCCATGTATAAGTTAGCGTTATGATGGTATCAGTCAGTAGTGCTAGTCATAAGTTGGTCAGTTAGTAAGTTAATATATGTTAGCATAGTAGTCTTAGCATTATATAGTGTAAGTTGTGTACAGTTAAGATTAGTTAGCTGTTAGTGTTAAGGATGTATCATTGAACAATTAGAATTATGTATTGTCAGTTAGTGTATCAATGAACCTGTGTTCATGGGTAATTAGGTGTGTGTGAGTGAGGGATTTGTATCAGCAGCTAGTTAGGGTATTTGAGTGTCAGTGTATCAGGAATTATTTATGTGTATTAGGTGCAGATTTCTGAGTTAGATAGCTATATGTAAACTGTGTAATAGTGAGGATAGCATGTGCACAGATTACTTTTCAGTATCTATAGTTAGTGTCAGTCAGTAGGTTGGGGGGGAAACAGAGTACCCCAGAGTTATGAGTATTAGTTTAGAGGAGCAAGGAGAGAGAGTTGGGTACAGCAGAAGGTATGTAGCAGTGTCCTAAAACCAGTGAGTATGGCTGTGAATTGGGTGTATGTGTGTAGCAGTTGTGTGAGCCTAACTAGTATATGAGAGCTGTGTATTAGGCAGCTTAGCATCTGTGGTAAAATCACCATGGATCTGTAGGTAAGTATCAGGGTGTATCAGTGAAACACACTGATTTGTGTATCAGAGGGAACACATTGCAGTGGTTTATATGGGATGGCTTGGTGTGTATGAGAGTTGAGGTAGTAAGTCAAGAATTCATTCAAGGTATCAAGGATGTTTAACTAAGTATCAGGTAAAAAGATAGGTGGTATAGTACTAGTTAAGGTAATCAATAGCAATAATAATAGATACTAAATTATCTAGAACACTTAGTATTAAGAGTTAGTCTAATTAGATATCGATAATTAGTATATGATAACCCATTACCTAGTGTAAATAGTTAGTAAAGACCTAGAAATGGCCTAACACCCCATTTCAAATTAGATAATCACTTTTATCATTCCAAACACCATTTTAACATTGTTGTCTTATATTTAGGTCATTGTGATTTCATCTTGGGCATCGATCCTCACATTTTGCTCAGGACCACAGGCGAGTACATTCTCTGACAGTTTTTATTGTTGATTACTTCTATAAATTGTAGTGTATTACATACTTGATTCCGACACTATGGATACACGGGTTAGCACCCTAGATCCCCATCATGAGGAGTCGTGATTGGAATCCATCGTGCTAGCTGGGGGATGGGGAACTATTAGTAGATTATGTGATCATATCCAAACTTACCATGCATCATAGCTCACCCCACTTCTCACGTCGGGTGCGGCCTGACCATCATCATGCTTCATAGCTGTTATATATGATTAGCCTGACCATTATCATGCATCATAGCTAACCATATGGTTAGCCTGACCTTCAAGAATCATAGCTAATCATATATTACCAGCCTGATCTAGTCCCAAGCCGATCACATAATAAACTAATATTTCAAACACTTAGTTAGATGTTTATCTTTATTCAGATTCATTGTTCTAGCATTCACTGTTTATTGTTCATTGCTAGATGCTCTATTATCTATTTCATTTCTCCTGTACTTCTCATTTTTAGCATTTATTTCTATCTTGTATCTCTTACACTGTTTATAGATTTTGTCAATTTAATGAAACTGCTGTTAGTGCTTGTGCTTCGCTCCAATCCTGACTGGGTAAACATTTTCGGAGGACCTGGAGAACTTTTGTCCTACTCATTATGGCCCAGGAATAGAGGAGGATTTCACCCCAGAAATCCCAGAGGAGGTGCCTATCCTAGAGGAGATCCTACCTGGCTGTTCTTAGATTACTTTTCTGCATTTATTGTTTTAGACTGAGACTTAGTTGTATTTATTTATTTTGTGACATTGTGAGGTCATTTAGACCTATGATTTGAGTTGGACTTATTGTGGTTGGTTTTTATTAGAACTCTTTTCAATTCTCATCGTGCCATTATTCTTATAGTTTGTGATTGAGTATATTATAGAACTGTGGTTTATTTATCATTGTCCTCCGTACGGAGTTGAGACTATTGACAGGATATACTATGTTTGTGACCTAGACAGCGTTCTACCGCCGATGCTGCGGCGTAGGCTGGACGTACCCACGACTCATGCCCAAATTTCGGGTGCGGGTCGTGACACGTTTTTAGTGGTGGCCCATGCAGGTCTAGCTTCGTAAGTTGTGCGGTGTCGTGGTAGTGCGACAACTTAGTTGTACTATTGCGAGCCTGTTTTAGGAAATAGGATTTAGGCCGAGGATATGCTCAATCACAATTAGGAAATTCTGATTCTTATGACATTACTCTTAATGATTTTCCTTTAGAATTTACTGTCCTTCCTTGATGATATCGTGTTATTACTTTAATTGATTCTTTCGATCTGTCTTCAGGATGCCGAGGACCAGGTCCCAGAGACTCGGAGCAGCAGCTTCAGAGAGGTCTGCCACCTCTCGCCCGGCCGGACAGACATTCGCAGCACCTCCTACATCTCCAGTACATGTGGGAGTGTCTGCAGCATTCGGGGGTCCTCCACCACCAGTTCAGAGGGTCCCCACAGCTACGACGGCACCTCCACCACCAGTTCAGCATCCAGGAGGTGTGCCCGTCGATGGGGCACAGATGTTCGCCTTGATTCAGGGCATGGTCGATGCCCAGAGGACGTCGGCAGAGGCCCAGAGAGTGCAAGCTGAGGCACATCAGGCCCAGACAGAGATAATGAGGGTGAACATAGAGAATGCTCACCAAGTGGCTCTCCAGGCTGTGGAGAGAGTCACTCAGCAGCAGCAGCGTCCTGATCAGCACCACCAGAGGCCGGGCACCATTGTGGACTTCAAGAGGATGATGCCTCGGGAGTTCAAGGGGACATAAGGGATACTCTACGCCGATGATTGGCTAGAGGACATCGAGAGGAACATGCGTTTGGCGCAGATTCTAGAGGCGCTCCAGATCGAGGCCACGGGCAGCTAGATGTTCGACATTGCCTTGACATGGTTTCGCACGGAGCCGAGACTCTTGCGCAGGGGACTCACTTGGGAGGATTTCAAGGAACTCTTCAAAGAAAAGTTCTTTTCTGATGTCGCCCTGGGAGCTTTGGAGAGTCAGTTCCATGACTTAGCCCAGGGGAGCTCGTCCGTCGACGAGTATGCCGCAGAGTTTTCCCGCCTGAGCCACTTCACGCCATCGATGATTAGAGATCCGGGGGACAGGGCCCGAAAATTCAGAAAGGGGCTGACAAGGGAGATCAAGTCTCGCACGTCGGGACGTCGCACCGCTACTTTCGAGGGCATATTGATGGATGCCCAGATAGCCGAGGACGACTTGGACCTCAGGCCCAAGAGGGGACGCGATGTTTCCGGAGGAGCAAACAGTAGTGCGGGACCAGGCAAGCGTCCACACTATCAGCAGCAGCAGAGGCCCTTTCAACAGCAGCACCAGCAGCACCAGGCACCAGCCCGAGGGCAGGTCCAGCAACAGCAACAGAGGCAGACTCAGCCCGCCCTTCAGTGTGCGTACTGCGGGAAGACAGGACACACCAGAGAGATCTGCAGGAAGAGGTTGGGCTCATGTTTGTACTGCGGATCGACGACACACCAGCTGAAGGATTGCCCTACCATTCGTCCAGGTCAGGGTGGAGCAGCCGCCCAGAGAGGACCAGGCAGGGTACCTACCGTACCAGGAGGCCAACAACAGAGGGGACCACTTCCACCGCAAAATCAGAGGTTTGCCCAGCATCAGCAGCAGAGAGGTGCACCCCAGGGGCGAGCGTACGCCATGGCAGTCGAGGAGATCGAGCCAGTAGGAGACTTGATCACAGGTTCGGTTCTTCTCGATTGTATTCTCGCATTTACCTTATTCGATTCTGGCGCTTCCCATAGTTTTGTGTCTGTATCATATGCACTTCGACATCATTTAGACACAGAACCATTAGCTAGGACTTGCAAGATCATGACTGGAGGAGGTATTATCCTAGTCCGTGATCACTGCAAGGACCGGAGAGTGTCAGTAGGAGGCCGAGACTTGAGCGTGAGCTTACTTGTCATGCCACTTCCGGGGTACGATATTGTACTCGGAATGGACTGGTTGAGTAGGCATCATGCTACTATAGATTGTTATGGAGGCAGAGTATTGTTTAGACCACCAGGAGAGCCAGAGTTTGAGGTCGTCAGAGGAGCAGCGGAACAGAGCAGGGGCACATTTTGCGGAGCCAGGGCAGAAGAAGAGGAGTTGCCACATCCTCTGATAGCGGAGTTCCTGGATGTATTTCCAGAAGAGTTGCCAGGCTTGCCACCAGACAGAGATATTGAATTCTCTATAGACTTGGTTCCAGGAGCGGAGCCCATTTCACAACATGTCTATAGAGTCAACAACAGCGAGCTGACAGAACTGAAGAAGCAAGTTGAGGAGCTGCAGGACAAAGGCTTCATTAAATCCAGTTCATCACCATGGGGAGCTCCGGTATTGTTCGTACCAAAAAAGGACGGTACGGTGCGCATGTGTATTGATTATAGAGCTTTGAACAATATCACTATCAAGAACAAGTACCCGCTGCCGAGGATAGATGATCTTTTCGATCAGTTGAGCGGGGCGAGGGTGTTTTCAAAGATAGATTTGAGGTCAGGCTATCACCAGGTGAAGGTGAAGAAAGAAGACACGCCGAAGACAGCTTTTCAGACCAGATACGGCCAGTTTGAGTTCATGGTGATGCCATTTGGTTTAACCAATGCGCCGGTAGTATTCATGAACCTGATGAACAAGGTGTTCCACCAGTACCTTGACAAGTTCGTGGTGGTGTTCATCGACGATATTCTTGTGTATTCCAAGACCCCGGAGGAACACGAAGAGCACCTGAGGTTGGTCTTAGAGACTCTCAGGAGGGAGAAGCTGTACGGGAAACTCTCTAAGTGTGAATTCTTCCTTGACAAGGTCGAATTTCTTGGGCATGTGGTATCAGGTGACGGAATCTCGGTAAACCCAAAGAAGATCGAGGCAGTGGAGTCGTGGGCTACCCCCAGTTCGGTAGCTGAGATCAGGAGTTTTCTCGGGCTAGCAGGATACTACAGGAGGTTTGTACAAGACTTCTCCAAGATTGCAGCGCCGATGACCAGATTGACTAGGAAAGATATGGATTTTGTCTGGACGGAGGAGTGCCAGGCTGCATTTGATGAACTAAAGAAGAGGTTGACAACAGCTCCAGTTTTGACGTTGCCAGCAGGGACAGGTGGTTTTACCATCTACAGTGATGCTTCAGGGAAGGGTCTGGGATGTGTTCTTCAGCAGCACGGGAAGGTAATTGCCTATGCTTCCAGGCAGTTACGCCCTCACGAAAAGAACTACCCCACCCACGATTTGGAGTTGGCAGCAGTTATCTTCGCTCTAAAGCTGTGGAAACATTACCTGTACGGAGAGCGTGTGGAGATCTTCACAGACCACAAGAGCTTGAAGTATGTATTCACACAGAAGGAGCTGAACATGAGGCAGAGGAGGTGGTTAGAGTTGATGAAGGACTTTGACATCTCATTGCAGTACCACCCAGGGAAGGCCAACGTAGTCGCCGATGCCTTGAGCAGGTATCCGATGGCTATGTATTTGACGACAGATAGACATTTGTTGGCTGATTTGGAGAGCTTGGAGATTGAGGTGTTAGTTCCCGGTACTGAGATTCAGATGTGGGGATTGCAGATACAGTCCGAACTGATGGACAGGATCAGAGCTGCGCAGTACGATGATGACACTCTGAGGAGTATCAGAGCACAGGTTCAGATGGGATTATCGGACGACTTTACTATCGCAGATGATGGTTCTTTACGGCACGGCACGAGGATATGTGTGCCTAGCGGGGAGCTGCGCGAGGAGGTTTTGCAGGAGGCACACCGCTCTCAGTACTCGATGCATCCCGGTGCCAACAAGATGTATCGAGACTTGAGGGAGCACGTATGGTGGTATGGAATGAAGCGCGAGGTAGCACGCTTCGTATCCCGGTGTCTAGTGTGCCAGCAGGTAAAGGCAGACCGGCAGAGGCCAGGTGGTTTGCTTCAACCTTTACCGATCCCAGAGTGGAAATGGGAGCACGTGACCATGGATTTCGTTTCAGGGCTTCCACGTTCTCCAGGAGGGAAGGACGCGATTTGGGTCATCGTGAACAGGTTGACCAAATCAGCCCATTTCTTACCTTTCAAAGTGGGCACATCGACAGAGAAGCTAGCAGAGATGTACGTGCGACAGATTGTTAGACTTCATGGAGTTCCTGCGAGCATCATCTCGGATCGGGATAATCGTTTCACTTCCCACTTCTGGAGGAGTCTGCAGGCTAGCTTGGGCACTCAGCTCAAGTTCAGTACCGCATATCACCCCCAGACGGACGGGCAGTCTGAACGGACTATTCAGACTCTCGAGGATATGCTACGCACTTGCGTTTTAGATCTCGGAGGTTCTTGGGAGGATCATCTGCACCTGGTAGAGTTTGCTTACAACAGCAGCTATCAGGCCAGCATCGAGATGTCACCGTTTGAGGCTCTTTATGGACGGAGGTGTCGTACACCGCTATCGTGGGACGACATTGGAGAGAGAGCCTTGCTAGGACCAGAAATGGTCGTGGATGCAGCAGAAAAGGTAAAACTCATCAGAGACAGACTGCGAGTGGCGCAGGACAGACAGCGGCATTGGGCCGACAGCCACCGTAGACCCCTTGAGTTTCAGGTATAGATTGTTATTTTCTGGCTTGTGTTCGTTTGTTTAGACTGCGTGTTGAGACTGTTTTGTTTTAGGTTGGCGATCTAGTATTCCTACGGATTTCTCCGACGTGTGGCACAATTCGTTTTGGTAGAGGCGGGAAGCTTAGCCCACGCTACATCGGACCCTTTGGTATTCTTGCGAGGGTAGGTGCAGTGGCATATAGACTGGACTTGCCGCCTGCATTGGAGGGAGTGCATGATGTGTTCCACGTGTCGCAGCTGAGACGGTACGTGGCCGACCCTAGTCACGTACTTAATCACTCGGAGATTGAGGTTGGTCCGACACTCAGCTACCCCGAACAGCCCGTAGAGATCTTAGACCGCAGAGAGAAGGTGTTGCGGAACCAAACTATTCCTTTGGTTCGTGTAGCGTGGAGACATCACTCTCCAGGGGAGTCGACCTGGGAGAGAGAGGACGAAATGCGCGAGCAATACCCGTATCTCTTCTAGACTTGAGGTATATTCCTTTTCTGATTTCATTCTTGTTGTAGTTCAGTCCAATTTCGAGGACAAAATTTCTTTTAGAAGGGTAGACTTGTCACTACCACCTTTCCATATAAGGGCATTTGTGTAATTTAACTATTTTTAAAATAATTATGAATTTAATTAATTGCTGAGTTTTGTAACTAATTATATTATTATTAGTAATGTTTAGTTTTAGGTCTAACCCTAGAACTCATTAGGACAGACCCTAGTGAGTCAACCCTAATTGTAAACCAGTTCTAGTGAAACCCTAGAATACAAATTTTAGGGTGAACCCTCAATCTCTAGCAGACCTAAACCTGAGTCAATTGGGTTCTACATGACCTAACCATAAAGGTTTAACCTAAAACTAAGCTTGGAAACCCTAACTAGGCTTTAATATAAAAGGGAAGCCATTCTTCTTGTAGAGAGAAGAAACCCTAGCCTCCACAAGAGAAAAACCATCTCTCCACCTCCAGATTTCGGAATCCTAACCCTAGGGTTTCCACCTTCCTCCTCAAAGCAAGGAAAGCAAGGAACGTGGGTCAGGAAGCCTTGAAGAAGAAGAACCTCAGTGAAGAAACCATCCCTGCAGGTAAAAACCCTATTTCTATTCCTTTAATTCTGTTTTCTGTTGTTCATGGCCATTAGGAAACCACCCTTGCTGTGTAGTTCGATTTTTAGGGTTTTGTTTTGGGTTTTGGTGACCAACATGGGGTTTTCCCCAATTTTTGTGAACCCTAACCCTAGGTATTGGTTTGTAGATTGATTTCATCACCCATGTGTAGGTTGAACTCGATTCTTAGGGTTTTGATCGGGAACTTAGGGGTTGTATGTGTTTTCGTTTATGCCCTACATATGTATGATAAAATGTTATTAGGAACTTATCTATCTAACTTATTTAATTTCTGCATAGTTGATATATGAATCTATATGTATATATATATATTGTGTTGTAAATAGGTTGTGCACAGTCGGGTGTAGATCTGTGGCGTGTACAGTGGGATTCATTGGGCACATTCGAGGTGAGGAGACTCCTGTGCAAGTCGGGTTGGTCCATAATTTAGTGCAGTGATTCTGTGGTATCTGTGTGTGAGAGTATCCAAATATCTGTGTGTATTAGGTGTGTATTTGGGGTTTTGAATTTGATTTGTAGGAGCAGTTGGTATTAGTGAGGGTTATGTATCAATAGGATTTGTAGGTGTAGTGTATCTGATATTGGGGGATAAAAAGAACCAAGTTCAGCACCGTGAGTGAACAATGGGTGTGCATTGTAGTTCACTGTGTGGTTCATCAGTATTTGGGTCCTGTGTATTAGTTGAATAGAGTATGGGTTTCAGAGTTGCTGTGTGTACACTAGGGAGTTTCAGGGTAGTTGAGGCCAGCATGGGCATCAGGAATTCAGTGTGTGTGTCCTAGGTTCATCAGATTTCAGTTCAGTGTGTGGTTGGGTATTATGAATCAGTATTTTATGCCTGTGTGCAGTGAACTTCTACCTGTGTGTCAGTATTTGTCTAACTATGTGTCTGTGTGTAGCTGTGTAGATGTGTAGCTGTATGTATCTATGTAATGCAGTGTGTATGTGGCTGAATATATCATGTGTACCAATTTCAGTAGAGTAAATATGTGTAGCAGTTAGGTGAGGAGCCTGTGTATTTTTCCTGTCCAGTGTGTTGGGCATATGGGTATCAGATTCCAGTGTATCAGTAAACTTGCAGTGAGTGATTTTAGGGAGAGGGAGATGATGTATCAGTAAATCAACTATGTGTGTGAGTGAGGACAGTTAACAGTTAGCCCATGTATAAGTTAGTGTTATGATGGTATCAGTCAGTAGTGCTAGTCATAAGTTGGTCAGTTAGTAAGTTAATATATGTTAGCATAGTAGTCTTAGCATTATATAGTGTAAGTTGTGTACAGTTAAGATTAGTTAGCTGTTAGTGTTAAGGATGTATCATTGAACAATTAGAATTTGAACAATTAGAATTATGTATTGTCAGTTAGTATATCAATGAACCTGTGTTCATGGGTAATTAGGTGTGTGTGAGTGAGGAATTTGTATCAGCAGCTAGTTAGGGTATTTGAGTGTCAGTGTATCAGGAATTATTTATGTGTATTAGGTACAGATTTCTGAGTTAGATAGCTATATGTAAACTGTGTAATAGTGAGGATAGCATGTGCACAGATTACTTTTCAGTATCTATAGTTAGTGTCAGTCAGTAGGTTGGGGGGGAAACAGAGTACCCCAGAGTTATGAGTATTAGTTTAGAGGAGCAAGGAGAGAGAGTTGGGTACAGCAGAAGGTATGTAGCAGTGTCCTGAAACCAGTGAGTATGGCTGTGAATTGGGTATATGTGTGTAGCAGTTGTGTGAGCCTAACTAGTATGTGAGAGCTGTGTATTAGGCAGCTTAGCATCTGTGGTAAAATTACCATGGATCTGTAGGTAAGTATCAGGGTGTATCAGTGAAACACACTGATTTGTGTATCAGAGGGAACACATTGCAGTGGTTTATATGGGATGGCTTGGTGTGTATGAGAGTTGAGGTAGTAAGTCAAGAATTCATTCAAGGTATCAAGGATGTTTAACTAAGTATCAGGTAAAAAGATAGGTGGTATAGTACTAGTTAAGGTAATCAATAGCAATAATAATAGATACTAAATTATCTAGAACACTTAGTATTAAGAGTTAGTCTAATTAGATATCGATAATTAGTATATGATAACCTATTACCTAGTGTAAATAGTTAGTAAAGACCTAGAAATGGCCTAACACCCCATTTCAAATTAGATAATCACTTTTATCATTCCAAACACCATTTTAACATTGTTGTCTTATATTTAGGTCATTGTGATTTCATCTTGGGCATCGATCCTCACATTTTGCTCAGGACCACAGGCGAGTACATTCTCTGACAGTTTTTATTGTTGATTACTTCTATAAATTGTAGTGTATTACATACTTGATTCCGACACTATGGATACACGGGTTAGCACCCTAGATCCCCATCATGAGGAGTCGTGATTGGAATCCATCGTGCTAGCTGGGGGATGGGGAACTATTAGTAGATTATGTGATCATATCCAAACTTACCATGCATCATAGCTCACCCCACTTCTCACGTCGGGTGCGGCCTGACCATCATCATGCTTCATAGCTGTTATATATGATTAGCCTGACCATTATCATGCATCATAGCTAACCATATGGTTAGCCTGACCTTCAAGAATCATAGCTAATCATATATAACCAGCCTGATCTAGTCCCAAGCTGATCACATAATAAACTAATATTTTAAACACTTAGTTAGATGTTTTTCTTTATTCAGATTCATTGTTCTAGCATTCACTGTTTATTGTTCATTGCTAGATGCTCTATTGTCTATTTCATTTCTCCTGTACTTCTCATTTTCAGCATTTATTTCCATCTTGTATCTCTTACACTGTTTATAGATTTTGTCAATTTAATGAAACTGCTGTTAGTGCTTGTGCTTCGCTCCAATCCTGACTGGGTAAACATTTTCAGAGGACCTGGAGAACTTTTGCCCTACTCATTACGGCCCAGGAATAGAGGAGGATTTCACCCCAGAAATCCCAGAGGAGGTGCCTATCCTAGAGGAGATCCTACCTGGCTGTTCTTAGATTACTTTTCTGCATTTATTGTTTTAGACTGAGACTGAGTTGTATTTATTTATTTTGTGACATTGTGAGGTCATTTAGACCCAGGATTTGAGTTGGACTTATTGTGGTTGGTTTTTATTAGAACTCTTTTCAATTCTCATCGTGCCATTATTCTTATAGTTTGTGATTGAGTATATTATAGAACTGTGGTTTATTTATCATTGTCCTCCGTACGGAGTTGAGACTATTGACAGGATATACTATGTTTGTGACCTAGACAGCGTTCTACCGCCGATGCTGCGGCGTAGGCTGGACGTACCCACGACTCATGCCCAAATTTTGGGTGCGGGTCGTGACAACTGCCACCCAGATGGCCAACCTGTTGTATATAGGTGGCACAGAGAAAACTATGGTTCCCAACATCCGCATGCCCACTGATATGAACAGAAGGAACAAGCCATCATCTTCTTTTTCTGTAACTCCTCCCGACCTGCGCAATTATCTGATCCAGAAACACAAGGAGAGGGGATCTTCCAGCATGTCTATTACGTCTCCTAGCGAGCACTATTGTGATAGTCATAGGATTGTAATTAATTATTGCTGTTCTGAAGCAAAATGGTCGATTTTTGACCGGTTGAGCTACTCTCCGTCTTTCCAGGAAGAAGAGCCCACGCATGCATCTGTGAACATGGCTTCACACATACCTAGAGGAGGGTCGGGCTTAAGACGTCATCCCTCTAGAACTCCGAGCCGAAGGAGATTCAACATGCTCCTTAGGAACACCGAAGCTGGGGTTTTCCAAAACCCTCGTTCGAGGTCACGACAACCGGCTTCGTACTCTTCTGATTTCGATACTGCGGGTCACCAGTCTCCCGAATCAGATGCCGAAAGTATAGAGTCAACTTCTACAGAGACCTATACTAATCTTTCAATGACACCCAGGGAGATGGGAGTTTATGCCATTGGAGATGAGTGCGAGAAAGCTTCCCCGTCCGGGAGCGTTGAGCAACGCATCACTATACTGGAGACGCCTCTAAAGGAGATGCAATCCATGATGGAGAACATGCACCAGATGATGCTAACTCAACACACAGCTGCCATAGCTCAAGCATCGGTCCCTCCAACTCAAATACGTGTAGGGGTGGACTTACCACCGTCCAACACGATTCAAGAGCCGGCTCTAGATCAAGAGTCGGCAGTTCCTCTGCTTCCTCAATCGAAGAATGTATTACCTTCCGTTGGAGTGACGATACGACCAATTCCTTACCACTCCGTGGTCCCGCTATCGGCCGAAGATCCGATGCAGGCAGTACGGGTGTTGAAAGCCCAATTTGATACCCTGAAGCACAAAGATCAGCTCAAGAAATTGGGAATCAACCAACCTTACCCAGCTATCTGGGAAGAGGTCCCTTTCTCTCCTAGATACAAACCACAGTCTATGGCTTTGTTCGAGGGAAAAATATCACTGAGTCAGTACATGAACTACTTCAGCATGATGACGGTGTTGTTACAAGGGAACGACGCCCTCCTCACTCGGGTGTTCAAAGGCTGTCTCTCGGGAGTAGCTTACCAGTGGTACCGCAGCCTGGCGGACAACTACATTACTTCCTTTGAAGACTTCAAGGCTTTATTCTTCACATGATTCTATGAGGGAGGGATGGACATGTCTATGTCCTCTCTCATCGAAGTCAGGCAGAAGGAAAAAGAGAATGTTCATACTTTCATCGAACGTTTTTGTCAAGCCACTCTGCAAATGTCTCCAGAAGTTTCAGACTCGGCATTGGTGGAAATCTGCAGGAAGAACCTTCTCCCCGTGATCTCGGTGTTCACATGACAATATCAGTTCCATGATTGTGTAAACACCCTAAATTTTTGAGAATAATTTTAAATGAAGTTATTTCGTTTTGGGAATTTTTGGAAACTTAAAACCAGGATGAGTGTGATTTAAAGAAATAATTTTAAGTGTGGCTAGATGGGGTTAAAATATTCTGGAAGTAAAAATTTATTGTGTATGATGGAGAACCGGACGCATGGCATTTTTCGGTGAATTAATCGGACACCGGAGCAACGTATCGAGGACCAAAAGCAATTGGATTGTAAACCGAACCCAAACGAACCAAACCCAAACCCACCAACCCGAAACCCGCACAGCAAGCCCTAGCCCCGCCGGATTGCACTGTAGCAGCTATTAAAGCAGCCGCAGCCGCCATCCTCGATATACGAGCCCGAGCAGTGCCGCTTTCTCCAGAATCCGTTCGCCCACCGGAACCCTAGTTCCCAGCACCCCTTCACCACCGATCGACACCCCTCCACCGCGATCCGTCAGTCATCAACCCCGACGCCTCCCATCGACACCCCTCCACCGCGATCCGTTAGTCGTCGACCCGCCGCCGAGTTCGCCCAGCAACCCCCATCCGCTCGTCGACCCTCCGCCGAGTTTGCCCAGCAACCCCCATCCGCTCGTCGACCCTCCGCCGAGTTCGCCCAGCAACCCCCATCCGCTCGTCGACCCCCCCGCCGCCGAGTTCGCCCAGCAACCCCGAGCGCGGCTTCACCCCCGCCGCGAGCACAGCGACCCCGAGCACAACTCCTCCGCCTCACAGCGTCTCCGCGGACACGAGACGCGAGCAGCAGCACGTGAGGACACGACCAGGACACATATTGGACTCTCGGTCACGTGAAAAACAGAATTCACGGAGCCCTGTTCAGGTACTGTTTTCACCCTCATCGCAACTCCGATTCCGTTTCTGTAAATTGCTATGCGTAGACTGTATAACCCTCTCGGTGCCCGTGCAATTCGCTCGGAGCATCGCGTCCTGTGGTGATCGCACACCGCGATCCAAAAACAGGAAAAATAACACCCCGTTTCACCCCGGAACTGAGTCCGCCCCGCCAATCGGGACGACTTGGTCGCACGCGGTCTTTACCAAACTGTGCGCGACGTTGATACGGTCGTGTAGGATTTCGCAGAAGTCGATTCAGAGGTGCGTGCACCCCGGAATCAACGCGTATCCGCCGACGACACACCGTATCCGTCCTTTCTGGAACGCGCTGTAACTTCGTGTATACACGTCGGATCGAGACGAAACTTGCGCCATCGGACTCGTAGCAATACGCTGGTCCTGTGAGCCAAGTTTGGTTCGATTCTGAGGACGTTGACAAAACCACGTATCGTGGGCCCCACAGGCTCCACTTGACCGGTGATTTTGTGATCGGCTCATCAGAATCCAATTCTGGAAGTTCCGTTGGGTTCGTATCATCGTTCCTGACTTGTAGGCACTGAGTTTGACTAATTTGGAGACCTTTGACCCTGACACGCTTTTCGGTGCAAAGTGGCCCACAAGTGGAACCCGCTTTGGTCCGGAAATGACCATTTTGCCCCTGTGTCCAAATTGGACGTAAGGACAGGCATTTCTAGCAGTTTGATACCTTCTGAGACTGTTGATGATATTTATTACAGCATCTGGAGTAGCCCCTACCGGTTCCACAGATCCCAGGACGACAGTTGATATTCGGACATCAGGCAAGTGTACCTTGCCAAACTCTGCAGCTTAGTTATTTATTTTCCTTGCTATATATATATTACTGTGCATGCTCAACCTAGGACCGTTTGACATACTTAGCGTCCGATTATCAGTCGGGTGCCAACATCGTACGCGGTGTTGGGTAATGTCATCTAGATATGGACATACGTGACACTTTATCTTCTCGTACTGGTCATACCAAGTACACTTGACCCAGGACACTGGACACTGATCATGAGACAGGATCTTCCCGAGATATTCGTGGTGATCCTGTATAGGTTGCAGGACTTATAGAGATACTATATTCTAGATACATTATGACTTGTGCATTAGTTATGACCCCGCGGACATGGACGTGAGACGTTATGTTCATGATTTGTGTGGTTACATTGGGTGGGGAGAGACACACAGACTACAGGCTGATTATATATATACACCCCTATTACCGTGAGGCACAAGACTCTATAGCCGAGCTTGGCCCATTACTCATATTTACTGCTGCTACCGGCTCCCCTACACAGAGCTTGTAGTATGCTTCAGCCTGAGTTCTAGTGCTGCTCTTATCTTGCATATCACTTAGCTGGTTATTTTAGTATTCCCTTATTGTTCCATCTATTGCTGGATAGATTCACAGGCTACAGGTTGATATTATTATGTCGGCTACTCAGTCTCCCGCTGAGCTAGACCACCCCATGATACCCCTGCTACAGGCTTCCCTACACAGAGCTTGTAGAGGTTCAACCTGAGTACTATTGATATTCTCTCTTGCATTATACAGATGTTACATACTTACCCTGCTTATCTCATTATTGCTGCACTGTTTATATTCTGGCTTGTTTTATTTCCTGTACCTTGCTATGTCCCCTGAGGACCTGGATATGGATTTTGTCCCCAGATTTTGCAGAACAGGTTTACCCCGAGGTTTACGGGACTGCAGCAGGAGGAGCCGATCCAGGAGCTGTACCACCATCTGATGGCGAGGTCTTAGCTGAAGACTTCTCTTGAGCATCCATGTTCATGCTTAGTTTTTATTTATTATTTCAGTCTTTTCTTTTCTGGTCTGTAGAACCATTGTACTAGATATTTATCGGGTTGTTCCCCGAAGTACTTTGTGAGACTTGCTGATGATTTACATTCCTCATTTATTATGTGGATCATATTTTATATCTTGTGTGGATGAGATTAGTTGTGACATGATTGTCGTAGACTTGTTTTACAGCTTAAGTATGCCCTGATGGATCCATTATATTGAGTTGGTCCATCGGTGCGTACTGCTGGCCATTATCACGCGTCCGATCCCTCGGTAGTTTGGGACTGGGGCGTGACATGGGTTTTTGTGGTAGCCCATGCAGGTCTACGACTAAATAGTTCGGTTTCAACTTAGGGACCGGACCAGCCTGCCCTAAGGATAGTATAAACTATAGGATCTCATCCATCATTTAACCATTTGTTGAACTCTATATCGAACTCGAAATTTTTACTTGAACTGCATCCTGTATTGATTCCTCTGAGCGTTCTCATAGTTTATCTTTTGATTTCAGAGCAATGGATTCCGAGAACAGAGATGATATTCCTTTGGAGACACCACACGACGCTGTGATTACTTATGGAGATGGAGTGACCCCTGGAAGTGGAGGACAAGCATCGCAGAGCGATCAAACCGGTCAGCCTAATCCAAGGTTCCGGAGAGATGACATCCCACCTCCACCACAGTTCACTCCCCAGATGCCAGCTTTCCCACCAGGACAAGCCATGGATGGGCAACAAATGTTTCAGATGATGTATGCTATGATGCAAGCACAGCAGCAGATTCAGCAAGAGGCCCATCGGCAGGAGGCCGAGTATCTGAGGACCAGTCTGGTATCCGCATTGGAGCAGGCTAATCCAGCAGCGAGGCGAACATCGACGGGATCTATCACCGACTTCCGTCATCTCAAGCCTCGCACATTTTCTGGTAAAGAAGGGCCAACGGAAGTTCATGAGTGGCTCACAAACATTCAGCATCAGCTGGAAGCCGCTGAACTTCCAAGAGAGAGATGGATGACTGCAGTCAGAATGCAGTTAACTGATAATGCGCACCACTGGTGGTTAGCAGAAGAAAGGAGACTTGGACAGGACAGAGTCACATGGGAAGAGTTCTCCAGACTCTTCCAAGAGATGTACATCCCGGCAGTTGCAAGGTCAGAGCTCAGGGACAAGTTCAACCGCCTCATCCATGGCAGCATGACAGTAGAAGAATACAATTCTGAATTTATTCGCCTGAGCCGCTTTGCTCCAACATTGATTTCGACAGAGGAGGAGAAAGCGGAAAAGTTCTTTGACGGGTTAAAGTTCGAACTCCAAAGATTGATTGGCTCAGTGGCACCTACAAATTATACTGATATTCTAGCAGCAGCGCGACGCATGGAGCGCGTCACTAGAAGGGAATCGAATCTGAAGAGGCCAAACACCTCCGCACCAACCAAGGCAGCACATGGAGATTCTGCAAAACGATTCCAGAGGAGTACGCCAGATAGAGCAGCGCACAGGGCCATATCCCTTCCTACTTGTCATCACTGCGGCAAGGTAGGACACATTGAGAGAGAATGCCGACGCAAGTTGGGACTCTGCCTAGCTTGCGGGTCCAACCAGCATCAGACCAGAGACTGCACCGAGCGAAGAGAGGGAGCACCGAGATTAGCTTTGCCTGCACCACGACCAGCGCATCCAGCCGTAGGAGCACAGCAGGCAGGAGTTGGTGGAGTCAGACCACCGGCCCCAGGAGGGAATCAGCAGAGACCACCCCTAGCACCGCAGGCAGCTTTATTTCAGCAGGCTCAGCAGCAGCGAGGCCAAGCCCAGGGCCGAGGACAGGCATTCACCTTAGCTGTTGAGGAGGAGGCTACAGCAGGCGAGGTCATCGCAGGTACTATTTTAGTAGCTTCATTACCTGCAGTAGCATTATTTGATTCTGGAGCATCACATTCATTTATAGCAGCTAGCTTTGTAGCCACCCATAGAGTAGCTACCGCACCCCTCCCGAAGATGAAGAGGATTCTTACGGGAGGCGGTATTATTCCAGTTAGTGATGTCTGTAGATCATGTTCTGTAGTCGTATGTGGCCGAGAAATGCGAGCACAGTTTCTGATATTTTCTATGCCAGATTATGACGTCGTACTTGGTATGGACTGGTTAAGTCAGTACCATGCGACTCTTGATTGCCGAATTGGGCGGGTTATATTTAGACCGCCTGGACATCCAGAATTTGAGTTTCTCCGAGGAGCAGTAGAGCAAGGAGTTCAGCCTACTCTTAGGGTACTATCTGTAGAAGGGGAGACAGGTTACCCGAGAGTCATATCAGAATTTGTGGATGTATTTCTTGATGATCTTCCAGGTTTACCGCCTGATCGGGAAATAGAATTCATAATAGACTTAACTCCAGGAGCAGAGCCAATCACTTCAACAGTTTATCGACTAGCACCCAAGGAGTTAGTTGAGTTGAAAGCACAGGTTGATGATCTTTTGGAGAAGGGTTTCATTCGGCCCAGTGTTTCACCTTGGGGGGCACCCATATTATTTGTGCCGAAGAAGGATGGAACAGTACGGTTATGCATTGATTACCGGGCACTCAATGCTGTAACCATCAAGAACAGGTATCCCCTACCCCGCATTGATGATCTATTCGATCAATTGAGTGGTGCAAGGGTATTTTCGAAGATTGACCTTCGATCCGGCTATCATCAGATCAAGGTAAGGAAGGAAGACATCCCGAAGACAGCTTTCAGGACAAAGTATGGGCATTATGAGTTCTTGGTGATGCCGTTTGGCTTAACCAACGCACCAGCAGTGTTTATGAGCTTAATGAACAGGGTCTTTCATCAGTTCTTGGATAAATTCGTAGTGGTATTCATTGACGACATCCTCATATATTCCAAGAGCCCTGAAGAGCACGAGGAACATCTTAGAATCGTGTTAGAGACCTTGAGACAGGAGAAGTTATATGCCAAGCTTAGTAAGTGTGAGTTATGTATGGACAAAGTACCTTTCTTGGGACACATCATATCAGGAGAAGGACTTTCCGTAGATCCAGAGAAGGTGGCAGCAATAGAGACTTGGCCTACACCCACATCAGTCGCAGAGGTGAGAAGTTTTCTCGGACTTGCGGGATATTACCGAAGGTTCGTAGAAAATTTCTCAAGGATTGCAGAACCAATGACGAAGCTGACACGGAAGGACCAGGAGTTTATATGGACAGAAGACTGCCAGAAGGCTTTTGAAGAACTGAAGAGAAGATTAACAACAGCACCTGTCTTGACTCTTCCTTCGGGGTCGGGAGGTTTTGTTGTTTACAGTGATGCATCAGGCAGTGGACTAGGATGTGTTTTGATGCAACATGGCAAGGTCATTGCTTATGCGTCGAGACAGTTGAAGGACCACGAGAAGAACTACCCAACACATGATCTGGAATTAGCAGCAGTGATATTTGCATTGAAGATATGGAGGCACTATCTTTATGGAGAGAGGGTAGAAATCTTCACCGATCACAAGAGTCTGAAGTATGTATATACTCAGAAGGAGCTAAACATGAGGCAGAGACGCTGGCTGGAACTGATGGTAGATTTTGACATCGATCTGCAGTATCATCCGGGGAAGGCGAATGTTGTTGCAGACGCACTGAGCAGGAAGCCTATGGCCTATTTCTTGACGGTGCAGCCCGAGTTATTGAGAGATTTGCAGGAGTTACAGATAGAGGTCGTCTTACCGGGACAGAATGGATTGATGGCTAATCTTGAGATTCAGTCATCCCTCGTGGAGAAGATTAAGGAGGCATTGCCCACCGATGCTAGATTCCGAAGACTCAAAGAAAGGACAGAAGCCGGCATTCAGACAGGACTTCGCATCCACGAAGACGGGACCTTGAGGTTTGGAAATCGCCTGTATGTTCCAAACGGAGAATTGAGACAGGAGTTGATGACGGAAGCACATAGCTCTATGTACTCTGTTCACCCGGGAGGAACTAAGATGTACAGGGACTTGAGACAGTATTACTGGTGGCATGGAATGAAGAGAGAGATCGCAAGGTTTGTGGCTAGATGCTTAGTCTGCCAGCAGGTAAAGGCCGAGCATCAGAGGACCGCAGGGATGTTACAGCCGCTTCCGATACCGGAATGGAAGTGGGAGCACATCACGATGGACTTTGTCACAGGATTTCCGAAGAGCCCCAGCGGAAGAGACGCAGTATGGGTGATCGTGGATCGACTCACTAAATCGGCACACTTCTTGCCATTTAGAGTTGGACAAACCACAGAGGTACTAGCTGACATGTATATGCGATAAATCATCAAATTACATGGAGTACCTGTTAGTATTGTATCGGATCGAGATTCGAGATTTACATCTCATTTCTGGAGAAGCATGCAAGAGAGTCTCGGCACCAGACTCAAGTTCAGCACGGCATACCACCCGCAGACAGATGGCCAATCGGAACGCACCATTCAGATATTGGAGGACATGTTGCGATCATGTATGCTAGACTTTGGAGGATCTTGGGAAGATCATTTGCATTTAGTAGAGTTCTCCTACAATAACAGTTATCAGGCCAGCATTCAGATGGCACCCTTCGAAGCTTTATACGGAAGGAAGTGCAGGTCACCTATATGCTGGAGTGACGTCGGTGAACGTCAGATACTGGGACCAGAATTGGTCACACAGACAGTGGAGAAGGTGAAGCAGATTCAGAATCATCTACGGGCAGCTCAGGACCGACAGAAGCATTGGGCAGACACGCACAGACGTCCCCTAGAGTTCAAAGAAGGGGATCACGTATTCTTGAGGATCTCGCCCACTCGGGGTACTATCAGATTCGGGAGCAGAGGCAAGCTGAGCCCAAGGTATATTGGGCCATTTGACATTCTAGAGCGCGTTGGTGAGGTGGCTTATCGTCTTGCATTACCTCCATCCTTAGAGGGAGTGCATGACGTATTCCATGTCTCACAGCTGCGAAGGTACGTGACCGACCCAAGTCACGTAGTCGATCATTCAGAGATCGCAGTAGGCCCGAGCTTGAGGTATGAGGAACAACCAGTTGGCATCCTCGACGTCAGTGAGAAGACATTGCGGGGACAGACAATCAGACTGGTCCGAGTAGCATGGAAACATCATTCACCAGGCGAATCGACTTGGGAACGAGAAGATAGTATGCGTCAACGTTATCCCCATTTGTTCGAGGAGGCAGTTGTAAACTAGGTCACCTTGTATTTCCATAACCCTTCTTTAGTAACTTATTCTTTGATTGCGAGGACGCAATCCTTTTAAGGAGGGAAGATTGTAAACACCCTAAATTTTTGAGAATAATTTTAAATGAAGTTATTTCGTTTTGGGAATTTTTGGAAACTTAAAACCAGGATGAGTGTGATTTAAAGAAATAATTTTAAGTGTGGCTAGATGGGGTTAAAATATTCTGGAAGTAAAAATTTATTGTGTATGATGGAGAACCGGACGCATGGCATTTTTCGGTGAATTAATCGGACACCGGAGCAACGTATCGAGGACCAAAAGCAATTGGATTGTAAACCGAACCCAAACGAACCAAACCCAAACCCACCAACCCGAAACCCGCACAGCAAGCCCTAGCCCCGCCGGATTGCACTGTAGCAGCTATTAAAGCAGCCGCAGCCGCCATCCTCGATATACGAGCCCGAGCAGCGCCGCTTTCTCCAGAATCCGTTCGCCCACCGGAACCCTAGTTCCCAGCACCCCTTCACCACCGATCGACACCCCTCCACCGCGATCCGTCAGTCATCAACCCCGACGCCTCCCATCGACACCCCTCCACCGCGATCCGTTAGTCGTCGACCCGCCGCCGAGTTCGCCCAGCAACCCCCATCCGCTCGTCGACCCTCCGCCGAGTTCGCCCAGCAACCCCCATCCGCTCGTCGACCCCCCCGCCGCCGAGTTCGCCCAGCAACCCCGAGCGCGGCTTCACCCCCGCCGCGAGCACAGCGACCCCGAGCACAACTCCTCCGCCTCACAGCGTCTCCGCGGACACGAGACGCGAGCAGCAGCACGTGAGGACACGACCAGGACACATATTGGACTCTCGGTCACGTGAAAAACAGAATTCACGGAGCCCTGTTCAGGTACTGTTTTCACCCTCATCGCAACTCCGATTCCGTTTCTGTAAATTGCTATGCGTAGACTGTATAACCCTCTCGGTGCCCGTGCAATTCGCTCGGAGCATCGCGTCCTGTGGTGATCGCACACCGCGATCCAAAAACAGGAAAAATAATACCCCGTTTTACCCCGGAACTGAGTCCGCCCCGCCAATCGGGACGACTTGGTCGCACGCGGTCTTTACCAAACTATGCGCGACGTTGATACGGTCGTGTAGGATTTCGCAGAAGTCGATTCAGAGGTGCGTGCACCCCGGAATCAACGCGTATCCGCCGACGACACACCGTATCCGTCCTTTCTGGAACGCGCTGTAACTTCGTGTACACACGTCGGATCGAGACGAAACTTGCGCCATCGGACTCGTAGCAATACGCTGGTCCTGTGAGCCAAGTTTGGTTCGATTCTGAGGACGTTGACAAAACCACGTATCGTGGGCCCCACAGGCTCCACTTGACCGGTGATTTTGTGATCGGCTCATCGGAATCCAATTCTGGAAGTTCCGTTGGGTTCGTATCATCGTTCCTGACTTGTAGGCACTGAGTTTGACTAATTTGGAGACCTTTGACCCTGACACGCTTTTCGGTGCAAAGTGGCCCACAAGTGGAACCCGCTTTGGTCCGGAAATGACCATTTTGCCCCTGTGTCCAAATTGGACGTAAGGACAGGCATTTCTAGCAGTTTGATACCTTCTGAGACTGTTGATGATATTTATTACAGCATCTGGAGTAGCCCCTACCGGTTCCACAGATCCCAGGACGACAGTTGATATTCGGACATCAGGCAAGTGTACCTTGCCAAACTCTGCAGCTTAGTTATTTATTTTCCTTGCTATATATATATTACTGTGCATGCTCAACCTAGGACCGTTTGACATACTTAGCGTCCGATTATCAGTCGGGTGCCAACATCGTACGCGGTGTTGGGTAATGTCATCTAGATATGGACATACGTGACACTTTATCTTCTCGTACTGGTCATACCAAGTACACTTGACCCAGGACACTGGACACTGATCATGAGACAGGATCTTCCCGAGATATTCGTGGTGATCCTGTATAGGTTGCAGGACTTATAGAGATACTATATTCTAGATACATTATGACTTGTGCATTAGTTATGACCCCGCGGACATGGACGTGAGACGTTATGTTCATGATTTGTGTGGTTACATTGGGTGGGGAGAGACACACAGACTACAGGCTGATTATATATATACACCCCTATTACCGTGAGGCACAAGACTCTATAGCCGAGCTTGGCCCATTACTCATATTTACTGCTGCTACCGGCTCCCCTACACAGAGCTTGTAGTATGCTTCAGCCTGAGTTCTAGTGCTGCTCTTATCTTGCATATCACTTAGCTGGTTATTTTAGTATTCCCTTATTGTTCCATCTATTGCTGGATAGATTCACAGGCTACAGGTTGATATTATTATGTCGGCTACTCAGTCTCCCGCTGAGCTAGACCACCCCATGATACCCCTGCTACAGGCTTCCCTACACAGAGCTTGTAGAGGTTCAACCTGAGTACTATTGATATTCTCTCTTGCATTATACAGATGTTACATACTTACCCTGCTTATCTCATTATTGCTGCACTGTTTATATTCTGGCTTGTTTTATTTCCTGTACCTTGCTATGTCCCCTGAGGACCTGGATATGGATTTTGTCCCCAGATTTTGCAGAACAGGTTTACCCCGAGGTTTACGGGACTGCAGCAGGAGGAGCCGATCCAGGAGCTGTACCACCATCTGATGGCGAGGTCTTAGCTGAAGACTTCTCTTGAGCATCCATGTTCATGCTCAGTTTTTATTTATTATTTCAGTCTTTTCTTTTCTGGTCTGTAGAACCATTGTACTAGATATTTATCGGGTTGTTCCCCGAAGTACTTTGTGAGACTTGCTGATGATTTACATTCCTTATTTATTATGTGGATCATATTTTATATCTTGTGTGGATGAGATTAGTTGTGACATGATTGTCGTAGACTTGTTTTACAGCTTAAGTATGCCCTGATGGATCCATTATATTGAGTTGGTCCATCGGTGCGTACTGCTGGCCATTATCACGCGTCCGATCCCTCGGTAGTTTGGGACTGGGGCGTGACATGGGTTTTTGTGGTAGCCCATGCAGGTCTACGACTAAATAGTTCGGTTTCAACTTAGGGACCGGACCAGCCTGCCCTAAGGATAGTATAAACTATAGGATCTCATCCATCATTTAACCATTTGTTGAACTCTATATCGAACTCGAAATTTTTACTTGAACTGCATCCTGTATTGATTCCTCTGAGCGTTCTCATAGTTTATCTTTTGATTTCAGAGCAATGGATTCCGAGAACAGAGATGATATTCCTTTGGAGACACCACACGACGCTGTGATTACTTATGGAGATGGAGTGACCCCTGGAAGTGGAGGACAAGCATCGCAGAGCGATCAAACCGGTCAGCCTAATCCAAGGTTCCGGAGAGATGACATCCCACCTCCACCACAGTTCACTCCCCAGATGCCAGCTTTCCCACCAGGACAAGCCATGGATGGGCAACAAATGTTTCAGATGATGTATGCTATGATGCAAGCACAGCAGCAGATTCAGCAAGAGGCCCATCGGCAGGAGGCCGAGTATCTGAGGACCAGCCTGGTATCCGCATTGGAGCAGGCTAATCCAGCAGCGAGGCGAACATCGACGGGATCTATCACCGACTTCCGTCATCTCAAGCCTCGCACATTTTCTGGTAAAGAAGGGCCAACGGAAGTTCATGAGTGGCTCACAAACATTCAGCATCAGCTGGAAGCCGCTGAACTTCCAAGAGAGAGATGGATGACTGCAGTCAGAATGCAGTTAACTGATAATGCGCACCACTGGTGGTTAGCAGAAGAAAGGAGACTTGGACAGGACAGAGTCACATGGGAAGAGTTCTCCAGACTCTTCCAAGAGATGTACATCCCGGCAGTTGCAAGGTCAGAGCTCAGGGACAAGTTCAACCGCCTCATCCAGGGCAGCATGACAGTAGAAGAATACAATTCTGAATTTATTCGCCTGAGCCGCTTTGCTCCAACATTGATTTCGACAGAGGAGGAGAAAGCGGAAAAGTTCTTTGACGGGTTAAAGTTCGAACTCCAAAGATTGATTGGCTCAGTGGCACCTACAAATTATACTGATATTCTAGCAGCAGCGCGACGCATGGAGCGCGTCACTAGAAGGGAATCGAATCTGAAGAGGCCAAACACCTCCGCACCAACCAAGGCAGCACATGGAGATTCTGCAAAACGATTCCAGAGGAGTACGCCAGATAGAGCAGCGCACAGGGCCATATCCCTTCCTACTTGTCATCACTGCGGCAAGGTAGGACACATTGAGAGAGAATGCCGACGCAAGTTGGGACTCTGCCTAGCTTGCGGGTCCAACCAGCATCAGACCAGAGACTGCACCGAGCGAAGAGAGGGAGCACCGAGATTAGCTTTGCCTGCACCACGACCAGCGCATCCAGCCGTAGGAGCACAGCAGGCAGGAGTTGGTGGAGTCAGACCACCGGCCCCAGGAGGGAATCAGCAGAGACCACCCCTAGCACCGCAGGCAGCTTTATTTCAGCAGGCTCAGCAGCAGCGAGGCCAAGCCCAGGGCCGAGGACAGGCATTCACCTTAGCTGTTGAGGAGGAGGCTACAGCAGGCGAGGTCATCGCAGGTACTATTTTAGTAGCTTCATTACCTGCAGTAGCATTATTTGATTCTGGAGCATCACATTCATTTATAGCAGCTAGCTTTGTAGCCACCCATAGAGTAGCTACCGCACCCCTCCCGAAGATGAAGAGGATTCTTACGGGAGGCGGTATTATTCCAGTTAGTGATGTCTGTAGATCATGTTCTGTAGTCGTATGTGGCCGAGAAATGCGAGCACAGTTTCTGATATTTTCTATGCCAGATTATGACGTCGTACTTGGTATGGACTGGTTAAGTCAGTACCATGCGACTCTTGATTGCCGAATTGGGCGGGTTATATTTAGACCGCCTGGACATCCAGAATTTGAGTTTCTCCGAGGAGCAGTAGAGCAAGGAGTTCAGCCTACTCTTAGGGTACTATCTGTAGAAGGGGAGACAGGTTACCCGAGAGTCATATCAGAATTTGTGGATGTATTTCCTGATGATCTTCCAGGTTTACCGCCTGATCGGGAAATAGAATTCATAATAGACTTAACTCCAGGAGCAGAGCCAATCACTTCAACAGTTTATCGACTAGCACCCAAGGAGTTAGTTGAGTTGAAAGCACAGGTTGATGATCTTTTGGAGAAGGGTTTCATTCGGCCCAGTGTTTCACCTTGGGGGGCACCCATATTATTTGTGCCGAAGAAGGATGGAACAGTACGGTTATGCATTGATTACCGGGCACTCAATGCTGTAACCATCAAGAACAGGTATCCCCTACCCCGCATTGATGATCTATTCGATCAATTGAGTGGTGCAAGGGTATTTTCGAAGATTGACCTTCGATCCGGCTATCATCAGATCAAGGTAAGGAAGGAAGACATCCCGAAGACAGCTTTCAGGACAAAGTATGGGCATTATGAGTTCTTGGTGATGCCGTTTGGCTTAACCAACGCACCAGCAGTGTTTATGAGCTTAATGAACAGGGTCTTTCATCAGTTCTTGGATAAATTCGTAGTGGTATTCATTGACGACATCCTCATATATTCCAAGAGCCCTGAAGAGCACGAGGAACATCTTAGAATCGTGTTAGAGACCTTGAGACAGGAGAAGTTATATGCCAAGCTTAGTAAGTGTGAGTTATGTATGGACAAAGTACCTTTCTTGGGACACATCATATCAGGAGAAGGACTTTCCGTAGATCCAGAGAAGGTGGCAGCAATAGAGACTTGGCCTACACCCACATCAGTCGCAGAGGTGAGAAGTTTTCTCGGACTTGCGGGATATTACCGAAGGTTCGTAGAAAATTTCTCAAGGATTGCAGAACCAATGACGAAGCTGACACGGAAGGACCAGGAGTTTATATGGACAGAAGACTGCCAGAAGGCTTTTGAAGAACTGAAGAGAAGATTAACAACAGCACCTGTCTTGACTCTTCCTTCGGGGTCGGGAGGTTTTGTTGTTTACAGTGATGCATCAGGCAGTGGACTAGGATGTGTTTTGATGCAACATGGCAAGGTCATTGCTTATGCGTCGAGACAGTTGAAGGACCACGAGAAGAACTACCCAACACATGATCTGGAATTAGCAGCAGTGATATTTGCATTGAAGATATGGAGGCACTATCTTTATGGAGAGAGGGTAGAAATCTTCACCGATCACAAGAGTCTGAAGTATGTATATACTCAGAAGGAGCTAAACATGAGGCAGAGACGCTGGCTGGAACTGATGGTAGATTTTGACATCGATCTGCAGTATCATCCGGGGAAGGCGAATGTTGTTGCAGACGCACTGAGCAGGAAGCCTATGGCCTATTTCTTGACAGTGCAGCCCGAGTTATTGAGAGATTTGCAGGAGTTACAGATAGAGGTCGTCTTACCGGGACAGAATGGATTGATGGCTAATCTTGAGATTCAGTCATCCCTCATGGAGAAGATTAAGGAGGCATTGCCCACCGATGCTAGATTCCGAAGACTCAAAGAAAGGACAGAAGCCGGCATTCAGACAGGACTTCGCATCCACGAAGACGGGACCTTGAGGTTTGGAAATCGCCTGTATGTTCCAAACGGAGAATTGAGACAGGAGTTGATGACGGAAGCACATAGCTCTATGTACTCTGTTCACCCGGGAGGAACTAAGATGTACAGGGACTTGAGACAGTATTACTGGTGGCATGGAATGAAGAGAGAGATCGCAAGGTTTGTGGCTAGATGCTTAGTCTGCCAGCAGGTAAAGGCCGAGCATCAGAGGACCGCAGGGATGTTACAGCCGCTTCCGATACCGGAATGGAAGTGGGAGCACATCACGATGGACTTTGTCACAGGATTTCCGAAGAGCCCCAGCGGAAGAGACGCAGTATGGGTGATCGTGGATCGACTCACTAAATCGGCACACTTCTTGCCATTTAGAGTTGGACAAACCACAGAGGTACTAGCTGACATGTATATGCGACAAATCATCAAATTACATGGAGTACCTGTTAGTATTGTATCGGATCGAGATTCGAGATTTACATCTCATTTCTGGAGAAGCATGCAAGAGAGTCTCGGCACCAGACTCAAGTTCAGCACGGCATACCACCCGCAGACAGATGGCCAATCGGAACGCACCATTCAGATATTGGAGGACATGTTGCGATCATGTATGCTAGACTTTGGAGGATCTTGGGAAGATCATTTGCATTTAGTAGAGTTCTCCTACAATAACAGTTATCAGGCCAGCATTCAGATGGCACCCTTCGAAGCTTTATACGGAAGGAAGTGCAGGTCACCTATATGCTGGAGTGACGTCGGTGAACGTCAGATACTGGGACCAGAATTGGTCACACAGACAGTGGAGAAGGTGAAGCAGATTCAGAATCATCTACGGGCAGCTCAGGACCGACAGAAGCATTGGGCAGACACGCACAGACGTCCCCTAGAGTTCAAAGAAGGGGATCACGTATTCTTGAGGATCTCGCCCACTCGGGGTACTATCAGATTCGGGAGCAGAGGCAAGCTGAGCCCAAGGTATATTGGGCCATTTGACATTCTAGAGCGCGTTGGTGAGGTGGCTTATCGTCTTGCATTACCTCCATCCTTAGAGGGAGTGCATGACGTATTCCATGTCTCACAGCTGCGAAGGTACGTGACCGACCCAAGTCACGTAGTCGATCATTCAGAGATCGCAGTAGGCCCGAGCTTGAGGTATGAGGAACAACCAGTTGGCATCCTCGACGTCAGTGAGAAGACATTGCGGGGACAGATAATCAGACTGGTCCGAGTAGCATGGAAACATCATTCACCAGGCGAATCGACTTGGGAACGAGAAGATAGTATGCGTCAACGTTATCCCCATTTGTTCGAGGAGGCAGTTGTAAACTAGGTCACCTTGTATTTCCATAACCCTTCTTTAGTAACTTATTCTTTGATTGCGAGGACGCAATCCTTTTAAGGAGGGAAGATTGTAAACACCCTAAATTTTTGAGAATAATTTTAAATGAAGTTATTTCGTTTTGGGAATTTTTGGAAACTTAAAACCAGGATGAGTGTGATTTAAAGAAATAATTTTAAGTGTGGCTAGATGGGGTTAAAATATTCTGGAAGTAAAAATTTATTGTGTATGATGGAGAACCGGACGCATGGCATTTTTCGGTGAATTAATCGGACACCGGAGCAACGTATCGAGGACCAAAAGCAATTGGATTGTAAACCGAACCCAAACGAACCAAACCCAAACCCACCAACCCGAAACCCGCACAGCAAGCCCTAGCCCCGCCGGATTGCACTGTAGCAGCTATTAAAGCAGCCGCAGCCGCCATCCTCGATATACGAGCCCGAGCAGCGCCGCTTTCTCCAGAATCCGTTCGCCCACCGGAACCCTAGTTCCCAGCACCCCTTCACCACCGATCGACACCCCTCCACCGCGATCCGTCAGTCATCAACCCCGACGCCTCCCATCGACACCCCTCCACCGCGATCCGTTAGTCGTCGACCCGCCGCCGAGTTCGCCCAGCAACCCCCATCCGCTCGTCGACCCTCCGCCGAGTTCGCCCAGCAACCCCCATCCGCTCGTCGACCCCCCCGCCGCCGAGTTTGCCCAGCAACCCCGAGCGCGGCTTCACCCCCGCCGCGAGCACAGCGACCCCGAGCACAACTCCTCCGCCTCACAGCGTCTCCGCGGACACGAGACGCGAGCAGCAGCACGTGAGGACACGACCAGGACACATATTGGACTCTCGGTCACGTGAAAAACAGAATTCACGGAGCCCTGTTCAGGTACTGTTTTCACCCTCATCGCAACTCCGATTCCGTTTCTGTAAATTGCTATGCGTAGACTGTATAACCCTCTCGGTGCCCGTGCAATTCGCTCGGAGCATCGCGTCCTGTGGTGATCGCACACCGCGATCCAAAAACAGGAAAAATAATACCCCGTTTCACCCCGGAACTGAGTCCGCCCCGCCAATCGGGACGACTTGGTCGCACGCGGTCTTTACCAAACTATGCGCGACGTTGATACGGTCGTGTAGGATTTCGCAGAAGTCGATTCAGAGGTGCGTGCACCCCGGAATCAACGCGTATCCGCCGACGACACACCGTATCCGTCCTTTCTGGAACGCGCTGTAACTTCGTGTACACACGTCGGATCGAGACGAAACTTGCGCCATCGGACTCGTAGCAATACGCTGGTCCTGTGAGCCAAGTTTGGTTCGATTCTGAGGACGTTGACAAAACCACGTATCGTGGGCCCCACAGGCTCCACTTGACCGGTGATTTTGTGATCGGCTCATCGGAATCCAATTCTGGAAGTTCCGTTGGGTTCGTATCATCGTTCCTGACTTGTAGGCACTGAGTTTGACTAATTTGGAGACCTTTGACCCTGACACGCTTTTCGGTGCAAAGTGGCCCACAAGTGGAACCCGCTTTGGTCCGGAAATGACCATTTTGCCCCTGTGTCCAAATTGGACGTAAGGACAGGCATTTCTAGCAGTTTGATACCTTCTGAGACTGTTGATGATATTTATTACAGCATCTGGAGTAGCCCCTACCGGTTCCACAGATCCCAGGACGACAGTTGATATTCGGACATCAGGCAAGTGTACCTTGCCAAACTCTGCAGCTTAGTTATTTATTTTCCTTGCTATATATATATTACTGTGCATGCTCAACCTAGGACCGTTTGACATACTTAGCGTCCGATTATCAGTCGGGTGCCAACATCGTACGCGGTGTTGGGTAATGTCATCTAGATATGGACATACGTGACACTTTATCTTCTCGTACTGGTCATACCAAGTACACTTGACCCAGGACACTGGACACTGATCATGAGACAGGATCTTCCCGAGATATTCATGGTGATCCTGTATAGGTTGCAGGACTTATAGAGATACTATATTCTAGATACATTATGACTTGTGCATTAGTTATGACCCCGCGGACATGGACGTGAGACGTTATGTTCATGATTTGTGTGGTTACATTGGGTGGGGAGAGACACACAGACTACAGGCTGATTATATATATACACCCCTATTACCGTGAGGCACAAGACTCTATAGCCGAGCTTGGCCCATTACTCATATTTACTGCTGCTACCGGCTCCCCTACACAGAGCTTGTAGTATGCTTCAGCCTGAGTTCTAGTGCTGCTCTTATCTTGCATATCACTTAGCTGGTTATTTTAGTATTCCCTTATTGTTCCATCTATTGCTGGATAGATTCACAGGCTACAGGTTGATATTATTATGTCGGCTACTCAGTCTCCCGCTGAGATAGACCACCCCATGATACCCCTGCTACAGGCTCCCCTACACAGAGCTTGTAGAGGTTCAACCTGAGTACTATTGATATTCTCTCTTGCATTATACAGATGTTACATACTTACCCTGCTTATCTCATTATTGCTGCACTGTTTATATTCTGGCTTGTTTTATTTCCTGTACCTTGCTATGTCCCCTGAGGACCTGGATATGGATTTTGTCCCCAGATTTTGCAGAACAGGTTTACCCCGAGGTTTACGGGACTGCAGCAGGAGGAGCCGATCCAGGAGCTGTACCACCATCTGATGGCGAGGTCTTAGCTGAAGACTTCTCTTGAGCATCCATGTTCATGCTCAGTTTTTATTTATTATTTCAGTCTTTTCTTTTCTGGTCTGTAGAACCATTGTACTAGATATTTATCGGGTTGTTCCCCGAAGTACTTTGTGAGACTTGCTGATGATTTATATTCCTCATTTATTATGTGGATCATATTTTATATCTTGTGTGGATGAGATTAGTTGTGACATGATTGTCGTAGACTTGTTTTACAGCTTAAGTATGCCCTGATGGATCCATTATATTGAGTTGGTCCATCGGTGCGTACTGCTGGCCATTATCACGCGTCCGATCCCTCGGTAGTTTGGGACTGGGGCGTGACAGATTGGCCCTCGTTCATCATCTCAGCGGTAGCCGCGGAGGATAATAGTCAGAAGGCACACGATAATGGTATCATGATCTCGGCCTCTGATAAAGGCAAGAGTTCATCCTCCAACATCGACCATCCTCATGGTACCAAGGGTAAAGAAGCTCTGGCGATCAACACATCCAGGCAAAAGATGGTGACTACCACGCAGACGAAACCTGGGACTTCCAGGCCCCTTGAAGTGTACTCTTTCGACGACGACGATATTCCGAGCATATTCGAATGTCTCGTCAAAAGTGGCAAGATTACCCTTCCTGAGGTAAGACGGCCCAATGAGGCCGGCAGTATCAATAACCCCAAGTACTGCATCTTCCATAGGTACATACACCACCCCACAAAGGCGTGTTATATACTGAAAAGGAAGATCCAGGAGCTGAACGATGCTAAGGCTATCACCCTGAGCAACAGCAAGAAGACGGTCACGGCCAACATGATCTCTCTGTAATTTGGCAATCTGCCTCCCCAAGAAGTCCCGGATGGTGTTACGCCTATTTTCTTGACGACGATGAACATCGTTAATCTCCCTCCAGCTAGAGGTTAAAATCATGATCTGCTACCACTAACTACCGAGCGAGGCGAGACTATGTGGGTTCATCCAGATCTGGTGCCAGAGATCGAGAAAGAGACTCAAGCTGCTAAAGCTAAGTCTAAAAAGAACTCAAAGCACAAACCATGTTACATGATTATGACACACTCGGCATCAGAAGACGAGGTCTTGGCTACTGGAACCCGCTCAGGGAAAGCCAACCTCCAGGACTATGGAGCCAGCCAAGAAGATGCAACGGCAAACGCTTCAGCTGCCAAGCCTTCAGAACCGGAATCCATCGTACCAGAGGCCGGTCCTTCGAGACCAACTTCGACGGACAAGGGGAAGCAAAAAGAAGTGCGCTTCGATAAACCTGTGAAAAACATTCAAAACAAAGGTTTAGAGAAGCCATACAACTTCGATATCCTGGCCCAACTGGCTAATACACCAGCCAGGTTGTCCATCTTCGAGCTACTCAGGCTTTCTCAGGACACTCGTCAAGCCCTGAGTGAAGCATTGATGCAGGCGGATGCATACTTGACCCAGCTCAAGTCCCCTGACGAAGAACCTGTGGCGTATCCTCAATGCCACAGTGTGATGGAGGTGGTCCCAAATATCACTTTTACTCAAGATGACATGCTGTTAAAATATAACAGGCATGACAGACCCCTCTATTACACCGGGTATGTCGGTTCTATGGAGGTCAACCGGATTCATATAGATCCGGGATCATCAATCAGCATCATTCCTTATAGTCTGCTCAGACAGCTGAGGATTCCTACCAGCAAATTGGCTTACACCACCACTACGATCGTGGGTTTCAACGCCGAAAGAAGTAAGCCGTTGGGGAAAATTTGCCTGAGGATCCAAATTGGCAACCTCAGATCGGTGGCTACATGTTACGTCATTGATTCAGAGGTATCCTACAACATCCTGTTGGGTAGACCCTGGATCCATGACCATAACATCGTTCCTTCGATTCTACATCAATGTTTTAAATATGTAAACGCCCGAGGAACAGTACAAACAGAGATTACTGACCTGAATCCGTTCAAAGGAGTAGAATCATACTACTCTGATGCCGTGTTGTACTCCCAAGACTACACGGAAGAGGTCAGCCGAAGCAGAGAAGGAATCCCACCGGGAGCCAGAAGAACTCTCTGTCAAGCAACCTCTGTCAATCAAGGTGAAAGGACGGACTACTCGTCCAAAAGCCGTAAAGCCTATGGCTATCCACCTGAACGAGACCAGGTCAGGAAAAGGGGGTGATGCTCTTGTGATCACTTTGAACCAGAAGCCTCCACCTTCGGTCGTCAACCTCCGGTGCAACAGGCAGCCGAATGATGTAAATGCAACCGGGAACAGAGTTTCAGATGATAATAAACGTCCTCTTTTCCAGTATATTGATGCCCAAATTCCAAATCAGGAATCCTCCCCCTACGATGATTTAAAACCTATAGCGCAAAAATTCTTGGAAGCTATAGATTCCTATCGTCCGTATATATGGGAAGTGGCGTCATCATCCAATATCACCACGACATATGGACCGCATGAGGATTCTATCTTCATTGTCCCGCCTACTTACAGCAGTCAGCATTTAATAGTCTTCGGTCGCATGCACAATAAATTGACTGTACAAGAGGATTCTTCCGATGACGATGTCGGTAAAATGCAGGTTCACAGATACAGTCCGCAAGCTCTGAAGATCATGCAAAATATGGGTTATAACCTGAAGCTGGAACCGGGTCTCAACTATGGGAAAGGCAGACGAATGCCGCTGCACGACGATCCCTACTATCAATAAACTCGTTTCGGGTTAGGGTATACCACCTCTCTCGTAACTCCTGAGTCAAACGAGGATATCTTTTTCTCCTCTCAAAATGGCTCAACGCCCTCCGACCCATCTCATGCTCTCGAGCGAACATTATCAGTGAACATGGTAGTGACGGATTCCTTCGAATCAGACGAATAAGAATCTGAACTGTTCGAGAATGATGCTTGGGCTCAGCATATGGATACACAATGGGAGTTTTGCTTCGAGCAGAGAGAACCTCCCACTGAAGACAAAGTTATCCAGATTGACGTTGGGGATGAACTTTCGCCAAAGCCGATATTTATCAGTAACAATCTTTCCGAAGCAGAAAGAAAAGAAGTTATCCAGCTGATAAAAGAATATATCAACATCTTTGCGTGGAATTATGAGGACATGCCAGGCCTTGATCCAAAGGTGGCTACTCATAAGCTCAATATATTGCCCAATTCGAAGCCTGTGAAGCAGCACCAACGCCGGTTCCGCCCGGATATGATGGACACCATTGAAGCTGAAATCAAGAAGTTGATAGCCTGCAGCTTCATCCGTGAAGAACAACATCCCGACTGGGTCGCCAATGTTGTCCCGGTCATGAAGAAAAATAGGAAAGTTCGAGTCTGCATCGATTACCAAGATCTGAATGCAGCTTGCCCCATGGATGAGTTTTCTCTTCCCATCACAGACGTCATGATTGACAATACATGCAGTTTTGAACGTATGTCTTTCATGGACGGATTTTCAGGATATAATCAAATCAAGATGCATCCTGAAGACGAGAAGCATACTGCCTTCCGTACACCATTGGGGGTATATTGCTATACGGTCATGCCCTTCGGATTAAAGAATGTCGGGGCTATGTACCAACGGGCTATGAGTAACATATTCCATGAGAATTTACGCAAGACAGTGGAGTGTTACGTGGACGATGTAGCTGTCAAAAGCCGTCTCAAGGATAATCACATCCAAGACTTGAAGACAGTATTTGAATTGATGCGCCAACATCAACTCAAAATGAATCCTACAAAGTCCTTTCTGGGGGTATCTAGTGGCAAATTTCTGAGATTTATCATTACCGCCAAAGGCATTCAAGTGGACCCTGATAAAGTCAAGGCCATCTTAGAAATACGACCGCCCCACAATCTGAGGGAACTCAGGGGATTTCAAGGCCGTCTGGCTTATATCCGGAGATTCATATCCAACCTCTCTGGGAGATATCAGCCATTTTCTCGTCTCATGAAGAAAGGTGTATCCTTCATATGGGACGAAGCCTGTCAGTAAGCGTTCGGTGACATCAAATGTTACCACACTAGTTTGCCAGTTCTGGCACCTCCTGTCATGGAAAGACCATTCGTACTGTATGTTCGAGCGATGGATCATTTTCTGGGAGCTCTTCTCAAACAAAAGAACGAGATGGGCCACGAGCAGGCTATCTACTACCTCAGTAGGATGATGGTCAGAGCCAAACATCGGTATAATCCAGTGAAAAAAGAATGCTTGGCTCTGATGTTCGCTATTCTGAAAATGTAACACTATGTCACAGGCCAAACTATTCACATCATCTCCAGGATCAATCCTCTTCGGGTACTAATGAACAAGCCAAGTATTCTTAATTCCCGACTCGCGACTTGGGCGATATTATTAACACCATATGACATGGTGTACGTCCCTCAGAAATTCGTCAAAAGCCCAGCATTGGCTGACTTCCTAGCTACTCATCCGATCCTGGAGGCATCCAAACTGTACGAGGATATTTTCGACGAAGTTGCAGAATATAATTTTGTAATGGAAAGTGATGCATGGCAGCTGTTCTTCGATGGCGTCTCCCGGATTGGTCCCAGAGAAAACGTGGTTTCGGGAGTAGGAATTGTCCTAGTTACTCCTGATAAGCTCGTCATCTACAGAGCATATTCTCTTAGCGAGCCCTGTTCCAACAATGTGGTGGAGTACAACGCTCTACTAATCGGCCTCCAAGTCCCTAAAGAATTGGGCGTCGAATCTCTGGAAGCTTTTGGTGATTCTCCGCTGATCGTCAATCAAGTCAGAGGAATATATAAAGTCTGGAATCCAGACCTCATCCCCTATCACCGAGCAACGATCGAGATAGCATAACATTCAAAGGATTCTTCCTAGAACATGTGCCTCGATCTCAGAATCTGGAAGCTGATGCCCTAGCCAGTCTAGCTGCAGATTTAGCTACCCCTATAAGAAGGCAAAATTCGGTAAAATTCGGTAATCCTTCTTAACAGAGATTTATTCTGTGTGAAAAATAACTTTTACATAGAACACAGCTATGCGGTGGACACAGATCCTCCCAGGAGAGATTGGAGAAGTCCCTTTATAGATTTTGTAGTATACGAAATCTTGCCAGAGGATCCTAAAGAAGCAGTATCCGTCAAAAGACGATCATTACGCTTCTATTTTGATGCATCGTCACAATGTCTATATCGCCGGTCTTATGACGGACTATTATTACGATGTCTCTCTGGTGATAAAGCATAGCGGATTATCCGTGAAGCCTACGACGGCGTATGCGAAGCACATTAACCCGGTCCTAAGCTACAGGATTGCATCAGAAGAATAGGCTATTACTGGCCTACTATGATCACAGATGCAATAAAGTATACAAGACAATGCAGAGCCTGTAAAGTCCATGCAGACTTTATCCATCAACCTCCTGAATATCTATATCCTACAGTTGCGTCCTGGCCTTTTGAAGCATGGGATATGAATATCATTGGTCCTATTCACCCGTCTTCTTCCAGAGGTTACCGGTTCATACTGGCCATCACGGATTACTTCTCCAGATGGGCAGAGGCGATCCCTCTTGCTGAGGTGAAGGCATCTAATATGATCAGCTTCATCAAGCATCACGTCATTTATCACTTCGGGATACCACGAAGGATAATTCATGACAATGGGCCTCAATTCATCAGCCAAACATTTTATCAATTTTGCGATAAAAATCGGATACAAAATGTTGCCTCTACGGCATATAATCCTGCTGCTAATGGTTTGGCGGAAGCTTTCAACAAAACCATTATCAAGCTTGAAGAAGTTTGTCTCGTCGAACAAAAGGGATTGGAATGAGAAGCTGGAAGGATGTCTCTGGGCATACCGCACAACGGTACGGGCACCGACAGGTTGCACCCCATTCTCATTAGTCTACGGGAGCGAAGCAGTTCTCCCCATCGAGATTCAAATTTTGTCACTCAGGATAGCCGTGGCTAATGAGTTGACTCAAGAAAAGAATGACCTGTTAAGGCTTCAAGAGCTAGAAGGATTAGACGAGAAACGCCTCCAAGCTCAATAGCGCATCGCGTTCTACCAAGCACGCATTTCCAGAGCTTTTAATCAAAAAGTAAAGGAAAGAGTGTTCAAAGTCGGTGAGCTAGTTTTAGCTGTGATAAGGCCGATGATTCTTACTCACAGGAGTAAGGGCAAATTCCAGCCCAAATGGGAAGGCCCTTATGTGATCGAGACGGCGTTCTCAAACGGCGCTTACAAGTTAGCCCAGCCTAATAGAGACCTATTAATGGCTCCTATCAATGACAAATTTCTGAAAATGTACTATGCTTAACCTCCTCTGCTCAAGTAGAATATGGAAAAAATCTTATTCTGACAAAACTACTTCCAAAACAAAACTAGTTGGATCGTATTCTATCATGTTCATATTACATCTGAATAGATATATTTAACTAATTTGGAACTTCAAGACCTATCACGTCCATACTACCTCTGACAGTGTCTTGTATACAAATTTTAGCTAAAAAGCATATTTTTATCATGTCCATATAACCTCTGAATAGATATATCCTGCTAAAACTTACCGAGAGTATATCACGTCCATATTACCTCTGATATCACTTTCACCCAAAACCTGTCATTTACATTCCAAAATGATGGGTCCACAAAGTCAGATGAAGGCCTCTTTATTATTCCCAAAAAAGAGCGAAAGTAGATTGAAAAGCAAAAGCAAAAGTATATCACTGAGGGGGAGCGGTCAGATCGCGAAGCTGCTGCACCAATACGGCCATCCTCTCATCCCGGGAGTTCAAGACGTCGGCACGAGCCTGCTCCAGCCGTGCCTCATCATTGCTCAGGAGGGATAGTTCGGCTCTCGCCCGAAGAAAACCAGCACGGGCGACTCCTGCACGCGCCAAGTTCTGTTGTGCTATGCCCAATCGGCCATCCGCCACAGCTAGAGCTTCTGACGACTGAGAAGCCCACTCCTTTGCCTGAGCGAGTTTTGTTTCCAGCTTGCGGACCCTTGCTACATTCCCTTCATGCTCGGCCTGGAACTTCGTTTGAAGAGCAATGGCCTCCTCCAGGACGGCTTTTCCTTCATCCATTTCCTGCTGATGTGTCTGGATGGATTTATTTACGCCTGTCATTTGTTCGACAAGCCGCGCAGTCATGGAGTCGTATCTAGCCTAGACCAGATCTTCAACGTTGTCTTGAGCTAGTTGCAAGTATTCGTTAATGGGTTGCTCCAAACCATTAACTATCTCCTCCAGGGCGTCAGCTACCCCAGTGTCGTTGAATTCTCGGATCGGCACTATGGCGGACCGGGCGGACCTCTTCAGCGATGCAAAGCTCAGATTCTTTGCCAACACCATTGATATTAACATTTTCAAAGTGGTGTAAAAGATGCCAGTGTACTGCTCGGTCAGCGCAACTAGATCCGAATGGACGCTGGGAGTGGCCTCAATATGGGCGAGTCCCCTTCCAAGAATAGACGCAGACGATGTTGCCACGGCCGTCGCCTCAACAGGTGGTACGATAAAAGAAGAAGTGCCAGCACCAGACGAAGATACCAGCGCACTCGAAGGTGGCATTGTCGCAATGACAGGCTCGTCCTCCTCTTGAGATATCGGAATCTCGTCGATAGGCGAGCCGGCACCCGAAGATGTTTTTTTTCAAAATTAGCCGCCTCCGCGTCGCCGCCATGACCTGACACAGAGCCGAAGGGCACATCTACATTGCCCTCCCCGAAGAGGTCTTCCCCTGAAAAGAAGACAAAAGGAAGTTAATATCAACATAATGATAATTTTCCTAAAGAAGAGGCGTGAAAACGATATTTACCCATGGCCGACAGCATATATGTCGCATCTGCAACCTGTACAGCTAAATAATTTCTTAACGATGCTAAGCAAGCTTTCATACCTGGAGAAGGGGCTCTGCTAACTGAGCTGGCAAATAGTCTTCCAGGTCCACGTCAAATTCCAACCGAGGCTCATCGGCTGGAATCTCGCTAGGTGCGCTTACAGGCACGGCAGGGGTCCCTCCCGATGCCGATCCGCATAAAGGTATACGGAATCTCACTATACTCAGCCCCGGAGACGACCTCGTTCTACTACCTGAAGCAGTAGCAGCGACGGCGGCCTCCAGCAGAGTTTCTCCAGCACCACCAGCCGAAATATTAGAGGGTCCCTCTCTAAAAGACGAGGAACCTCCAATCAAAGAATTATCCCCAATATGGGGAGATGCAGGCTCACTTCCAGGAGCCTCAATACCAGGAATCCAGAGAGGACGATTAACCATCTTCTTCTTCCTCTTGCGAGGGGAAGTCTCCTTCGGAGCAGGAGCCCTTCGCTTCCCAGAGATTACCAAAGGCCCTGCAGGCAGAGGTACTTCACCCCTCGATACCGCCAACAGAGGCTCATCCGGATTGACGGATTCCTCACCCTCGTCAGAAGAAACCGAGGGGACTTTGACTCTTCCCCAGACTTGGAAGAGGGCACCCTAAAACTTCTACGTATATCAAAATCACGATGGAAGGTATTCGTTACTACATAGAACTGGGAATACGAGTGCAGGATGCACAGCTCCGTGGAGAGTGTAATGACCGGCACAGTAAAAATTGCTCCAGTGCAACCCATGATAAAGTATCGCCAGCCTCTCGCTCCATCAATGAGTCCACCCCTGGACCGGAAGCTGGCGACAGCGTTGCCCACATACAACTGATCATACCCAAACTGCCTGGCAAACTGACTAGGCAGGTAGGGCTCCAAGAAGCAATGGTCTTCACTTTTGTACAGTAAATAGGAAGGTCTAATGTAGACCAACCAATTAAAAGCTTCAGAAGAAAGATCATTCTTCTCTCTACCTGAATCCTCAAGCCTAATCCCCGATTGATTACGATGTACAGAGGGGACAGTGCAGAAGAGCTTCCAGCTATGACTGAAGCCCAGCACCCGCCGACAGTCTATAACAGTGTTCACATTCCAGGAAGACTTCTGGTAGTTCAATAAGAAGCTAGCCCCCGAACTGCTACCGGAGCCGGGAGACATAACCCTGGGGTTATGAAGAATTAACCATCCCATCAAATACAGGTATGGTAATTCTATCCTGGGAAAGCTATCACGCCGGGTTTCATCGACGAGCAGCCCGTCAGTCATAGCCCTCAGGCCATCTTGTATACGGTATACCATGGCCGGGAGCAAGCCCAATCTTGCCCCGAATACCAGACGCACTGCAGGCCATAGCGTGTTACGGTAAATGCGGTCCACAGATGCGATGCCAGGTACCACCAGTCGGTACAGCCATATAGAGAGAAAGCCAGCCAGTTAAGCTTCCCTGGACAGAGGCCTGTGGCAGTACCTCAAATAACTATAGGCCTTAGTGCCTATAGGATATGTTTCTATCCCTTGGTCGAGGATCAAGTCCAGAGCCCCAGTGTCTAACATGAGATCGTCGACTACCTGAGCATTAAGCACGCTCAGAGGATTCACAGCTGATCCTTGCCCTCCAATACCTTCTCCGGCTTAGCATTTCTGGCCCGGTGAAAGAAAAGATAGGACGTCCATTTATTGATGTGGGCCAAATCTGAGGGCTCACCATAAAAGTGGTACAAGTGAGGTAGTGGCACATCAGCTCCTGGTACACTTTTACTACCCGAGGGTCGAATCCCCCAGCTCCTGGTTCGTAGGAACATACTCTTCATATGGAGTATCCCCCATCGGTAGTCTCGAGATCTCTGCCATCTCATAGAGGGCCAATCCCAACTCCCCCAGTGGAGTGGCAAAGGTCCCGGTGAGCGAAATATATCGCTCCATCAGTGCCAGAAATAGGTTGGGGTTAGGAGGTAACCCAACACTGGTGGCACTCACAGCTGCAAACAGACCAATATTCTCCAACTCGGTCTGAAAGTGCTTCAGGGCCCAATCAACTAAGCGAGCCCATCGAAGATTTGTAGGGGTGATCCACCAGCCGCATCGAGGGTTCACCTTAGGGTATACTCCCCCGTGCCCCATGAAATAATTATAGAAAGTCGATAATTAGACCGGCTGGATCACTAAGATGTCTTCACTCAAGATACTGCCCGGGTACAGTCCCATGAACAGCGTCACGGAGCTGGAAGGTCGGCTGACAAACGACCCCTGGTCAGCTCCTTTTAGATGAAAGATCTTTCCCGGCCTGCCGTGAAGATCGGGAGTCAGCGTCCACGATATCCTCCTGGGATGTATAGCATGAAAGAAAGCCGAGATGGGATAGTCTCTCGGCATCTTGTGAAAATACAAAACCAAGCTCCCGGCCGGGAAAGCCCAGAGTTCTCTCTTGGGCTTCATCTGGGACTGCTTGTCAATCATGTCCCCGAAGAAGAAAGCCGGCTTTAGGTACTGGTCCCCGTCTATGTACGTCAGGGGCTCTCCGTTGATCAAGTTCAGCAGCGTTCGCTCGCCCTGAGCTGATAACAAAATTTTCCTTCCTTCGGGATACTGGGGCCCGGAGATAGGAAATGTCACGTGTGACAGATCCTCCAGATAGTTGGAGTGCAACATCCCGACGGCAGAACCCATCACCTCGGCTAGCGGAGACGCATGCAAGTTAATTGCGAGAGTGCAAGAAAAATGCATCAGTTCCTATAACTAGACATTGCAGATCTTGCAGCATATGCCAAAAATTAGCAGTCTGTGCTTTACACCAAGACAGTGAAACTTGAGCTTTTACGCTGGAATCCACTTCCTAAAGCGTAAAGTTCAAGGCTGGCAGTATACAGTCTGGCTTTACGCCAGAATAATAAAATTGAGTTATTATGCCAGAATTTTCATCCAGGAGCGTAACACTAAAATTTTATACGCCAACTTTCGACAGTCAAAGCTTTTACGCCAGACTGCGAAACTATGAAGTTTTTGCGCTGACACATTAGAAATATGGACGTAAAAGATGAAACGTCTCTGCGCATCATCTTCCTCGAAGAGGCTATCAGCACAGAAGACGACCTAGCACGGTTACGTACAACATGTGCGAAGGATTTTCAGTCGTTCTTTTTCGTCACAAAAGCTCTACCTTTAAGGCCGGGTGCACTGCTTGTCGGCCGCATACTTCACTCAGAATGAAGTTCGCCTTGCCCGACCGAAGACGCTCTCACTGGAGCAGAAGAACGAGAAGAAGAATCAACCTTCTTTTCCTTAGAGGAGAAGGATTATTTTGAGGCCATTACTGGAAACTTTGAGATCTCGGAGTAGAAGCGAAGAAGAACTCGAACAAACAAAGGCTTTCTTTCGCAAAAGATGGATGAAAAGTTTTTCTCTGAGAAACTTGGGACATATATAGAGTTCGGATGGACTCCTCGAATCCTGAACCAAATCTCCTAATTAATATTCAGTTATGATTGGGGACTACGTCAGCCTATTTACTCAGAAAAGGCGGACAGTCAGCGAAATTCAAAAAGTTTTCGCGCAAAGCATATTCGTAGTTTTTTACGCTAAGGATCTTTCTACGCTTGACAGCTACAGATCTACGGTTTTACGCTCACAGGCTATAAGTCTCTGGTTTTACGCCCGGATGCCTTTTTGCTCGGTAGCTTTTACGCTCGAGAGGCTACAAACCTACGACTTCACGCTCAGCAGCTACAAATCTATGATCTCACGCTCGGTGGCGTTTAGTTTACGCTCAGAGGCAACAGATCCATAACTTCACGCTCGAAAGATTTTCTTTTCACAGGCTATAAATCTACAGTTCTACGCTAAGGAGCTTTCTACGCTCGACAGCTATAAATCTACGGTTTTACGTTCAAAGGCTACAAGTCTATGGTTTTACGCCCGGATGCTCTCATGCTCGGTAACTTTTATGCTCGAGAGGCTACAAACCTACGACTTCATGCTCAGGAACTACAAGTCTATGATTTTACGCTCGGTGGCATTTAATTTATGCTCAGAGGCTGCAAACTTATGATTTCACGCTCTATGACTTTTCACACAAAGATACGCCGACCAGAGTACGCGTACATTTGAACGATTCTCAAGGCGGTCAATTGCAAGAGTTTACACAGAAGATTCTCCTTCTTGACCTCAAAATATCCTAAGTACCCGAAGCATACAGAGTTCAACATCAAAAAATACTCTTCTTCATGGGTCAATTGGAAGTTCATCCAGACTCCAGTCTGAATATTTTATCTACAAATCAAGATGGTGACTCAGTTTGGCAGCCATTTCTCGCCCTGTTCAAAGGGATTTTCGAGAAATTATTCTTGAATATGGTGTCTGAACAAGAATTCTGTTTAATCAGAAGTAACAGTTCAGAGTTCTACACGGTTCCTCATTCCTAATAGCAGGACAGTTCGCATACGTGAATGCTAAACAGCTTTCTACGCATTCCTAGTTATGCGTAAAAGATAGAACAGGACCTAGTACTATTTCTAAACAGAGTCGGCATAAAGAATCAAACGTGTCGAAGCTACACATACTCAGACTTCACAGCAAAAAAAAGTATGGCAAGATAATCATATGCAGGGAAGAAAGACGACTTTATTAAGATTAAAATCATGATTACATATGAGGAAAATCCAGTCTACAAGGGTTTTCTTTATTTTTATGATTACATATGAGGGAAATCCCGTCTACAAAGGGCTTCCTCATCGTCGTCTGAAGATCGTGCCCAGAATCTGTTATGCCAGGTTCTCGCATGAGCGGCATTCTTCATCCATCTTCTCCAGCAGTCAGTCGGTTGCCACAAACTGACTGAAATATTGGTCAACGGTGGAAGGATACAAAACTGGGCATAGATCCATCCTCCAACAGAAGAAAAGCAGAGTAAATCTGCTTTCCTATACCCAACGCCATCACAGATTGAGTTAAGATATTTTACCCAACTCAATCCTGGACAGAGCTAGTCTATCTGCTCTCGTCCACGGAGGTAACGGGAGAAGGTACTACTTGCAAGCTGTATGGTGAAATACGACCCTTCCTCTCTACCGAAGAACCACCATACAAAGTTGCTGATTATCCCGAGCAAAGGAGGCTATGATATCCTTCCATGATCCATCGTTGCAGAGGATATTTGCTCGAAGATGCCGTCTTTTTTGACTCCTTACATGCTGGAAGAGCATAGTCTTCTTCTTCCTCAAGTCGACCTGATAAACTCCGGCCATCATCTCTGTATGGTGAAGAGGACAGGTTAACTCCTCAGCCTTTTTATAGGCGAAAGAGATCACACCGATCCCCAATAACTTCGCCATAAAGTCAGCCATGAAAGAACGTGTCAAGCTTAACTATTTTAGGCTCCATTCAGAGCGTTTTGAGTTACGAGGAATGGTTCATGCTTTATTTAAAATGTTTTAAATTACGAGGAATTTAAAAGCTTTGAAGGGGGTCTTGTAGAAGCATGAAAAATACGATGGATAGCTATCCGTAATATGTTGATACAGGGTAGCGTAAACAGAGGACCTCAGAGCCATCAAATGCACAACAGAGCTTTTTCGCTGAGCACAACATAAAAATATAGGCTCAAGGACCATCCGTATAACGCACTATGTCCAGGCTGCTTCAGCGTAAACAGGGGCTTCATCGCCTTTATGGCGTAAAACTCATCCGCTTTCAATGCAGCATTGAAGTGTACGAGGAATGCTTCGTATTCTTCGAAATGAACCTGTCAGATCATACAATAAACCTGACGTCTGGACTCCTGACAAAGAGTATTGAACGACTACCCAGGCGACGGGTATAATGATGGCGCGGCACTGCAACCCAGGCTGTCATTTACTGCCATTTTCTTTGCGTAAAACACTCTTACGCATACGAAGGATACGCTGCCCAATTTTACACATGCAGATGTGAGATGTTTACGCTCCACAGAAGACAAACAGCCTGCCACGTCAAAAGCTGCACTTCGTACAGGGCTCGAGGCACGTCTCTGCATTTAATGTGCATAGCAGGGACAGGTTCTCAAGACACGTCTCTGTATTTAAAGCGTCAAATACTGACAGATGCCCAAGGTATGTCTCTGCACTTGATGCACAGAAGGGTGACAGACCTTCAAAATATGCCTCTGCAATTAATGCATAGGATAATGGCAGATCTCTGTATTTAATGCAGGAGATTTAATTAAATATCACCGAACCGTCGTTTAGTGACATCCCCTTTGCGTAAACTGCTCTTACACATACGAGGGATACGCTGCCCAGCTTTACACAGGCAGATGTGAGCTTCTTACGCTCCGCAGAAGGCAAACAGACCGCCACGTCAGCAGTTACTCTTCGTACAGAGGTCGAGCCACGTATCTGCATTTAATGCGCAGAATGATGGCAAATCTTAAAGACAAGCCTCTGCATTTAATGTGCAGGATGGGGGCAGATCTCTGCAATTAATGCAAGAGATTTGATTATATCTCCAAGAGCCATAATTCCGGCTAAAACGTCCACATCACTCGGCCTCTATGACCACTCGGCCTCTACGCCTACTAGGCTTCTATGCCTACTCGGCTTCTATGCCTACTTGGCTTCTACGCCCACTTGGCATCTATGCCTATTTGGCTTCTACGCCATGGTGACAGTCATTGGCTTCTACGCCAACCTCTTCTACACAAGGGATAACTACCTACGTGGCTTCTATGCCGTGATCTTTGCAGCAGTTATACGCATTTGTCCTTCAGTTGGACACGCGTCACACGCTCATTCAAAAGGTCATCTATACGCAAGCATTGGTTATTTTTAACCATCGTGTAAAAGGGTGCTGTACTTTCCACTACTCAGTTTCTATACCGACTGAGTGGTCACTGTCACTAAAACTCTATAAATAGAGACCTCTATCAACAGAGGTCGAGGTCGGGAAAATTGGTCAAGAAATCCAGTATCAGATCCAACGGTCGAGAGAGAGAAGAATCCAGAGCTCAGGCAAAGAGAAGGGATCGACGACTTTGGCATCGGGCATCCACCCTCTTTAGCAACCTGTGAAGCTGCTTTCTGTCTTCCACGGCACTTTTTTATCATCGTTTGGTCCAAGGGCTAAAGTGATCGACTGCAGATCAGACACCTATAGCAATATTTACCCAGATTAAATAAATTATACTCGACATTCTCGTATAGGATTAAATTGTACAATCTTGTTTGTAAACATAAAAAAAGGGCGGGTTTTCGCATAAGACCTCATTTTCCACATATTATCCTTTCCGTTTATTTTATCAGACAACAACCCTGACACCCATCTAGTTGTTAACACCTATCCACCCTTACCTGTCACGACCCGCACCCGAGATAAGGGTACTAGTCGAAAACAACGCCCAGCCTACGCCGCAGAATCGGCGGTAGAACGCTGTCTAGAAAGTCTATCTAATATAATGAACCACCAAAAGATAGTGTACTCAATCACAGAACTAAGATAGAATGAACACGAATCAGATAAGAATAGAATAGTCACAATACAACTCATGAGTCTAAAATAATACATCAATGAGTCTGAAGAAAAAGTACAGAAATATGCTGGAGACAAATCCAGTACAAAAGAATACTACAAAACTATAAAGCTACAACTCCAGGGTCAACTGTCTCAGTTGGGATAAGTCCCTCTTGAGCCAGGGTCTCAGAATCTAAACCCACAACATCCTGGGGTCCATAATAGGTAGGGTACTCCTCAGTGTCATCTGGAAAAATATATCCAGTCAGGAAAGGAGCAGAGTACAACCCTAACAGCAGTTCTCAAACAATGATAAAAACTATGTAACAGTAAATAGATGTGGATAAACAAGATGCATAAATAGAGACAAGAATGTAGAGACAATAAGGAAATACTGGAAAGAAATACAATAATGAACAATATGCTGATGGAACAAGAATACTAATGACTAAGTGTGTGAGTACTAGCTTTAATATGTGATCGGCTTGGGAACTTGCACAAGAGTATAATGGCCTGGTTAATCATACGTGCGGTGTATGATCAACACTCACAAGAAACAAGACATGCACAAGGAGGGTATGATCACATATCTACACTAAAATACTCCCCACCCCCGACTGGTATAATAGATCCAACCACGGTACGTTATGGCACGAGATTCCCCAAGAAGATAGCTAGTCTCCCCGAGAATCGGTGTCTGTACATGTACAAGATAACCAATGAAACAATACTTGCACCATATACACCATATACCAAGGAATAACATCTCATGACGAGATCCGGATATACCAATCCGTGTAACCATAGTGTCGAGAGAAACATGTATATCTACACTAGATACAACGAACATAGAGGATATTATAAATGAGAAACTATCAGAGAATGTACTCGTCTGAAGTCCAATGAACAGTCTCACAAATGTCTGACTCGGTGCCTGGAAGACCTAGATATGGAATACCACATTAATACAAGGTCCCGAAAAGAGAACAAGTCAAACTAGTCAACTCCTAGGTCAATAAATAAATTCTAAGTCAAAAGTCAACTATGGTCAACTCTAAAGTCCACTAAAGTCAAACATGGTCAAACCCAAAGTCAACCTCACAAGACATCTATAAAATAATATAGAGATAAACTACAATAATTTAGGAATCAAATTAGATTCAAAAAGAACTCACACAAAGTATACTAATAATATAATTAATATATACCCTAAAATAATATATATACAACCCAACATTTATATAAATAACATAATATATTATAACAAATATTATACCTCACAAAACACATATATATATACACATATAAAACAATTAAATAAATATATATACTTATATATATATACACATAAACTTGCACATTAAAATATTAATAATTACTAAACACAATGCACATGTTAATGTACATATTTTACATGGCTAGAAGCACACATAAAATACATTCATTAATATCCAAATAATTATATAATAATTATAAATAATATAATTACACAATTAAACATACAAATATATTTTATAAAACATTTTATGTATAAATTATATTATTTAACAAGTAGTAACATATATATTTGCATGTAAGAAAGCTACATATTATATTGTACATTATATTAGCACACCCAAAATATAGATCTATGCTACAATAATTACTATAATAAATACACAAAATAAATATTTAATATCCATATATATATACTAATTATAAATGAAGAATTGAACCACAATTAATTAGATCTATGCAAAAATACACACAATTGGAGAGTATCTCACCGTATCCCACTAGATGTAGGATACGCATGCGACACGAGTCCAACACACAACTAAATGCACCCCGAAGGACACAAACAAATCACAAATAATATTTATGAACAAATCAAAGCGTCAAAAGTAGATCTATGTGTCCGTGTCAAAATACGACATGTTCAAAGCCCCGTGTCGGAGGAAAACCCCCAAATGACACGTATCACCAAATAGTTGGGATACGAACCACAAGTATCCCAATATGGACACGACACTAGCCTCAAACACAAATCTCATGTTCAATTGATCTATAGGATCAATTGACACACACAACAAAATATAAATTCGGAATTCCAACTAAATTGACACAAAAAGTACCATAACTTTCTCCATGGGTCTCCTATGAACACAAAACAAAGTCCTATGGGTACTACATACATATTGGTTGATTTTACATGATTAAATCTCAGATTTAGAAGCTATTTAAATGGGAAAATCTGAATTATACCTATTGGGAGATGGATTCCCAACGAAACTTCCAATTGAGATGAACTTGCTTCCAAATTGTAGATCCTTGCTCCTCTTTGTAGATCCTTGCTTCCTTCTTCTAGATCCTTGCTTTCTCCTTCTCTAATGGTGAATTGGGAAGAATTTGGAATGAATTTGGTAGAGAATTGGATTGGGAATGGAGGGAATTTGGTAGTGGGAGAATTCTAGATCTAGATTTGGAATGAGATGAGAGGAGAGAGAAATTTCCCCCTCTCCTATATAGGCCGGCCATAGCCCCTCCCCCAAGCAATTGTAAAATGTCCAATGTACCCCTTGGGGCCTCTCATGAAGAAATAATTAAGGAAGGAAGCTTCTAGTCTAATCATTTAATTAATTTAATCCATCTCCTTAACTATGGGCTTTCTAAATGGGCCAAGTCTAACTAATTAATTCATGTTGGTCCATGGGTCCAAACTAAACTAGTTGGGTCCACTAAAATAAGTCCAAAATAATTAAATAACAACTAACAACAATTAAATAATACAACAAATAATTATTTACCATGCACAATATTTATTTAAATAGGAAATTACCAAAATGCCCTTTCCTAGAAAATGTGGTAGTGACAAGTCTACCCTCCTTAAAATAATTTCGTCCTCGAAATTCAAAGACGAAAACTACCCCCAGAAAATCACGGAACAGAACTAAAGAATCACAACTAACTAATGAATAGAACATAACAATGAACAGAACATAACTAGAAATAACATACCTCAAGGTACAAACAAATATGGATAACGCTCTCGCATGTCATCCTCTCTCTCCCAGGTAGACTCCCCCGGAGAGTGATGCCTCCATGCGACGCACACCAAAGGAATAGTCTGGTTTCTCAGCACCTTCTCTCTCCAATCCAGAATTCTAACTGGCTGCTCTGGATAGCTAAGAGTAGGGCCCACCTCTATCTCTGAGTGATCCAATACATGACTAGGATCTGCCACGTATCATCTCAACTGCGACACATGAAATACGTTGTGCACTCCCTCCAATGCAGGTGGCAAGTCTAGTCTATAAGCAACTGCACCGACCCTCTCTAGAATAGTGAAAGGTCCAATGAATTGCGGACTAAGCTTTCCGCCTCCACCGAAGCGAATCGTGCCTCGTGTCGGAGAAATCCTCAGAAACACCAAATCACCCACCTAGAACAAAACACCACCTTAAGAACTTATCTATAACAAACAACCAAGAACAAGCACACAAAATAAAATCTAAACTATACCTCAAACTCCAAGGGTCTCCGATGGCTATCGGCCCAATGCCGTTGTCTGTCCTGTGCCACTCGAAGTCTGTCTTTGATCAACTGAACCTTCTTTGCTGCATCCACAACCATCTCTGGCCCAAGCAAAACTCTCTCTCCAACATCGTCCCAAGACAAAGGAGTACGACACCTCCGACCATATAGAGCTTCAAAAGGTGACATCTCTATACTGGCCTGGTAACTGTTGTTGTAAGCAAACTCTACCAAATGGAGATGGTCCTCCCAAGAACCCCCGAAATCTAGTACACAAGTGCGCAACATATCCTCGAGAGTCTGAATAGTCCTCTCTGACTGCCCATCTGTCTGGGGATGATATGCAGTACTGAACTTGAGCTGAGTGCCCAAACTCTCCTGCAAACTCCTCCAGAAATAAGAAGTGAAACGACTATCCCGATCTGAGACTATGCTGACGGGAACTCCATGTATCCTAACGATCTGCCTCACATACATCTCTGCCAGCTTCTCCGTAGACAAACCCACCTTGAAAGGCAAAAAGTGGGCCGACTTGGTCAATCTATCAACAATGACCCAAATTCTTCAACTACTCTAACCTCTGTCCAAATTTCCAACTACCTAAAAGAGTTCTGATACCCTGGTATCAGTCATTATCTCAGGTCCAATTGGACTGACACTATAATATTAACCAAGCTAATCCTGATACATCACCACCCACAATTGCCATGACCCTTAATTGCCACTGCTACCTGTGCCTCAATCTAGCTAAGAAGCATTAGTATCATACATATACTGCCTGCTAAGGACCATACCCAAGCTCACAAGCTTACTACCCTTACACTGCCTAACACAACTTTGACTGACACTAGAACCAATCTAACATAACCCTATTTCCAAGTATTACTTATCCCAGTCTATACTTCTTACTATTAACATTCCTTCATGTTAATCCTTGCACTCACAATCACTTGCAACTAGTAACACAACTGATGCTCACTTTTTGCTACTGATCTAAATCTTCCTTTTACTTTCTGATACACAATACAACTGCATTCTAAACCTCCCCCAATACTGTATTTAAGTTAAGGTGCCCCCAAATGGACTAACACTGAGTATCAGTCCTCACAACTGCCCCTACCTCTACTACCTGAGTTCCCCCAAGTACCTGAATAATCCAACTCGAGCCTAAGTGCCAGCAATCCCTTTTCCCCTTACTCACTGATACCATAAATAGGATGCTCAACTCAGTACTTGGACCAAGGTGCAGCTGAAATACCCTAACCTAGTTACATACCTCACCGTATTTGTGTTATACACTTACAGGTTTTTTCTTTCATTCAGGTGCACAACAACTAAAGTTGCTACCACACCAACAACAGTTCAGTTCCCTCAGCAATTAGTTATTCCCAACTACTACACAATACTCACTTCTTACCTGCACTACCAACACAAGTGAACACCTGCAGTTGATGCTCGAGTCCCCTCATTCACACCAAGTCACTGATATACACAGATGCATACACCCAATCCTTCACTTCTAACATTAATATATGAGATACATACACTCACTCATATAAAATATAAAGACTCACACCCTAATACACTATGACACCAATGTTTCATGATACACAACGCATGAGCTCAAGCTCCAATCCAACCCCTATGGTACTCACAAAACCCGATCACTCCTGATACCAACCAATACACACTCAATAATATATGTATACAACTACACATACTTATAATATATCTATACATATATATACACTAATACCATACATAATACTAATGAGCAATATATCAAACCCATAGTGTACACTCTAGTCTCACACTAGGATACCCTATGATACTCTCTCAAAACTCCACACCATGACACCACAATACCATAATACCAATATATATATAATTTATGATATATAATTTTCATGACCTGCACCTGGTATGAGGGTACAAGTAAGTGAATACGTCAAGCCTATGCCGCAGCATCGACGGTAGAACGATGTCTAAGTCAACAGTACTATCTAAATATTTCACACAATATATATAATATACTTGTCCATGATAACTCAACTTCAAATAGAGGAACAATATAATAATATGATAATCAATACTCAATCACAATAAAACTAGAAGAAGATATAGCATAATATGGAATAGACGAATAGATTATCAAGTCATAATACAGAAGTCTCAAATACATACAACACATCAAAATATCTAAGATATGGTTACATCCAATATAATAATAAAATAGCTAAATCTTTTCGACAGCTGGCACTATGTCATCCTACCCTAAAGGTGCAATCTCATATGGCTCACCATCCTGCGGCCCGTAGTATATGGGACACATCTCCTTTAACAAATCAACTAAAAAATATATCCAGTCAGGATTGGAGCGAAGTACAAAACTCTGAAAGCAGTTCCAAATACATGGTAAAGAATATATGACAAGCAATAGAAAAGAATACAAGATATACTAGGAAATAGAAATATAATTAAAATATGCATATAAATACAATAGGAACTAGAAAGGTAAATATAGGCAATATGGAATAAACTGTAAGTAAAAAAACTAGAATATTGTCTATGTAATTTAGAGCACAAGTTCGATATGTGATCGGCTTGGGTTGTACATGATTATTCTACGGTAACTCGATTATACGTGAGATGTATAATCGCCATACACATGATTACGCTAATAGAATTGATCACATAACCAACTTCTACTCTCCTGCCCCAACCAATACTCATAGATCCAATCACGACACGTTACGCACATGATTATAATAATAGTACCCAGAGCACATGAGATAGTGTGAGCACATGATGCACATGAAAAAATACGAGCACAAGAATACCCAATGCATACGATAAAATACATGTGTAAGGAGTATCTGATGCACACGATAAAGGGATAACATCTCCTGACAAGATTCATATAGTACCAGTTCGTGTAACCATGTATCAGAGTCAGGTATCACAGTTCTAGAACAAGTAATATATACACTATCATATAATAAAAACTAACAGAGAAATATACTCGCCTGTGGTCCTGAGCAAATGGTATATCTCGGTATCCGAGCTGGCCTCACACAGACCTATATATGAGATATCTTGTAAATTAGTGTTTTAAATGATAAACATGCTTAAATGAGTTAAAATATAATTTATATGTCATATCTAGGTCATACGAGTCAAACTATGTCAACCTTGGTCAAACAACTCAAACTTAAGTCATGCATAAGTTTCTATGTCCATCCTAAGGTAACTAGTCCATATTAGCCACTAACTAGCTAACACTAGCCAATATTAGTTATATTAGCTAATAGCACTAATATATAGCTATATACTATATACTATGATATTCTATGTATCTATATACACACAATAACTTATATATATACTACTATATATAATATCTAGTATTTAGTTACTAACTTGGTCCTAAAGTATCCACTAATCTCTAGGTATCATAGAATACCTACACCATACTTAGTACCGTAACTTGTATTCTCTTACCCCTAAATACCCTATCTCATATGTGTATTTAATCATGTAGATAGCCTTTGCTATTGTCATGTCCCGTACCCGGTGTAAGGGCACGAGTACGTGGGTACGTCCAGCCTACGCCGCAGCATCGACAGTAGAACGATGTCTAGGTCAACAATACTATCTACACATCTCACACAATATATATATAAGGTACCTGCGATGCTATCTCAACTCCAAATGGAGGACAATATGATAATATGGTAAACAATACTCAATCACAATATCAAACTAGAGGATGATAAGGTACGATATGGAATAGAAGTAAAGAAATAAAGTCATAAAATATATCACAAGTCCAAGTCTAATCCCTACACAAGACATCAAAATAATAATACAACGCCAAAGTCTAACTGACAAATACAATCTCATGAATAAACTAACTATGCCTCATCAACTGTTGGTGCTAACTCAACGGGCTCTATGGGTGATAACTCAACTGGCTCAACATCCTGTAGCCTGTAGTGCGTAGGACACCAGTCCTCGAATGAATCATCTAAAAAATATATCCAGTCATGATTAGAGCAAAGTACAACCCAAATAGTAGTTTCAATAATTGACAAAAACTATGAAGCAGTAATAGCAATAAACATAAATGATGAAAATAACTGAACTAGCATGTATCATGAGAAAGAGCATTATGATATAATGGCAAGAACTGAGAACAATATGGTGAGGAACAATAATATAATAAACTAGAATAGAGAAAATAATATATAAATATGCCTTAAAATATTAGTAAGATAATGTGATCAGCTTGGGCCTAACATGGGCTATATATAAACGGTGAGCTAGCGTGATCATGCGTGAGTTGCATGATCTGTTAACTATTATGGGATATATTAAAACACGAGCTATAAGGTATGATCACACATCCTATAATATTTTCCCAACCCCCGACTAGTACACGGATCCAAATTGTGACACGTTATAACACGTATATCATACTGCATGGTCTATAATATCATGCACTATGATCACAGTCTATATAATTACTAAGATATTACGGTAATTACTGAGTAATCACGAAATACGACACGACGATCACTGAGTAACCACGACAATAATATCTCATGATTAAGATCCACGTATACCAATCCGTGAAACCATCGTGTTAAGAAACAAATAACTCAATATTAAATACATGAACATAGAGGCTATCATATAAAGAAACTATCAGAGAATATACTCGCCTGTGGTCCTGAATAAATGATATAACTCGGTATCCAAGCTGGTGTCACACACACCTAAATATGAATATCATGTCAATGGGTGTAAAGAAGTGATAAATGAATTAAAATACACTAAGGTATGATTTCTAGGCCATTTCTAGGTCATACTAGTCAAACTAGGTCAAACTAGTCCAATACCTTAATTTGAGCCAAAACTCCACCTGTATCACGAATACCTTATAAATACCTTAGTTATAACTCGAATACCTTGGTGTCAACCTTGACCAATACCCTTCACACACTAGATATATTTCCCATATATATATATATATATACCCTACATATACATTTACTCTCAAACATATCTATCTCAACCCACAGGCATACACACCTCACCCTCATATCAATTGAAATACATTCACACAAAGCCTTAAAGAAGTAGGGAGGAACCATAACAGTTGCAGCAATATATAGCCAAATTAGTTTAAAGTGTCAGTTCAAGGTTATGGATTGAAAAGGGTGTGGATCAACCCCCCACTATCAAATACCCGAGTGCAACAAATACTCACCACAGTAGCTGCTACTTAATGGCATGCACCCGAGCTACATCTCACCCACAACAACAGCACTTACAACTCCACATCAACAATACATTACTACCCCTCAATACATATACACTGCAACACCCCTCAACCTTATATTCACCCTTAGTCAAGATAACAATTTAATACCCCATAACCTATACTGATATTTGATATCACACTTAACAGGGAATACTCAGTTATACTAAACCCCCAACCATACTCATTGTCCCTCACTTAATACCCTCATATCTCCGACACTAACATTAACAGATAACTTAACAACACCAACAACAACAGACAACTGTGGTTGCTATTGCTATCTAGTACTATTGTTGCTGCTGATACTGCTATAGCTGCTACTGATACTGCTATTACTGTTGTTGCCTATGTTGTTGCTGATACTGCTATAGCTGTTGTTGATACTGCAATTTCTGTTGGTATTGCTTATGCTGCTGCTGATACTGCTATAGCTGCTGTTGATACTGCTATTGCTGCTGGTGTTGCCTAAGCTGCTGCTAATACTGCTATAGTTGCTGCTGCCTATGCTGCTGCCGATATTGCTATAACAGTGCAAGAGTGAGCACTGCTGCTACTCTACTATCTTCTCTCACAATATCAGACACACTCACACTTATACACTCCTTACCTCGTTCATAGTGAACACCATCACACAATACTTATATGTATGCATGACCAAATACACACACACACACACACATATATATATAAGCATTAGACCAAACACTTGGCATGCTATCTATGATACACTATGATACATACCCAATTGGAATGCCAAAACCCTCAAATCTCCATATTACCCAAACGTACATATCATAAACATCATAATACAACTAAAGGAACTTGCTACAAAGGAAATTGAAAGGCATTAACACAAATCACCCATAAATGAGCCATGTATCACACCATATCACAAATTACCATGATACGGCATATTCGTATTCATTTTTGGACACGTACCTAGTCCTACAACCCCGATCTAAGTCTAATTAGATCTAATTGGTTTCATGACATACAATTGATATGTCAATCTCGTAATTTTTCTTATTTGGATACAAATTACCATATAACTTTCATATTACAAGTCATATAGACCTAATTCTTGATTCCATGGGTAGCCCTAAGCTAAAGAATAATTCCTAATAGTTAAATGCATGAATTATAGTCTCAATTAAGGGTTGGATTTAGAATTTATTTATTGGGAGATGGATTCCTAATAAAATGCTCAATGGACACAATTATGATACAATTCCCTTGAAAAATCCTTCTCATTCAAGTGCTTATTGCAATCCAAGCTATAATGCTTCTTTGATGATGAAATTGAGAGGGAATAGGTGTGAATTGGGTTAAAATTGTCGAGGGATGAGTCAATTTGGGTAAGAGCACAATTGGGGATCTAATTAAAATAAACTAATAAAGAGGAGAGAGAATGAAGAGCCTTAATTGGCCGGCCTCCTCTTCCTTCCCCTTCAAGCAACAACAAATGTCTAATGTACCCCCACTAGTTAGTTATAAAGGATAATTAGGAAGGACTATTTTGGAAAGTCTCTAAACTAATACAAATTAAGCTAATCTCCTTAATTAACTATGGAAGAGGGTCTAATGGGCTTAGTCTCATGTTGGGCTCAAAGTATTGTCATGACTAACTAATGGTTCCATTAAGACAAGTCCAAATAAACATAGGCTAGTCCACTAACAAATAATTAAATAGCACAAGCATAATTTGAATAATTTGCACAATATAAATAAATATTAATCACTAAATAATAATTATACTAAATGACCAAAATATCCTCATCTAGTAATATGGTAGTGACAAGTCTACCCTCCTTAGAAAAATTTTGCCCTCAAAATTTAAGGAAAAACTAGCACTACAACAAACAATCGCAGCAAACAAGAAAGAATGATACCTTATGGCAAAGAGATAAGGGTGTCACTCGCACATCTCGGCTTTCCTCTTCCATGTAGACTCTCCCGGAGAGTGATGCCTCCACGTGATGTGTACCAAATAAATTGTCTGGTTCTGCAGCACCTTCTTCCTGTGATCCAGAATCTCCACTGGCTTCTCTGGGTAGCTGAGAGTTGTACACACCTCGATCCCCGAGTGATCCACAACATGACTAGGATCTGCCACGTACCGTCTCAGTTGTGTCACAAGGAATACATCATGCACTCCCTCTAATATAGATGACAAGTCTAGTATGTAGGCCACTGCACCGACTCTTGCAAGAACACTGAAGGGTTCGACATATCGTAGACTAAACTTGTCGCCTCCACTAAAGCGAATAGTGCCTCGTGTCAAAAAAAATTGCAAGAATACCAGATCACCAACCTAGAGCAAAATACAGCCTTAACACTCAATCTAAAATAAAAAAAGAAAACAAAATCGATACCTCAAATAATAAAGGTCTCCGATGGCTATCGGCCCAATGTCGATGTTTGTCCTGCGCCACCCGAAGTATATTTCTAATGAGCTTGAACTTCTTAGCTGCATCCATAATCATCTCCGGTCCCAACAAGAATCTCTCACCAAAATCATCCCAAGATAGAGGAGTGCAACATCTCCGTCCATATAAGCCTCGAATAGTGACATCTCGATACTGGCCTGGTAACTGTTGTTGTAAGCAACTCTACCAGGTGAAGATGATCCTCCCAAGAGCCTCTGAAATCCAAAACATAAGTGTAAAATATATCCTCGAGAGTCTGAATATTCCTTTCCGACTGTCCGTCTGTCTGGGGGTGATATGCGGTACTAAACTTGAGCTGGATGCCCAAGATAGTCTGTAAACTCCTCCATAAGTAGGATATGAAGCGATTATCCCGATCTAAGACTATGCTCACAGGAACTCCATACAATCTGATAATCTATCACACATACATCTCTGCTAACTTCTCTGTAGACGTACCTACTTTGAATGGAAAGATGTGGGCTGATTTAGTCAACCTATCAATGATGATCCAAATTACATCTTTACCTCATGAAGAACGTGGAAGCCCTGAAACAAAATATTTGTAACATGCTCCCATTTCCACTATGGAATGGGTAAAGTCTGAAGTAAACCACCTGGCCTCTTCCTCTCTGCCTTTACTTGCTGGCATACTAAACATCTGGATACAAAGTGGGCTATATCCCAATTCATTCCATACCACCATGCATGCCCCCTCAGATCTCTATATATCTTGTTGGCACATGGATGTATAGAGTACTGCGATCAATGCGCCAATGTTCCACTTGGCACACACAACCTGATACCGTACCGTAGTGATCTATCCTCAGCAATTGTGAAGTCCCCGAATAATCCCATTTGAACATGTGCTCTGATGGTCCTTAGAGACTCATTATCATACTGCATAGCTCAAATCCTGTCTATCAGCTCTGACTGTATCTACAAGCCCCATATCTGTATCTCGATACCTACTACCAGTACATCAATACCCAAGCTCTCAAGATCTGCTAATAAATATATGTTTGTAGTTAAGAACATAGCCACTGGATACCTGCTCAAGGCATTAGCGACTATGTTGGCCTTCTCTGGATGGTACTGTAATGATATGTCAAAGTCCTTCATCAACTCTAACCACCGTCATTGTCTCACGTTTAGCTCATTCTGGGTAAATACGTACTTCAAGCTCTTGTGGTCTGTGAAGATCTCCGTACGCTTTTCATACAAATAGTATTTATACAGCTTTAGAGCAAAAATAACCGCTGCCAACTCCAAATCGTAGGTAGGATAATTCTTCTTATGAGGACATAATTGCCTAGAAGCATAGGCAATCACCTTCCCATTCTGTTGTAAGACACAACCCAAACCCTTTCCTGAAGCATCACTGTAGATAGTGAATCCATCTACTCCTGATGGCAACGTCAAAACTAGAGTTATCGTTAACCTCTTCTTCATATTCTTAAAAGCGGCCTGACTTTTCTCAGTCCAGACAAACTCCTCATCCTTCCTGGTCAAGCTAGTCATCGACTCTGTAATCATGGTGATGAACTGGATCAAATGAAGCCTTTTTCCTATAACTCATCCACATGTTTCTTTAATTCTACCAGTACGTTATTGTTAACTCCATAGACGTGCTGAGATATCGGCTCTGCGCCTGGCATCAAATCTATAGAGAACTCAATATCTCGGTCTGGCGACAATCCCGATAACTCCTACAGAAAAATATCTATGAACTCAGCTATCAATGGATGTGCAAACTCCTTCTCTTCCACCATGACTCCACAGATGGCATCCTCGCTCTGCTCTACTGCTCTTTTGTCAAACTCTAGCTCTTCTGGCGGTCAAAATAAAACTCTGACTCCATAAAAATCTATACTAGCATGGTGCCTACTCAACCAATCCATCCCGAGTACAATATCATAACTTGGAAGTGGCATTACAAGTAAGCATGCGCTTAACTCTCGACCTCCTAGTATAACTCTCTGATTTTTACAAACATCACTGACTAGGATAATATCTCCCCCAGTCATGATCTTGCAAGTCCTAGCCAAAGGTTTAGACTCTAATCGATTCTTAAGAATAAAAGATACAGATACAAAAGAATGGAAAGCACCAGAATCAAACAAAGTATTAACTAGAATAGAATAAAGAAGAACTGAACCTAATATCAAATCTTCGATCGGCTCCTCCTCCTGAACTACCATGGTGAAAGCTCGCCCTCGTGGTGCACCTCTCTACTACTGCTGGTGCTGGACAAAAAGCTGCTACTGAGTCTGTAAAGGAGGTCCCCTCTGCTCTCCAGCAGGGGGTCTCGCAGGTGCTCTCTGTACCGGTGATGCTCCCTAGCCTGCTCGAACCGGAGCCACTATACACTGCCTCAATTGGTGGCCTGGCTCTCTGCAATAGAGGCACACTCCAAGCCTCTTCCTGTAGACCTTCCGTATATATCCAATCTTCCCACAGTGATTACACTGCGGGGCCTACTGTGATGGTCTCGGGGCCTGGTATGCCTGCTGTGTCAGTGCTCGGAATGGTGCATGAAACTGTTGTCTCTACTGTTGGAAGGTCCTCTGCTACTGAAAGTGGGGTTGTTTGGCTGGACCCGCACTAGTACCAGCTCCTCTTGACCGATCTCGCATCCTCTTAGATTTAAACTGCAAGCCATCCTCTGAGCTCTGTGCATCCATTAGGATATCCTCAAATATCGTCGGACGATGTCCTCTAGTAAGAGATTTGATCTTCCTGATCAAACCCTTCCATAACTTTTGGGCCTTTCCTAGAGGATTTTGTCCCTCTAAAAGTCTACCTATCTTGTAGAACTCCACTGCATACTCGTCCACCGTCATGTTCCCCTGGACGAGATCTAGGAACTGGCTCTCTAGATTACTAAGAGCCACATCTGGAAAGAACTTCTCCTTGAAAATCCCAATAAAAGCTTCCCAAGTCAGTCCTGGCACTGCGATCCTCGGGTCTATACGGAACCATGTCAGCATAATATCGAACATCTGGCTTCCTGCTGCCTCTACCTGTAAGACCTCTGAAATCTGTGCTAGACTTAGGGCCCCCTCTATGTCCTTGATCCAATCGTCCGCGTACAAAATCCTCTCGATGCCGTTGAAGTCCTTGGGTCCCATCCTCTTGAAGTCAATGATGGTACTCGGCCTCGGCTGGTACAGTACAGGATAAAGCAGTATGGTCTGTGGTTGAACATGTGCTACCCTCTCTATAGTAGCTATTGCTAACTGATGAGCACTCTCAATGCCCTAACATAGAGCGTCCGTATGCCTCTGCTGCACTGTCATTATCTCCTAAAATATAGCGAACATTTGCGTCCCGTCAGCTGGCATGGGTGGTGGTGGTGGAAGATCCTCCGTGACTGATCAAACAATCATCGGAACTGATGGTGGAGCACCCCCAAAAGTTGCAACTGAAATGCCTACCTGGACTGGTGAAGCAATTGAGAGTGAAGGATGAGTGTACAGGATCTAGTGAAGGGTGTTGAGGGCTAGTAGTAGTTAAGTGTTAGTATCTTAACTACTTAAGGTTAGTGTAGATATAAAGTATTTTAATGTGGAATTAGATAAGGGGGAGGGGTATTTGAGTATTGGTAATAAGTTAGGGACTAAGGTTTCAGTTGAGTACTAGGATGATGAGTATAAGGTATTGATACCAGGTAAAGGTTATGAGTTAGGATACTTGAGTGGGTATTGGGTTATAGTTATAACTTGAGTCTATATATAAGTTAATTATATACTACTAACCTCTAGTGAATATATATTATCTATAGATAATTAATACTAATAGTTAGTATAGCTAAGTAATGACTAGTAGTTAGATAGTGTCTAATATAGACTTTTATGATATAGAAACTGACTAGTGGACCTAGTTAACCTAGTATGGACTAAGACATGGCCTGGAAACCTCAAACTTAGTTAGTAATCATGTTTATCCTTTATTTTACCATTTAACATTAATATATGATATTTAGGACTTCGTGACTCCATTTTGGACATCGATCCTCACACATTGCTCAGGACCACAGGCAAGTAAATTCTCTGATAGTTTTCTTATTTTGACGATTACTATAATTCAAGTATGTTGTGTTATGCTTGATTCTTGACACAGTGGATATACGGTTAGTATTATAGATACCAGTCATGAGGAGTCATAATTGGATCCATTGTACTAACCGGGGATGGAAAAGTATTAGTTGATTATGTGATCATACAGCACCTACTTGTGTATATCTCACTCTCACTACACGAGGGTGTAGTCTAATTTTATTACTTGTGCATATCTCCCCATATATGATTGGCCGGATCCCCTTACCTATACTTGTGCATATTTAATCATACTTGATTGGCCTGATCCCTTACTATACTTGTGCATAGTCAATTATATATGGCAGAGCCTGATATGTCCCAAGTCCATCATATAATAATTAATATTTTAAGGCACTTAGTAGTTGTTCTTATCTCTTTTCCAGTTTACACCTGCTGATACAGTTATTCCTTGTTTATCCATAGTTTATTATTACCTGTGAGATGATTATATGTATGCTAGTTTTCTTATTGTCCTGTATTTCTTTCATCTTGTACTATTTTTATAGTCTTGGTTAAATTAATGGAACTGCTGTTAGTTTATGTGCTTCGCTCCATTCCTGACTGGATAATATTTTTAGAGGATCTCGAGACTTTCTGCCCCACTTATTACGGACTCGGAGTAGGCAAGAATTTTACCTAGGAGCTTCAGGAGGATCCCATTCCAATATTGGATCCATTAGTTGAGCCTTAGAATCTAATATTCATTTGTAGTTGGATTATAGAATTGAGATACTCTGAGTTGTATATTTTATTTGGATATTTATATTTTTGTTTAGACTCTAGACTCATGGATTTGTGATGTATATATTTTTAGACTTCTTTTTCCTTTATATCATTATCGTACAATTTTTCTTCCTTATAGAATTATGTGATTGACTATTGTTTTTGTCGTCATATTTATATTCGTCTTGTCCTCCTTATGGAGTTAAAATTATTGACATGTTATATATTATTGTGAGCTGTGATAGATAGTATTGTGACATAGACATCGTTCTACCGCCGATGTTGTGGCGTAGGCTGGACGTACCCACGATTCATGCCCAAATTTTTGGGTACGTGTCGTGACACATTTTTATGGTGGGCCATGCAGGTCGACGAGTAAGTCAAAGTTGCAACTAGTGCGATATCGTAGTAGTGCTCAGACTTATAGTGCTATTACGAGCCTTCTATAGGATACATGATATAGGATGAGAGTATACTTAATCATAACTAGAATAATTTCCTATTTATTAATTCTTATATTCTTATCATTCTGAATAATTGCTTCCTTTAAATTTTACTGTCCTTCTTTGATGATATCGTATCTTTTGCCTTAATTGACTTCTTCTTGTTTCGATATGTCTTAAGGATGCCTCCAAAGACCAGGTATTAGAGATCGGGATCCGCAGCTTTCGAGAAGTCTACAACCTCTCGACCTGCCACCAGGACAGCTGGAGCTGCTCCTCCTATTTTACCTGTTCATATAGGAGTTTCAGCAACCTTCGGAGGTCCTCCTCCCTTACCTGTCTGGAGGATTGTCCTGGCTGTTACAGAGGACCTTCCACAACCACCGCAGATTCCATTTTTCAGAGGTGTGCTTGCTGACGGGGCACAGATGTTCGCCTTGATCCAGGGTATGGTGGATGCTCAGAGGATATCGGCAGAGGCTCAGCAAGTACAGGCTGAGGTACAGAGGATGTAGGCAGAGGCGCACCAAGCACAAACAAAGCTGAAGAGGGAGAGCATGGAGAATGCTCACCAGATGGCTCTACAGGCGGTAGAGAGAGTCACCCAGCAGCAGCAGCAGCAGCACCCTAGCCAACAGCAACAACAGAGGCCAGGCACTATAGTGGACTTTAAGAGGATGTTGCCTCAGGAGTTCAAGGGTATCGAGGGAATACTCTATGCCAACGACTGGTTGGAAGACATAGAGAGGAACCTCCATTTGGCTCATATTCTAGAGAGCCTGCAGATTGAGGCCACCGGCAGTCAGATGTTAGATATTGCACTCACTTGGTATCACACGGAGATGAGACTTGTTGTTCGAGGACTTACTTGGGAGGCCTTCAAGGAGCTTTTCAAGGAGAAGTTCTTTCCCGACGTAGCCTTGGGAGCCTTGGAGAGTCAGTTTCATAACCTGATCGAAGGGAACATGTCGGTCGACGAGTACGCTGTAGAGTGTTGTCACTTGAGTCATTTTGTACCGTCGATGATTTGAGACCCAGGAGATCGAGCCCGGTAGTTCAAGAAGGGGATAATGAGAGAGATCAAGTCTCGTACTTTCGAATATCGTACTGCTACCTTTGAGGGCATTTTGATGGATGCTCAGATTATTGAGGATGATCTGGACCTCAGGCCCAAGAGAGGATACGACGCTTCTAGAGGAGAGAGTGGTAGTACAGGACCGCCAAGCGTCCCCACTTTCAACAGTAATAGAGACCGTTCCAGCAATATCACCAGCAGCACCAGGCACTAGCTCGTGGTCATCACCAGCAGCAGCTACAGAGACAGGCATAGCAGGTCGTTCATTGTGTATTATGTGGAAAGCTAGGACATACCAGGAAGGTTTGTCGGAAAAGGTTGGGAGTGTGTTTTTTTGTGGGTCACCCGGCCACCAGCTAAGAGATTGTCTAGCTCATCCAGCTCAGGGAGGACCAGCTTGTGCACCTGTTCAGGGATCACCAGTGAGGCCACCCACAGTTCAGCAGAGGGGACCCCCACTTCCGCCCCAGCAGCAGAGGTTCGCTCAGCACCAGCTGAGAGGTGCACCTCAGGGGCGAGCTTTCGCCATGATGGTTGAGGAGACCAAGCTAGAGGGAGACATGATTACAGGTTCAGTTTTTATCGATTCTATTCCAGTATTTTCTTTATTCGATTCTGGTGCTTCTTATATTTTTGTATCTGTATCTTTTGCTTTTAAGCATAATTTAGAGGCGGAACCCTTGCCTAGGACTTGCAAGATCACGACTGGGGGAGGCATTATCCTAGTTAGTAATTTTTGCAAGGATCGAAGAGTTTTATTGGGAGGTCGAGAGTTGAGCATATGCTTACTCGTAATGCCACTTTTGGGATACGACATTATACTCGAGATAGATTGGTTGAGTAGGCACCATGCTTATATAGATTATCGTGGAGGCAGAGTGATATTTCGACCGCTAGGCGAGCCATAGTTCGATATTACCAGAGAAGCAACAGAGCAAATTACGGGCATCTTTTATAGAGCCATGGAAGAAGTGCTACATCCTTTGATAGCTGAGTTCCTGGATGTCTTTCCAGAGGAGTTGCCAGGATTGCCACCAGACAGAGATGTTGAAGAAGCAGGTTGATGAGTTGCAGGACAAGGGCTTTATCAGATCCAGTTCATCACCGTGGGGTACTCCGGTATTGTTTATACCGAAGAAGTATGGGATGATGTGCATGTGTATCAACTACAGGGCTCTGAACAACCTCACTATCAAGAACAAATATCTGCTGTCGAGGATAGATGATCTCTTCGATTAATTGAATGGAGCGATGGTATTTTTAAAGATAGACTTGAGGTCAGGCTACCACCATGTAAAGGTAAAAAAGGAAGAAATTTCAAAGACAGCCTTCTGGACTCGGTATGGCCAGTTCGAGTTCATGGTGATATCGTTTGGGTTGACTAATGCCCCGACGGTATTCATGAACCTGATGAACAAGGTATTCCATCAGTACCTTAACAAGTTTGTGGTAGTTTTCATTGATGACATCCTTGTGTATTCGAAGACCTCGAAGGAGCATGAGGAGCACCTGAGGATAGTTTGGGATACTCTCAAGAAGGAGGAGCTTTATAGGAAGCTTTCGAAGTATGAGTTCTTTCTTGACAAGGTTGAATTCCTTGGGCATGTGGTTACAAGTGATGAGATCTCAGTTGACCCGAAGAAGATCATGGCAGGGGAGTCATAGGCTACTTTGAGTTCAGTGGAAGAGTTCAGGAGTTTCTTGGGAATAGTAGGTTATTACAAGAGATTCGTATAGGACTTCTCCAGGATTGTAGAGCCAATGACTAGGATGGCCAGGAAGGATGTAGAGTTCGTCTGGATAGAGGATTGCCAGGCCACTTTTGATGAGCTAAAGAAGGGATTGATGACAGCTTCAGTCTTGACGTTACCATCAAGGACAGATGGATTCACTATCTATAGTGATACTTCAGGGAAGGGTTTGGGTTGCATTCTTCTGCAGCACGGGAAGGTGGTTGCCAATATTTCCAAGCAATTACGTCCTCATGAGAAGAACTACCCCACCCACGATTTGGAGTTGGCAGAAGTCATCTTTGCTCTAAAGCTGTAAAAATACTACATATACGAAGACCGTGTGGAGATTTTCACAGATATGAGTTCACACAGAAAGAGCTGAATATGAGGCAGAGGAGATGGTAGGATTTGATAAAGGACTTTGACATATTGTTGCAGTACCATCCAGGAAAGACGAACGTAGTCGTCGATGCCTTGAGCAGGTACCCGGTGACTATGTACTTGATGACAGACATACATTTGCTGGACGATCTTGAGAGTTTGGAGATTGAGGTGCTAGTTCTTAGTATCGAGATACAGATATGGGGATTGCAGATACAGTCTGAGCTGATGGATAGGATCAGGGCCAGGCAATTTGATGATAAGAATCTGAGGAGCATCAGAGCATCAGAGCACAGATTCAGATAGGATTATCGAAAGATTTTTCTATCGCTGATGATGGATCAATATGACACGATACTAGATTATATGTGCCTAGTGGAGAGTTTCGCGAAGAGGTTCTGCTGGAGGCGCATCGCTCTCAGTACTCAATACATCCAGGTGCCAACAAGATGTATCAGGATCGGAGAGAGCATGTATGGTGGTATGGTATGAAGCTGGAGGTGGCAAGCTTCATATCCAGATGTTTGATATACCAGCAGGTAAAGGCGGATAGACAAAGGACAAATGGATTGCTTCAGCCTTTACCCATTCTAAAGTGGAAGTAGGAGAATGTGACCATGGATTTTGTTTTGGGGCTTTCGCGTTCTCCGGGAGAAAAAGATGCAATTTGGGTCATCGTAGACAGGTTGACCAAATCAGCCCACTTCTTACCATTTAAAGTGGGTACGTCTACGGAGAAGCTAGAATAGATATACGTGCATCAGATTGTCAGATTACATGGAGTTTTTATGAGTATCATCTTGGATAGGGATAGTTGTTTTACTTTCCACTTCTGGAGGAGTTTGTCGGCTAGCTTGGGCACTCAGCTCATGTTCAGTACCGCATATCACCCCCAGACAGATGAAAAGTCAGAGAGGACTATTCAGACTCATAAAGATATGCTTCGCACTTATGTTTTTGATCTCGGAGGTTCTTGGGAGGATTATTTTCACCTGGTAGAGTTTGCATACAACAACAGTTACCAGGCCATTATTGAGATGTCACCATTTAAGGCTTTATATGGACGGAGGTGTCGCACTCCTTTATCTTAGGATAATGTTGGTAAGAGAGCCTTGTTGGGGCTAGAGATGGTCGTGGATACAGATAAGAAGGTCAAGCTGATTATAGATAGACTTCGGGTGGCGTAGGACAGACAACGACATTGGGCCGACAGCCACCAGAGACCTCTAGAGTTTGAGGTATAAGTTAAGTTTTGTATTGCTAGTGATTGCTTTATTTTAGATTATGTATTAAGGCTATGTTATTTTAGGTGGGCGATCTGGTATTTTTGATCATTTCTCTGACACGGGACACAATTTGCTTTGGTGGAGTCGAAAAGCTTAGTCCACAGTATATCGGACCCTTCAGTGTTCTTCCGAGGGTCAGTGCAGTGGCCTAGATACTAGACTTACTGCCTGCATTAGAGGAAGTACATAACGTGTTCCATGTGTCGCAGATAAGACGGTAAATGGCAGATCCTAATAACGTACTAGATCACTCGAAGATAGAGGTTGGTCAGACTCTCAGCTATCAAGAGCAGCATATGAAGATTTTGGATCGCAGGGAGAAGGTGCTGCAGAACCAGACCATTCATTTTGTTCGCGTCGCGTGCAGGCATCACTCTCCAGGTGAGTCAATCTGGGAGAGAGAGGATGAAATGCACGAGCAGTACCCATATCTCTTCGAGCCTTGAGGTATAGTTCTTCTTGCTTTATGTGTTCTTGTGCTAATTTAGTTTTAATTTTAAGGAAAAAAAATATTTTTAAGGAGGGTAGACCTGTCACTACCGTATTTCTAGAATAGGGATATTTTAGTTATTGTGTATTATTGTAAATAATGTGGTTATATTTATTTATATAGATGTGCATGACATATGTTATTATTAATATTAGTATTGGTTAGGGATTAGATTATTTAGTTAGACAAGACTCTAGTGGACCTAACCAACTAGACATGACAACTTAACCAACTTATTGGACTAGCCACAATAGACTCAATCTAAGTTAACCCTTCTCCTTAATTAGAAATTATATTGAACACATATTAGGATTAGAGGCTTCCACTAATTAATTCCTTCATGACAATCCACTAGGGGCATTCTAGACTATTCACATTACTTGAAAAATGGGGAAGAGGGGGCCGGCCCTATTTTGAGGTGGATCTCTCTCTCTCTCTCTCTCTCTCTCTCTCTCTCTCTCTCCTCCATTCACTCATTCCATTTTTATTCACTATTAGTGTTCTTACCCAATAGTTTATCCCACAATCAAATCTACCCCAAATCCCTATCAAATTTTCTCATCCTCACCATCTAAGGAGATTAGAGGCTAGTGGTTGCAAGGAGCTTTGGAGAAGAAGGAGTTGGTCTTGGTGTTTGTGTTTGTGTCCAAATCGTGTCTTATTGGCTTTTTCATTGGAAAACCATCTCCCAATAGGTAATTTCTGAAATCCCTTCTCTAATTAGTTCCATCTAAAGTTTTAGATCATATAGAATGTACCTATGCATTTGGGCTACCCATAAGGAGGAGTTTGAACTCCTACTAACCCGATTTGTGATCTCTACATTGAGTTTGGTATCCATTTTAGAAGAAATCCAAGAATGGGACACCATGTAGTTGTTATTAGGTTTGGTAGACCTAATTAGTATTAGATTGGTCATGTAGGGGTAGATACGTATCCATAATTGGATACGGGTAGGCCGTATCATGATACGGTATAATAGGTATGATACGGGGCTCTAATTTAGGGAATTTTATGCATATTAGTGTTTTCACCTAAATTTTTGTGGTCGCAAGTTTTAATAGCTAGATATGATCATATTTGATATGTATATTTAGTTCTAATTGGGTATTATGGGATTTGGTATGTTAGTTGGATGGTGTATCATGATGTGTTTCGAGCATGAGCACTAGGTGTTTATAATTTTGAGTGTTAGTGCATTATTGGGTGCTTGTGTATTTTGGTATGTGTCTTGATACATGAGTATTGATCTGGGGTGAGTATCCATGTACCAATAGGTGATATTGACATCAGGAATTTTGGTATCATGGAGTGAGCTTCATTGCTAGGTGGGAGCTATTGTACCTTGTAGGTGTTGGTTGTGTCAGTGACAAGGGAGTTACTTCTTGTCACATACTGCAATGGAAGGATGATTGGTGCACACTCAAGCAGCATCAACATCATACATGCTCGATCACAGGGCAAGGCAGCAACAAGTACTGTTGTGTGCCATAGCAGTAGCTAGGGGCAGTTGTCACGCCCCAGTCCCAAAATACGTAGGACCAGAAATACGTGACACGCCAGCTATGCATTCGACCAGACTCGGGTCTGACTCAAATTCGTATAAGCTGTAATATAAATAGCACTATCTAGAATTTTCCATAAATGTAAACCTCTATGTCTCAATCCACAGTGTACATCAGTATACAAGAAAGAGCTAAATGTGCTAAGGTTGGCCGCCCAATAACACACTAACTCGAATAGACTCGAGAAGAAGTATGAGTCTACAAAACTAGGCTACAACAACAGATGAATAATCAATATAAAATAACCATAATGCCGGTAGATATAATATGAGTACCTGGTACCATGCCCGCAAGACATGCAACTCCAACAACAACTCCAAATGCTCCATAATCATCTATGCTGTAAAACTGGCAGGGAACCAGGTCCTCAGAGGGACGTAACAAGGTACAAAAATACAACATACCTAGTAAACAGAAAGTACAAGTGCACGATAGGGTACTCTATCATAACCAACTAGTGTGACACAGTTTAAAGACAATGTTCGATATGTGGGCTGTCCAAAATAAAATTGTAGCTTCGGACACGGAAACACACAGCACGTACCGCAGCTCCGGGCAAAGAGTCACACGGGTGAAACCACTACACTAGATACAGGATCACTATATAGATACTACATATATATATATAAGCGTGTGCAGAGGAGCCCAAGCGTCTAGTAACTGTCTTCCCCTTCCCAAGCGGTCAATGATTGTGCGTTGAACCTGAACCTCTAGCTACAGTCTCGGTACACAGAAGATAACTCAACAGACGCGACCCTAAGGTTGTCCCAGTCTCTGGTCATGATGTCAGTATCAGGATACAGGAATCTGGCACGATCACAGTGTATGAGTGTGTCCTGGGGTGTCGATGTACTCAAGTACGTGTATCGAGGTACTATAACGCATCTAACCATTTATTCTAAGATGTTTCGATGAACGTCAACACCCAGTTATGATCCGGACGCAAAGTATCGAACGTCAACATAAATCCGTGCACAATATACATAACGAAACAATCAATATCTGTAAACTAAAATACAGGGTGGCAAGGTACACTTGCCTGCGTGTGGCTGCTGATGACGGGGATCCGGTACCACGTCCAAGTCCTCAGGTCCCGCAGTACCTAGGGATAGATACAAACCAAAATCAATAATCTATTCTACGTCAAGCAGGGATGCGACACACAGCTACACCTAAACTCAATCTCAAACTCAAATAGTTACTACCAATTTCACAGTCCTCAATCTCCGATCCTTGATTCGATTAATACCTATCTCAAAATCAATCACCTGTATAATATTATCAGACCCAATCCTCAATCTCTAATGTTCATCAAGATGTTTCTCATTAGTTCAAGTCGTGATCATCCTCATATTTTTCCCTGGTCATTATCGACATTAATATGCACGTATAAATATATCATCCTCGAATAAATTAAATATTAATCGATTAAACCCTCGATTATACAAACCATTGATTTAATACTTGAATGCCGCTTTCCAATAACCTAGCTACTACTCACTTAAATTCATCATCAAATATTAGCTCTCCAAATAACCACTGTTTTGTTATCACTGTATCATTTTACTACCATTTAATTTACTCCTTAATTAACCATCAAATGCTTGGAACAATCATATCAAACCCTAAAACCCAATGCATTCCTAAGCCCTAACTCCAATTAATACCGTTCTCTGTCTTCTTGTGTATACACACACGATCTAACATCATTCCCAAATGGTGAATTCAAGCACAACCCATGCTAACATTCCTATATATGTCGTATTTGTAATGCTTCTCTTCCAAACTAAAACACACAAGTATATATCATTTATACATATTTTTCTTTCACCTCTACCATTGTCAACTCCTCGTGTTCATGCCACACGGGTGCTCTTCATACATCCCTACATAACAGCAGAAATGAGAAGTTCCTAACCACAACACATCTATGCCAATGAAACTATACTTCCTATTCATCTATAACCTTGAATATGGAGGCTAACAGGGAAACATAAATAAATACCACGAAGGAGGAGGAGTTGCGAGTACCTCGCCGATACTCGGACTGCTTGGCCCAGCAGTGAATAATGAAGCGGTGGTAGTTTGCATAGGAATGGCGTGGTTAGACGTGCGTCAGCCGCAGGTCGCTCGGCTGGCCGGAGTTGAATGCTCCTCGACGACGTCTCCAGGAGTGGGAAGGTGCTAGTCTCCGTCGCTCTTCAATGCCGGTGAGAGGTGAGGGTTTTGGTATGGTGGTGGTAATGAGAATAAAGGAGGGAGGCCGCTCGGCACCGGGACAGCGGCTGAACAGTGCCGGAGTGCTGTCGAAGAGCAGCGGGGTCGGGCTGCCGGATCTCACCGCGGTTGGGTCGGAGATGAATGAAGTCGGGGGGTGAAGTGCGAGGGGTGCAGCAGTCGTCGCCCGGTCGAGGTGTAAGCTGGCCGGAGTTTGGCGGGAGGCCGGAGTGTGGTCAGCTTCGGCAGCGACATCGGCGGGTGACCGTAGCATTGCTGGAGGGAGGCGGCTCGAGCTTTGGGGAGGTGGAGCTCGATCGGAGTGGAGAGTCGTTGGGGCAGTACCGGAGAGATAAGTAGTCGGGGTTGGCTCGACGCCGGAGTACGGGCTCGAGCGGCGGGGTCGGGCACAGCCGGGGCAGTGCCGGAGCGGCGCTGCACTGCTCGGCCGGAGCTGGGCTACGTCGGCGCACTGGAGGGCAGAGCGGGGTCAGTCGCGGACCGGAGTGGAGTCGACGCTGTCGGCAGTAGGCGGTACGGCACAGGCTGGAGCGGGGTGAAATGACGCCGGACGCCGGAGAGCAGCTGAAGTCGGGGTCAGCCGCCGGACAATGCCGCAGCTGCACAACCGGAGTCGGGGTCAGCTGTACAAGCTGGAGTTCTCCTCCAGGAAGGAGAGAGGAAGAAGAAAGGAAGAAGAAAATTTTAGAAAAAATATATGGAAGAGGGAGGCTCGGTTCTCTAGGTAGGAGGAAGGAGAGAGAGGAAGGAGGGGGGTATTTTCAATGCATAGGGATTAGGGCCGGTTGGAATGTGTTGAGGGTGGGATGAGGTGTTACTTTATATGGGTGTGTGAAGGAGATGGAGGGTTGTGATCAATCTATTCAAAATGGAAGGTTGTGATTTGTCATGAAGGGGGAGTGGGTTTCTTCATGAAGGGGGTGAGTGGATGGTGAGAATAGGACCCTATTTTGGGACCTCTCCATAGTTCAAAGCCAATAGGGTGATGACACATAAATTCAATTATTGTAACTTAGCCCCTTAAATTCGGAAAATTGTATGAACGCATAAAATGACACAAAAATTGTGGAGAAAAATATGTTTAGCAATTTTTATGGTTAGAGGGTATTGTGCGTTAGGCACGGGTTTAATTAGAAAGACATTAGGATTAATTTAGGATTAAAAAATAGGAGTTACAAACTTGATATCCCCGATTTAAATAGAAATAAAATGTCCCGCGAATTTAAATTAATTGGGGGCACTTGGGGTCAAAATCCGGAAATGATGCAAAGTCCAAAAATGGTGGGGGCTTAGAGTCAGTCTTGGACCCTTTAGTTGGTCCGGCTCAACGGGTTAAGTTGGTATCTCAAATTTTAGGATAACGACACAAGTGTCCGACACGGAATTAAATATGGATTAGGGTTTCAAAAAATTATGCAATTAATTTAGGGCACAACGAAAAGCTGATTTTGATCGACGGAAAAGTCCAGTGCCTAATTTGGCGAGTCAAGTCGAAAGTACATTAGCCCGATGGAATTTATGGGCCGATATTAGGCTCCGAATAATCAAACAATGATAGGGCACGCCAAGGGTTTTAATTAATTGAATTTAAATACCAAATAAATTATCTTCACTCTAAACCTCGACATTCGCTACCAAAAACCAAAATTTTCTAAATCCACCCTAACTATCTACAGAATAAATCGAGGGGGTTTACATTCTTCCCAACTTAGAAAAATTTTGTCCCCGAAATTAAAAGTAAAGCACGATAATATCTAAAAGAATTTTAAAACAACTGGTAATCAAATGTCGTATGTAAATTCGTACCTTGCTCCTCAAATAAGTACGGAAATCGCTGCCGAATAGAATCCTCGTGCTCCCAAGTAGACTCGCCTGGTGAATGGTGCTTCCATGCCACTCTGACCAGTCGAATCGTCTGTCCTCTCAAAGTCTTCTCGCTGCTATCGAGAATCTCCACTGGCTGCTTTATGTAAGACAGACTAGGCCCGACGGTAATCTCCAAATGATCAAGTACGTGGCTAGGGTCTGCGACATATCTCCTCAACTATGATACATAAAATATGTCATGTACTCCCTCTAATGATGGAGGTAATGCAAGACGGTAAGCCACTTCGTCAACTCGTTCCAAAATGTCAAAAGGTCCGATGTACCTCGGACTCAGCTTGCCTCTGCCTCCGAATCTGATGGTACCACGAGTGGGCGATATCCTCAGAAATACAGGGTCACCCTCCTTGAATTCTAATGGTCTGCGGTATGCATCTGCCCAGTATTTCTGTCTGTCCTGTGCTGCACGCAGGTGGCTCTGAATCTGCTTGACCTTCTCTACTGTCTGTGTCACCAACTCTGGACCAAGTATCTGACGCTCTCCCACGTCACTCCAACAAACTGGCGACCTATATTTCCTGCCGTATAGTGCCTCATAAGGTGCCATCTGTATGCTGGCCTGGTAACTGTTATTGTAGGAAAATTCTACCAAGTGTAGGTGGTCCTCCCAAGATACTCCAAAATCAATCATGCACGCTCTCAACATATCATCTAATATATGTTTCGTGCGCTCTGACTGACCATCAGTCTGTGGATGATATGCAGTACTGAATTTGAGACGAGTTCCTAGGCTCTTCTGCATACTCCGCCAAAAATATGACTTTAATCTGGAATCACGATCCGATATGATGCTGACAGGCACTCCATGTAATCGTACTATCTGCCTCATATACATGTCAGCTAGTATCTCTGTGGATTGCCCAACTCTGAAGGACAAGAAATGTGCAGACTTGGTGAGTCTGTCTACGATAACCCAAACTGCATCCTCCCCGCTAGGGCTTCGCGGAATCCTGTGACGAAGTCCATGGTAATATGTTCCCACTTCCACTCGGGAATGGGAAGTAGCTGCAATAATCCTGCAGTCCTCTGATGTTTAGCCTTAACTTATTGCCAAACTAAATATTTCGCCATGAATCTTACAGTTTCTCTCTTCGTCCTATACCACCAGTAATGTTGCCTCGCATCTTGGTATATCTTCGTACCCCCGGGATAAAATAGAATAATCGAGCTATGAGCCTCGGTCATCAACTCTTGGCGTAGCTTGCCACTCGGAACGTATAGGCGATCTCCACACCTCAATATTCTGTCTTCATGAATCTTGAATCCCGTTTGCATGTCGGCCTCTGTCCTTTCTCGCAGTCGTCTAAATCTCGTGTCCGTAGGCAATGCTGCCTTGATCCTCTCAACCAAAATAGACTGAACCTCAAGACTGGTCATCTTTCCATCCATGCCTGGCACTACAATCTCAATCATGAGTTCCTGGAAATCCTCTAACACTGGCGATGAGTCATAAACTACATTCGTCTTGCCAGAGTGGTTCTGCAACTTAATATTATAATCTGTCATAAATTCTAGCCAATGCCTTTGTCTCATGTTGAGTTCCTTCTGCGTGTAGGCATTCTTCAGACTTTCTGTGTTTTGTATAAATCTCAACATCTGCTCTACATAAAGGTAGTGTCACCATCGCTTTAGTGCAAATATCACTGTAGCTAGCCCTAGATCGTGTGTCTGATAGTTCTTCTCATGAACTCTTAGCTGTCTCGATGCGTAGGCTATTACCTTGCCATATTGCATTAGTACACATCCCAAACCGCTCCCTGACGCATCACTGTTTACTACAAATCCTCCTGATCCTGAAGGTAGTGTCAAAATTGGTGCTGATGTCAGACGCTTCTTCAGCTTATCAAAAGTTGCCTGACACTCGTCGGTCCAGATAAACTCTTTGCCTTTACGCGTCATTCGCGTCATAGGCGCAGCTATCCTCGAGAAGTTTTCCACGAACCTCCGATAATATCCGGCAAGTCCGAGGAAGCTCCTAACCTCCGTAACTGATGTTGGGGTAGGCCAGGTCTCTACTGCAGCTATCTTCTCCGGGTCAACTGATAGTCCATCACCGGTGATTATGTGTCCCAGAAATGGTACTCTATCCAAGCAGAACTCACATTCGCTGAGTTTGGCGTACAGCCTCTCATGTCTCAGCGTCTCCAACACGATCCTGAGATGCCTATCATGCTCCTCCTGGCTCTTAGAATATATCAAGATACCGTCTATAAATACCACTATGAACTTATCCAAGTACTGGTGGAAGACATTGTTCATCAAACACATAAATACTGCTGGCGCGTTGGTTAAACCAAACGGCATGACTAAAAACTCATAGTGGCCATACTTTGTCCGAAAGGCCATCTTCGGAATGTCTTCTCTCCGTACCTTGATCTGATGATAGCCTGATCTGAGATCGATCTTCGAGAATACATATGCGCCACTTAGCTGATTCAACTGTATTGTCCTGTCTTTCTTCGGCATAATTAAGATGGGTTTTTCCCCATGGAGAAACACTAGCCTGACTGAAACTCTTGTCCAAGTGATCCTCTACTATGGACCTTCAACTCAACCAACTCTTTCGATGCTAGTCTGAAGACGGAAAAATAATTGGCTCCGCTCTTGGAGTCAACTCTATAGCAAATTCTATCTCTCTGTCAGGTGGCAGGCTAGAAAGATTATCTAGAATCACACCCTCAAACTCTGATATAACATGGTGGTACACTGGTTCACCTCCTATATTGTATACCCCTAAGGTAGATGGGCACCATACTCCTGGGCTTTCTGAACTCAACTCAGGGTAACCTGGTGGCCTAAAAATATAAATGCAACTACATCGACAATCTAGTGTCGCGTGGTATTGGCTCAATCTACTCATGCTAGGACGGTGTCATCTTCCAGACTTAACCTCAAAATAAATCCTCTTGTTCTGTTTACCACACTATTCCTTTTAAAAGAAAATTCTCTCCCCTACCTAAAGTATAATTTATCTTCTCCTCAAATTTTCCCTAAAAATTTTATTCCTCGAGTTTTCTTCGTTTTGTTATTTATCTCTCCAAGTCATAATTACAATTATAATAATAATATCACCCAAGCACATACTAAAATTTTTGGTATTAGATCATCACCTTCCAAGTGAGAGCTTAAAATTTTATCTCCTCTAGTCCATAATGTCATTCCTGGTATTGCTATCATATACAACCACTAGTTTCCATCATCAGGCTATGCATTTTCCTAAATTATTCTAGGTCATGATCAACAATCCTTCCAGCTCTTAGTACTTCCAAGATCACTGCTTCCTCAAGCACGGGTAGGGTACTACTGGGTCCAACTCTCTTGTCAACCTTCTACACTAGTTCTAGAATCCAAAGAACCCATCAATCTATCCTGATAAGGTAACAATCTTCTCCGAGAAAGGTTACGAATTCTGTCTCCTGTCGTCTGGTCTTCAATTTTCTTCTGGAGGGAAGTCATCAGTCACAAGCATTCGTCTCCCCGAACAATAGGGGACGAGAAACAAGGATAGCGATATTGACGAAGATTGAACGAATGCAAAGTGGACGTCCAAGGGCGATAATCACATACAAAGAGTTTTAAAATCGATTATGGATTGAGATCCTATTCAACAATCATAACATCTATTCCTAATTTGTAGGCTCGCTTGGCACAGTCAGGTAACCAAGACGATTTAAATCGGACCTGCATTGGCTACCACAAAAATATGTCATGTCCCAGTCCCAAAATACGTAGGACCAGGAATATGTGATATGCCAGCTACGCATTCGACCAGACTCTGGTCTGACTCAAATTCGTATAAGCTGTAATATAAAGGACACTATCTAGAATTTTCCATAAATGTAAACCTCTATGTCTCAATCCACAATGTACATCAGTATACAAGAAAGAGCTAAATGTGCTAAGGTCGGCCGCCCAATATCACACTAACTCGAATAGACTCGAGAAGAAGTATGATTCTATAAAACTAGGCTACAACAACAGATGAATAATCAATATAAAATAACCATAATGCCGGTAGATATAATATGAGTACCTGGTACCATGCCCGCAAGATATGCAACTCCAATATTAACTCCAAATGCTCCGTAATCATCTATGCTGCAAAACTGGAAGGGAACCAGGTCCTCAGAGGGACGTAAGAAGGTACAAAAATACAACATGCCTAGTAAACAGAAAGTACAAGTGCACGACAGGGTACTCTATCATAACCAACTAGTGTGACACAGTTTAAAGACAATGTTCGATGCGTGGGCTGTCCAAAATAAAACCGTAGTTCCGGACACGGAAACACACGGCACATACCGCAGCTCCGGGCAAAGAGCCACACGGGTGAAACCACTACACTAGATACAGGATCACTACATAGATACTACATATATATATAAGCACGTGTAGAGGAGCCCAAGCCTCTAGTAACTGTCTTCCCCTTCCCAAGCGGTCAACGATTGTGCGTTGAACCTGAACCTCTAGCTACAGTCTCGACACACGGAAGATAACTCAACAGACGTGATCCTAAGGTCATCCCAGTCTCTGGTCATGATGTCAGTATCAGGAAACAGAAATCTGGCACGATCACAGTGTATGAGTGTGTCCTGGGGTATCGATGTACTCAAGTACGTGCATCGAGGTACTATAACGCATCTAACCATTTATTCTAAGACGTTTCGATGAACGTCAACACCCGGTTGCGATCCGGACGCGAAGTATCGAACGTCAACATAAATCCATGCACAATATACATAACAAAATAATCAATATCTGTAAACTGAAATACAGGGTGGCAAGGTACACTTGCCTGCGTGCGGCTGCTGATGACGGGGATCCGGTACCACGTCCAAGTCCTCAGGTCCCGCAGTAGCTAGGGATAGATACAAACCAAAATCAATAATCTATTCTACGTTAAGCAGGGATGCGACACACATCTACACCTAAACTCAGTCTCAAACTCAAATAGTTACTACCAATTTCACAGTCCTCAATCTCCGATCCTTGATTCGATTAATACCTATCTCAAAATCAATTGCATGTATAATATTATCAGACCCAATCCTCAATCTCTAATGTTCATCAAGATATTTCTCAGTAGTTCAAGTCGTGATCATCCTCATATTTTTCCCTGGTCATTACCGACATTAATATGCACGTATAAATATATCATCCTCGAATAAATTAAATATTAATCGATTAAACCCTCGATTACACAAATTATTGATTTAATACTTGAATGTCGCTTTCCAATAACCTAGCTACTACTCACTTAAATTCATCATCAAATATTAGCTCTCCAAATAACTACTGTTTTGTTATCACCGTATCATTTCACTACCATTTAATTTATTCCTCAATTAACCATCAAATGCTTGGAACAATCATATCAAACCCTAAAACCCGATGCATTCCTAAGCCCTAACTCCAATTAATACCGTTCTCTATCTTCTTGTGTATACACACACGATCTAACATTATTCCCTAATGGTGAATTCAAGCACAACCCATGCTAATATTCCTATATATGCCGTATTTGTAATGCTTCTCTTCCAAACTAAAACACACAAGTATATATCATTTATACATATTTTTCTTTCACCTCTACCATTGTCAACTCCTCGTGTTCATGCCACACGGGTGCTCTTCACACATCCCTACATAACAGCAAAAATGAGAAGTCCTTAACCACAACACATCTATGCCAATGAAACTATACTTTCTATGCATCTATAACCTTGAATATGGAGGCTAACAGGGAAACATAAATAAATACCACGAAGGAGGAGTTGTTGCGAGTACCTCGCCGATACTCTGACTGCTTGGACCAGCAGTGAATAATGAAGCGGTGGTAGTTTGCACGGGAATGGCGTGGTCAGACGTGCGTCAGGCCACTGGTCGCTCGGCTGGCCGGAGTTGAATGCTCCTCGACGACGTCTCTAGGAGTGGGAAGGTGCTAGTCTCCGTTGCTCTTCAATGTCGGTGAGAGGTGAAGGTTTTGGTATGGTGGTGGTAATGAAAATAAAGGAGGGAGGCCGCTCGGCACCGGGACAGCGGCTGAACAGTGCCGGAGTGCTGTCGAAGAGCAGCAGGGTCGGGCCGTCGGATCTTGTAACGGTTGGGTCGGAGATGAATAAAGTCGGAGGGTGAAGTGCGAGGGGTACAACAGTCATCGTCCGATCGAGGTGTAAGCAGGCCGGAGTTTGGCGAGAGGCCGGAGTGTGGTCAGCTTCGGCAGCGACATCGAGGGGTGACAATAGCATTGCTGGAGGGAGGCAGCTTGAGCTTTGGGGAGGTGGAGCTCGATCGGAGTGGAGAGTCATTGGGGCAGTGCTGGAGAGATAAGTAGTCTGAGGTTGGCTCGACGCCGGAGTACGGGCTCGAGCGGCGGGGTCAGGTACAGCCGGGGCAGTGCCGGAGCGACGCTGCACTGCTCGGCCGAAGCTGGGCTGCGTCGGCACGCTGGAGGGCGGAGCGGGGTCAGTCGCGGACCGGAGTGGAGTTAACGCTGTCGGCAGTAGGCGGTGCGGCACAGGCTGGAGCGGGGTGAAATGACGCCGGACGCTGGAGAGCAGCTGAAGTCGGGGTCAGCCGCCGGATAATGCCGTGGCTGCACAACCGGAGTCGGGGTCAGCTGTACAAGCTGGAGTTCTCCTCCAGGAAGGAGAGAGAAAGAAGAAAGGAAAAAAAAAATTTAGGAAAAATATATGGAAGAGGGAGGCTCGGTTCTCTAGGTAGGAGGAAGGAGAGAGAGGAAGGAGGGGGTGTTTTCAATGCATAGGGATTAGGGCCGGTTGGAATGTGTTGAGGGTGGAATGAGGTATTACTTTATAGGGGTGTGTGAAGGAGATGGAGGGTTGTGATCAATCTATTCAAAATGGAAGGTTATGATTTGTCATGAAGGGGGAGTGGATTTCTTCATGAAGGGGGGTGAGTGGATGGTTAGAATAGGACCCTATTTTGGGACCTCTCCATAGTTCAAAGCCAATAGGGTGATGACACATAAATTCAATTATTGTAACTTAGCCCCTTAAATTCGGAAAATTGCCTGAACGCATAAAATAACACAAAAATTATGGAAAAAAACATGTTTAGCAATTTTTATGGTGAGAGGGTGTTATGCGTTAGGCACGGATTTAATTAGAAAGGCATTAGGATTAATTTGGGATTAAAAAATAGGATTTACAAACTTGATATCCCCGATTTAAATAGAAATAAAATTTCTCGCGAATTTAAATTAATTGGGGGCACTTGGGGTCAAAATCTGGAAATGACGCAAAGGCCAAAAATGGTGGGGGCTTGGAGTCAGTCTTGGACCCTTTAGTTGTTCCGGCTCAACGGGTTAAGTTGCTATCTCAAATTTTAGGATAACAACACAAGTGTCCGATACGAAATTAAATATGGATTAGGATTTCGAAAAATTGTGCAATTAATTTAGAGCACAACGAAAAGCTGATTTTGATCGACGGAAAAGTCCAGTGCCTAATTTGGCGAGTCAAGTCAAAAGTACATTAGCCCGATGGAATTTATGGGCCAATATTGGGCTCCGAATAATCAAACAATAATAGGGCGCGCCAAAGGTTTTAATTAATTAAATTTAAATACCAGATAAATTATCTTCACTCTAAACCTCGACATCCGCTACCAAAAACCAAAATTTTCCAAATCTACCCTAACTATCTACAGAATAAATCGAGGGGGTTTACAGCAGTGTAAACTACCAAGTGAAGGAAAGATTTAGCCACTGTAACAGTAGTACAATAGAGTATCAGAGTTTGTAGTGAAGGTTAGATGTGCAATAGTATTTCAGTTGTATTGCCATTGTTTTTGTGGTAGGAATAAAACTCAGTTGAGATTATGAGGGAGATGATGCTCCGTCGAGTTGGTGTCTTGTTTAAGGGTGCCATGCCAGGCTCAAGGAAGGCAGCAGTGCACCTGTTGTGCACTCGAGAGATGGGGCCCAGCCCATAAGGGGGAAATGATATATGTGTATCAGGCATAGGACTGAACACTAGGATAACAGCAGTTATTGAAGGCAATAGGGAGGTTTGGAGGCACTGATGTTAGTATATGGATGGGACAAACTGATACACTAGAGTATCAGTTGGGTGAACTGCTATGACAGCAAGCCAATAGAGCTGGGTGTATGAACTTGGGGGGGAAGTCTTATGTACCAGTTAATATGGGTTCGTGTGGTTAACAGTAGAGTGCTAGTTAATAGTGTATTAGTATCAGTATCAGTAGTGTTAACCTTAGTGTTACTGAATACAATAGTGTATCAGTGAAGGGATTAACTATGAGTAGTGAGGTCACTGCATTATTGTGGCAGTGCCACACTGGATAGGGGCTCGGGTTTTGGGTTTAGCATGCAGAGGCATAGAGTGAAGGATGAGTGTACATGATCTAGTGAAGAGTGTCGAGGGCTAGTAGTGGTTAAGTGTTAGTATCTTAACTACTTAAGGTTATTGTAGATGTAAAGTATTTTAATATGGAATTAGATTAGGGGGAGGGGTATTTGAGTATCGGTAATAAGTTAGGGACTAAGGTTTCAGTTGAGTACTAGGATGATGAGTATAAGGTATTGATACCAGGTAAAGGTTATGAGTTAGGATACTTGAGTGGGTATTGGGTTATAGTTATAACTTGAGTCTATATACAAGTTAATTATATACTACTAACCTCTAGTGAATAGATATTATCTATAGATAATTAATACTAATATTTAGTATAGCTAAGTAATGACTAGTAGTTAGATAGTGTCTAATATAGACTTTTATGATATAGAAACTGGCTAGTGGACCTAGTTAACCTAGTATGGACTTACACATGGCCTAGAAACCTCATACTTAGTTAGTAATCATGTTTATCCTTTATTTTACCATTTAACATTAATATCTGATATTTAGGACTTTGTGACTCCATTTTGGACATCGATCCTCACACATTGCTCAGGAACACAGGAGAGTACATTCTCTGACAATTGTCTTATTTTGACGATTACTATGATTCTAGTATGTAGTATTATGCTTGATTTCCGACACAGTGGATACACGGGTTAGTATCATAGATACCGGTCATGAGAAGTTGTGATTGGATCTATTGTACTAACCGGGATGGGAAAGTATTAGTTGATTATGTGATCATACACCACCTACTTGTGCATAGCTCACCCTTACTACACGATTGTGTAGCCTGATCTTATTACTTGTGCATAGCTCCCCGTATATGATTGGCCTGATCCCCTTTACCTGTACTTGTGCATAGTCAATCATACTTGACTGGCTTGATCCCTTACTGTACTTGTGCATAGTCAATCATATATGGTAGAGTCCGATACGTCCCAAGCCGATCACTTAATAATTAATATTTTAAGGCACTTAGTAGTTGTTCATATCTCTTTTCCAGTTTACACCTGCTGATACAATTATTCCTTATTTATTCATAGTTAATTATTACCTGTGAGATTATTATCTACATACCAGTTTTCTTATTGTCCTGTATTCCTTCCATCTTATATTTATATTGCTTACTATTTTTATAGTCTTGGTTAAATTAATGGAACTGCTGTTAGTTTATGTGCTTCGTTCCAATCCTGACTAGATAAAAATTTTCAGAGGATCTCGAGGCTTTCTGCCCCACTTATTACGGACCCGGAGTAGACGAGTATTTCACCCAGGAGCTTCAGGACGATCCCATTCCAATATTGGATCCATTTGTTAAGACTTAGAGTCTAGTATTCATTTGTAGTTGGATTATAGACTTGAGATACTATGAGTTATATATTTTATTTGGATACTTATGTTATTGTTTAGACTCTAGACTCATAGATGTGTGATATATATATTTTTAGACTTCTCTTTTCCTTTATATCATTATCGTATCATTTCTCTTCCTTATAGAATTATGTTTTTTGAGTATTGTTTTTGTCATCATATTTATATTTGTTTTGTCCTCCTTATGGAGTTGAGATCATTGACAGGTTATACATTATTGTGAGTTGTGATATATTGTATTGTGACCTAGACAACGTTCTACCGCCGATGCTGTGGCGTAGGATGGATGTACCCATGATTCATGACCAAATGTTTGGGTACAGGTCATGACATTTGTTGCCTATGCTGCTACTGATACTGTTATAGCTGCTGCTGCCAATGCTGTTGCTGATACTGATATTGTAGTGCACGAGTGTGCACTACTGCTACTCTACTATCTTGCCTCACAACATCAGACACACTCATCCCCTTATTCACAATCAACAATATTATTGTCTGATAAAATAAATGAAAAGATATGGAAACGAGGCTTTATACGAAAATCTGCCCTTTATGTTTACAAACAAGCAGTACAATTAATCCTATACGAGGATGTCGAGTACAATTTTTTAATTTGGATAAATATTGCTATAGGATCTGATCTGCAGTTTATCACTTTGTCCCTTGGACCACACGATGATGAAGAAGTGCCGTAGAAGACAGAAAGCAGCTTCGAAGGTTGCTAAAGAAAGTGGATGCTCGATGCCAAAGTCGTCGATCGCTACTCTTTGTCTGAGTTCTAGATTCTTCTCTCTCTCGGCCGTTTTCTCTCCCAATTTCTCCTTTTTTTGTCGACCTTGGATCTGATACTGGATTCCTTGACCAATTTTCGATCGTTTGACCTTCAATTTTTTCGACCTCTTTTTTTTCTCTGTCAATAGAGGTCTCTATTTATAGAGTTTTAGTGACAGTGACCACTCAGTCGGTGTAGAAATCGAGTAGTAGAAAGTACAATACCCTTTTATACGACGGTTAAAATAACTAATGCCTGCGTATAGATGACCTTTTGAGTGAGCCTATGATGCGTGTCCAACTAAGGGACAACGCATATATCTACTGCAAAGATCACGGTGTAGAAGCCACGTAGGTAATTATCCTGTGTGTAGAAGAGGTTGGCGTAGAAGCCAATAACTATTACCATGGCGTAGAAGCCAAATAGGCGTAGAAGCCGAGTGGGCGTAGAAGCCGAGTGGGCATAGAAGCCGAGTGATGTGGACGTCTTAGCCAAAATTATGGCTCTTGGAGATATAATTAATCTCTTGCATTAAATACAGAGATCTGCCCCCATCCTACGCATTAAATACAGAGGCTTGTCTTTAAGATTTGCCATTATTCTGCGCATTAAATGCAGATACGTGCCTCAAATCCTATACGAAGAGTAACTGCTGACGTGGCAGTCTGTTTGTCTTCTGTGGAGCGTAAGAAGCTCACGTCTGCCTGTGTAAAACTAGGCAGCGTATTCCCTTGTATACGTAAGAGTAGTTTACGCAAAGGGGATGTCACTAAACGACGGTTCGATGACATTTAATCAAATCTCCTGTATTAAATACGGAGATCCGCCATTATCCTATGCATTAAATACAGAGGCATATTTTGAAGGTCTGCCACCCTTCTGTGCACCAAATGTAGAGACGTACCTCAGGCATCTGTCAGTATTCGGCGCTTTAAATGCAGAGACGTGCCTCGAGAACCTGTCACCGCTCTGCACATTAAATGCAGAGACGTGCCTCGAGCCCTGTACGAAGTACAGCTTTTGACGTGGCAAGCTGTTTATCTTCTGCGGAGCATAAACAGCTCACATATGCCTGTGTAAAACTAGGCAGCGTATTCCTTCGTACGCGTAAAAGCGGTTTACACCAAGGAAATGGCGGTAAATGGCAGCTTAGGTTGCAGTGCTGCGCCATCATTATACCCGTCGCCTGGGTAGTCGTGCAGTACTCTTTGTCAGGAGTCCAGATGTCAGGTTCATTACATAATTTGACAGGTTCATTTTGAAGAATACGAAGCATTCCTCATACATTTTAATGCTGCATTAAAAGTGGATGAGTTTTATGCCATAAAGGCGATGAAGCACCCTATTTACGCTGAAGCAGCCTGGACATACTGCATTACGCGGATGGTCCTGGAGTTTTAAGCTTTACGCTGTGCTCAGCAAAAAAAGTTCTGTTGTACGCTTGATGACTCTGAGGTCCTCTATTTACGCTGTCCTACATCAATATGCTGCGTATAGCTATCCAACGTATTTTTTATGCTTCTACAAGACCCCCTTCAAAGCTTTTAAATTCCTCATAATTTGAAACGCTTTGAATGAAGCATGAACCTTTCCTCATAATTTGAAATGCTCTGAATGGAGCCTGAAACGGTCAAGTCTAACATGTTATTTCAAGGCAGACTTTATGGCAGAGTTTATTGGGGATCGGTGTGATCTCTTTCGCCTATAAAAAGGCTGAGGAGTTAACCTGTTCTTCCCATATTTCCTTCACCGCACAGAGATGATGGCCGGAGTTCGTCAGGTCGACTTGAGGAAGAAGGAGACCATATTCTTCCAGCATGTAAGGAGCCAAAAAAGATGGCATCTTCGAGCAAATGTCCTCTGTAATGATGGATCATTGAAGGATATCATAGCCTCCTTTGCTCGGGATAATCAGCAACTTTGTATAGCGATTCTTCGGGAGAGAGGAAGGATCGTATTAGACCACACAGCTTGCAAGCGGTACCATCTCCCGTTACCTACATGGACGAGAGCAGATAGACTAGCTCTTTACGAGATTGAGTTGGGTTAAATACCTTAACTCAATCTGTCAGGGCGTTGGATGTAGGAAAGTAGATTTACCCTACCTTTATGTATTTGGAGGATGGGTCTATGCCCAGTTTTGTATCCTCCCGCCGTTGACAATATGTCAGTCGGTTTGCGGGAACCGACTGACTGCTGGAGAAGATGGATGAAGAATTCCACCCATGCGAGAACCTGGCAGAATAGATTCTGGGCGCGATCTTCAGACTACGATGAGGAAGTCCTTTGTAGACAGGATTTTCCTCATATGTAATCATAAAAATGAAGAAAAACCCTTGTAGACTGGATTTTCCTCATATGTAATCATGATTTTAATCTTAATAAAGTTATCTTTCTTCTTGCCATATATTTTTTGCTGTGAAGTATGAATATGTGTAGCTTCGACACGTCTGATTCTTTACGCCGACTCTGTTAGAAAGAGTGCTAGGTCCTGTCCTGTCTTTTACGCATAACGAAGGATGCGCAAAAAGTCACCTAGCATTCGAGTATTCAAACTGTCCTTCTGTTTAGGAATGAGGAACCGCGTAGAATTCTGAACTGTTACTTCTGATAAACAGAATTCTTGTTCAGATATCATCTTCAAGAATGATTTCTCAAAAATCTCTTGGAACAGGGCGAGAAATGGCTGTCAAACTGAGTCACCATCTTGAATTGTAGATAAAATATTCAGACTGGAGTTTGGATGAACTTTCAATTGACCCATGGAGAAGAGTAATTTTCAATATTGAACTCTGTATGCTTCGGGTACTTGGGATATTTTGAGGTCAAGAAGGAGTATCTTTTGTGTGAACTCCTGTAATTGACCACCTTGAGAATCATTCAGATGTACGCGTACTCTGGCCTGCGTATCTTTCAGATATGCGGAAAGTTATAGCATAAAATCATAAGTTCGTAGTCTCTCGAGCGTAAACTAAATGCCACCGAGCATGAAATCATAGACTTGTAGTTCCTGAGCGTGAAGTCGTAGGTTTGTAGCCTCTCAAGCATAAAAGCTACCGAGCATGAGAGCATCCGAGCGTAAAACTATAGACTTGTAGCCTTTGAACGTAAAACCATATATTTGTAGCTGTCGAGCGTAGAAAGCTCCTTGGCGCAGAACTGTAGATTTGTAGCCTAAAAAAAAGGAAATCTTCCGAGCGTGAAGTTGTGGATTTGTTGCCTCTGAGCTTAAAAAAGCCACCGAGCGTGAGATCATAGATTTGTAGCTGCTGAGCGTGAAGTCGTGGGTTTGTAGCATCTCGAGCGTAAAAGCTACCGAGCACAAAGGCACCCGGGCATAAAACCATAGACTTATAGCCTGTGAGCGTAAAACCGTAGATCTGTAGCTGTCGAGCGTAGAAAGCTCCTTAGCGTAAAAACCACGAATCTTCTTTGCGCGAAAACTTTTTGAATTCGTTGATTGTCAGCCTTCTTTGAGTAATAGGCTGACGTAGTACCCAATCATAACCGAATATTAATTAGGAGATTTGGTTCGGGATTCGAGGAGTCCATCCGAACTCTATATATACCCCAAGTTTCTGAGAGAGAAACTTTTCATCTGTCTTCTGCGAAAGAAAGCCTTCGACTGTTCGAGTTCTTCTTCGTTTCTTCTCCGAGATTTCAAAGTTTCCAGTAATGGCCTCGAAACAACCCTCCTCCTCTAAGGGAAAGAAGGTTGATTCTTCTTCTCGTTCTTCTGCTCAAGAAAGAGCATCTTTGGTCGGGCAAGGCGAACTTCATTCTGAGCAAAGTATTTCGCCGATAAGCAGTGCACCCGGCCTTAAAGGTAGAGCTTTTGGGATGAAAAAGAACGACTAAAAATCCTTCGCACACGTTGTACGTAATCGCGCTAGATCGTCTTCTGTGCTGATAGCCTCTTCGAGGAAGATGATGCACATAGATGTTTTATCTTTTACGCCCACATTTCTAATGTGTCAGCGCAAAAACTCCATATTTTCGCAATCGGGCGTAAAAGCTTTGACTGTCGAAACTTGGTGTATAAAATTTGAGTGTTACGCTTTTGGATAAAAATTTTGGTATAATAACTCAACTTTATCAGTCTAGCGTAAAATACAGACTGTATACTGCCAGTCTTGAACTTTACACTTTAGGAAATGGATTCCAGCATAATGGTCAAGTTTTTACGGTCTTGGCATAAAGCACAGACTGTTAATTTTTGGCGTATGCTGCAAGATCTATAATGTCTAGTTATAGGAACTGATATGTTTTTCTTGCACTCTTGCAGTTAACTTGCATGCATCTTCGCTAGCCGATGTGATGGGTTCTGCCGCCGGGATGCTGTACTCCAACTATCTGGAGGATCTGTCACACGTGGCATTTCCTATCTCCGGGCCCCAGTATCCCGAAGGAAGGAAAATTTTGATATCGGCTCAGGGCGAGCGAACGCTGCTGAACTTGATCAACGGAGAGCCCCTGACGTACATAAACGGGGACCAGTACATAAAGCCGACTTTCCTCTTCGGGGATATGATTGACAAGCAGTCCCAGACGAAGCCCAAGAGAGAACTCTGGGTTTTCCCTGCCGGGAGTGATGGGTTCTGCCGCCTGCAGGGGCTTTGGTAATCTCTGGAAAGCGAAGGGCTCCTGCTCCGAAGGAGACTTCCCCTCGCAAGAGGAAGAAGAAGACGGTTAATCGTCCTCTCCGGATCCCTGGTATTGAGGCACATGGAAGTGAGCCTGCATCTCCCTATGTTGGGGATAATTCTTTGATTGGAGGTTCCTCGCCTTTTAGAGAGGGACCCTCTAATGTTCCGGCCGGTGGTGCCGGAGAATTCCTGTTGGAGGCTGCTGTCGCTGCTACCGCTTCAGGTAGTGGAATGAGATCGCCTTTGGGGCCAAGCCAAATGAGGATATCTTTGTCCGGATCAACATCGGGAGAGACCCCTGCCGTGTCTGTAGGTGCACCGAGCGAGATTCCACCTGGTGAACCTTAAGTGGATCTCAGCGAAGACCTGGAAGAGTATTTGCCAGTATTTGTTAGCACACCCCATTCTCCAGGTATGACAGCTTGTCTAGCATCACTAAGAAATGATTTAGCTGTACTGGCCGCAGATGCGATATATACACCATTGGCCATGGGTAAATGTCATCTTTTATGCCTCTTCTTTAGGAAAATTAACATTATGCTGATATTAACTTCCTTTTGTCTTCTTTTCAGGGGAAGACCTCTTCGGAGAGGGCAGTATAGATGCGCACTTTGGCTTTGTGTCAGGTCCTGGCGGTGACACGGAGGTGCCTAATTTTAAAGAGGAAACATCTCCGGGTGCCGGCTCGCCTGTCGAAGAGATTCCGATATCTCAAGAGGAGGACGAGCCTGTCATTGCGATAATGCCTCCTTTGAGTATGCTGGTATCTTCGTCCGGTGTTGGCGCTTCTTCTTTTATCGCACCACCTGTTGAGGCAACGGTCATGGCAACATCGTCTGCGGTTGTTCTTGGAGGGGGACTCATCAATATCGAGGCCACTCCAAGTGTCCATTCGGATCTAGCTGCGCTGACCGAGCAGTACACTGGTATCTTCTAGATAAGACTTGCAGCTAGCTTGAGACAGCGTCTAAGATCTCGTCCGGGCTAGATAAGACTCCATGACTGCGCGGCTTGTCGAACAGATGGCAGGCCTAAATAAATCTATCCAGATGCATCAGCAGGAGATGGATGAAGGAAAAGTCGTCCTGGAGGAGGCTATTGCTTTTCAAATAAAGTGTCAGGCCGAGCATGAAGGGAATGTAGCGAGGGTCCGTAGGCTGGAAACGAAACTTGCTCAGGCAAAGGAGTGGGCTTCTCAGTCGTCGGAAGCTCTAGATGTGGCAGATGGCCGATTGGGCGTAGCATAAGAGAACTTGGCGCGTGCAGGAGTCGCCCGTGCTGATTTTCTTCGGGTTAGAGCTAAACTGTCCCTCTTGAGCAACGATGAGGCATGGCTGGAGCGGGCTCGCATTGATGTCTTGGATTCCAGGACTGAGAAGATGGTCGCACTGGCGCAGCAGCTTCGCGACCTGACCGCTCCCCCTAAATGATATACCTTTTTGCTTTTCAACGTACTTTCGCTCCCCTTTTTTTGGAAATAATAAAGAGGCTTTCATCTGACTTTGTGGACCCATCATTTTGGAATATAAATGACAGGTTTGGGTAAAAGTGATATCAGAGGTAATATGGACGTGATATACTCTCGGTAAGTTTTAGCAGGATATATCTATTCAGAGGTTATATGGACATGATAGAAATATGCTTTTTAGCTAAAATTTGTACACAAAACACTATCAGAGGTAGTATGGACGTGATAGGTCTTGAAGTTACAAATTAGTTAAACATATCTATACAGAGGTAATATGGACATGATAGAATACGATCCAACTAGTTTTATTTTGGAAGTAGTTTTGTCAGAATGAGATTTTTGCCATATTCCACTTGAGTAGAGGAGGTTAAGCATAGTACCTTTTCAGGAATTTGCCATTGACAGAAGCCATTAACAGGTCTCCATTGGGCTGGGCTAACCTGTAAGTGCCATTTGAGAACGTTGTCTCGATCACATAAGGGCCTTCCCATTTGGGCTAGAATTTGCCCTTACTTCTATGAGTAAGAATCATCGGCCTTCTCACAGCTAAAACTAGCTCGCCAACTTTGAATACTCTTTCCTTTACTTTTTGATTAAAAGCTCTAGAAATGCGTACTTGGTAGAACGCGATGCGCTGTTGAGCTTGGAGGCATTTCTCGTCTAATACTTCTAGCTCTTGAAGCCTTAACAGGTCATTCTTTTCTTGAGTCAACTCATTAGTCACGGCTATCCTGAGTGACAGAATTTGGATCTCGATGGGGAGAACTGCTTTTATCCCGTAGACTAATGAGAATGGGGTACAACCTGTCGGTGCTCGTACCGTTGTGTGGTATGTCCAGAGATATTCTTCCAGCTTCTCATTCCAATCCCTTTTGTTCGAAGAGACGAACTTTTTCAAGAGCTTGATAATGGTTTTGTTGAAAGCTTTCGCCAAACCATTAGCCGCAGGATTATATGCCTTAGAGGCAATATTTTGTATCCAATTTTTATCGTAAAATCGATAAAATACTTGGTTGATGAATTGAGGCCCATTGTCATAAATTATCCTTCGGGGTATCCCGAAGCGATAAATAACGTGATGCTTGATGAAGCTGATCACATTAGATGCTTTTATCTCAGAAGAGGGATCGTCTCTGCCCATTTGGAGAAGTAATCCATGATGGCCAGTATGAACCGGTGACCTCTGGAAGAAGACGGGTGAATAGGACCAATGATATCCATACCTCATGCTTCGAAAGGCCAGGACGTGGCCGTAGGATGTAGATATTCAGGAGGTTGATAGATAAAGTCTGCATGGACCTGACAGGCTCTGCATAGGCTCTGTATTGTCTTGCATACTTTATTGCATCTGTGATCATAGTAGGCCAGTAATAGCCTATTCTCCTGATGCGATCCTGTAGCTTAGGACCGGGTTGATTAGCTCCGCATACGCCATCGTGGGCTTCACGGATAATCCGCTGTGCTTCATCACCAGAGAGACATCGTAATAATAGTTCGTCATAAGACCGGCGATATAGACATTGTGATGATGCGTCAAAATAGAAGCATAATGATCGTCTTTTGACGGATACTGCTTCTTTAGGGTCTTCTGACAAGATTTCGTATGCTACAAAATCTATAAAGGGACTTCTCCAGTCTCTCCTGGGAGGATCTGTGTCCACCGCGTAGCTGTGTTCTATGTGAAAGTTATTTTTCACACAGAATAAATCTCTATTAAGAAGAATTACCGAATTTTGTCTTCTTATAGGGGTAGCTAAATCTGCAGCTAGACTGGCTAGGGCATCAGCTTCCAGATTCTGAGATCGAGGCACATGTTCCAGGAAGAATCCTTTAAATGTCATGGCTATCTCGACCATTGCTTGGTGATAGGGGATGAGGTCTGGATTCCGGACTTCATATATTCCTCTGACTTGATTGACGATCAGCAGAGAATCACCGAAAGCTTCCAGAGATTCGACGCCCAATTCATTAGTGACTTGGAGGCCGATTAGTAGAGCGTTATACTCCGCCACATTGTTGGAACAGGGCTCGCTAAGAGAATATGCTCGGTAGATGACGAGCTTATCAGGAGTAACCAGGATAATTTCAACTCCTGAAATCACGTTTTCTCTGGGACCAGTCCTGGAGGCACCATCGAAGAACAGTTGCCATGCATCACTTTCCGTTGTAGAATTATATTCTGCAACTTTGTCGGGAATGTCCTCATACAGTTTAGAGGCCTCCAGGATCGGATGAGCAGCTAGGAAGTCAGCCAATGCTTGGCCTTTGACGGACTTCTGAGGGACGTACACCATGTCATACGGTGTTAATAACATCGCCCAAGTCGCGAGTCAGGAATTAAGAACACTTGGCTTGTTCATCAGTACCCGAAGAGGATTGATCCTGGAGATGATGTGAATGGTTTGGCCTATGACATAGTGTCCATTTTCTGAATAGCGAACATCAGAGCGAAGAATTCTTTCTCCACTGGATTGTACCGGTGTTCGGCTCCGACCATCATCCTGCTGAGGTAGTAGATAGCCTGCTCGTGACCCATATCATTCTTTTGTGCGAGAAGAGCTCCCAGAGAATGATCCATCGCTCGAACATACAACACGAATGGTCTTTCTATGACAGGAGGCACCAGAACTGGCGGACTAGTGAGGTAACGTTTGATATCACCGAACGCTTGCTGACAGGCTTTGTCCCATACGAAGGATACACCTTTCTTCATGAGATAAGAAAAGGGCTGACATCTCCCAGAGAGGTTGGATATGAATCTCCGGATATAAGCCAGACGACCTTGAAATCCCCTGAGTTCCCTCAGATTGTGGGGCGGTCGCATTTCTAAGATGGCCTTGACTTTATCAGGGTCCACTTGAATACCTTTGGCGGTAATAATAAATCCCAGAAATTTGCCACTAGATACCCCCAGAAAGGCCTTTGTAGGATTCATTTTGAGTTGATGTTGGCGCATCAATTCAAATACTGTCTCCAAGTCTTGGATGTGATTATCCTTGAGGCAGCTTTTGACAGCTACATCGTCCACGTAATACTCCACTGTCTTGCGTAAATGCTCATGGAATATGTTACTCATAGCCCATTGGTACGTAGCCCCAGTATTCTTCAATCCGAAGGGCATGACCGTATAGCAATATACCCCCAATGGTGTCCGAAAGGTAGTATGCTTCTCGTCTTCAGGATGCATCTTGATTTGAAGGGCATGACTCATCTTCAGGACCGTATAGCAATATACCCCCAATCCGAAGGGCATGACTCATCCTTGGCAGGCTGCGTTCAGATCTCGGTAATCGATGCAGACTCGTACTTTCCTATTTTTCTTCATGATCGGGACAACATTGGCGACCCAGTCGGGATGTTGTTCTTCACGGATGAAGCCGTAGGCTATCAACTTCTTGATTTCAGCTTCAATGGCGTCCATCATATCCGGGCAGAACCGACATTGGTGCTGCTTCACAGGCTTTGAATCGGGCAATATATTGAGCTTATGAGTAGCCACCTTTGGATCAAGACCTGGCATATCCTCATAATTCTACGCAAAGACGTCGATATATTCTTTTATCAGCTGGATAATTTCTTCTCTTTCTGCTTCAGAAAGATTGTTACTGATAAATATCAATTTTGGTGAAAGTTCATCCCCAACGTCAATCTGGATAACTTTATCTTCAGTGGGAGGTTCTCTCTGCTCGAAGCAGAACTCCCATTGTATATCCATTTGCTGAGCCCAAGCGTCATTCTCAAACAGTTTAGATTTTTGTTCGTCTGATTCGAAAGAATCTGTCACTACATATTTACTGATAATGTTCGCTCGAGAGCATGAGATGAGTCGGAGGGCACTGAGCCATTTTGAAAGGAGGAAAAGATATCTTCGTTTGACTCAGGAGTTGCGAGGGAGGTGGTATACCCTAACCCGAAATGAGTTCATTGATAATAGGGATCGTGGTGCAGCGGCATTCATCTGCCTTTCCCGTGGTTGAGACCCGGTTCCAGTTTCAAGTTATAACCCATACTTTGCATGATCTTCAAAGCTTGCGGGCTGTATCTGTGAACCTGTATTTTACCGGCATCGTATTCGGAAGAATCTTCTTGCACAGTCGGTTCATTGCTCATGCGGTCAAAGACTATTGAATGCTGACTGCTGCAAGTAGGTGGGACAATGAAGATAGAATCCTCATGCGGTCCATATGTCATGGTGACATTAGATGATGACGCCACTTCCCATATATACGGATGATAGGTATCTATAGCTTCCAAGAATTTTTGTGCTATAGGTTCTATATCGTCGTGGGGGGAGGATTCCTGATTTGGAATTTGAGCGTCAATATACTGGAAAAGAGGATGTTTATTATCATCTGAAACTCTGTTCCTTGTTGTATTTATATCAATCGGCTACCTGTTGCGCCGGAGGTTGATGACCAAGGGTGGAGGCTTCTGGTTCAAAGTAATCACTAGAGGATCACCCCCTTTTCCTGACCTGGTCTTGTTTAGGTGGATAGCCATAGGCTCTGTGACTTTTGGATGAGTAGTCCATCCTTTCACCTTGATTGACAGAGGTTGCTTGGCAGAGGGTTCTTCTGGCTCCCGGTGGGATTTCTTCTCTGCTTTGGCTGACACCTCTTCCGTGTAGTCTTGAGAGTATAACACGGCATCAGAGTAGTAGGATTATACTCCTATGAATGGGTTCAGGTCAACAATCTCTGTTTGTACTGTTCCTCAGGCGTCTACATATTTAAAGCATTGATGTAGAGTCGAAGGAACGATGTTGTGGTCATGGATCCAAGGTCTACCCAGCAGAATATTATAGGACACCTCTGAATCAATGACGTAACATGTAGCCACCGATCTGAGGTTGCCAATCTGGATCCTCAGACAAATTTTCTCCAATGGCTTACTTCTTTCGGCGTTGAAACCCACGATCGTAGTGGTGGTGTAAGCCAATTCGCTGGTAGGAATCCTCAGCGGTCTGAGCAGACTATGAGGAATGATGCTGATTGATGATCCCAGATCTATGTGAATCCGGTCAACCTCCATGGAACTGATGTACCCGGTGTAATAGAGAGGTCTATCATGCCTGTTATGGTTTAACAGCATGTCATCTTGAGTGAAAGTGATGTTCGGGACCACCTCCATCATACTGTGGCATTGAGGACACGCCACGGGTTCTTCATCAGGGGACTTGAGCTGGGTCAAGTATGCATCCGCCTGCATCAATGCTTCACTCAGGGCTTGACGAGTGTCTTGGGAGAGCCTGAGCAGCTCAAAGATGGACAACCTGGCTGGTGTATTAGACAATTGGGCCAGGATGTCGAAGTTGTACGGCTTCTCTAAACCTTTGTTTCGAATGTTTTTCACAGGTTTATCGAAGCGTACTTCTTTTTGCTTCCCTCTGTCCGCCAAAGTTGGTCTCGAAGGACCGACCTCTGGTACGGCAGATTCCGGTTCTGAAGGCTTGGCAGCTGAAGCGTCTGCCAATGCATCTTTCTGGCTGGCTCCATAGTCCTGGAGGTAGGCTTTCCCTGAGTGGATTCCAGTAGCCAAGACCTCATCTTCTGATGCCGAGTGTACCGTAATCATGTGACACAGTTTGTGCTTTGAGTTCTTTTTAGACTTAGCCTTAGCAGGTTGAGTCTCTTTCTCGATCTCTGGCACCAGATCTGGATGAACCCATATAATCTCGCCTCGCTGGGTAGTTAGGGGTAGCAGGTCATGATTTTGACCCCTAGCCGGAGGGAGGTTAATGATATTCATCGTTGTCCGAGAAATAGGTGTAATACCTTCCGGGGCTTTTTGGGGAGGTAGATTGCCAAATTACAGGGAGATCATGTTGGCTGTGACCGTCTTTTCGCTGTTGTGCAGAGTGATGGCCTTAGCATCGATCAGCTCCTGGATCTTCCTTTTCAGTACATAACATGCCTTTGTAGGATGGTGTACGTATCTGTGGAAGATACAATACTTGGGGTTATTAGTACTGTCGACTTCATTGGGCCGCTTCTTCTCCGGAAGGGTAATCTTGCCACTTTTGATGAGACACTCGAATATGCTCAGAATATCGTCGTCGTCGAAAGAGTATACTTCGATGGGCCTGGAAGTCCCAGGTTTTGTCTGCGTGGTTGCCGCAGTCTTTTGTCTGGACGTATTGATCGCCAGAGCTTCTTTTTCTTTGGAACTGCGAGGATGGTCGCTGTTAGGGGATGACCTTTTGCCTCTATCGGAGGTAGAAATCATGATGCCATTGTCACGCGCCTTGCGACTGTTGTCCTCGGCGGCTACCGCTGAGATGATGAACGAGGGCCAATCATGGAACTGATATGGTCCTGTGAACACCGAGATTACGGAAAGAAGGTTCTTCCTGCAAATGTCCACCAATGCCGAGTCTGGAACTCTGGGAGGCATTTGCAAAGTGGCTTGATGAAAACGTTCGATGAAGGTACGAACGCCCTCTTTTTCCCTCTGCTTCACTTCGATGAGAGAGGACATCGACATATCCATCCCTCCTTCGTAGAATCTTGTGAAGAATAAGGCTTTGAAGTCGTCAAAGGAAGTAATACAGTTGTCCGCCAGGCTGCGGTACCACTGGTAAGCTACTTCCAAGAGACAACCCTTAAACACCCGAGTGAGGAGGGCGTCATTCCCCTGCAGCAACACCGTCATCATACTGAAGTAGTTCATGTACTGACTCGGTGATGTTTTTCCCTCGAACAGAGCCATGGTCTCTAGTTTGTATCTAGGAGGAAAAGGGGCCTCTTCCCAGATAGCTGGATAAGGCTGGTTGATTCCCAATTTCTTGAGCTGATCTTTGTGTTTCAAGGCATCAAATTGGGCTTTCAGCTCCCATACTGCCTGTATCAGATTTTTAGCCGGTAGCGGGACCACGGAGTGGTGAGGAATCGGTTGTATCGCGACTCCAACGGGAGGTAATACATTCTCCGAGTGAGGAAGTGGAGGAACTGCTGACTCTTGATCTAGAGCAGGCTCTTAGATCGTGTTGGATGGTGGCAAGTCCACCCCCACACGTACCTGAGTTAGAGGGACCGATGCTTGAGCCATGGCAGCTGCGTGTTGAGTTAGCATCATCTGGTGCATGTTCTCCATCATGGATTGCATCTCCTTCAGAGACGTCTCCAGTATAGTGATGCGTTGCTCAGCTCCCGGACGGGGAAGCTTCTTCGCGCTCATCTCCAATGGCATAAACTCCCATCTCCCTGGGTGTCATTGAAAGATTAGTATAGGTCTCTGTAGAAGTTGACTATATACTTTTGGCATCTGATTTGGGAGACTGGCGACCCCCAGCATCGAAATCAGAAGAGTACGAAGCCGGTTGTCTTGACCTCAAACGAGTGTTTTGGAATACCCCAGCTTCGGTGTTCCTAAGGAGCATATTGAATCTCCTTCGGCTCGGAGTTCTAGAGGGATGACGTCTTGAGCCCGACCTTCCTCTAGGTATGTGTGAAACTATGTTCACAGATGCATACGTGGACTCTTCTTCCAGGAAAGATGGAGAGTAGCTCAACCGGTTGAAAATTGACCATTTTGCTTCAGAACAACAATAATTAATTACAATCCTATGACTATTACAACAGTGCTCGCTAGGAGGCATAATAGACATGCTGGAAGATCCCCTCTCCTTGCGTTTCTGGATCAGATACTTGTGCAGGTCAGAAAGAGTTACAGAAGAAGAAGATGATGGCTTGTTCCTTCTGTTCACATCAGTGGGCATGCGGATGTTGGGAACCATAGTTTTCTCTTTGCCACCTGTATACAACAGGTTGGCCATCTGGGTGGCGGATAATCTCCGAGTGGGGTGTCTTTCCACAAATTGAGCCTTCTTTACGCTGAGGGGCTTTGCCTGGCATAATTTAGAGCTCTGCTCCGGTTGGCATAAAGCTGAGGATGTCCTCAGTCGGCCATCAGCTTCTCGCATAATCCGGAGGGCGGGCAGATTGTTCCCTTGCTGGCGTAAAGGCCGAGAAGTTGAGTAGTCCGCCGCTTGCTTTCCCTTTCGTAGATTGCAAGGATCATCTGCTTTTCCGCGGAAGGCAGATACATTTTTATGTGCGGAGCACATTTAGGATTCCTGATTTGGCGCTGAGGCATTATCAGAAATTTTGTCTATTCAGCCAGGGACGGGAGACTAAATTTTACGCGCAGAGCACGGAGTAGGCTTCTGGACTAGCGCTGAGGCATTGTCGGAAGTTTCGTCTATTTCGCCAGGGACGGGAGACTGAATTTTACGCACAGAGCACGGAGTATACTTCTGGATTAGCGCTGAGGCATTGCCAGAAGTTTTGTCCGCCCTGTTAGAGACAGGCGACTGAATTTTACGCGCAAGGCGCGGAGTATACTCCTGGGTTAGCGCTGAGGCATTGCCAGAAGTTTTGTCTGCCCTGTCAGAGATAGGCGACTAAATTTTATGCGCAAGGTACGGAGAAAGCAATGCTACAACCTTATTGGTCGGAGAGATCGGAGAGATCGGAGAGTCCACAGGAATGGTAGAGGATGTCTTGGGTATCCAGACCTTACGTAGCTTCCTGTTATTTTGGACAAAGAGAAAGTGAGAGCTACCCCCTGTTCGAAGCATGTCTTCATAGGCAGACTGGTCAAACTGGACGACCAGTATCTTCTTCACGGATCCTACGGATACCGCATCGTGTTGAGCAATTGATTCCTCATCAGAAGAGAAAGATGTCCCCAGCAGAGTCGCCATCTTGTTGTCTAATAAAATAAACGAAAAGATATAGAAACGAGGCTTTATACGAAAACTCGCCCTTTATATTTATAAACAAGCAGTACAATTAATTCTATATGAGGATGTCGAGTATAATTTTTTAATCTGGATAAATATTACTATAGGAGTCTGATCTGCAGTCGATCACTTTGTCCTTTGGACCACACGATGATGAAAAAGTGTCGTAGAAGACAGAAAGCAGCTTCGAAGGTTGCTAAAGAGAGTGGATGCTCGATGCCAAAGTCGTCGATCGCTACTCTTTGCCTGAGCTCTGGATTCTTCTCTCTCTCGACCATTTTCTCTCCCAATTTCTCCTTTTTTGTCGACCTTGGATCTGATACTGGATTCTTTGACCAATTTTCGATCGTTTGACCTTTAATTTTTTCGACCTCCTTTTTTTCTCTGTCAATAGAGGTCTCTATTTATAGAGTTTTAGTGACAGTGACCACTCAGTCGGTGTAGAAACCGAGTAGTGGAAAGTACAGCACCCTTTTATACGACGATTAAAATAACCAATGCCTGCGTATAGATAATATTTTGAGTAAGCATGTGACGCGTGTTCAACTAAGGGACAACGCGTATATCTGCTGCGAAGATCACAGCATAGAAGCCACGTAGGTAGTTATCCTGTGTGTAGAAGAGGTTGGCGTAGAAGCCAATAACTGTCACCATGGCGTAGAAGCCAAATAGGCATAGAAGCCGAGTGGGCGTAGAATCCGAGTGGGCGTAGAAGCCGAGTGGGCGTAGAAGCCGAGTGATGTGGACGTCTTAGCCAAAATTATGGCTCTTGGAGATATAATCAAATTTCTTGCATTAAATACAGAGATCTGCCCCCATCCTGCGCATTAAATGCAGAGGCTTGTCTTTAAGATTTGCCATCATTCTGCGTATTAAATGCAGATATGCGCCTCGAATCCTGTACAAAGAGTAACTGCTGACGTGGCAGTCTGTTTGTCTTCTACGGAGCGTAAGAAGCTCACGTCTGCATGTGTAAAACTAGGCAGCGTATTCCCTTGTATGCGTAAGAGTAGTTTACGCAAAGGGGATGTCACTAAACGACGGTTCGGTGACATTTAATCAAATCTCCTGCATTAAATGCGGAGATCCGCCATTATCCTGTGCATTAAATACAGAGGCATATTTTGAAGGTCTGCCACCATTCTGTGCACCAAATGCAGAGACGTGCCTCGGGCATCTGTCAGTATTCGGCACTTTAAATGCAGAGACGTGCCTCGAGAACCTGTCACCGCTCTGCGCATTAAATGCAGAGACGTGCCTCGTGCCCTGTACGAAGTGCAACTTTTAACGTGGCAGGCTGTTTGTCTTCTGCGAAGCGTAAACAGCTCACATCTGCCTGTGTAAAACTAGGCAGCGTATTCCTTCGTACGCGTAAAAGCAGTTTACCCAAGGAAATGGCGGTAAATGACAGCCTGGGTTGCAGTGTCGCGCCATCATTATACCCATCGCCTGGGTAGTCGTATAGTACTCTTTGTCAGAAGTCCAGACGTCAGGTTCATTGCATGATTTGACAGGTTCATTTCGAAGAATATGAAGCATTCCTCGTACATTTCAATGTTGCATTGAAAGCGGATGAGTTTTACGCCGTAAAGGCGATAAAGCACCCTGTTTACGCTGAAGTAGCCTTGACATACTGCATTACGCAGATGTTCCTGGAGTTTTAAGCTTTACACTGTGCTCAGCAAAAAAAGCTCTGTTGCACACTTGATGGCTCTGAGGTCCTCTGTTTACGCTGCCCTGCATCAATATGCTACGTATAGCTATCCAGCATATTTTTCATGCTTCTACAAACATCACACAACAGTAATATATATGCATGACCAAACACACACACACGCACGCACACACAAACACACACACACACGCGCACACACACACACACAAACACACACACACACACACACACACACATATATATATATATATATATATATATATATATATATATATATATATATATATACTTACATAGATATATATATACTCTCATATACTACCATACATATATATATATATATATATATATATATATATATATATATATATATATATATATATATATATATATATATATATATATATATACATACACACTATGATACGTACCCAATTGGAATGCCAAAACCTTCAAATTTCTATATTATCTATACGTACATATCATAAACATCATAATACAACTAAAGGAACTTGCTACAAAGAAAATTAAAAGGCATTAACACAAATCACCAATAAATGAGCCTCGTATCACACTGTATCATAAATTACCATGATACGGCCTATTTGTATCCATTTGTGGACACGTACCTAGTCCCACGACCCCGATCTAAGTCTAATTAGATCTAATTTGTCTCATGATACACAATTGATGTGTCAATCTCGTAATTCCTTCTATTTGGACCCAAATTACCATGTAACTTTCATAATACAAGTCATATGGACCTAATTCTTGATCCTATGGGTAGCCCTAAGCCAATGGATGATTCCTAATAGTTAAATACATGAATTAGAGTCTCAATTAAGGGTTGGATTCAGAATTTACATATTAGGAGATAGATTTCTAATGAAATGCTCAATGGACACAATTAGGACACAATTCCCTTGCCAAATTCTCCTCCTTCAAATGCTCCTTGCAATCCAAACTACAATGCTTTTTTGTTGATAAAATTTAGAGGGATAGATGTGAATTGGGTTAAAATTATGGAGGGATGAGTCAATTTGGGAAAGAACACAATTGGAGATCTAATTGAAAAGAACTAATAAAGATGAGAGAGAATGAAGAGCGTTAAATGGCCGGCCCCCTCTTTCTTCCCCTTCAAGCAATAATAAATTTCTAATGTACCCCTACTAGTTAGTAATGATAGATAATTAGGAAAGAATATATTGGAAAGTCTCTAAACTAATGCAAATTAAGCTAATCTCCTTAATTAACTATGGAAGAGGGTCTAATGGACTTAGTCTCATGTTGGGCTTAAAGTGTTGGCATGACTAACTAATGGTTCCACTAAGACAAGTCCAAATAAACATAGACTAGCCCACTAATAATTAATTAAATAGAACAAGCACAATTTAAATAATTAGGATAATATAAATAAATATTAATCACTAAATAATAATTATAATAAATGACCAAAATACCCTTATCTAGAAATATGGTAGTAACAGCTATTCTTACAAGTTTAACTGATACTTCACTGATACTCTCTATATATCTAATATATATACACACCTTACTCTAATTGTTGTATTGCTCTTAATCTCATAACTTCCTACAAGATTCCTCCTTTAAAATGCCCCACTCGAGCTCTTCACTACAGTTAGCTCACTACAGGCACCAATAAGTCTCTAACCTATGTGTAGTATATACTGCTACTGTCTGCTCCTATATTGGTGGTTGTTGTATTGCCACTTACCACTATTGCTACTTTTGTTGTAGACGTGTTGCAATATGCAATAGCCCGACACCCTCAACTACAACCTTACACCACCTGAACCCTCACCCAACTATCTGTAACATGCCTACAACCTCACTGAAATAGCAGTGCACTGCCTGCCCAACTTGGTAGATATTGTTTCCCTTAGTGTTCCCTGCAGTACACTTGAAGTGCACTACCTACTTAACTTGGCAGCTACTGTTGCTGCTCTACTGATGCCCATTGCTCTGTTGCATATACACTCCCTCCCCTATCTCATCAACTACTATCTAACTCACTCGAGCACACCATTAGCCCCATCTTCTTCAGTTCAGTTGCCAACTGATACCCCTATATCCTCCCAGATTACTGCTACTCCAGGTAATAACAGTTGCAATACCTTGTCTAACATCTGATACTCAACCAGGTATCTCTAAACCCACTAGTCACAACAACAAGTATCAACAACTACTGCCATATATGAGCACCTCTGTGCACAATGCCACCTGACATAGTGCACTTACAGTTGCAACACACCACTCAATAACCTCCACACACAGCTATACATGTATATTTATACTTCACTGATACTCTCTATATATCTAATATATATACACACCTTACTCTAATTGTTGTATTGCTCTTAATCTCATAACTTCCTACAAGATTCCTCCTTTAAAATGCCCTACTCGAGCTCTTCACTACAGTTAGCTCACTACAAGCACCAATAAGTCTCTAACCTGTGTGTAGTATACACTGCTACTGTCTGCTCCTATATTGGTGGTTGTTGTATTGCTACTTACCACTATTGCTACTTTTGTTGTAGGCGTGTTGCAATATGCAATAGCCCGACACCCTCAACTACAACCTTACACCACCTGAACCCTCACCCAACTATCTGTAACATGCCTACAACCTCACTGAAATAGCAGTGCACTGCCTGCCCAACTTGGTAGATATTGTTTCCCTTGGTGTTCCCTGCAGTACACTTGAAGTGCACTACCTACTTAACTTGGCAGCTACTGTTTCTGCTCTACTGATGCCCATTGCTCTGTTGCATATACACTCCCTCCCCTATCTCATCAACTACTATCTAACTCACTCGAGCACACCATTAGCCCCATCTTCTTCAGTTCAGTTGCCAACTGATACCCCTATATCCTCCCAGATTGCTGCTACTCCAGGTAATAACAGTTGTAATACCTTGTCTAACATCTGATACTCAACCAGGTATCTCTAAACCCACTAGTCACAACAACAAGTATCAACAGCTACCTGCCATATATGAGCACCTCTGTGCACAATACCACCTGACATAGTGCACTTACAGTTGCAACACACCACTCAATAACCTCCACACACAGCTATACATGTATATTTATATACACAAAAGCACCTAAATGAATATATAGGTATTCACTAAATTATTCATATATATATATATATATATATATATATATATATATATATATATATATATATATATATATATATATATATATATAACCATATTCATGTATGTATAGGTACCATACTACAATAGATCAAACACTTGATAGGCAAAATACCAAGTTATCTGGATACCTTGTGATACACCTTCATCTAACCCCATTGTGATACCAAAACCCACATTCACATAGCCCACAATATAGAATATAATAGAGGGCTTTTTGATATTACCCCCTGCTAGATGCAGGATATTGATATTACCACCCTGATATTTCATAAGTTGATATTATCCCCCTGAAAGTGTCGTTAAAGAGTTTTAAATGTGTCACTATAAAGTCAAAAGTGACACTTTCAGGGGGGTAATATCAACTTATGAAACAACAGGGGGGTAATATCAATATCCTGCATCTAGTAGGGGGTAATATCAAAAATCCCTATAAATAATCAATTATAATGCAAAAATAATAAGAAATTAACACTAATATACACAAAACCCCTAAAATGGGTTTTCGTGTCATAGCGTATCACAAAATATCATGATACGCTCTACTCGTGTCCAATTATGGACACATATCTAATCTTCCACTATCAATATAAGTCTAATTAGATCCAAATTACCTAATGACAAGCACTTGGTGCACCAATCTCAGAATTCCTAAAAATGGGCACAAAAAACCATGTAGAAGTCACAATAGGGGTCCTATGAACCTAGTTGTTCTTCCTATGGGTAGTCCTAAGCCATGGAAGGGTTCCTATTGGTCAAATAAATAAATTAGAATCTAAATGAATGAGACATTCAAAATTTTACCTATTGGGAGATGGATTCCCAATGAAAGCTCAAATGGACACAATATGACACAAGCTTCTAGCCAATCCTTCTTCTCCAAGTGCTCTTGCCAACGCCAAGCTTCTGGTCTCCTTAGATGGTGAGGATGAGTAAATTTGAGAAAGATTTATGAAGAATTTGGTAGAGGGATGAACTATTTGGGAAAGAACACTATTTGGGAATTAAAATAGAATAAATGAGTGGAGGAGAGAGAGTATTCCCCTTTAATTAGGGACGGCCACCCTAGGCTCTTCCTCAAGCAAAGTAAAATGACAAGTTTATCCCTATTGGGTTATCATGAAGTAATAATTAATGGGAGAAGTGTCACTACCACATTCCGAAAACAGGAGTATTTTCGACTTTTTACAATATTTAATATTATGGTATTTACAATTAAATAAATTGCATGATAGTGTATTTGATTTAAATAATTTTGTGCGATGTGTAATTAAATATATAATTATATGCAGTGTTAATTATTTTATTTTAGCTAGCAGACTAGACCTAGAAGCCCAGTAGATGACCACCTGTCCGAATTATAGAATTCTGGATTTTATTATTTTATCTAGAATTTAATATTTGGAGATTATAATTAATTACTGTATTTATTTAATATTTTTGCGCATTGCCTTGCTTCGATATTTGGAGCACTACCCTAGCTTTTGTCTTCCAACAAATTTTACAATCTTATCCTAGCCATGCCCGCCTTCAATTCTGCTATTTTTGCAACTCATAATTATGCTCCCTGTGCATTATTCCTGGCCGCACAAAAATCGTCGCGAACGTTTATTTTTAAATTCCTATTTTTGTATCGTTGTGCGTTCCAATCGAAAATTGGAGGCCATCTTGACCTATTTTTCGTGTGACCCAAATTAGGGTAATATTCTGTTCTGAGTCTTCTTCAATATTGGTATTGATGACCTGACCTGATCTTGGCTCCAAGTACTCCTAATTAATTGTTGAACACAACTTGCATTTATTTCTATTTAAATTGAGGATACTATTTTATCTGATTCCAAAATCCCAATTTAATTCCAGTGCCCTGCAAATTTAGCCCATACCCATCTTACAGTGCCCCCTGACCCTACAAAACACCGGACCCCGAATCGCCCGCCAAATTTTCGTCATTTTATGTGTTTGTGCAATTTCCCAAATTTAAGGGGGTTAAATTACAAATTGGCATTTTTGGTGTCAACACCCATTGATTAAACCAATGAGGGAGCCTATTAATTTTTAATTAAAAACCCTCATCCCTACATGAATTATTTCCTTCATGAAATCCTGGCCACCCATTCATGGGATGCAATCACAACCCTCCATCACACCCTCTCTCTCCCTATTTAATGTCTTGTACCCTCAAACCCTAATCCCTAGGCAACCTAGAAAACACCACCTCCTCACAAGCCCCCACATCCCCTCTCTCATACGTATGTAGCTTCTTTTCTCCTTCTCCTTTCTTCTCATTTCTTTTCTTCTTCTTCTCTTTCCCTTCCTTCTTCTTCCTTATTGAATTCCTTTTTTCATTGAAATTAATTTTGAATTCAAATGAGTTAAGGGGGGGATTACTGTTCCTCAACTTTCCCCCCATCATCCACTGTTCCCGGCGGCTGCTCCAGGCCGAGCCTCCAAGCCCGACGGCTCCCCGCGGCGACTGAACCCGACCGGGCGGCGCTGCTGTGCACGTCCGGCGGCCACTGCAGCCCAGCTTCCCATCTCCCTCCACCTGTGCACTCCAGCCCGACGGCGGCCCCCTGTCACTCCGACTCCGGCGCCCCACTGCACCGGCAGGCCCGCTCCGAATGCTCCGGCGCAGCCCGCATCTCCCCGCTGCTGCTGCCGCCGCCGCTCCTGCTGCTCCGGTCAGCGAGCTCTCCGGCTCCCGCTGCTCCTAACATTCACCATCACCACCACCACCGGCAGCCATCCAACTCCCCACCCTCATCTCCTCTACCCCGGCCACGGTTCCAGCCATCCCTCTCCGACCGCTGCAGGCTGCCCGCTCTTCCGCTGCGACTGCTCCGGCGGTCTCGAGTCCGGCGGCCGACAACCCCCAATCACAGTGAGCCTCCTTTCCTCCCCTCTCCCTCTTTTTATATATATATATATATATATATATATATATATATATATATATATATATATATATATGTATATATATATATAATGTATGTAGGAATTTTGTATAAGTAGATGGATACATTAGCATGTATATGTAATTATGAAAAATTAAATTAATGTTTAATATATATTAGTATGGTATATATATAAATACCTTGTATAATGTATTGTGGGTGTTTTCACTATAATGTATATATGTATACATATTTTGTAAATGTATGTATTAATATATATGTATAAGTACATATTTTGTATATGTATATTGATGCATTTTATAGATATATACTTTGTATATTTTTATTATAATTTGTATATGTATATGTATACTTTAGTATATGTATTTGTATTAATGTAAGGTATTTGTATGTATTTGAATAAATGGTATAAATATGTATTTAATTTAATGTTTAATAGTATATGTATTTGTATATATATTTAATGTGTAGAGATAAATATATATAGATACATATTTAAATGATATATATTGAATATTTCATTGTATTTTCATATAGAAATGCGTATTAAAAATGTATTATTTTGGTATAAATATGTGTACCTATATATATATGTATAAACATATTTGGGTATTTATTTATTAGTATTTAATTGTATGAGTATGTATGTATTTAAATAAATTCTATAATTAAGTTTGGTATATATATATATATTTTGTATATATATATATACTTGATATAATATCAAATATATATGTTGTAAATACATTTAATATTTCTATATATATATGATTGATATATATAAATACGTGTTCTACTATATGTATTTTAAATATATATATATATTTAGCATATTTTCAATATATATTTAATTGGTATATTCATCTGTATATAGTATTGTATAATTTAATTGGTATAAATTAGTATATAAAAATAATAGTATACGTACTATTTTGGTGTATATATATATATATATCTTTATTGTTCAATTGACATAGATATATATATGTGTAGGTATATTTTTGTATAAACCCTTAGTACATTTTTATAATATATACATGTATATTTTGTAGTTGTATTTAATTGGAGATATGGTTGTATGTACATACAGGTATTAGTTTTATTTAAAGTATATATATTTATACTTATAGCTATTGTTGTAATTAAGGGATATTAATATGTAGTTGGCCTATCTAGTAGATGACCCCTACCGTACCTAGCGTAGCCCTAAGGCCAGTGTATTTCTATTGTGTGTTAGTATAGCCCCTGATACAAGTGTTATTGTGATATATTTTTAGGACTGTTGGTTCACCCAAGGAATACTCTGGAACAGGACACCATAATTACCAGCTAAGGACCCGAGGCAAGTACATTCTCTGATAATTTCCAATTCTTGATAATTTCTATAAGTTCAACAATCATGAAATGTTACATCTGAATCTTTGACACTGTGCTACACGGACTAGTATAGCTTGGATCTGCAGTCATGAGATGTTATCTTGATTATCGTATTGACATTGTACACGACATGTATATTTAGACATCGTACATGATAGACTTGACTTGCTCGTGTATCGTGACGTGTCATGGTTGGATCCACAGTACTAGTTGGGGACGGGGAAGTAGTTAGTAAGAAATATGATCATAACCTCTTATTGTAGTATAGAAATTGTAAGTGTTAATCATGCTCTTCACCCATGATTAGCCAGGCCTTGTAGCTATCGTACATGTTCCCAAGCCGATCACATTTTGAAACTACTATTTCAAACACTTAGAATATATTACAGTTCCCTATTTTAAATCATATACTACATCACCCGTATATGATACTGTTCCTTGTGCTTTTATTTCCATACATGCACTGACTATATCATATTGCCTATTGCCTGTCTCTTTACATTGCCTGTCTCTCTTAAATTGCCATTGCATTTATTTCACTGTCTTCTCAGTAGCTAGCATGACATGTTTTATTGTATTATAGACATTATCAATTAATGGAACTGTTATTTGAGAGTGTTGCTTTGCTCCTTCCTGACTGGAAATATTTTTCCAGACTATGCCTTAGAGGACCGCTGTCCGACACTTTATGGACCATATGGTGAGTAGCTGCAGACTTGGTAGTAGTTGTGATTCCAGGAGGCCTAGCCGAAAATTATTATTTATTGTTAGTTCCTTAAGTAGACTATTTGGTACCGGATTTGTCTCCGGTATTTTGATGATTCTTGGATATTGTTGAGTTAGAATATTACTTGTGGACTTGTGTTGTGTTTAATTTTAATTTCTGTTTCAAAATCTTATCGTGCTGTAATCCTGTGATTGAGTATATGTTCATCTTATTTGTCTCATCCGTGCCTCCTAATGGAGATTGGATGCTTGCGTGACATTAGTTAGATAGTATCAAGACCTTGACAGCGTTCTACCGCCGATGCTGCGGCGTAGGCTGGACGTACCCACGCACTCGTGCCCCTAAACCGGGTGCGGGTCGTGACACATTTTTAGTGGTGGCCCATGCAGGTCAGACTTCGCTAGTTGTGCGATGTCGTAGTAGTGTGGCATCCTTGTTATACTACTGCGTGCCTGCGATAGGATATAGGACATAGGATACTAGGATGAGAGAGGATACTCAATCACAAATTATTTGAGAGATTCCTGGGATGACCCTTGAGAATCTTATTATAAAATTCCAATTTAAATCCTTTCCCCTTGTTTTCTTCCGTTCTCACTTATTGATATTGAGTTTGATCCTTGTTGACCAGTTGTTAACTTTAATTCCTGATATCGTTGTGGAGTTTTGATTCATATTGAGATGAATTTTACGGACTAGAATTTATGGTATCATCTGATGACATATATTGATGAGGACAGTGAGAAAGGTAAAATGTCTACTTTGGTTATGGAACCTAGAGTTTATCGCAGCCATATTAGCTGTCGTGACGAGAACGTAGGAACCTGACTTGGATGTACATACTGTAGTTATGAAACTTAGGGTCTCTCGCAGCCATACCGGTTGGCGTGGCGAGGATTCTAGATGACATGATTATAGGGTTGCATACCTTAGTTACGGAACCTGTCGTTTATCGCATCTCTGCTTACTGGCGTGGCGAGGATTCTGTGTGTCATGATTTCTGACAGACGTGTATGATTATCAGGTTGTATCTTAAATTGGTTCTTAAAGTATCATCTCAAGACTTATCTATTTTCTGTTATTCCAGGACTTTGTTCCATCGCTTCTTTATTAGCGGTAAAGATACCTTCCGTCCTCAATCCAGTTCTTTTGAACTCACATTCTCTAAGGATTCCTTGTTAAAATTTCTAATTTAAATTATTCCTTTGTTCCGTCCATTCTCACTTATTGATGTTGAATTTGCTTGTTGTTATTGATTAGGTATTAAGTTAGGATTTTGGGTTTCATTGTAGGGTTGATTTCATATTAAGGTAAATTTATAGACTGATTTATGGTATTATTTGATGATGCCCGTCAATGAGGACAGTGAAAAGGATTAACATTAGAGCTATTAGACTACAAAAGTGGATTTAAATTTAAATTTGAGGATTGAAAATGAATTTCAAATTTTTGAATTCTGAGAAGATTGAGATTGTTATAAAAATTTTATTTTGAAGATTTCAATGAATTGCAAAACTTTGAAATTGAGGAGTTGAAATATGGTTATTAAAATTTTATTTTTGAGAAATTCAGATTCAATTTGACGAACATAGACAAGTCTGTAAGGGTCTTTTAGTGATTAAGTTTCATTCAGTATTTAAATAATTGACCTTGAGGAAAGTGTATGCATTTACTTTAAATTTTATTCAAGGAGTTATTTTTGAGGAATTTTATTTGAGGATAAAATCTTATAGTGAGAGAGATATATTATAATATAAGTAGGTAAGATGCATGTGTAAGGATCTGTTGGCTTGAGTATAATTGAGATATCACTGCCCACTGACTTGGGTGTCCATCTAAGATTGTATTAGAGAGAGCAGTACTTAGTATAGAGTGTTGAAATTGATATGCATTTGAGTGATAAGAATACTAGTAGCAATTGCAGTAGGTAAGGAAGCTAGCAGTGAGTATGCTTGTAGTAGAGTGTGGTACCTAAAGAGATAGAGGTATCAAACTTTACATGCATCATTTGACCTATGATTATGTTAGAAGATATTGCAAGTAATATGTTAGCAGATTCTTTCTTTCCTCATGTTCTTTTTGTTTTCTGGTTGATTGATTGATTCCTTAGTACCGTAGTTGCATGCATGATTTCTTGTTATAATGTAGTTAGTAGTACCCCTGATACAGAGACTGCAATACCCTGACAAAAGACACCATGATCATACATATTTCCCTTAGGTTGCATGTTGTATGGTTGTAGGTAGAATTCTCTTAGACTTGATTGATGAGGATTTAACTGTAGTAAAGATTAACGAAGAGGTTATGACTTGACAAAGAGAGACAAGGTGCCTAAAATTTTGAGAAAAATATTAAATAAAGAGTTGGGAATTTAAGTTTTGTTAAATCATTGATTTTTAAGAAGATTATGAAATGATTGAATTTATCATATGATTTGAGGAATTTAAGAAGGCCATCGATATATTTATTGGACTGCAAGTTGTGAACTTATATTTTGAATATTGTATTGGAGGTTTCATAAGTATTATATCGTTGCATATTATGTGAAGAAGAAAAAAAAAATCGAGGAATAAGAACACAAATGGACTAGTGTTAAATTCAAATTTGGGACGAGATTCGATTTTTGAAATATGCATTGGTTGGATTTCAATTAGAGGATTGAATATTAAATTCTTGTATTTCGTTATTAGTTTAAAATTTTGGAGGATATTGTGATAAGAATGGGATTTGATTTATATTTGAAGATTTTAGGGATATGACATTTATGGAATTTTTGAAAGAATTCATTGTGAAATAACAATATGGAGTAGTTCATGATTATATGATTTGAGAAATTTAATTTTGATGGTAGTAAATAAATAAATAAAACAATCGAGGATTTAAAAATTCGAGGATAAACATTGATTTAAATAAAGGGCCAATAATTTAACATGGCAGAATTTATGATTAATTAATTCCAGTAAAGATTATGACATGTTTAAGTTGGTTATTAATTTGGAAATTTTGGGAGATTTATCAATGTATTTATTTAATTGCAAGTTATGAATTTTAGAACTTTATATTTGGATGTCACATTTGGAGAATCCTTAAATATCATATTGTTGAGTAATTTGAGGAGTGGATATTAAATTCCGAGTATTGAATTAGTAACTAAAAATTTTAGGAAATTTTTGATAAATGGGCTTTGATTTTATTTCGAGGATTTTCAGGTTATGCAATAATTTTAAAATTTTGAATTGTGAAAAGACCTTGTGGATTACCCGTGGTTGATGAATTTAATCGAGGGAATAATAGTGTGTATGATTTAATGCTACTTCGAGGATTTTAAATTTTGAGGACGAAATTCTTTTAAGGTGGGTAGACTTGTCACTACCACATTCCGAAAATAGGGGTATTTTCGACTTTTTACAATATTTAATATTATGGTATTTACAATTAAATAAATTGCATGATAGTGTATTTGATTTAAATAATTTTGTGCGATGTGTAATTAAATATATAATTATATGCAGTGTTAATTATTTTATTTTAGCTAGCAGACTAGACCTAGAAGCCCAGTAGATGACCACCTGTTCGAATTATAGAATTCTGGATTTTATTATTTTATCTAGAATTTAATATTTGGAGATTGTAATTAATTACTGTATTTATTTAATATTTTTGCGCATTGTCTTGCTTCGATATTTGGAGCACTACCCTAGCTTTTGTCTTCCAACAAATTTTACAATCTTATCCTAGCCATGCCCGCCTTCAATTCTGCTATTTTTGCAACTCATAATTATGCTCCCTGTGCATTATTCCTGGCCGCACAAAAATCGTCGCGGACGTTTATTTTTAAATTCCTATTTTTGTATCGTTGTGCGTTCCAATCGAAAATTGGAGGCCATCTTGACCAATTTTTCGTGCGACCCAAATTAGGGTAATATTCTGTTCTGAGTCTTCTTCAATATTGATATTGATGACCTGACCTGATCTTGGCTCCAAGTACTCCTAATTAATTGTTGAACACAACTTGCATTTATTTCTATTTAAATTGAGGATACTATTTTATCTGATTCCAAAATCCCAATTTAATTCCAGTGTCCTGTAAATTCAGCCCATACCCATCTTACAGTGCCCCCTGACCCTACAAAACATCGGACCCCGAATCGCCCGCCAAATTTTCGTCATTTTATGTGTTTGTGCAATTTCCCAAATTTAAGGGGGTTAAATTGTAAATTGGCATTTTTGGTGTCAACACCCATTGATTAAACCAATGAGGGAGCCTATTAATTTTTAATTAAAAACCCTCATCCCTACATGAATTATTTCCTTCATGAAATCCTGGCCACCCATTCATGGGATGCAATCACAACCCTCCATCACACCCTCTCTCTCCCTATTTAATGTCTTGTACCCTCAAACCCTAATCCCTAGGCAACCTAGAAAACACCACCTCCTCACAAGCCCCCACATCCCCTCTCTCATACGTATGTAGCTTCTTTTCTCCTTCTTCTTTCTTCTCATTTCTATTCTTCTTCTTCTCTTTCCCTTCCTTCTTCTTCCTTATTGAATTCCTTTTTTCATTGAAATTAATTTTGAATTCAAATGAGTTAAGGGGGGGGGGGATTACTGTTCCTCAACTTTCCCCCCATCATCCACTGTTCCCGGCGGCTGCTCCAGGCCGAGCCTCCAAGCCCGGCGGCTCCCCGCGGCGACTGAACCCGACCGGGCGGCGCTGCTGTGCGCGTCCGGCGGCCACTGCAGCCCAGCTTCCCATCTCCCTCCACCTGTGCACTCCAGCCCGGCGGCGGCCCCCTGTCACTCCGACTCCGGTGCCCCACTGCACCGGCAGGCCCGCTCCGAATGCTCCGGCGCAGCCCGCATCTCCCCGCTGCTGCTGCCGCCGCCGCTCCTGCTGCTCCGGTCAGCGAGCTCTCCGGCTCCCGCTGCTCCTAACATTCACCATCACCACAACCACCGGCAGCCATCCAACTCCCCACCCTCATCTCCTCTACCCCGGCCACGGTTCCAGCCATCCCTCTCCGACCGCTGCAGGCTGCCCGCTCTTCCGCTGCGACTGCTCCGGCGGTCTCGAGTCCGGCGGCCGGCAACCCCCAATCACAGTGAGCCTCCTTTCCTCCCCTCTCCCTCTTTATATATATATATATATATATATATATATATATATATGTATATATATATATAATGTATGTAGGAATTTTGTATAAGTAGATGGATACATTAGCATGTATATGTAATTATGAAAAATTAAATTAATGTTTAATATATATTAGTATGGTATATATATAAATACCTTGTATAATGTATTGTGGGTGTTTTCACTATAATGTATATATGTATACATATTTTGTAAATGTATGTATTAATATATATGTATAAGTACATATTTTGTATATGTATATTGATGCATTTTATATATATATACTTTGTATATTTTATTATAATTAGTATATGTATATGTATACTTTAGTATATGTATTTGTATTAATGTAAGGCATTTGTATGTATTTCAATAAATGGTATAAATATGTATTTAATTTAATGTTTAATAGTATATGTATTTGTATATATATTTAATGTGTAGAGATAAATATATATGTATATAGATACATATTTAAATGATATATATTGAATATTTCATTGTATTTTCATATAGAAATGCGTATTAAAAATGTATTATTTTGGTATAAATATGTGTACCTATATATATATGTATAAACATATTTGGGTATTTATTTATTAGTATTTAATTGTATGAGTATGTATGTATTTAAATAAATTCTATAATTAAGTTTGGTATATATATATATATATTTTGTGTATATATATATAATTGATATAATATCAAATATATATGTTGTAAATACATTTAATATTTCTATATATATATGATTGATATATATAAATACGTGTTCTACTATATGTATTTTAAATATATATATATATTTAGCATATTTTCAATATATATTTAATTGGTATATTCATCTGTATATAGTATTGTATAATTTAATTGGTATAAATTAGTATATAAAAATAATAGTATACGTACTATTTTGGTGTATATATATTTATTGTTCAATTGACATAGATATATATGTGTAGGTATATTTTTGTATAAACCCTTAGTACATTTTTATAATATATACATGTATATTTTGTAGTTGTATTTAATTGGAGATATGGTTGTATGTACATACAGGTATTAGTTTTATTTAAAGTATATATATTTATACTTATAGCTATTATTGTAATTAAGGGATATTAATATATAGTTGGCCTATCTAGTAGATGACCCCTACCGTACCTAGCGTAGCCCTAAGGCCAGTGTATTTCTATTGTGTGTTAGTATAGCCCCTGATACAAGTGTTATTGTGATATGTTTTTAGGACTGTTGGTTCACCCAAGGAATACTCTGGAACAGGACACCATAATTACCAGCTAAGGACCCGAGGCAAGTACATTCTCTGATAATTTCCAATTCTTGATAATTTCTATAAGTTCAACAATCATGAAATGTTACATCTGAATCTTTGACACTGTGCTACACGGACTAGTATAGCTTGGATCTGCAGTCATGAGATGTTATCTTGATTATCGTATTGACATTGTACACGACATGTATATTTAGATATCGTACATGATAGACTTGACTTGCTCGTGTATCGTGACGTGTCATGGTTGGATCCACAGTACTAGTTGGGGGCGGGGAAGTAGTTAGTAAGAAATGTGATCATAACCTCTTATTGTAGTATAGAAATTGTAAGTGTTAATCATGCTCTTCACCCATGATTAGCCAGGCCTTGTAGCTATCGTACATGTTCCCAAGCCGATCACATTTTGAAACTACTATTTCAAACACTTAGAATATATTACAGTTCCCTATTTTAAATCATATACTACATCACCCGTATATGATACTGTTCCTTGTGCTTTTATTTCCATACATGCACTGACTATATCATATTGCCTATTGCCTGTCTCTTTACATTGCCTGTCTCTCTTAAATTGCCATTGTATTTATTTTACTGTCTTCTCAGTAGCTAGCATGACATGTTTTATTGTATTATAGACATTATCAATTAATGGAACTGTTATTTGAGAGTGTTGCTTTGCTCCTTCCTGACTGAAAATATTTTTCCAGACTATGCCTTAGAGGACCGCTGTCCGACACTTTATGGACCATATGGTGAGTAGCTGCAGACTTGGTAGTAGTTGTGATTCCAGGAGGCCTAGCCGGAAATTATTATTTATTGTTAGTTCCTTAAGTAGACTATTTGGTACCGGATTTGTCTCCGGCATTTTGATGATTCTTGGATATTGTTGAGTTAGAATATTACTTGTGGACTTGTGTTGTGTTTAATTTTAATTTCTGTTTCGAAATCTTATCGTGCTGTAATCCTGTGATTGAGTATATGTTTATCTTATTTGTGTTATCCGTGCCTCCTAATGGAGATTGGATGCTTGCGTGACATTAGTTAGATAGTATCAAGACCTTGACAGCGTTCTACCGCCGATGCTGCGGCGTAGGCTGGACGTACCCACGCACTCGTGCCCCTAAACCGGGTGCGGATCGTGACAAGAAGCTTCTAAACTAATGAAACTTAATTCTAAACTTTCTAATTAACTAAACAAATTGATCTAATTTGGCCAAGTCCAACTAATTGGTTAACTTGTCATGTCAAGTTGGTTCGGTCCATAGGGTCTTGTCTAATTAACTAGCACAACTACTAACTTATAATAATATTAGTTATACATATTATAACATACACATTATTATAATAAAAATATAATACTATATATATATAATATGCAAATGACAATAATACCCTTATTCTAGAAATGTGGTAGTGACAATAATAATTTGAATAACTAAAATTTATGCTAATTAAGGAAATTAGCCTATAGAAACATAATACATGGGAAAACATCCAATCTATACTCTCGTATCATGGAGTATCATGATACGGACTCTCCGTATCCAATTGTGGACACGTAACTAGCCTCACAACACTAATACAAACCTACATAGATCTACTAAACCTAATGACAAATACTTGGTGCTTCAATCTCGGATTTTCTCCAAATTGGATACCAAACTCAATGTAAAAGTCACAATAATGGTCATTAGAAGCCCAAACTTCTTCCTATGAATAGCCCTAATGCATGGGTGTATTCCTAATGCTTAATTTCTACAATTAGAAGCTAATTAGAGGAGTAATCTCATAATTTATCAATTGGGAGATGGATTCTCAATGCAAGCCAAGAGGGACACAATAGGACACAAACTTCTAGTCCAAAGTCTTCTCTCCAAGTGCTCTTGCCAACCCCAAGCTTCTAGTCTTCTTAAACAGTGAGGATGAGTAAAATTGGAAGAAATTTATGAAAGATTTGGTGGAGGGATGAACCAAATTGGGAAAGAATACTAATTGGAAATTGATTCGAGTGAATGAATGGAGGAGAGAGAAAAGGAACCCCCACTTAGGGTTGTCATGAAGAAATAATTAGTAGGGAAGCTTCTCTTCCTAATGAGGATTAAGTCTAAACTCTAATTAAATTGAATGGTTAATTAATTGAGTCTACATGGGTTAGTCCAACTAATTGGTAAAGTTATCATGTCAAGTTGGTTAGGTCCAGTAGGGTCTTGTCTATATTAATAGTCTAATTCACTTACCAATAATAATATTAGTTATAATATATATATTGAACATTATATATATAAATATAATATTTAATTAATAATATAAAATGACACAAATACCCCTATTCTAGAAATATGGTAGTCACACCTAGTATCTCAATACCTTCAAGTTACCCATACTACACTAACACCTTGACTCTGCACTCTAATATCCCATGCCAAAATTACTCATTACATCTTGACACATCCTCATACTAACTCAATAATCTACTAGGATACCCCTTTTACCCTCACTTACTAATTAAACATACTCACCACACTCATCTGTATCACAGATACCATGCTGCCTACCCTTGTACACAAGTGCAAACTTCCTCTAATCTGATCTGCAACCCTAGTGTATTATCCCAATCCGACTTTGCATCGAGCAAAACGGTTCCTTTAGTTCTCCCCACTGCTATAATGTAGTCTCCCCCTCACAGGTGTAAACACACACTAATACCTCTCTCTACATAACAATTCTAACTAATACCTAAAATTCTGATATGCACCCTGCTCATAGGTACTGCCAACTCGATACTGCACATTGGCACTTATCCTTGCAGTCACACTCAAGTAAGGGTCTGCCACACATCCAAGCTCCTACACTGAACTGCTTGCAGAAACTCACTTGTGCATCGCACATCAGTTCTCAAATCACCTCACTTCCTGGATAACTCCCCTCCTACAGACCACTGTAACACTCCTGCAGTATTTTCCCAGGTCTGTATTTCCACCCACACTCACCTTGGACTCTTACTGGCAGTACATGCACCCTCCTACAGGCTAAGATTTCTCTCCACCTTGCACTCACCTTCAGACAGTGCACTTGAGCACTACATAATCCTAACAACACTCCACCAGACCATACTATCCTTACTGTGTTCATATTTGAACACCCCAATTCACTGATATGTATAACCACATCCTCATAATACTAGAGTAATACTCACCACTCTAAAATCCATTTTATTACACCCATAACTACCCTGATACACCCTGGCACACAATGGTATCACTGGCCATACACCACACTTTCTCACTCAAATCACATCTACCTCCTCTCCCTTCCAATGAACTGCTGGCTAGGTGCAAGCACTGCACCTGAACTCAGATCTTCACATAGAACTGAATTACCACACCCAGTTTAGACCCCCATTCTCTATTCCTTCACTATAAGAACTGAACTCACACATCCTCACCTATAGCACTCTCTAATGCATACCACCAACACATGAATACCCCATCACACACATATACTAAGACCCATATACATAGACACCCTCATGAACACACAATGCACACTCCACTACCAATGCACACAACACTAGCATCCCACACCATACTCACACAACAACCACCCAATAATCAAACACCTAGTATGCAACACCTAGTGTACCAACACAAGTATCATAAAACTCTATGATACACCCTCAAGCTCCACACCACAGTGATACCAAACCTCCAAATCACATGAAACACATATAATATACAAATTATGATACCTATATAACTAGAATTGGTAATTATAATATAATAAAAGGAAAATAACACACTAGGAGACCAAAACATAGAAATATCCAATTCTACCTTCCCGTACCATGGCGTATCGTGATACGGGCTCTCCGTATCCAATTGTGGACACATGAGCACACTTCCAAACCCAATCTAACATCAACAAACATATGGCAAACACTTGGTGTCCCAATTTTGTAATTCCACCAAATTAGACATACAAAACATGGATTTCCTAGATTTGGGGACAATACCACATAATTCTTCCCCCATTTGGGTTTTTTCTAGCCATGGGTGGGTTTTTAGAGTCTCAAATGGGTATTCTAACATATAAATTGATAGAGAAAGTAAAATTATACCTATTGGGAGTTGATTCCAATAAAACTCTTCCAAGTGGACACGTAGAGATTGGAATAGACACAAACTCCTTAGCAATCACCTCTCCAATGGACACAAAATGGATGTTGACACAATTCCTTCTAGCCAAGCTCTTCTCCAATGTCCTCCATGCTCTTCAAGGCTTCTAGATCTCCTTGGGGATTGGTATGAAAATGAATGAGTAGAATTGGTTGAGGGAAATTGGTAGGAATAGAATAAATTTAGGGATTTAGGGTTCGGAGAAGATGGAGGCTAATGAATGAAATAAAATGAATGGATGAACCCTAATTAGAACATGCCTTTTATAGTTGGGTTTGGGTCATGCTACAAAGTCAAGTTTGCCCCCTCTCTATTCTCTAAGAGTTGTCATGAAGGGAATCTATTTAATTAAGGAAATCATCTTAACTAACTAAAAGGAGAATATTTTAGCCATGACACTAACTAAATAATTCTAATTAACTAAGTCATTAACTATTATCAATGGCACTAACTAACTTTAGCTAACACTTAGTCAATTCTATGATAATTAGCATACTAACCAATACCAATATTATTATAACTAACACAAATTTAAATATAGCTATATAGTTACAACCAATTATGAAATGACAAAAATACTCCTACAAGTGAAAGTAATGCTTACAAAATATGTTCTGCTGAACACTCAGGCAGCACCAGCAGCATCCCAAGCAGTTGCAGGCAGAGATACAGCAGCAGCATGCCAACTAAGGAATAACAACAGCTAGCAATATGTTGCACTAGGCAGCAGCATTAGTATATTGCAGCAAGTGCACTGTAGTATCTGGTATTTGCAACAGTGAGTGTCCCAGTGTGTCAGGACTAGGAAGAAATATCAGTAGGTATTGAGTATTTATGTGAGAATCCTAAATGAGTATTAGTGTATTAATAGAAAAGAGAGTGTTGCAGTGTTTGTACAAGAGATAGAAGTGTGGATAACTAGAATATATACATAAAGGTAAGTATATACATAGATACCAAGATACAAGTGAGCATCCTATAGTGCCTATGTAGTATCAATATAATACACGAGTATGGTGTATATGAGTGTCATAGGTAATTGCATTAGATAGGGTATCATAGGTGAGATACAAGAGAGTATCTCAAGTGTCAAGTATCATAAGTATTAGAGTATATATATATGTATGTATATATATATATATATATATATATATATATATATATATATATATATATATATATATATATATATAAGTTAACAATTTCCCAAGCCTAATAAATATAGAATAAGGTATTGATATAGGCTATAGATTTGAGATAACTATATATGATACAAGTTAGGTATTGGTATAAGATATACGTATCATAAGTAGAAATAGTGAACCAAAATACAACCTACCTAGTATAAACCCAAATTGGTTTAGGAATTGACCTAGAAACCTAACAACCAAGTAGATAGGATTATTATTGATTTTATTTTACTTACTGATATTGTAAATTCATAATATAAGTTACTTGGAATCAGTTTCATATCCTGACATGTACCACCAGCTCAGGACCACAGGCGAGTACATTCTCTGATAGTTTATATTACTTGATATCTTCTATAATTCATGTTCTAGTAATGTTTTACTTGATTTTCGACAAGCTTGTTACCCAGATTAGTATTATATGGATCTCTAGTCATAATATGTTGCTTTACTTTTCATGTTTATCGTGTAGTTCGTGATCATCGTGCTCGTATTTCTCGTATATTATGATCTACATGTCGTGACTCGGATCCATGTGTACTAGTTAGGGGAATGGAAGTACTAGTTATATGTGTGATCAAACCCTATTTAGACCTTGTGCATAGCCAATCATACATTTCAAGTATGATTGAGCCGGATCTTAGTTAGACCGTGTTGATACCTAAGCCGATCACATATCGAAAGTAGTACTTTAAAATACTTAGATATTTACAGTCTTTCTTGTTTCACTCCATATTTGTTGTCATATGTCATATTTGCTCATGTTTACTTGTTTCACACTACTTTTCATACCATGACTCCAGTTTTACTTATTCATCATGTACTTCATTACTATTTCATATTTTATATCTTCTACCATGTATTGAAACTGCTTTCGGTGTTTATACTCATTCCATCCTAACTGGATAATATTTTTAGGTGTTTGTTATAAGGACTGGTGCCCTACCTACTATGGGCCACAGGTGGACTATGTAGGTGAGCCTGATCCTACCCTTCAAGAGGATTAGAGGGATTTGCATTGTAGGACCCGGCTGCGACTACCTAGTCTAGTTTTACTTTAGACTTTAATTTGACCAAATTTGTCTCTAGATTTTATGAGCCATATAGGATATGTTTGATACTTGGATTTAGTACTCTATTCTGGATTTACCTAACTTTGGACTTGTGACTAGTTTGCTTCTTCTCGTTATATTCTTTCGTGCATTTATCTTCCTTAGATCATGTGATTGAGTATTATCATTGTTTATATTATTGTCCTCCTTTAAAGGAGTTACGATATTACTGCATGAGATTATGGATTATATTTGTGGCATATTAGACAAAATTATACTATCGACTCTATGGTGTAGGCTGGACGTACCTACGACTCATGCCCGAATTTTCGGGTGTGGGTTATGACAATCATGTTATGAATATCTAGTCAAGTATGTACTTTGCTCAATCCTGACTTGATAATATTTTTAGGTGACTATTATGAGAATATGTGCCCTACCTAATATGGCTCGTGGGAGGACTATATAGCTGAGCTTGATCCTACCCTTCAGGAGGATCAGGGAGTGATCGCAATGGAGATCTCGGCTGCGACTATCTAATTCAGCCTAGCTTATAGACTTTAGTATTGACCGGATTTGTCTCCGGAGTTTCATGAGACTTATGGGATTTGAACTCTATTGAGATTACCTAACTTTGGACTTGACACTATATGTGGGATTTTCTTATATTCTATCTGGCAATTATCTCCCCTTAGCATTATGATTGAGTATTATAATTGTTTCATAAATTACTTGCCCTCTTCTAGAGGTACTTGGAGATATATACATTGCGTAAGATTGTTGGATATTATTATGAGATATTAGATAGCATTCTATCGCTGATACTGCTGCATAAGCTGGACGTACCCACGACTCATGTCTGAATTTTTTGGTGCGGGTTATTACATCTGTAACCCGCTGCCTCTATCGGAGAACTGGGTATGACGACCATAGATTTATTTTTATTATATTTGGCCTTTGGCATCCAAGATGCTATGCTATAGTAGGCCTCTATTTCCCCTAAGAAATTATAACGATCCCATTTAGCCTACAGCTCATGTGTCGAACGATGTTCTCATTGCATTTATACTTAGTTTGGTGCAGCCCTTATTTATTGCAGTATTTTATATCATTAGTGACTTATTTCTATGTATCTTGTTGCGTCCCTCTGAGGACCTGGTTTTCTTCCAGGTTGGCTGAATATATTTTATAGACTTATTTTGCTGGATTTTGTGAGCACTCTTTTTATTGCTGGTGTTTACTCTTCCATATCTTATATTACATTTCTGTTATTTGTATCTGCTGGTAGCCTAGTATTTATAGACTCATATTATTTCTTTCGAGTTTATTCAGACAAGTATGATTATTTGGCTGCAAACTGGACTTATATTTTTCTTTCATTATGTTTTTGTCCTATGGATTGAGATATAAACATAATATAGAGATAGCTACATAAATCTAGGATAGCTTATATGTATTCAAGTTAGACTGGAGTCTTCATGGATACGTAGCTAGTCATTGCCACGTGGCATTGTCCCGTATAATTTGGGACAGTGGCGTGACATTTTTCTTTTTATTTTTTTATTTTTTTTTATTTTTTTCTTATTCTTTTTTTCATTTTTATCTTTTTTTGTTTTAATTTTTTTTATATAACATATTTTTTGTTTTTAAGCTTTTTTCTTTTTAAAATACAAATTTTTTATCTTTTTCATTTTTTCTTTCTTTTTTTATTTTAAAATTTATTTTTTCCTATACTTTATTTAAGTTCTTTTTTTCTGTTTCTATTTTTTATCTATATTGCTAAAAAATAGCTTTTTTCCTTTTTAAAATATGTTTTTTCCCTTTTGCCATTTTTTGTTTAAAAAAATTAGATTTGGTTTATTCACGTCAGGGTGAGTGGATTCGGATCAGTACGAATCGAGTCATAAAAACTAATTTTTAAGTATTATGAGATCAATAGGATTTGAACCATGTTCTCTTGAATACTAAGATATCACCTTAATCAACTACACTATAAAAGTAACAAAAAAGAATAACTACTACTAAATATATTTAATCATTAATTATTTGTATATGAATTATATATTCTTAGGAAAATATATATATTCACCATATATGGGAATATAACATTCCAGGAAATTTAATTCCTAAGGATATAGAATTATCGGCTATATAGTATTTCACGTACCAAACTGTTGGGAACAAATACGAAAAGTCATTCCCCAAATCGAAAGAACTTGATGAGAATAAAAAAATCGCACAAACCAACTACGCCAAAATTTACACACAAGAGCACAAAGCAAACACACTGATTTTACGTGGAAACCCTCATAGAAAAAATTACTGGACAATTGGAGTCCAATCCGAAAAGGCCTTTATTAATGTAATAAAGAAAATACATCAACTTTTTTACAAACTTCTACATCGATCCACACGGACAACCACAACCCTTCAAGTATAATGGAAATATATCACAAGAAGAAAGTGAAAGATAAGGGAAGACGAGAGGATGAGCAAGAACCAATGTACAACTCCCCGAAACGGTCTCTCTTCAAATCAATCTCCAAAACTCGGAAACCCTCTTCCTCTTGGTTGAAGAATTGCACCATTTGAAGAACTCTTTCCTTAGATGGCAATGCATGAAATTTAAGGTTAGCAAACACATATTTAAAGCATTCAACTCTCAAAAAGATCTGGATCGTTGACCACGATCCAACAATGTTAATAAAACACCTAATTTTTTCTTCAACCCTGATTCCAGTATATCGACGGTATACTGATGTCACGACCCGCACCCGGTGTAGGGACGCGAGTAGTGAATAACGTCCAGCCTATGCCGTAGCATCAGCAGAAGAATATTGTTTGGGTAAACTATCTACCTAGCAATCAAGATATAATAATGCCACTAATGAAATATGAATACTCAATCACAGATCTATAAGATGGAACAATCGCACGAATATGATATAAAGAACTGAAGAGTCAAATACAGCTCACAAGATAAAATAATATCCAAAGAGTTATATAAAGGAATACTAATAACAAGAATGCTGGAGACAAATCCAGTACAAATAAACTATCGACAGAGCTACGAGTCCTGGGTCGTCTGTCTCAATCAAGATGAGACCCTCCTGAGCCAAAGTCTCTGGCTCTAAGCCAACTACGTCCTGAGGCCCGTAGTGAGTGGGATACCACTCCTCAGTGTCATCTGGAAAAAAAATATCTAGTTAGGAAAGGAGCAAAGTACATCTCTAACAACAGTTCCAATAAATAATATAAACTATGTAACAGTAAATAGAGTGAATATACAAGATGCAATATACAGGTACAAGAGATATACAAAAAGGAATATTAAAAATAAATACAAGAATGAGCATCATAGGAATGAGCAAAAAATACTACTACTAAGTGAGTGAGTACCAGCTTCAACATGTGATCGACTTGGAAACTTGTACAAGAATTATGGCCTTTTTAATCATACGTGCGGTATATGATTAACACTATTTAAGGAATAAGACATGCACAAAAAGGGTATGATCACATATCTACACTAAATACTCTCTGCCCCGACTGGCATAGTGGATCCAACCATGGTACGTTATGATACGGGATTCACTGGGTATGTAGCTAGTCTCCCCAAGAATCAATGTATGTACATGTACAAGAAGAACAAGAAATAATGCTTGCACAAGATACACCATAAATACCAATAAATAATATCTCATGACGAGATCCGGATATACCAATCCATGTAACCATAATGTCAAGAAACCAAGGATATCTACACTAAATACAAGAGACATAGAGGATATCATGAATGAGAAACTATCAGGAAATGTACTTGCCTGAAATTTAGTAAATAGTATCAAAGATGTCTGGTACGGTGTCTCGGAGACCTAAATATGGAATATTACATCAATATAAGGTTTTGGAATAAAAATAAGTTAAACTAGTCAAATTCTAGATCATAAAGCCATTTCTAAGTCAAAACAGTCAAACTAGGTCAACTTTAGGTCAAACTTTGTCAAACTAGCAATTTCTAGGTTGTATGAGCCCATCTCTAGGATATTGGGTCCATACACTATGTATCTAGGCCATACTAGCTATGTTAGGATACTAGGATACCAACACAACATCGTATCATAAGATACGTAAGTTATTAGATATGAAAATACAATAATATATATACAAGATGAACATATATAGTACTCCTAGCTAAATTAATGCTAAGTGGATACCTTGGCTTTGAACCAAATACAGTATCACACCACCTGCACACCCATCTTGATACATAAACCCAATACCTTGAGTATAAACCAATACCTTGATATTACCTTGGTATCACAAGGTAATCCAATATCTAGCCATACACACCTTACTATACACTAACATGCACTTAAACTTATAACTTATAACAATACTATACCAAACTAACATACTAATATATCCATTTGATATTCACTACCCATATCCTTTGATACCTCAACTCTCGTTACATTGGTGTAACTCATGGTAATCTAGAAATAATATTAACCAATGCTAATGCTAACTAGTGCTTATATATATATACCTCACATATATATACTAATCCACTAACAATATTAACTAACTTAGCTTATCTACAACTTAACCTCTAAGCACTATGCCAAAATCTACTGCTGCTTATTACTACTGCTTCTGCTTATCGCTTCTGCTACTTATTGATGTTGTTGCTGCTTACTGCTTCTGCTTGCTGCTGCTGCAGCTTGCTGCTTTTGCTGCTGCTGCTTCTTGCTGCTTTTGCTGCTGCTTCTTACTTATTACTTCCCTTCCCTAGCTCACATGCACACATCTATACACACATACATATATATATATATATATATATATATATATATATATATATATATATATATATATATATATATATATATATATATATTTATGCTAACACATAACCACACTAGTGATGCGCATGAACTTCCTACTCTCTAATGACCACCAACACACCACAATTGAATATAGAACATACATATAACTATAACTATAACTATATATATATATATATATATATATATATATATATATATATATATATATATATATATATATATATATATATATATATATATATATATATATATATATATCAAATAATAATTATAATTATAATACTCTAATTGCTATAACCAAGGTAAATTGAATCATAATGTAAAGTATCAAACACGTGGAGTGCACCGCATCCGTATTACACTCAATCTTTGATACGCTTGTGATATGGCTCCACCATACCACCAAACGTATCCCGAGGGACACGAGCAAGTCTAAAATCATTATTAGAAGCAATACGAAGTGTTAGCTACTCAACTACGTGCCCATGTCAAAATGTGACATGCTCAAACCCCCGTGTCGGAAAAAAATCCCAAAATCAACCCGTATCACCAAATTATTATGATACGTCCTACACGTATCCAATTATTGACACGATACTAGTCACACACAACCAAACACATATTAATTTGGTCTAATTGAGCTATTGTCAAACACAAGATGTGCCAATCTCAGAATTCTCCCAAAATTGACACAAAATACCACATAACTTTCTCCATAGGCCTCCTATGAACCTAATTCCAATTCCTATGGGTAGCCTTAGTACATGGGAGGGTTCCTAATGATTAAATTTTAGATTTATATTCTAATTAGAGAGGTAAAATTAAATTATACCTATTGGGAGATGGAATTCCAATAAAATCTCTAAATTGAGTGTCAAGAGCCTTCAACTTGTAGATCATAGCTTTCTTCTTGTAGATCCTTGCTTCCTCCTTGTTCTAATAGCCTCCAATGATAAGTAGAGAAGGAATTGGGAAGAAATTTGGATAGAAATTGGTGTAGGAATGAAAGAATTTGGATGAGGGAAATTCTAGATCTATATTGGGAATAAAAAATAAAGAGAGCGAGAGAGAGAGAAAATCTCTCTCTACTCCATATGTGGCCAGCCTCTAACGCCTCCTCCAAGCTACTATAAAATGTCTACAATATTTCTTGGAGCTTATCATGAGGAATTAATTAAGGAGGGAAGGTTCTAGTCAAATTGGTTAAACTAATTAATTCATCCTCCTAATGAATGGGCTTACTATTGGGCTCAATTCTAACTAGAATTAAATATTGGTCCCAGGATCTAATCTAAACTAGTTAGGTCCACTAACATAAGTCTAAAATAAAATCTAACATCTAACAATAATAAATAATACAATAAATAAATTTACAACATGCACAATATTTAATTAATTATAAAATGACCAAAATATCCTTTCCTAAAAAATATGGTAGTGTCAAGTCTACTCCTCTTAAAATAATTTCGTCCTCGAAATTCAAAGATGAAACTATCCTAAGAAAATAAAACAGAACAGAATCAGAAAAGAACATACCTCAAGGTACAAACAAATATGGGTAACGCTCTTGTATTTTATCATCTCTCTCCCAAGTAGACTCACCCGGAGAGTGATACCTCCATGCGACGCATACCAAGGGAATAGTCTGATTCCTCAGCACCTTCTCTCTCTGATCCAGAACCTCAACTGGCTGCTCTGGATAGCTAAGAGTAGTGCCCACCTCTATCTCTGAGTGATCCAATACGTGACTAGGATCCGCCATGTACCGTCTCAACTGCGACACATGAAATACGTTGTGCACTACCTCTAATGCAGGTGGCAAGTCTAGTATGTAAGCATCTGCACCGGCCCTCTCGAGAATACTAAAAGGTCCGATGAATCGCGGACTAAGCTTTCCGCCTCCACCGAAATGAATCATGCCTCGTGTCAGAAAAATCCTCAGAAACACCAAACCACCAACCTAGAACAAAATACAACCTTAACAACTTAATCTAAAATAAACAACCAACATTAAGCACAAAACAAAAATCTAAAACTATACCTCAAACTCCAAATGTCTCCGGTGGCTATCGGCCCAATGCCGATGTGTGTCATGTGCCACTCGAAGTCTGTCTCTGATCAACTTAACCTTCTCCGCTGCATCCACAACCATCTCTGGCCCTAGCAAAGCGCTCTCTCCAATATCGTCCCATGACAAGGGAGTACGATATCTCCGACCATACAGAGCCTCAAATGGTGACATCTCTATACTAGCCTAGTTTGTTGTAAGCAAACTCTACCAAATAGAGATGGTCCTCCCAAGATCCCCTAAAATCTAGTACATAGGTGCACAGCATATCCTCTAGAGTTTGAATAGTCCTCTCTAACTGTCCATCTGTCTGGGGATAATATGCAGTACTGAACTTGAGCTGGGTGCCCAAACTCGCTTGCAAACTCTTTCAAAAATGAGAAGTAAAATGACTATCCCAATCCGAGACTATGCTAACGAAAACCCCATATATCCTAACGATATGCCTCACAAACATCTCTGCCAGCTTCTCCGTAGACAAACCCACCTTGAAAGGCAAAAATTGGGCCGACTTGGTCAACCTGTCAACGATAACCCAAATTGCGTCTTTTCCTCCTGGAGATCATGGAAGTCCGGACACAAAATCTATAGTAATATGCACCCACTTCTACTCTAGAATGGATAATAGCTTGTCACGACCCGCACCCGAAAATTCGGGCACGAGTACGTGGGTACGTCCAGCCTACGCCGCAGAGTCGACGGTAGTACGCTGTCTAGGTCATATCCACAGTTGAACATCTAGCTCATTCACAATTAATGAAATAGGCAAAGATAATAACAGAAAAGAATGCTGAGATTTCAATGAAATAAATGTGACAACAGCTCAAATGTTTAATACAGAATCCAGAAATAAAATCGGAGACAAACCCGATTGCTAAGATAAAGGCATAAATAAAAGCTACTGCTAACTACTCAGCAGAAATAGTCTCCTTTGTGGGAACAGGCTCCACAACTGCATCACCTGCTGCCTCATAGGGGCCATAAAAGGTGGGAGCATAATCCTCATCATCGCCTAAATCAACGGATCCAGTCAGGAAAGGAGCAAAGTACAAAATGCACAACAAGATTTAAACTAAATATTTGTGACAAGTAAAAAAGAACTGACTAAGCATCATGTTGAGAATAAGCATAAATAAATAATAACTAAGAGTTTAACACTAAAACCAGGAATATAAGTAAAACAAGATTAATTGCTATAAACCAGGAATATGAGTAAATCAGGAATAACAGGAAAATGTAACTGTGACAAGACAACGGGAACTGCAACAAGATAAGAACTATTGTGTGTGAACTTGTGTAGTTAGAATACATAGTTGGCATGTAGGGGCTTATAAAGCTAATAAAGCCATCATAGACGACTAGCAACTAGGAATAATCAAGTATAAGGCTGATGGTACAGTCGCGCACCAACAGCTAGCAACAATAGGGGGAAGGGTAAACTACATGCCTCCTAGTATTCTCCCTCCCGACACGAAAAGCAAGACATGAAATCCAGTATTCTAACTCTACGTGTAATCATCAATGGTACTAATAAAGCAGAGAATTTATTTATCACAACATAAAGATTAAACTTGAAGTGCAGGTACTTGCCTGATGTTTGGATCCAAATACCATTTTTGTGTCTCGGGGAAATTTCCAAGAGTGAGTCCGGATGCTGAAATAAACATTACCATCACGCTCAGAAGATGTCAAATAGCTAGAAACGTCTGTCCTTGGGTCCAATTTGGAGACAAGGGCAAAAACGGTAATTTCGGGTCAAAACGGGGTCCGCCGGTAGGCCCGCTTTGCACCGAAAAACGTGTCCGGGTCAAAGGTCTCCAAATTCACCAAACTTAGTGTCAACAGGTCAGGAACGCTGATACGAACCCAACGGAACTTCCAGATTTGGATTCCGATGAGCCGAACACAAAATCGCCCGTTGAGCGGGGCCTGTGGGGCCCACGACACGCGATTTCGTCAACGTTCTCAGAATCGAACCAAACTTGACCCACAGGACCAGCATATCGCTACGAGTCCGATGGTGCAAGTTTTATCTCGATCTGACGAGTGTACAAGAAGTTAGGGCAAATTGCAAAAAAGGAGGATACGGGACGATGTCCGCGGATACGCGTTAATTCCGGTGTGCACGCACACCCGAATCAGCTTTCACGAAATCTCACACGTCTGTATCGATGATGCGCACGTATCTGTGAAGACCGCACGCGACCAGGTCGTCCCGTTTGGCAGGGCGCACTCAGTTCCGGGGTGAAACAGGGTCTGGTTTTTCCTGTTTTTGGATCGCGGTGTGCGATCACCACAGGACGCGATGTCCCGAGCGGTTTATCCGGACACCGAGAGGGTCATACAGGCTTCGCAACGCAATTTACGGAATTAAAAACGGAGCTACGAGCAAGAAGATATGAGTACCTGAACGGGACTGAAAAACCGAGGATTTTCGTGTCCGTGTCGTGTCCGACACGACACGGAGAATTGGGAATTAGGGTTAGGGTTTCAGGCGGCGGCCGGAGCTCAGGCGGAGGGGGCCGGGGACGGTGCGGCGAGGAGGCGGCCGGCTCGCGGCGGCGCTGGGGGCGGCGCGGCGGAGGCTCGACGGTCGGGCGGAGCTGGCCGGGCTCTGGAGCCGGAGGCGGCTCGGGCTGCCGTGGTTCGAGCTGCTGTCGGCGGAAAGAAGAGTCGGGCGGAGGAGGAAGGTGGCTACGGCGGCTGGGCTTGGCGAGGGGAGAGGGAGGAGGAGGAAACGGGGCCGGTGGCGGCACGGCGGCGGCGAGGTGGTCGGGGTCGGGGCTGGCGAAGGCGGGGGTTTTAAAGGGAAGGGGAGGTCTGGGAGGCCGGGCTAGGCGGATGAGGGGGGGTCGTGGCCGCGGTGCGCGGGGCTGCGTGGGGCGAGCCGGACGGAGCGGCGGGCGGCGCGGCAGGCGGAAGCGGAGCGGAGGACGCGGTCAGCAGCTGCGGGGGAGGGGAGAGGGTCAGTCGGGTAGCAGGTCTCGGGTCGGGCGGACCCGACCCGACCCGCTAGGCGGGTCGCGGGCTGGGCTGGGGTAGTGGGCCGGGCCGGATCAGGCCCAATGGGCCAGGGCTAATTCAAAAAATAATAATAAATAATAATAATAATTAATAAATAAATTATTTAATAAATAAATAAATAGTTTTAGGTGATTTAAAAATAGGTCCGGGGCCCGATAAATTCCAAAAAAATTATCCTAAGTCCAGTTTTCCATTTTACACCCAAAAATATTATTTTCATAATATTTTAATATTGTTTATTAACAATTAAAAATCATTTATTAATTAAGAACCTTGATTTTAATTTCAGAAAATTCCCAAAAAATTCCAGAAAATTGCGAAAATCCCAATTTTAATATTTTTGAAAAATCAGGGGCTTACAATCTACCCAACTTATAAAATTTTGTCCTCGAAATTTAAATCATGGCAGGGTTCTCTCTGTCCAAACTCACTTGATTACAGTCTAACGGATTTTCCCTCAGGTGAACCTTGCGGTCGCTACCCAACTTAGAATTTTACCCATATATCCTCTAAGGCTGTACAACTAGTAAAGCTAGGTCCCAACTTATAAATCATGGTATTAAGTCTGCAACACAAATACACCACCTATGGTATTCCCTTAGCCATAGAGGTTATCATCAATTCGTCCGGTCTGAGGGGTATGTCTAGCACTACAAATCAGCTTATACCAAACACAGGATTTTGTCTTTCCAAAATAAGGGAAGACGAGGATCAATAATAAAGAGTTTAAGGGCGGTGTGGTAGAACAGAGGTATAGGGATCAAGGCGCTTAAAGAATTCTAATAGGAATTGTCAGGCGGTTATGGATTGAGATTCTATTCTGGTAATCATTTATTCGCATGCTCGTATTAGTACAGTTATGTAACTGATACGATATGCTCGGACGTATTTAGGGGCAAGTATACTAGTCAACTATATATCTCAATCCACGTAAAGTAGTCGTGCGAAATACGAATCAAAATACACTAAGGTTGATCAGACCGTAGTACACTGATTCTGAGTAGACACTTGTATTAGTGGGGTTGATCAGGCCTCAATAATACATGTGTCATGAACAAGCCCGATAAAGAGTAAGCTTGCAAAAGTAGGCTATAAAATAGCAGCATCAGTTAAGTTTAGCAAAATTAAGTGTGCTAGATGATGATGAAAAGAGGTACAAATTTATTGAAGTTCACAGAATAACACAAAATAAGCACAAAAGCAAAAGCCTCTAAAAATCTCTACAGTTATCAAATTTAAAAGCATACTAGGTTATTTAGCAAGTTCAAAATTACTATGTTGGGGCTGAGGTCACGAACCAATAGGCACGAGCTAAACAATACTAGAAAAGGTATCTACGAATCACTTACGCGCATTAGCTGCTCCCAGAGTCTGCGCGTTCTCCACGGTCATCACGTAAGCTTGTCCGCGTCTTGGAGCAGTGGGGCAGTCCCTTACTTGATGTGCTGTTGATCCACAATATAGACAGGCACCTAGTCTCATCCTACAAACTTGCCAGGTGTGACCTTGTTTTCGATAAAAGCCACAAGTGGGAACTCGTTGGTCTTGTCCTTGAGCCTGGTGTTGGGGTGCTGGAGCTCGAGGGAGAGGACGTTGAGTTTGCTGCGGGGCCCTCTGCTGTTGTTGCTGTTGAAAAGGGCGTTTGTTGGGTCCCGTATTTCCGGTATCTCTTTCCCGTTTTAGTTTATGCCCCATGTCTCTCTCAACACCTTGTGCCACGCTCAGTATTTCTCCGTATGTACGAGCTCGGCTAGTGGTGACAGCAAGGCGGATATCGAGAGACAACCCCTTCTTGAATCTACGGGCTCTGTCCTCCGGGGTACGAACCATGTACTCTGCAAAGTGGCTCAACCTGCTAAATTCAGCGGTGTACTCATCAACAGATAGGTTACCTTGTTCCAGTCTCTCGAATTGGCTTTCGAGAGCTTTCCGAGCCACTTTGGGGTAGAATTTCTCCTTGAATAGCCTCTTAAAATCCTCCCAGGTGAGGTCAGGAGCAGATAGTTGGGGTTCATCTCTGAACCAGGTCCGAGCTATGTCAAACAGTTGCAGGCTTGCGGACTCCACTTTGAGATCATCAGGAACCCGAGCAGTCTTCAGGAGTCTCTCTACGTTCTCTATCCATTCATCGGCATAGAGAATGCCTTCAGTTCCGTAGAATTCCAGGGGTCTAAGGTTTTTGAAGTCTTTGGCACTTCCTGGCCTCTTTTGTGGTGACTCCCGGGTCCGAAGAGCTTCTGAAAGGCTGGTCCGTAGCAGGGCAGTTTGTTCCTTCTGGGATTCCACTAGTCCCTGGAATACTTCAAGTAGCTGTGCCCCATCCAGAGTAACTGCCGGAATAGATGGAGGTGGAGGGAGGGCAAGAGTTTCGGGCACATTCTGCTCAGCTGGTTCTGATGTGCCTCCTACTGTGTTCCTGGTCTGGACCATTCTGAAAGATTAAGGGATAGGAAGATCAGAATAGAATACTTGGAAATCAAAGGCGATGGAAAAATTGAGCAACAAAGATATCAAGAATTGAAATAAGGACCCTATACTGTGAATGAGCTTTTCCTAGAATCCTCAAATTTTATTCCATACCCTGTCCTAGGGTATTACCCTATTTTAGGATAGGACCTGCATGGGCCACCACAAAAATGTGTCACGACCCACACCCGAAAATTCGGACACGAGTACGTGGGTACGTCCAGCCTACGCCGCAGAGTCGGCGGTAGTACGCTGTCTAGGTCATATCCACAGTTGAACATCTAGCTCATTCACAATTAATGAAATAGGCAAAGATAATAACAAAAAAGAATGCTGAGATTTCAATGAAATAAATGTGACAACAGCTCAAATGTTTAATACAGAATCCAGAAATGAAATCGGGGACAAACCCGATTGCTAAGATAAAGGCATAAATAAAAGCTACTGCTAACTACTCAGCAGAAATAGTCTCCTGTGTGGGAACAGGCTCCACAACTGCATCACCTGCTGCCTCATAAGGGCCATAAAAGGTGGGGGCATAATCCTCATCATCGCCTAAATCAACGGATCCAGTCAGGAAAGGAGCAAAGTACACAATGCACAACAAGATTTAAACTAAATATTTGTGACAAGTAGAAAAGAACTGACTAAGCATCATGTTGAGAATAAGCATAAATAAATAATAACTAAGAGTTTAACACTAAAACCAGGAATATAAGTAAAACAAGATTAATTGCTATAAACCAGGAATATGAGTAAATCAGGAATAACAGGAAAATATAACTGTGACAAGACAACGGGAACTGCAACAAGACAAGAACTATTGTGTGTGAACTTGTGTAGTTAGAATACATAGTTGGCATGTAGGGGCTTATAAAGCTAATAAAGCCGTCATAGACGACTAGCAACTAGGAATAATCAAGTATAAGGCTGATGGTACAGTCGCGCACCAACAGCTAGCAACAATAGGGGGAAGGGTAAACTACATGCCTCCTAGTATTCTCCCTCCCGACACAAAAAGCAAGACATGAAATCCAGTGTTCTAACTCTACGTGTAATCATCAATGGTACTAATAAATCAGAGAATTTATTTATCACAACATAAAGATTAAACTTGAAGTGCAGGTACTTGCCTGATGTTTGGATCCAAATACCATTTTTGTGTCTCGGGGAAATTTCCAGGAGTGAGTCCGGATGCTGAAATAAACATTACTATCATGCTCAGAAGATGTCAAATAGCTAGAAATGCCTATCCTTGGGTCCAATTTGGAGACAAGGGCAAAAACGATAATTTCGGGTCAAAACGGGGTCCGCTGGTGGGCCCGCTTTGCACCAAAAAATGTGTCCGGGTCAAAGGTCTCCAAATTCACCAAACTTAGTGTCAACAGGTCAGGAACACTGATACGAACCCAACGGAACTTCCAGATTTGGATTCTGATGAGCCGAACACAAAATCGTCCGTCGAGCGGGGCCTATGGGGCCCACGACACGCGATTTCGTCAACGTTCTCAGAATCGAACCAAACTTGACCCACAGGACCAGCGTATTGCTACGAGTCCGATGGTGCAAGTTTTGTCTCGATCTGACGAGTGTACAAGAAGTTAGGGCGAATTGCAGAAAAGACGGATACGGGGCGATGTCCGCGGATACGCGTTGATTCCGGTGTGCACGCACACCCGAATCAGCTTCCACGAAATCTCACACGTCCGTATCGATGATGCGCACGTATCTGTGAAGACCGCACGCGACCAGGACATCCCGTTTGGCGGGGCACACTCAGTTCCGGGGTGAAACAGGGTCTGGTTTTTCCTGTTTTTGGATCGCGGTGTGCGATCACCACATGACGCGATGTCCCGAGCGGTTTATCCGGGCACCGAGAGGGTCATACAGGCTTCGCAACGCAATTTACGGAATTGAAAACGGAGCTACGTGCAAGAAGATATGAGTACTTGAACGGGACTGAAAAACCGAGGATTTTCGTGTCCGTGTCGTGTCCGACACGACACGGAGAATTGGGAATTAGGGTTAGGGTTTCAGGCGACGGCCGGAGCTCAAGCGGAGGGGGCCGAGGACGGTGCGGCGAGGCGGCGGCCGGCTCGCGGCGGCGCTGGGGGCGGCGCGGCGGAGGCTCGACGGTCGGGCGGAGCTGACCGGGCTCTGGAGCCGGAGACGGCTCGGGCTGCCGTGGTTCGAGCTGCTGTCGGCGGAAAGAAGAGTCGGGCGGAGGAGGAAGGTGGCTACGGCGGCTGGGCTAGGCGAGGGGAGAGGGAGGAGGAGGAAACGGGGCCGGTGGCGGCACGGCGGCGGCGAGGTGGTCGGGGTCGGGGCTGGCGAAGGCGGGGGTTTTAAAGGGAAGGGGAGGTCTGGGAGGCCGGGCTAGGCGGATGAGGGGGGGTCGTGGCCGCGGTGCGCGGGACTGCGTGGGGCGAGCCGGACGGAGCGGCGGGCGGCGCGGCCGGCGGAAGCGGAGCGGAGGACGCGGTCAGCAGCTGCGGGGGAGGGGAGAGGGTCAGTCGGGTAGCAGGTCTCGGGTCGGGCGGACCCGACCCGACCCGCTAGGCGGGTCGCGGGCTGGGCTGGGGTAGTGGGCCGGGCCGGATCAGGCCCAATGGGCCAGGGCTAATTCAGAAAATAATAATAAATAATAATAATAATAATTAATAAATAAATAAATTATTTAATAAATAAATAAATAGTTTTAGGTGATTTAAAAATAGGTCCGGGGCTCGATAAATTCCAGAAAAATTACCCTAAGTCCAGTTTTCCATTTTACACCCAAAAATATTATTTCCATAATATTTTAATATTGTTTATTAACAATTAAAAATCATTTATTAATTAAGAACCTTGATTTTAATTTCAAAAAATTCCCAGAAAATTCCAGAAAATTGCGAAAATCCCAATTTTAATATTTTTGAAAAATCAGGGGCTTACATAGCTGAAGTAAACCACCTGGCCTCTACCTCTCGGCTTTCACCTGCTGGCACACTAAGCATATGGATATAACTGTGCCACTTCCCTCTTCGTGCCATACCACCACACACCCTCTCGCATATCCCGACACATCTTGCTGGCACCTGGATGCATGAAATACTGAGAGCGATGTGCTTCCTGCAATACCTCCTCACACAGCTCCCCACTAGGCACACATAATCTAGCACCATGCCGCAAAGAACCATCCTCAGCGATGGTAAAATTATCCTCCAATCCTGCTCTCACCTGAGCTCTGATGCTCCTCAGAGATACATCCTCAGACTGGACTATCTTGATCATGTCCATCAACTCTGAGTGTATCTGTAACCCCCATATCTGTATGGCAAAACCAGGGACTATCATATCAATGCCCAAGCTTTCCAAATCCTCCAACAAATACTTGTCCTGCGTCAAAAACATAACTACCGGATACCTGCTCAAGGCATCGGCAACTACATTGGCTTTCCCTGGATGATACTGTAAGGATATGTTAAAATCCTTCATCAGTTCCAGCCACTGACGATGCCTCATGTTCAACTCCTTCTGAGTAAAAATATACTTCAAGCTCTTGTGGTCTATGAAGATCTCCACACGCTCTCTATACAAATAGTGTTTACATAACTTCAAGACAAAGATGACTGCTGCCAACTCCAAATCGTGGGTAGGATAGTTTTTCTCCTGAGGATGCAATTTTCTGGATGCATAGGCAATCATCTTCATATCCTGCTGAAGAATACAATCCAGCCCTTTCCCCGATGCATCACTATAAATAGTGAAACCTCCAGACCCTGATGGCAACGTGAAATAGAAGCAGACGTCAACCTCGTCTTCAATTCTCCAAAAGTAATAGGCACTCCTCTGTCCAAACAAACTCTGTATCCTTCCTGGTGAGTCTAGTCATCGGCTCGGCAATCCTTAAAAAATCTTGCACAAACTTTCTGTAGTAGCCTGCTAGCCCCAAGAAACTCCTGATCTCTGCCACTGAACTCGGGGTCTTCCAAGACTCTACTGCTGCAATCTTCTTTGGATCTACTGAAATTCCATCACCAGTCACAACATGTCCTAAGAAATCTACCTTGTCCAGGAAGAACTCATACTTGGACAGCTTCCCATACAACTTCTTCTTCCTCAGCACATCCAACACAATCCGCAAATGCTCCTCGTGCTCCTCTGGTGTCTTTGAGTATATGAGTATGTCATCGATGAACACCACCACGAACTTGTCAAGGTACTGGTAGAACACCTTGTTCATCAAATTCATAAATACCGTCGGGGCATTAGTCAACCCAAACGGCATCACTATGAACTCATACTGGCCATACCGAGTCCTAAAAGCAGTCTTCAAAATGTCCTCCGGCTTCATTTTCACCTGGTGGTACCCTGATCTCAAGTCTATCTTAAAAAATATCTTGGCGCCACTCAACTGATCGAACAGGTCATCAATCCGTGGCAACGGATATTTATTCTTGATAGTGAGATTATTCAATACCCTATAATTAATGCACATGCGCACCGATCCATCCTTCTTTGGTACAAATAATATCGGGACTCCCCACGGTGAAGAACTGGATCTGATAAATCCTTTATCCTGCAATTCATCCACTTGCTTCTTCAGCTCGACCAGCTCGCTGTTGTTCACTCTATAGACATATTGTAAAATTGGCTCTGCGCCTGGCACCAAGTCTATAGATAATTCAATATCTCGATCTGGCGATAATCCTGGCAATTCCTCAGGAAACACATCCAAGAACTCTACTATCAAAGGATGCGGCAACTCCTTGTCTTCCATCATAGCTCCACAGATGATGCCTTCTCTCTGCTCTGCAGCTCCTCTAGCAAACTAAAACTCTGGCTCTCATGGCGGGCTAAACAAAACTCTACCTCCTCTGCAATCTATACTAGCATGGTGCCTACTCAACCAATTCATCCCGAGTACAATATCGCAGCTCGGAAGTGGCATTACAAGTAGACATACTTAGCTCCCGGCTTCCCAAAGTAACTCTTCGATCCTTGCAAATATCACTAACCAGGATAATGCCTCCTCCGATCATGATCTTGTAAGTCCTAAGCAAAGACTCAGCTACCAAATGATGCTTCAAAGCAAAAGAAACAGATACAAAACTATGGAAAGCACCACTATCAAACAAAGCTAAAGCTGGAATAGAATCAATATGACACAAGATATAATGCATTCAAAGAAGGACAGTTAAAGATCAAATATCAATATCAAGGAAGAACAGTTAAAATAAATAATAGAGTTTTTCCTAGATGTGATTGGGTATTCTCAGCCTATAGCCTATATCTTATATCCTGAAACAGGCTCGTAATAGCACTCAAATCAGAGCACCACTATGAATCACACTAATTGTGACCTCGAAGACCTACATGGGCCACCACTAAAAATATATCACGACCCGTACCCGGTGTATGGACGCGAGTAGTGAACAACGCCCAGCCTATGCCGCAGCATTGGCGGTAGAACGCTGTTTGGGTAAACTATCTATCTAGCAATCAAGATATAATAATGCTACCAATAAAATATGAATACTCAATCACAGATCTATAAGATGAAACAATCGCACGAATATGATATAAAGAACTAAAGCGCAAATACAGCTCACAAGATAAAATAATATCTAAAGAGTCATATAAAGGAATACTAATAACAAGAATGCTGGAGACAAATCAAGTACAAATAAACTATCTACAGAGCTACGAGTCTTGGGTCGTCTGTCTCAATTGGGATGAGACCCTCCTGAGCCAAAGTCTCTGGCTCTAAGCCAACTACGTCCTTGGGCCCATAGTGAGTGGGATACCACTCCTTAGTATCATATAGAAAAAAAATATCCAGTCAGAAAAGGAGCAAAGTACATCTCTAACAGCAGTTCCAATAAATGATATAAACTATGTAACAGTAAATAGAGCGAATATACAAGATGCAATATATAGGTACAAGAGATATGCAAAAAAGAATACTGGAAATAAATACAAGAATGAGCACCATTAAAATGAGCAAGAAATACTACTACTAAGTGAGAGAGTGCCAGCTTCAACATGTGATCGGCTTGGAAACTTGCACAAGAATTATGGCCTGGTTAATCATACGTGCAGTGTATGATTAATACTATTCAAGGAACAAAACATGCACAAGGAGGGTATGATCACATATCTACACTAAATACTCCCTGTCCTGACTGGTATAGTAGATCCAACCATGGTACGTTATGACACGGGATTCACTGGATAGGTAGCCAGTCTCCCCAAGATTCAATGTATGTACATGTACAAGAAGAACAAGGAACAAGACTTGCACAAGATACACCATAAATACCAAGGAATAATATCTCATGACGAGATACGAATATACCAATCCTTGTAACCATCGTGTCAAAAAATCAAGGATATCTATACTAAATACAAGAGACATAGAGGATATCATGAATGAAAAACTATCAGAGAGTGTACTTGCCTGAAATTCGGTGAACAGTATCAAAGATGTCCGATACGGTACCTCGGAGACCTAAATATGGAATATTATATCAATACAAGATTTTAGAATAATAAAAGTTAAACTAGTCAAATTCTAGGTCATAAAGCCATTTCTTAGTCAAAACAGTCAACTCTAGGTCAAACAAGTCAAACTTGGTCAAAATAGCTATTTCTAGGTTGTATGAGTCCATCTCTAGGATATTTGGTCCATACACTATATATCTAGGCCATACTAGTTATGTTAGGATACTAGGATACCAACACAATATCATATCATAAGATATGTAAGTTATTAGATATGAAAATACAATAATATATATACAAGATGAACATATATAGTACTCCTAGCTAAACTAATGCTAAGTGGAGACATTGGCTTTGTACCAAATACGGTATCATACCACCTACACACCCATCTTGATACACAAACCCAATACCTTGAGTATAAACCAATACCTTGACATTACCTTGGTATCACAAGGTAATCCAATATCTTGCCATACACACCTCACTATACACTAACATGCACTTAAACTTATAACAATACTATACCAAACTAACAAACTAACATACCCATTTGATATTCACTACCCATATCCTATGATATCTCAACTCTCATTACCTTGGTGTAACTCAAGGTAATCTAGAAATAATATTAACCAATGCTAATGCTAACTAGTGCTTATATATATATATATATATATATATATATATATATATATATATATATATATATATATATATATATATATATACACACACACTAACTCACTAACAATATTAACTAACTTAGTTTATCTACAACTTAACCTCTAAGCACTATGCCATAATCTACTGCTGCTTATTACTGTTGCTTCTGCTTATCGCTGCTGCTACTGCTGCTTACTACTTCAGCTTGCTGCTATGATACGGCTCCACCACACTCAATCTATGATACGTTTGTGATACGGCTCCACCATACCACCAAACATATCCGGAGGGACACGAACAAGTCTAGAATCATAATTAGAAGAAACACAAAGTGTTAGCTACTCAACTACGTGTCCGTGTCAAAATATGACATGCTCAAACTCCCGTGTCGAAAGAAAACTCCCAAATCAACCCGTATCGCCAAATTGTCGTGATACGACCTACACATATCCAATTGTAGATACGATACTATTCACACACAACCAAACACATGTTAATTTGGTCTAATTTACCTATTGACAAACACAAGATGTGCCATTCTCGAAATTCTCCCAAAATTGACACAAAATACCATATAACTTTCTTCATTGGCCTCCTATGAACCTAATTCTAATTCCTATGGGTAGCCTTAGTACATAGGAGGGTTCCTAATTATTAAATTACAGATTTAGAGTCTAATTAGAGAGAAAAAATTGAATTATACCTATTGGGAGATGGATTCCCAATAAAATCTCCAAATTGAGTGTCAAGAGCCTTCAACTTATAGATCCTTGCTTCCTCCTTGTAGATCATTGCTTTCTCCTTATTCTAATAGCCTCCAATGATGAGTAGAGAAAGAATTGGGAAGGAATTTGGGTAGAAATTGATGTAGGAATGAAGAAATTTGGATGAGGAAAATTCTAGATCTAGATTTAGAAAAAAAATGAAGAGAGAGTCTCTTCTACTCCCTATGTGGCCGGCCTCTAATCCCTCCTCCAAGCTACTATAAAATATTCATAATACCCCTTGGGGCTTGTCATGAAGTAATTAAGGAGGGAAGGTTCTAGTCCAATTGGTTTAACTAATTAATTCATCCTCCTAATGAATGGGCTTACTATTGGGCTCAATTCTAACTAGAATTAAATGTTGGTCCAAGGATCTAATCTAAACTAGTTAGGTCCACTAACATAACTCCAAAATAAAATCTAACATCTAACAATAAATAAATAATACAATAAATAAATTTATAACATGCACAATATTTAATTAATTATAAAATGACCAAAATATTATTTCTTTAAAAATGTGGTATTGACAACTGAAAAAGGACACTGTGTACCATAACCTTTCTTGAACAAAATGTTGTATCACTAGTGTAACGGCAATATACCAGTAGTGGTATACCGCTGATATTGATACAACTTTCGTCCAAAGTCTAACATTTGCTCAAAATGCGCCACCATTGTCGTCTTTGACTCCCCGAACTTCTTCATATAGTTTGGGAACTCCACCCAACACCAACATATCTTTCCCTTCCCAACTAGGTGGAAGAGCTCATCATTCCGACGATCCTCATACAATACTCAAATTTTTCCTTCGGCGAAACCTTCGTGAGCATATTCACTCCATTGTCCTTTGTATGAACCTTCTCAAGCCCTGTGATATTCACCTCTGGCACATCTCATATCTAGTGATACCAAATTATGAATGGTTGGACCGACTATGAAATGCCGGATTCTTTCCAAGGTGAATATCACTTTGGCTATCGCAAAGCAAAATTTATTGCTCTTGCTTAAGCCCCAGCTCATACATTAACTTTTTTATCCATAGTAACTGCTTTCAAGGCTCCGTCCTGTCATAAACAAGACAATATACTTATGCAACCTAGACAGCCACGAAACTGCTCCACTGGCAAATATCGTAACATAGTCCAAAGTCGATATCCTGATATCCACATCTCCAGCCATATTAGCATCAGTATAACCAACTAGCTTTGGTTCACCAATCCAAAATGAAATCTTCCAATCAACAGTACCCTGAAGATAATAAAGGACCCATTTTACCGTCCACCAGTGTTTCCATCTTGGAATGGAAAGATACATTTTAACAATACCAACTGTATGAGCAATATCTAACCTTGTACACACCATTGAATACATGAGACTTTCCACTACTAAATTATATGGAACTTGCTACATATCTTCCTTTTTATCCTCGGTCGATAAATATTGCTTCGTAGTGAGCCTAAAGTAAGCTACAAGGGGGAGGTGCTCACCTCTTCTATTTATCCATCCCAAAATATTGATGTACGTACCCAGTAAATGTACTTCTCTTCGTACAGATAAAGCAACTTGGACTATCTCTCTTGACAGATCTCTATCCTAAGAATAGTCTTAGTTGTGCCCAAATCCTTCATAGAAAATGTTGCGTCCAGTTAGCGCTTCAACTACACTATCCTGGTGGCATTCTATTCCATCAATAGTATATCATCCAAAAAGAGCAGTAATTAATGATGAAATCATCCTCGACAAAATGCTTCACAAATACACAATATTTTACGTCATACGAACATAACCATGCTTTCCCATAAATGACTTAAAATACCACTATTGCGGATCCTGCTTCAGACTATACAGACTTAACTTTAATCGACAGACCAAATATGACTTGCCCTTCTTACAGAAACCCTCGAGTTACTCCATGTATAACTCCTACTCTAAATTATCGTGGAGGAATATCGTTTTGACATCTATCTACTCAATCTCCATATCTAAACCGGCTGCTAAACCTATCATCACCCGGATAGATGACAACTTGACGACCGACTAGAAGATCTTATCGAAATTCATGCCCTTCCTTTGACTGTAGCCTTTGACTACCAGTCTCGTTTGTATTGAAGGTGAGTAGCATCTTCTATTTGCTTCATTTTGAACACCCATCAATTTTTTTAAAGTCGTCTTGCTCTTTGGTAACTGCACTAGCTCATAAGTAGAATTTTTCTGTAAAGACTCATCTCCTCCTATATGGCGTACAGATTTCATATAACTTCACCAACAGAGTGTTTGGTTACATGAAAGTGTGTCTGATTTGAGGAGAAATCTGAAACTGTGCTAAACTCTCATAAGTTCAGCTATTTGGTTGGGTTCTTCGAAAACCCATCATTTGACTTGAAGTAATTGTTCGGCAGTTCTTGTCCCCCTCCTATATATTCATCCACTTTTACCTCCTAATTGTTTTGAAAGAAACTCATCCGGAGGAAGAGAGTGAAGTAAGAGTTTCATATCCGAAAAAGTGGGAAGGAGATAAAGATATTGATAATTGGATGAACTCTCCTTCCATTTTATTAGAATCGACTCGTATAAATAATACAATGAGTCAAAACAGAAAGTAATAACTGCTTCCTATATTTCAGCAATAGGTAGGCAGAACTATTCTTAAGGAATACTAACAGAAAATTATTCTCAGGATTACTTCAATAACACTTGCAGTTTGAACTGTGAAGCTGTTATACACCAGACTTTGTGACAGCTTCTATATGCCCCCTCAAGATAGGCCATGAGTAGAGAGTCCAATCTAGTACCGTAGCAGCATGAACTGAGAAGTGGGCAGTGGTTTGGTGAGAAGATCGGCAAGCTGATCAGCAGAGGAGACATGAGCTACTCGAAGTAGACCAGTTTGAACTTGATCTCTAATAAAATGATAATCCACAGCAACATGTTTTATGCGGGAATAAAATAGAGGATTGAAACTTAATTGGGTAGCACCAACATTATCACAATAAACAACTGGAGAAGTTGTTAAGCCAATACCAAGCTCTGAAAGAAGAGAACAGACCCAGCGAAGTTCAGCAGCAGTGGCAGCAACAGAACGATACTCTACTTCCGTGGAGGAACGAGCAACAGTTTGTTGCTTCTTCGAACTCTAAGAGACAAGGTTTCGCCCAAGGTAAACAAGATAAGCACTGGTGGAAGAATAATTGTCTTTATTACCAGCCCAATCCGCATCAGAGAAGCCATGAAGAGTGCGGGAAGAATCACGATAGAGAATGAGCCCTTTGTCTAGTGTGCCACCCAAATAGCGTAAAATACGTTTAACAAGAACCCAATGCTCTGTGGTAGGTTGATGCGTAAATTAGGCCATTCGATTTACTGCAAACGAGATGTCTGGGCGTGTTAAGGAGAGATACTGCAGACTACCAACTGTTACACGATATGGTGTGGGGTTTGAGAGAGGTGTGCCAGAGGTTAAGGAGATGGCTGATGATCTAATTGGTAAGGAGTGTGAACAGGTTTTGCATCCTCCATATTGGTCCGTTTGAGTAAGTCCTGGATGTATCTTCTTTGAGAGAGAATTATGCCAAGTTGGTGGGGTACAACTTCAACTCCAAGAAAATAAGAGAGTGAACCAAGATCTTTTAGAGAGAAGCGGTGAGCAAGGCATTCAACAAACTGTGAAACAAGAGCATCATTGCTTCCAGTTAAGATAATATTATCAACATACACAAGAAGTTACAAAACATGATTACTGCTACGAAGAACAAAAAGAGAGGCATCTGAGTATGAATTCTTGAAACCAGAAGCTAGCAGATATTGACGCAGTTCTTAATACCAAGCTCGGGGAGCTTGTTTGATACCATAGATGGCTTTATGAAGTTTACAAACATATGAGGGATGATCAGAGTCCACAAAACCTGGTGGTTGAGCCATAAAGACAGTTTCAGAGAGCCTTCCTTGAAGAAAGACACTATTGACATCCAATTAGCGAAGAGACCAGCCATTACTTACTACAATACTAAGCACAAGTCTCATTGTAGTTAGTTTGACAACTGGACTAAAAGTTTTATGGTAGTCTACACCCGATCTTTGATGAAATTCCTTGGCTACTAGGCGCGCTTTGAACCTATCAATAGAACCATCAGAATGTCTTTTAATATAAAAGATCAATTTGCAACCAACTAGATTAGAAATGCCATCAGGGGGAACTAGTTCCCAAGTTTCGTTACGAACAAGTACATCATACTCTTCGGACATAGCATGACTCCAATTATTGTCTTTGAGAGCTTGCAATATAGATGTAGGAGCAGTATTTTGGGAATTTGATTTGTAGGTGTGCAGGTTTAGTTTTTGAATCGGTTTGGTGATGTTATTCTTGGCGTGGGTAGTCATGCGGTGTTGAGTGGGAGGTGGAACAATGATGTGTGGTTCGGTGGTTGGATAGGAAGGTTGAGGAGATGGTTGGCAGGCAGGAGAGGCTTGTTGTGGGGGTGGGGCGGCTGGATGTGAAGGTAGATGAGATGGTTGGCGGATAAGGGGAGCTTACAGTGGGAAAGGGTCGGCTGGTTGTGAAGTAGACTGGGACAGAGTCAATCCTGGAGAGCTGGCTACAGATGGAGTGTTGGCTGCCTGCTGGGATGATGGGGGAATAGAAACAGTTAAGGACAGGAGGAATCCAGGTGGATATGGTAGTGAAAGTGGGACGTGGGAGAGTTGTTTGCAGCGAGGTGTATGGAAAGACTGATTCAACAAATTGAACATGGCGAGAAGCATAAATTTTTGAGGTAGATGGTTCAAGGTGGAGATAGGTGTAGTGCGGATCGGGGTGTGACAATAGGCACTTTGAGATAATGAGTACCCAAGAAACACACACGGTTTGGATCGTTGATTAAGTTTGTGTGAGGTCTATGGACGAAGCCAAGGATAACACAAACATCCAAAAACTTTTAGTTTAGAGTAATTGGGACTTTTGTGGAAAATTAATTCGTAGGGGAGAACATATTTAGAGTGGTGGTTGGAAGCCGGTTGATGAGGTAGACAACAGTAGCAAAGGCATGAGGCCAGAAGGTGATGGGAAGTGAAGAATGAGAGAATAAGGTAAGGCCAGTTTCAACGATATGGCGGTGTCTTCTTTCAGAGTAGATTGTGTTCAGGTGTATGTGGTGCAGTGGTTAAGTGGGAAATGCCGTGGAGGGAGAGATAATCTTTGAGTGCCATATATTCGCCCCCATTATCAGAGTAAAGAGTGATAATTTTTTGAGAGAAATAATTTTCCACAATGGCTTTGTAACGTTTAAAGACTTCTTGAACTTCAGATTTTCTTTTGAGGGGGTAGAGCCATATATATTTTTTGAAATGATCAATAAAAATAACATAATATTTGAAACTATCTTGTGACAGAATAGGAAAAGTCCATACATCAGAAAAAATTATTTCAAGAGGGTGTGTTGAGTAAAGAGATGAGATGGAGAACGGTAGCTTATGCCTTTTGTTGCTCAGACAAGCATTACATGAGAATTCTTTTGGTATTGGTCCTGTGTAGCCGCCAATTGGTGTTCATAGGAGTGGTTATGTGTATGGGATTGGCAATAATGGAAAGATGTACCTCATATTTGGTATTGGCTGAGAGAGAGAGGTTTCAAAGGATCAGAGTTTATCATGGAGTTCGCCAAATGTTACGGAGGTATCACGGGCTTGAACAGCACGGACAAGCTATTTGTAGTCATCACCTAGTCCATCCAAGATCTTCTCTGTTAGATATTCTTCCTCCATTAGGGTGCCTAGTATGGCATGTTCATCTGCGCAAGCTTTGACAGAGTGAAGAAAATCAGTGACTTGTCTGTGGAATTTTTGAGAAGGTTCTTGACTTGTTTGATGCGACCACGGGATGGCTTGGCATACGTGTTTGCTAGAATAGTCCATGCTTCTCGGGAGGTATTAGCAAGAGCGATAAAGGAAATGATTGTTGGTGAGAGAGAACCAATGAGAGCATTGAGGATTAATTTATCTTGGCGAGTCCAGAGGGTGTAGACAGGATTTGGTGTGGCAACATTGTTTGTAGTAAGAGTTTTGGGTGGACATGGTTTGGATCCATCAATGTATCCAAGAAGATCATAGCCAATGAAAAGTGTTTCAAATTGAATTTTCCATGACATAGAGTTGGAGGGGGTAAGTTTGAGAGAATCTTGTGCAGTTGTGTTAAATGAGAGGAGTAGAGATTCATTGGTGGTGGGGAGAATGAGTGGACCGTTTGGAGTAGTCATCACGGGATGGGAAGGGAGAGAGAAAAAAAATGTATTCAGTAGCAGCAGAGAGAGGGGAGCTTCTCTGATACCGTGATTGATAATTGGATGTGCTCTCCTTCCATTTTATTAGAATCGCCTCGTATAAATAATATAATGAGTCAAAAGAGAAAGTAATAACTGCTTCCTATATTTTAGCAAAAGGTAGGCAGAACTATTCTTAAGGAATACTAACACCAGACTTTGTGACAGTTTCTATAGGAGAGAAAGATCGCCGGAGGTAGCGTCTTCTGTAGCGTCTTCCACGGCCACAACCCACACGGCCCCAAGTTGATAAACGATGTTCATATTTCATATTTTTCACATGCTGTACTTGTCATATTTCTATCGCTGAGGTCAAATTTAAATATGGATACACACATTTCCTTTGTTTGTTCCTTATTTGTTGGTTCTGAAGCTTTACATATACTTCTTGTTGAGTGGTTAATTATCTGCATGTAAATTTCTCCAAAATCAGTAGGAGCATGCATATCTTATTAACCTAGTATTTGTATTTTGAAGTACAACTTTTTTGTGGGTGTTCAGGTGAACTCTGTAGATTTTCTCAGTGCTATTTTTTTTTTTTTTTTTTTTGTGTAACACTCCTAAGTATCCTACTTCATTCGCATTTAGTAAATCAGAAAATATAACTCTTTTAAGTCCTCACTAGTTACATTGATCAAGGCAAACATGCCAACAAAAGAACAAAGACCGAAATCTATTGTTTTGTTCGGAAACCAATTCCTCGCTCTAATTACTAGTAAATTTTTCTTTGGGTGTTTGAAAAGGAATGAAAAAGTGAATGCATATGATAAGAAGGAGAAAAAAAAAATTTCCTATTTTTTTCTCTTAGGAATCAATTTCTTTTACTTCTTATTTTTTTGTAACATCTAAATACAGAAAAAATTTTATTTTTCTTTACCAAAATTCTAATTCTACGAACCAAATGTGACATAAACCTAAACTAAAGAGAATGAAGGTGAGGGTGTTCAATTTTAGAATCTTCATAACTGAACCACTCCATGAAGTTTATTCTAACGTTAAAAAAAAATATAAAAAAATGTAGATAGAGAGACAATATCAGCATAGTGATTTGAAGAGCAAGAAACTAATATCAGCATAGGAATCAATCTTGTTATTGTTGTTTCCATGTCTACCAGGTACCTTTGTGTGTTTGTAGTACATTCCTCTAGAGTGGTTATTTGCATATAAGTCCTACTTATCCAATGACTTCGTAATTAGTCCCTCTAGTTTCCAACTGAAATTTGAATTACAGAAACCACATTTCACTTTGTATAATGGATGAAATCCCGTGCATCATTTCCTCGAATAGTCAATAATACTGTAGGTATGAAGCATATTTTATGTTAGCATTTGGTCGAAGTTTTTTGCTCGCTGTGATAGAATTTCAATCATTAACCACAGATGGTCTAATCGGTTTTTACTTGCAAACGCCTTAGTTCAATGTGCATTTGCATGTATAGTACATTTTGAAGGGACTGTCCAAAAATAAACATTTTACTTCATTCAATTCGGAGAAATTTTTGAAATAATTTATTTGTCCGTCCCTGTTGGACATCTTTAACGATTTCATCGGTTTTTTTTAGGTCAGATGTTTTAGATTAATAATTTTGTCATCGAAAATAAATCTCTAAACAAACATTGATAAAGTTTTAACAATACCAAACCCGCCCTCCCCAAATTTTACATGGATTTATGAGACAATTTTATGGGCTAAGTACTGTTTTTTATACCAGCTTAGAGTTTAAGTCATAACAAGTTTAATTAAAAAAAATTAACTATAAATTTTTATTTTTTTATTTACTTTTTTATTATATCTTATCAATATATATGTGTTGGTTGTTGCTCTTGTACTCATGTTCAGAATATAATAAAAACATAAAACCAAAAATAAAAATTTATAATGTAAACTTTAGATTGTACATGTTAGAATTTAAACTCTAAACTAATATAAAAATGAGGATCTAAATGCTACTTGGCCCAAATTTTATTGAAAGCTAATTTGCAAGTATATAACGACAAGTTGATTACGAAGTAATCAATACGCTGTCCGAAAGTCCCATACATCTCGGTCCGTAAACTCGCACCTGCACCTGTATCGCACTTAATACGCTGTCCGAAAGTCCCATACATCTCGGTCCGTAAACTCGCACCTGCACCTGTATCGCACTTAAACCGCATCTGCGCTGCATCCATCACCAACTCATCACTTAATTTTCTCAAAGAGGAATTAAATAGCGTCCAGAGGCTCGAATCCGTAACCTCCTGGATAATATGTATCAGTCTTAACCACTAGATTAGACGTCATTTACAATATATATATATATATTAGGATATTTTCAATATAAGCTCCTCAAATATTTCTAATTTTAACATGACTACTAAATCATTTATTTTGAAGAAACCCTAGAATAATTAAGATTATACGTCCTTGCATGTGGTTAAGGACCATACCGAAGGACAACTCAAATTCATAAAAATCCTACGTCAGTTTCCAACCCAATATCACCAACTCTCGTCCTCCACTATTGGTACCAACTTTCTTCTCCTCCTCCTCCGTATGAGTTTATTGGACCGGCCGGCCGGTTTGGGGTCTGATTTGACCGAATTCTGGTCGGTTCGAATCTAATTCGGTGGAGAGAACAGAACAGAACAGATCGGATCGGACCGGTCGAATTGGTACCCGATCCAGTCCGAAATCGTGATCCGATTCGCGGTGGAACGGGTCGAACTGGTCTGAGTCCAAGCCGACTCATGGCCGGGACGGACAGGCCCAAAATTTTATTTTATTTTTTTATGTTTATTTATATATATTTTATATATAATCTATATGATCTAATTTATATGTTAATCAATTCAAGTTAAAATTTATAGGTTCTTTGTTACTAAGTTAATTTTGTATAATTTGAAATTTATAAGTTATTTGTTAGAAGAAAAAAATTGTATAATTTATGTACAAATTTATATAAACATTAAGTAAGAAAGTTTTATTTGATTTCTTTAAATCAATATTTATATAAATTTAAGTAAAAATTAAAATCTAAATATATATAAGTTGGAAAAAAAATTCAAATTTTTTTTGAATAACTTATAAAAAAGATAAAAAAAGAAAAATTGAATTTAAATATAAATTTATAATTTATAATTTAAAGATGTTATTTATATAGACATAAAGAAGTTAAATGTAAAAAACTAAGAACATTAAGTAAGAAAATGCTGATTTTTTTTATTAATGGCAATAAAATTATAAATGTATTATAACATTAAATAACAAAAAAAAATAGAAACATGTAAATGATATTTTATTTGCATATAGCTTGTAAATAATGTACAAGTCTTTTAAAAAAAATTCGTCGTTTGTCTTTCGTTGAAGTTTATTGCTCAGCTCCTCCTTCAGTAGCGGCATCCATAGTAAGATATTGAAAGTCCAGCTCTGAGATAGCGACACTTTCATCACTTGAGTCTTGAGTTCTTTTTTCAGCACGGATCCAATCTTGAACGCAGACACAAGCTTTCAAAATATCTGGCAGCAATTGACTCCTCTTCTTGCTTAACATCCTTGAACCTGCACTAAAACAAGATTCTGATACTACCTTGGACACCGGGACCATTAGAATATCACGTGCTATAGAAGAAAGTACATGATAAATTTTTTCGTGCCTCTTCCACCATTCTAAAATTGAATAATAAGATGAAGAGTCATCTTCATATTCTTCATAAGAATTTAGATATAAGGACAATTTTTGAGTGGGTTGGAAAGAATTTTTTTTGTTTCTTCCTTTGAAGTACACTTTTAGCTTATGATAATTTAGACATAAAACAGAGCTACTACATTGAACGGTTGTACCGGGTCGAGTGGATACAACACTTTCTTCATATAAAGTAACTAACTATCTAAAACATCATTAATATCTACTTTCAAGCTACCTACGTCAACTCTCATATCTTCTTCAAATTCGTCTAATAAAATATATACACCATCTAATTTAATCTTGGGATCAAAAATTGAAGCCAAACAATATATAACAGATATATTACCCCAATATTTTTTAAATTTGACTTCCATTTTGGAAACCACATAATCAAAACCAGAGACATTTCTATATCTAGAAAATAAATAAGACATGTTAAAATTTTCTATTAAAACTAAAGGAGAAGTTGGATAATAAACTCCAGATATAATAATTCTAGCATTATAAAATTATTCTAAAAATTCAAAAACAGAAATATCAATTAACCAATCATTCTCAGTTACTTTATAATCAAAACTAGGATTAGCATTACAATAATGTGTAATAACATATTTAAACTTCATGGAAGATTTTCACATTAAATAAGTAGAATTTTATCTATGTGGTGCATCCTTAACAAATCGTCTAAAAGTAACACCATATTGTGTACATAAAATTTTAAAAGCTTGTCGTTTTCTTGCAGAAGTGTTCAAACTCTGTAAACATAATCTAACATTTTTTAAATTTAGTTGAAAGAATTCAAGACATTCTTGTACAATCAAATTAATAATATGACAAACACATCTAACATGAAAAAATCTACCTTCTAACATAAACGTAAATTGTGTTTTCAAAACATTAATAGAAGAAGTGTTATTACTAGCATTATATATATATATATATATATATATATATATATATATATATATATATATATATATATATATATATATATATATATTTTATTGTGAATATCATATTCACGCACAAATTGTATTATAGCGTCATCGATTACAACACCGGTATGTGAAAATTCTAAATGGCTTAGACAAATGATGTATTTTTGCAACATCCATCTTGAATCTATATAATTTGTCGTTATACAAATATAAGCATAATTTTGCTTAATAGTCCATATATCAGAAGTTATAGCTAATTTACTAACATGTATAAAACTTTCTTTCAAAGCAGCATTATCTTTTTGAAAAAAATTTAGAATCTCTGCTCTAGCAATAGATCTATAAACTTTAGTAGAACAAGGATTAAGGGTATTACTTGCATAATTATAATAAAATCACTCTCACCAAATGTAAATGGTTGTTCATCACAAATAATATATCTTGCTAACTCAGTCTTGTTATCAGAATAAGTAAAGTTACCTATAGAAAATCTTTGACCACCGATACTTAACTGTGTTTGTCTAGCCTGCAGTGTGTCTTTGTCATAGCAGCTTTCGTAGTGTCTTTTTAAAGTGTCAGTGCCATCATTTTTTTTTATAAACCCGCTTACATTTCTTACATTCTGCAGACTTAGGTATTGATTTTTGATCTTTTGGATCTAAAACCGGTGCGCCCTCACTATCAGTGACAAATATTTTTTTAAAATAATCTCATAACATAAATTTTTTTCTATTGCCAATATTTGTAGCCATAGTCATACTTCTAACTTTAGGATATGACAATTGTATCGGTGACACGGAATCAGGAATATGATTATTTTCAAACATATTATTATAATAATCATATTTTTCAAAAGGTTGGTTTGAAGCTTGTCCAACAATATTTAAAAAAATAAAATTTTAAAAATATTTAGAGCAAAATTAATTACTTCTCTACCGAGAGAGAGAGAGAGAGAGAACGGGGGGGGGGGGGAGAAAAATCACAAATCAGGAAAAAAAACTATTATGTAATATTAAAGTTACTTGTAACGTATGGTAGAAGCCTCCAAATAAAATTGCAAGAAAATGTATTGAGAGGGAAGAAGTTGGACTCCAGTAATTGCTTTTCTTCTAAACATTGTAATTGCCTTGCTTCTAAACTTTGTAAGAGAGAAAATAAATTTTGTAAAAGGGAAGAAATTGTGTTGTGTTTATTTTTCATGAATTATTGACTATTTATAGGAATTGTTTGGGACCAAATTATCCAAATACCCTAAAAAAGAGTTGTTATAATGGGTATTTTGATCATTTCTAGAAAAATGACCAAAAGACCTCTAAAACAGTCAAAAATTTGCCACTAAAACGGAAGTATTTTGGTAAAAATATTCTCAAACGGATATATTCCAAAAAACTAAAAACCAATCGAACCGGGCTGGTCCAGACCGGGTCGACCGGGACAGTCCGAATTGGATCCGGCCCGAACGAGACAGCCATGGTCCGAACCGGACCGGATTTGCGGGTTGGATCCCCCGACCCAGTCCGGACCTGGGAGGGGAGTTGGCTGGATCGGACCTGTCCGTTGATCGGATCCGAACCGACTCAAACCAAATTTGACCGGTCGAACCCGAACCGGGTTTTGGGCCATCCGCCCATTTCAACACCTTGACGTATGAGTCCAACAAATCCAAATCAATTCTCTGATACAACCACCACCACCGCTTCTATCGGCCCTCTCCTTGCCCCTCCACCTTAGCCATTCCCCTTCTCTCCTACAACTTTAGACCAGACAAACCAAACCAAACCCATCAAACTAAACCAAACCTTAAGGATTAGAAAATCATTCTTCCTACTATAGTCATGGTTAATCATAGAATTATGTTTATTTCAACTTGGACCGAAGCTAATAATTGAACATTAAAGATTTGACCGCTCTCCTTCTAGTTGACAATATTCAATGAGGGACAAGGGGCATGTATTAGAAAAACTCAATTAAATGTAGTGAAGAACGGTTCACAATTTATTTTATTTTTTTTGAATTTTCCACATATTCGAGATCCGATATAATATTCGAAATTTTGTGCACACTATATTGCATGACTTTAAACCCACTGTCATCAAACTCTCATCATTTTATAAATAAAAGAAATAATACGTCATCGTGGTTCGATCCACTGATCTTCTGTCACGCCCCAATCCCAAAATACCGAGGGACTGGAGATGCATGGCTATGGCCAGCAGTACGCACCGATGGATAACCCAATTTAATGGAACCATCAGGGCATACTTAAGCTGTAAATAAGGTCTACTACCACAAGTCACACTAATCTCATCCATAAAGATAAAGAATAAACTACATAATGAAATGGAAATAAGTTGCAACAACAATCACAGCAAGTCAGTCGGAGTAACAATCCGACTTATGTCTGAATAAACTGGCTCTATAGGCCAGGAACAAGAGATAAACATGAAATAAATACTGAGTACTGGAACAGGCACTCAGGAGAAGTCTTCGGCAGTCACCTCGTCTTCAGTGTTCGGTTCTGCTCCAGCAATAGCTTCAGCTCCTGTCCCGTAAATCTCGGGATACTGCTCCTCAGCTAAACCTGGGGACATAATCCATTCCAGGTCCTTAGTGGACATAGCAAGGCACAAAATAAAACAAGCCAAATAATAAGTAGTGCAATTAAATTAATTAAAACAGCAGGGTAAACTATATAACCATCTATGTGATATGCAAAAGAGAACAACACTAGTACTCAGGCTGAGACCGCTACAAGCTCTGTGTCGGGGAGCCGGTAGCAGTAATAACACGTAAAGGGTCTAGCTCTGCTGGAGAGTCTACAACCTCACAATAATAGTAGATATATATGTAGAACAGCCTGTAGCCTGTGTGTCTCTCCCCACCCAATGTAATCACGCAAGCCATGACCATAACGTCTCATGTCCATGTCAGCGGGATTATAGCTAATGCAACAAGTCATACTATCTATAAATAAAATAACTCTGTCAAGTCCTGTATCCTATACAGAATCACCACGAATATCTCAGGAGGATTCTGTCCATGATAGTGTCAAGTGTCCTGGGTTGTAGGGTACTTGATAGGTCAAGTACAAAAGTAAGGGGATCGTAAATCCATCTCTAAATGACGAACCCAACACCGCGTACGGTGTTGGCATCCGACTATGATCGGACACTAGGTACGTCACGCGTTTCCTAGGTTAAGCAGTTTAAACAAGTTTATATAAATTTACACAAGACATCCAGCAAAGTATTATTACAGGACATATGAAAATAAAGACTGCAAGTTTGGCAAGGTACACTTGCCTGAAGTTTGGATTCCACTTAGGTCCTGGTTTCGAAAATTTCCAGAGATGTCTCCAAAAACTGAAATAAATAGTACCATCACGCTCAGAAGGTATCAAATAGCTAGGAACGCCTGTCCTTGGGTCCAATTTGGAGACAAGGGCAAAAACGGCAGTTTCGGGCCAAAACGGGGTCCACCGGTGGGTCCGCTTTGCACCGAAAAACGTGTCAGGGTCAACGGTCTCTAAATTCACCGAACTTAGTGTCAACAGGTCAGGAACGCTGATACGAACCCAACGGAACTTTCAGATTTGAATTCCGATGAGCCGATCACGAAATCGCCCGTCGAGTGGGGCCTGTGGGGCCCACGACACGCGATTTCGTCAACGTTCTCAGAATTGAACCAAACTTGACCCACAGGACCAGCGTATTGCTACGAGTCCAATGGCGTAAGTTTCGTCTCGATCTGACGTGTGTGCACAAAGTTAGAGTGAATTGCAGAAAAGGCGAATACGGGGCGATGTCCGCGGATACGCGTTGATTCCGGTGTGCACGCACACCCGAATCAGCTTCTGCGAAATCTCATACGTCCGTATCGACGAGGCGCATGTATCTGTGAAGACCGCACGCGACCAAGTCGTCCCGTTTGGCGGGGCGTACTCAGTTCCGGGGTGAAACAGGGTCTGGTTTTTTTCTGTTTTTGGATCGCGGTGTGCGATCACCACAGGAAGCGATGTCCCGAGCGGTTTGTCCGAGCACCGAGAGGGTCATACAGGCTTCGCAATACAATTTACAGAATCGAAAACGGAGCTACGAGCAAAAAGTTACGGGTACCTGAACTGGGCCTAAAAAACCGAGATTCCCTGTGTCCGACACGTGTCCGACACGTGTCCGTCACACGTGTCCGACCTAGGGTTAGGGTCTGGTGGGGCCGCGGCGGCCGGAGGCTGGCCGGAGGAGGCTGGGGGCGGTGCTGGCTAGGGCGGCGGCGCACCCGAGCGGCGGGGGTCGGCGGCGCCGGGCTCGGCGGCTCTCGAACGGCCGGGGCGGCGTCGGGGGTCTGCTGCGGGGAGGAGAGAGGAGGAAGAGGGGTTCTGGAGAGCGGCTGGCCGCGGCGGAGGGCGGCTGGGTGCTGGAGGGTGGTGGTCGGCGGGCTCCGGGCGGCGCTGGAGGGTGGTGGTCGGCGGGCTCCGGTCAGCTAGGGTTCGGCAGGGGAGGAAGGAGATGGGGAGGCGGAAGAGGAGAAAAAGGGGAAATTTATAGTGCTGGCGGGGGGGGTTCGTGGCCGGGGGAGTCGGCCGAGGGGAGGTCGTGGCCTCCCCCGGCGGAGGCGGCACAAAATCCGGCGACGGAGCGGGGGACGCAGGCTCGCACAGGCGACGTGGGGGAGGGGAAGGAGATGCGGGTCGGGTCGGGCGCGGATCCGGGCTGGGCGGACCGCCCGACCCGCAAGGGATGGCCGGGCTGGCTGCTAATGGGCTCGGCCCACTGGGCCGGGCCGGGCCCCGAAAAAGAAAAAAATAAAATAAAATAAAAACACAGTAATAATAATAATAATACAGTAATTAATTAATTAATTAGAAAAAATAGTTTTTAGGCTTTTTAAAAATAGGTCCGAGGCCCAATAAAATCCCAGAAAATTACCCTAAGTCCGGTTTTCTATTTTACACCATAAAATTATATTTTTATCACATTTTAATATTATTTATTAGCAATTAAAAATCCTACAATTACCACATCACATATTGTAAATTCCTGAAAATTGCAGAAAAATTTCCAAAATTGATTATAAAAAAAAAAACTGAAAATTTAGGGTGTTTACATCTTCTGCCAAGATCTTATATATCTCCACGATAACCACAAGATCCACTCGAGTTTAGTAAAAATAGTTGGCACTTGAGAGCTTGTAGTTCCTATCGGCTTGACTTACGTGACAAACAAGGAAGCTACTTTGGAGCGACCAATCTTGTTTTAATCCTGCATATTAAGACATAACATGAAAAGTTATTTTATTTTATTTTTATTTTTTTTAAATAAAAGGTTAGAAGTTCTCTTTTGTGTAAAAAAAAAAATGTTCCAGATCCCCATAACTTTAAACTTTATTTGAAGTTTCCGAATGTCTTTGCAGTATGTAAATTGTCCATTCGTATCTATATTAAATTTTGTTTTTTTTTCGTCAGTCCATACCCACGCCCTCTTGATTGGAGGAGTTGGGATCCGATTTCAAAGAAAGTTTCAAGAAGGTCAACAAGAAAGAAAAAAAGTAAAAAGAAAACCGATTTAATGTATATTATACTGCCGCGGTCAGGCCCGGCCCAACCACTTCTTGAATGGAGAAGAAGTCCACAGTAGTGGTGGAAACAGAGGTAAGTGATAGTAGACTCTCTCTCTCTCATGGTCATGGTGATGGTGAGAAGGAAGAAGAATCTAGAGAAGAGATGCTCTCTAGATTCCCAATTAGGATTTCTTATCAACTTGTTTTTTCCTCTCTACCAACCATGTTATTCTATGGACCAAGAGAGATTAGTAGAGTGAAATCTTCTTCTTAAAGCCATCCCATGAATTTATTTCCCCTACTTAAGAGATTGAACTTAAATCATATATATATATATATATATATATATATATATATATATATATATATATATATATATATATATATGTCCTTTCGAGAGCCTAAAGGCTTATAACTAATCCAGTCCGAAGACATATATATACAATTCCTAATCCGATGGTCCTACCCAGCCCGAAGACTTACATCTCGGACCGAAGGTCTCATGCAGCCGTAGTCACACCGCATCAGATCCACCAATACCGTTCGGGCCCCACCGCACCACTCCATGCGCCTACACTGCACCCAGCCACCACTTCACCATTAATTTTTCCAAAGAAAATTAAATGACGCTGGGAGGGATGGGGGGAGGGCTGGGCTTGAACCCACGACCTTTCCGTCCAGATGCATCGGTCTTAACCGTTAGGCTAGACGTAATTTTCATATATATATATATATATATATATATATATATATATATATATATATATATATATATATATATATATACATGAGGGATCAAGATCCTCCCATTTTTGTATTCCTCCTACTCACACTGTTAAATGGTGCTTTAAGTAATCTAATCTTAACCGTTGATTTATCAATGGTTAAGATTAGATGACTTAAAGTAAATCCAACGGATATGAATAGAGGAATACTTATATATATATATATATATATATATATATATATATATATATATATATATATATATATATATATATATATATATATATTAAAATAAATTTTTTTAATATTTATGCAACTTGTTATCATGAATTTTTAAAATTAGGAAGTTGTTATCATGAACGTTTTAGTTTATAAGTTAATATTATGAATCATTGCTTATTATTCAAGTAAATATCATAAACTATAGTTTACTTTACAGGTTAATATCATGGACTATCACTAGTTTAGTTTATGGTATTAACTTGAAAATAATAGATAGTTTCTGGTATTAACTTAAAAAGAAGTTAATATTTTACGGTATTAACTTGCAAAGAAGTTAATAGTTAATGTATTTGCAAACGTCAAAGTTCTTGCAAGTTGCTAATTTTGAAAATTTATAATAGCAAGTTGTACAAATGTAAAATATTTTGGTATTTAGTTGCAAATTAACCAAAGTGTAACTGATGGCATTTCTTTGAGATATTGTTTCTAAAGCATTTTAAATGAATGTTTGTTTTGGGAGTTGCCCGTGCTTGGCTGGTTCTGGGTCGGACTTAGTCCGAGGAGGAGACGGACCGTCTTGGACCAGAGTCTTGGAAATCCAAACCTAATTTCGACCTGAACCCGAATAGTCAGTGGGACGGGTCCCGGTCCAGATTGACCTTTTATTTTTTTTTGAAAAATTCCATATCTTTTGAAAAAATTTGATTTTTTTTTCAAACTTTTTAAAAATTCGTCATACAAAATTTTGAAGGGGAAAAAAAAATCTGGTTTTGTACCGGACCTGACTTGGGTTACCAACTGGGCCGGTCTGGACCTGGTTAACCGGGTCGGTGTGACAAACTCGGTTCAGCCCATATCTTTGATCGGACTAGACTGAGCTATCGGACCCCAAATTCAAATCTTACCCGAATCGAGATATGTTCTGGCTCGGGCTGGCCTAGACCTGATTTGATCGAATTAGGTTCAGATCGAATTTCGGACCACCCAGCCCATTAGACATCTTGAGCTTCTAAGGTCCCATTTCATGATTATTGAATTACCTTTAGAGAATTAGAAAGCAGAATTGCAAGCTTTAAGTAGTACTGTTGGATTAAGAGCAGTTATGGAGTTTTTGCCACATGAAACATGAAAAATGGATAGTTCTTGTGAGAGAGGTTTAAAGTGCTATATTTTGACTTTAGTTAAATTTTTTAGCATTGTAAGACTGTAGTTAACACTTGTCCATGCTTTAAAATTGCTAGAAAATAAAGTGGCACTCCAAATTTGGAGCGTATCCAAGCTCATCTGTATTAATTTTTGGACCTACCAAAATTAACCGTTCTTACCAAATAGAAAAAGAAAAAATAGAGAATTTTTTTTTACCAAACAGAGAAGAAAAAAAAAAGAAAAAAAAGAAAAATGATGAGATTAATTTGGAATATTTGTTTGAAGTGTACCATTGTGAAAAGATACTCCAAAAATATTAATTTATACAATTTTTAAAAATTTGAAATATGTGTTTTGAGTGTTCTCATTGTGAACTAGGAAAAAAAAAATTCATTGTACTATACATATTTTTATTATCAACTCCCTAAAAAAAATTTAATTCAACTTCCCTAGGAAAATATATTCGTTGTGCCATAATAATATTAACCTCTCTAAGCTACACATTTGTAAACAATTATTCTCTTTCAGACTCAGTTTCGATACTTTTATGCTCAAGGAAGGAGCATTACTAGAAAATATTCATTGCACCGTACACGCTATTAACCACCTCAAACCCTATTTGTCAACCATTTATTTTCATCTTTCAATACTTCTATTCTAAAAGAACATTACTTGAAAAATAGTCATTGTGCCATAACATACTATTAACCAATATTTCGTAGTATCTGAATCACTTTCGACTATTTGTAAGAGAATTGTTATACGCACTTTCCAACAGTAGAATTTTAAAGTTATTGGTTTTGAAAGGCCAAAAAGTTTTTAAAGAAAATTTGATACATTTAGAAAATTCTGGTGTATTATTTACTCTTTATTGTTAATTTTGAATAAACAATATTTAATATTACTTAATTGTTCATATACAATGTACTTTATTGTTTATTTTACTTGTTTTAGAATTAAGTAATAAAATCGAATAATAATAATAATATAATATGTATAAATGTATCAATTTTTATTATACAATTTTATTAATAAATGATTATATTAAATTCTATGGAGACCTTATAGTTTCTGTTGTTCGTCTTTGACCAATAAAAAGAATTACTGTGAGATTGTATTTCGTTTTCGGTTGAGCGCTTAAAGGGCGGTGACAATGGAGTTGATAGTTTAGTCCTACATCGAATAGAAAGTGAGATAATGAGTTGTAGATAATTGTGATTGGTTCAGACCTTACATGAGAGTTCTCTTTTAAGACATATGGGCCTAATCCAATATCGTACCTCATGGGTCAACTACGATTCGGATCACATCGCGTTTCCAACAAGTGGTATCCGAACCCATTGTTACGGGACTGGTTTGGACGGCTCTAATTGGTTCGAGACAGACGTGTTGAACGTTCATGCTTATAATCGGACCGATTATACGGATTCTCAAGGCGGAGTTAGGAGTATTCTCTATAAGGTGGTTTGAAGGCGGATCAGGGCCTAAGGTTAGAGGCAACTATAAGAATTGACTTCAAAGGTGGGTCTAAAGCGACCAAGGTGGAGTAAGACATTGTGGTTGACACACAATGATGATGTGGATGAACGTGTCGGCTTGGTTCTCTGGTCGAACGGATCAAGATGACAATGTGTAGGATCTCCTTAATGCTCGGCTAGCGAAAACGAGCAAAGGTAGCCGTGGTGTGCTTTTGTTTACTCGGTTAGCGAAAACGAGCTAAGGTGAAGATTGTTGGATTGTATCTCATTTCGATTGAGCGGTCAAAGGGTGATGACACTAGAGTTGATAGTTTAGTCCCACATCGGGTAGGAAGTGGAATCATGATAATTGAAATTAGTTCAGGTCTTATATATGAATTCTCTTTTAAGACATATGAGCCAAATCCAATATTGCACATCATGGACCAAGTACATTTCGAATTATACCGCGTTTACAACAATTACCACATTACTGTCTGTTTTGACCTACTTTTCTTTAAAAAAAAAATTAATGGAACCTGAAAGAGAAACATAATTCAATACGGACGGAGGTGAATGTCGATAGTCACGATTTCAACATTGGTTTAATGTTTCATTTGGTTTGAGGAATCATGATATTGGAAAAATAAAATTTTTTTTTTCTTATATTTTGATGTCAAATAAAATAAGGAGGAAAGAAAAATAATTTTCAAAATTCAAGGATTTACTTTTTTACTTTAAAGATTCATATTTTCTTATATATATATATATATATATATATATATATATATATATATATATATATATATATATTTGGCTTTTTCAAACAAACAACTAATTCCTCAAAAAAAAAAAAAAACTAAAAAAATAATAGAAATGACAATTTCCTAAGAAAAGGAAAGAGAAATAATATTTTCGCGAAAAAAAAAATTAGGACGGAGAGGACCTCTCCAAGTCTCATATGTGTGAACAATTTCTCTTCCACATATTTGTAAGCAATGTCTCTTTCAAGTTAAGGAACATCACTAGAAAATATTCATTCAACCATAAATACTGCGGACCTTTCTAACCACACATTTGTCAATGTCTTTCAGGTTTCTATAGTCCTTTGTAGAGGAAAGTAACTAGGAAAATGACTACCAAATATTTGATACAACCAGGTGGATCCTTCTTTCTTTTCGTAAAATGTGCAAATATCTATTTCTATTCTACTATATAATAAGGAAAGTAGGCTTCACCGTAAAAGTTTTCTTTCCAAAAATACCCTTCATTATATTTACTAATTAAAAATAATACCTACAATAAATTCCAATGACAACCATTTAAGGGATGCATTAATATATTATAGAAATCAAAGAGTTCATGCAAGTTGCTAAGTTTTCTAAGCTATTACCAAGGAATTCCAATGGTTGAACTCTTAACCTATATAATTAAAAGCATCATAGTTAAACCAATTCATCAAAATTATCCACTCCAAGATACGTGCAAAGTACGTGCATATATACTAGTATTTATATAAAGAGAGGTCCATCTGTCATATATTGGTTGTATCAAATATTTAATACAGTCTTCTGTATCAAAGGTTTACTCAAACATTATGTCCATGATTTAAAAAATAAAAAACACAATATTAAAAACATTTCAAAAATCACCGTGAGGATGCTGATCGTGGCAAGAAAAAGTGGTTGGAGGAAAGCTAATTGGGGGGGGGGGGGGGGCATATTTTGGTATCCTGTCCATCTCATCCACCACCAAACACCCTTAGACACCGTAAATGCCAGAGAATTATAGTTTTTCTTTTCTTTTTTTTCCTTTTTAATAGTTTTATATTATTTGTTATTTAAGAAATTTTTTAAATGGGGATATGTATTTTTTCACCATTGAATTAAGAATTTTTGTTGGTTGACTGGCCGCGTGAAAAAAAAGTTTGAAAAAAAATTAAATATTAAGATTTTTTTTTAATAAATATGACATAATAGGGAAACTTTATGTAAAAGTCAGGTGCTTTTATTTTACGATGGTAGGGCCCAATATTTATTGTGCCATACGTATTATTAATCTCTCTAAGCTACTTGAGATGTTACTTGGGCCTAGTCGGAGTGATGTAGACCCAAATTTGACTGGGTCTAGTCGAGTTGGGCTGGGTTGACGACCAAAACCCTAAACACAGTCTGACCCATAACCAGGTTTGAGCTAATCCCCGCTAGATCGGACTGAGTTCGGTTCGAGTGCATGCTTAGTCCGATCTGGACATATTTATACTAAAAAAGAATTATTAAAAAAAGAATTTAGTCCATTATGGTTTGAGCCCACCATTAAAATAATTACTAGGTTTGAGGTTACTATTTAAAAAAAACTAAACTTCTAATTTAAAATAAAAAACTAGTAAGAAAAATGAATAAATTTTATTTAATTAGATTTATTTTAGTATATACTATTTTAGTTGGATATGTGTTATGTTCTTATGAGTTATGTTTTGTGTTTGGATTTTCAACCTCTCTTCAAGCTTCCTTAATGGTACATGTTATTAAGGGTGGACTCTGATTTTGTATGACCATCTTAACAGAGTCGGAGGAGCTATCGTCACTTCCGCTCGATTGCGATATCTAGTTGTACAAAATAAGAGAGGGCCTTTCCGCTTTAGTGGATTCGTCCACACCCGCTGTTTTGGCTGAAAAAGTATCTTATCTCCGTTCTGAACCTTTGCCCTCCTCAAAGCACTAATGTGAAGACCTTCATTCAAATCTGCCACCTACTTTGGAAGCTGGAGCTTATCTAGGCTCGTACGCTAATCCAAGGCGTTCAACCTCTCATATAACATATAAGAAGAAGCGATTTCCCTTGTTGTTTAATCTGTTGCTCGGCCTGCGCCTATAGTGGTGCCAACTCGGTAAGAACTGGCTACTGGACAAGCTTCAAACTCGTCCGATGATGCTTGACCAGCGAACCCACGGGATAGCAAATACCACAAAAGAAGCTTTAAGAGAGATTGAAAATCTAAACACAAAACATAATTCATATCAAAAAACATAAAATTATTTTCTAACCATAAGCATATATTAGAAAATGATAAATAAAAAGTAAGTATAGAAGAATTGTCGCATCTAATTTTTGAACTGATGCATGATAATTGCAATTACATAAGTTCCTAACACTAATAGCTAAATAAATTAAAATAGATATCTTTTAAACTACAAATTTGTAGAGCTTCATCTCCATTCCCCAGGGTTCTTGGGTCATTGTCTTACTCAAGAGATAGATACTAGATACAATGGTTTAGTTGCATGCATAGTTTTTTATGTCATTGATAGGTACCCATTTGAATTATTTTCCACAATCCATGTATTGAACATGAGTTGCACCCATGAGATTACTCGATCTACATAAAGTTTTTTGGTTATTATAAACTCCACTAAAGTATTATTAAATATTGGACAAATTTTGTTGATGGAGCCTTCCTCCTTCGTTTCCTAGTACCCTGAGATTGTGAGGTTGCAGACATTTTGATTGCTATGGTAGTTGTTCATTTTCCTTAGCAGTAAAAAAAATGAATTCATCGAATAAAACATAAATGAAATATTAGAAGAGAGGCAATAATTTTTGTTGAGTTAAATTTGGATAATTTAATCCATATTTGCAAGAATTTTTTGGATTTTAAATGATCAAATATTCTTGGAATATAATTGTTATAGGAATATTTTGATCATTTTTAAGAAAATGATCAAAATACTCCTAATTAAAAAAGCTAGTCCCGATCAGATTGATTGGTAGGCCAGATCGGTCCTATGTGTTCATCGGGCACACCAAGTTCGGATTTGACCAAGCTAATCTCATGGCAGGTTTTAGGCTATTCGACCTAGTTAACAACTTAACTAAGCCACACAATTGTGAACAATTTTTGAAAATAAAAAAATAAAAAAATTAGTACACTTGTACTATAAAAATATATTATTAGTGTTGTAAATATGGATTATTCACCATTATTATTTTGTATCTATAACCTATATTTTTTGGTTATCCATAACCTATGTCTTTTGGCATATCTTCTCTTAATTGTCATCATGATGTTAGCCTCCATGGTAAGTCTATATAAGGGGCTCTTCTCAAGTTGATTGAGACAAGTGAATGAAGAAACAATTTCCTCCATTTTTAATATTTCTATCTCTTTACATTACTAGGATTCTCCATATTATATTTCTCTGCTGTATAATACGTTATCAGCACGAATTGCTTTAGAGAATAGAAGAAGGGATAAATATTTCTCTTAAGAAAAGAGAAGAAGAAATTACTTGTATTGGAGAGGTAAGTTTGATCTTGTATACTTAGATACATTTAGTAAACTTATTTGATTTATGTGTTTATAGATTGATTATAACATGAGTTTTCTAGATCTATTTTCTCTTTTACTTTTTAAATCTAAATTTTCATAATTCATTCAAAATAGAAAATTTATGATAATCTATTTAAGATTATGTATAAACCTCATGTTTATATTTTTTTTAATGAACTTTACCCAAGGATAAAATTAATCTAGAATATCTTAATTTTCTTTACTTATTATGAATCAGTTAATTACATTAAATTAGTTTATGTGAATTCTACAAGGTACTAATTCACATTGTAGTATATGTGAATTGAATTATGAGAAAGTACCAAAAATATATTATTATAAAATGATCACATTGTTGTATATGTGAATGGAATTATGAGAAAGTACCCAAAATACAATGATCACGTTGGTGTATATGTAAATTGAATTATGAGTAAGTACCCAAATAGATTATTAATTATGATCACAATGTTGTATATGTGATATACATAAGACATAATATTCTTTGATAGTATTTTATCACAGTGTGGTATATGTGAAGTTTCGTAATCTTGAATTGTAAACCCCCAGATTTTGTAAGAATTTTAATTTGGGATTTTTCGCAATTTTCTGGAATTTTCTGGAAATTTTCTGTAATTAAAATTAGAGTTTCTAAATTATTAAATGATTTTTAATTGTTAATAAATAATATTAAAATATTTTGGAAATATCATTTTTGGGTGTAAAATGGAAAACTGGACTTAGGGTAATTTTTCTGGAATTTATTGGACCTCAGACCTATTTTTAAATACCTAAAAACTATTTATTTATTTAATTAATTAATTATTATCATTTTTATTTTTATTATTATTATTATTATTATTATTATTATTATTATTATTATTATTATTATTATTATTATTATTATTATTATCTGAGCCCGGCCCATTTCCCCCAGTCCGGCCCACGGCCCAGTCCCCTCCGGCCCATTAACCCTAACGGGTCGGGTCGGGTCCGCCCGACCGAACTCGACCCGCCCGCACCCGAACCCGAACACCCCAGCCCCACGACCCGGTCGCCTCCCTCCCCGCGTCCGGCGCCGCATCCGCCGCCTGCGCCTCCGGCCACGCCTCGCTCCTCCGCGCCTCACCCCACGACCTCCTCTCCCCACCGGCCCCTCCGCCTTGCCCGGCGCCACCCTCTCCCTCACTCTCCCTATATAACCTAGCCCCGGTAATAGAAGAAGGGATAAATATTTCTCTTAAGAAAAGAGAAGAAGAAATTACTTGTATTGGAGAGGTAAGTTTGATCTTGTATACTTAGATACATTTAGTAAACTTATTTGATTTATGTGTTTATAGATTGATTATAACATGAGTTTTCTAGATCTATTTTCTCTTTTAATTTTTAAATCTAAATTTTCATAATTCATTCAAAATAGAAAATTTATGATAATCTATTTAAGATTATGTATAAACCTCATGTTTATATTTTTTTTAATGAACTTTACCCAAGGATAAAATTAATCTAGAATATCTTAATTTTCTTTACTTATTATGAATCAGTTAATTACATTAAATTAGTTTATGTGAATTCTACAAGGTACTAATTCACATTGTAGTATATGTGAATTGAATTATGAGAAAGTACCAAAAATATATTATTATAAAATGATCACATTGTTGTATATGTGAATGGAATTATGAGAAAGTACCCAAAATACAATGATCACGTTGGTGTATATGTAAATTGAATTATGAGTAAGTACCCAAATAGATTATTAATTATGATCACAATGTTGTATATGTGATATACATAAGACATAATATTCTTTGATAGTATTTTATCACAGTGTGGTATATGTGAAGTTTCGTAATCTTGAATTGTAAACCCCCAGATTTTGTAAGAATTTTAATTTGGGATTTTTCGCAATTTTCTGGAATTTTTTGGGAATTTTCTGTAATTAAAATTAGAGTTTATAAATTATTAAATGATTTTTAGTTGTTAATAAATAATATTAAAATATTTTGGAAATATCATTTTTGGGTGTAAAATGAAAAACTGGACTTAGGGTAATTTTTCTGGAATTTATTGGACCTCAGACCTATTTTTAAATGCCTAAAAACTATTTATTTATTTATTTAATTAATTATTAATTATTATTATTTTTATTATTATTATTATTATTATTATTATTATTATTATTATTATTATTATTATCTGAGCCCGGCCCATTTCCCCCAGCCCGGCCCACGGCCCAGTCCCCTCCGGCCCATTAACCCTAACGGGTCGGGTCGGGTCCGCCCGACCGAACCCGACCCGCCCGCACCCGAACCCGAACACCCCAGCCCCACGACCCGGTCGCCTCCCTCCCCGCGTCCGGCGCCGCATCCGCCGCCTGCGCCTCCGGCCACGCCTCGCTCCTCCGCGCCTCACCCCACGACCTCCTCTCCCCACCGGCCCCTCCGCCTTGCCCTGCGCCACCCTCTCCCTCACTCTCCCTATATAACCTAGCCCCGGTCGTCCCCTCCCCCTCCTGGCCGTCGACCACCCACCGCCTCGCCGCTGGACGACCTCGCCCCGCCGTCCTCCTCCCCTCCAGCACCGCCACCCCGCCGGCAGAGACGACCGAGCCGCCCTCCTTCGGCCAGCGTCCCCTCGCCGGAGCAAAACCCTAACCCTAGCCCTAATTCTCTCCCCCGTGTCCGACACAGGACACGAGTCCTGTGTCGTGTCGGACACATTTCGACCCCGGTTTTTGGGTCCCGTTCAGGTGCGTGTATTTTCTTGCTCGTAGCTCTGTTTTAGATTCCGTAAATTGCGTTGCGAAGCCTGTATGACCCTCTCGGTGCCCGGACAAACCGCTCGGGGCATCGCGTCCTGTGGTGATCGCACACCGCGATCCAAAAACAGGAAAAACCAGACCCTGTTTTACCCCGGAACTGAGTACGTCCCGCCAAACGGGACGACTTGGTCGCGTGCGGTCTTCACAGATACGTGCGCACCGTCGATACGGACGTGTGAGAATTCGCGGAAGCTGATTCGGGTGTGCGTGCACACCGGAATCAACGCGTATCCGCGGACATCGTCCCGTATCCGACTTTTCTGCAATTCGCCCTAACTTTTTGTACACTCGTCGGATCGAGACGAAACTTGCGCCATCGGACTCGTAGCGATACGCTGGTCCTGTGGGTCAAGTTTGGTTCGATTCTGAGAACGTTGACGAAATCGCGTGTCGTGGGCCCTATAGGCCCCGCTCGATGGGCGATTTTGTGTTCGGCTCATCGGAATCCAAATCTGGAAGTTCCGTTGGGTTCGTATCAGCGTTCCTGACCTGTTGACACTAAGTTTGGTGAATTTGGAGACCTTTGACCCGGACACATTTTTCGGTGCAAAGCGGGCCCACCGGCGGACCCCGTTTTGATCCGAAACTGTCATTTTTGTCCTTGTCTCCAAATTGGACCCAAGGACAGGCATTTCTAACTATTTGACATCTTCTGAGCATGATGGTAATGTCTATTTCAGCTTTTGGACTCATCTCTGGAAATTTCCCCAAGAACCAACTAATCGGATCCAAACAACAGGCAAGTACCTGCACTTCAAGTTAATCTTTATATTGTGATAATTAATTCTCTGCTTCACTAGTACCATTGATGATTACACGTAGTGCTAGAATACTGGATTTCATGTCTTGGATACTGTATTTCATGTCTTGCTTTTCATGTCGGGTGGAAGAATACTAGAAGGCATGTAGTTTACCCTTCCCCCCTATCATGTTTAATAGCTGTTGGTGCGCGACTGTACCCTCAGCCGGATCTCGATTATTCATTGTTTAATAGCCGTCTATGACGGCCGGATTAGCCTTATAAACCCCTACATGCCAACTATGTATTCTAAAATAAACACAAGTTCACACAGATAGCTTCTGGTCTTGTTATAGTTCTTGCTGACTGTTGTAGTTTCATTTCCTGTCTCATTTATTTCCTGCTTTCTCATATTCCTGTTTATAGCATTAACTCTGAGATATTGATGTTCTTCTATGCAACTTTCTCAACATGATACTCAAGTTAATTGTCATGAATATTTAGTTTAATCTTGATGTGCATTGTGTACTTTGCTCCTTTCCTGACTGGATCCGTTGTTTTAGGCGATGATAAAAACTTTGCCCCTACCTATTATGGCCCCTATGAGTTAGCAGGTGACACATATGAGGAGCCGGTTCCCACTCAGGAGACTACCTTTGAGGAGGAGTAGCCAGTTAGTTATTATTTTATTTCCTTTCAGCATATACTCGGGTTTGTCCCCGATCTATCTTCTGGCTTTGTATTAACTATGGATCTGTTGTCACAATTTGTTTTATAAAATTTAGCATTTCTATTTCCTGTTACTTTCCTTGTCTATTTATTGTGGATGAGATAGATTTAAAATTACCTGTGATTATGACCTAGATAGCGTACTACCGCCGACACTGAGGCGTAGGCTGGACGTGCCCACGCCCTCGTGCCCGAATAACCGGGTGCGGGTCGTGACACATTTTTGTGGTGGCCCATGCAGGTCTAACGACTAAATTGTTCGGTTTCAACTTAGGGACCGAACAGGCCTGCAATAAGATTGAGGATTTTAGGAAAAGCTCATCCACTTGCTTGAATCATTTTTTTTTGATATCTGTATCGTATTCGAACTAATTTGAACTTGCATCTTGCCTTGATTCCTGTGCGCCTCTTATTGGTTATTTTGGATACAGGAAAATGGACCCACAAGCTAGCAACGAGGCTCATGCAGAAACACCACAAACCGTTGTGGTTACCCAAGAAGACGATGTGATACCAGTCGGTGAAGGCCAATCATCACAAGGCAGTCAAGCAAGTCAGCCTGCCTCAATAATCCATCAAGATGGCGTTCCACCCTCGACGCAGCCTATTCCACCGATGCCTTCCTTCCCACCGGGACCGCCTATGGACGAACAGCAGATGTTCCGCATGTTCTACATAATGATGCAAGCCTATCAGAAGGTTCAACAAGAAACTCAGCAAAATCAAGCGGAGAACTTCATCGACAGAATTAGCTCGGAGTCACGGAAGCCAAGCAGTTCAAATACAATTACCTTCGACGAGGACGTTCTTACTGCAATGCGACCTGTGGAGTGCACCACAAGGATCGAGTCCAGCCGAAAGCGGCCGTATGCGTCAGCACCAGACCAAGCACAACAGGAAAAAGCTGCAAAGCGACCACAGATGAATCCAACTCAAGGACAGAACCAACAAGCTCCCACTTGTGGCTATTGTCGAAAACAAGGTCACATTTGGCAGGATTGTAGAAAGAGGCTAGGTGCCTGTCTATATTGTGGATCAGCAGCACATTAAATGAAGGACTGTCCTGCTGCTCAAAGACGCACAACTGCACCAAAGTTCCAGTTCAGGCCAGGCCCCAGCAGCGCAACAGAGGGCACCACCTCCAGAACACGGACAAGCTTACGCGATGACCATGGAGAACGTGCAGACTCTTAGAGTAACTAATTCGCGTAAGTGATTTTTTTAGCTATCGTTTCTAGTATTGTTTAGCTCGTGCCTATTGGTTCGTGACCTCAGCCCCAACCTAGTAACTTTAAACTTGCTAATAACCTGGTATGTTTTTGTATCTGATAACTGTAGAGTTTGTAGAATCTTTTGTTATTGTGCTTATTGTAGGTTGTTTTGTGAACTTAAATAATTTGTACCTCCTTTCATCATCATCTAGTGCACTAAATTTTGATGTACTTGACTTATGCTGCTATTTTATAGCCTAGTTTTGCAAGCTTACTCTTTATCGAGCTTGTTCATGACAAGTGTATTATTGGGGAGGCCCACAATGATACATTTCAGAATCAGTGTATTACAGTCTGATCAACCATAGTGCGCTTGATTCGCCCTTCGAAATAATACTTTACGTGGATTGAGATATATAGTTGACTCGTTGCCCTCTAGATATGTCCGAGCATATCGTATCGATTACATAACTGCATTAATACGAGCATGTGAATTGGAATTACCGAGATAGGATTCAATCCACAATCGCTTGACAATTCCCACCTGAATACTTTAAAACGCCTTGACCCCGATATTTCTTTTCATCACCCCACCCTTGAACTCTTTATTATTGATCTTCGTCTTCCCTTATTTCGGAACGACGAAATCTCGTGCCTGGTATAAGTTAGTACATAGATAGTACTAGATATGCCACATAGGCCGATCACATACTTGGGGATTAAACTTTCGTAATTGAGGACATATCATATGTGACATGATCGGCGTTGAAGTTCGAGGATTGAATGACGTAGGTAAGCATATTAAGGAATATTTTTTCTTAAGGTATATAGTCTTTTATGATGAATGGGTAAACTCTAAGTTGGGTAGCAATGCATTTGTCAACTCGAGAGAATGTCCTTTGGATCGTGATCGAGTAAGGTCAGATTGGAAGAAGCAAGCCATTATAATTTTGAAAATTTAGAGGAGTGACTAAAATGATTAATGAATTGATATCGAGGACCCAATAAGTTGTATCTTGGATACATGATTTAAATCTTGAATAATGAAAGTAAAATCGCCAATTTGAATTTAGGGGATATATGATTCAGACTTGAACAGTGGTGGACTACACTTAAATTATTTTTTCAACTTGATGATTTGAATTACAAATTAAAATTTGATGGTTGGACTAACTAGTTAGATTATTGAGGAGATGAATGGAATTTAAAAAGTTGAAGCATACAAGTGAATGGGAATACTAATGGACTCGAATTACTTCCAGAAGAAATTTCGATCGTGAGGTAAATTCATAAGCACGTGCAAATCTGAAAGATGCTATATGGACTTAGTCTAAAATCTGCCTGTGGGTAATTTGAGGAAGTAAGAAGTAATAGCCATAGGTTGAATTCTTGATGGGAACAAGTAGTCATCTTAAACTTTGAAGTGATTGCAGTGGATATGATTAGGCTTTTAATTATCGCAAAGAGATGGCGATCGACTTGCCCTATGTACATGAAGGGTTAACAGATTATGGCTTAATTTTAAATTTTGAGGACAAAATTTTTATAAGTTGGGTAGATTGTAAACCCCCAGATTTTGTAAGAATTTTAATTTGGGATTTTTTGCAATTTTCTAGAATTTTCTGGGGATTTTCTGTAATTAAAATCAGGGTTTCTAAATTATTAAATAATTTTTAATTATTAATAAATAATATTAAAATATTTTGGAAATATTATTTTTGGGTGTAAAATGGAAAACTAGACTTAGGATAATTTTTCTGGAATTTATTGGACCTCAGACCTATTTTTAAATGCCTAAAAACTATTTATTTATTTATTTAATTAATTATTAATTATTATCATTTTTATTATTATTATTATTATTATTATCTGAGCCCGGCCCATTTCCCCCAGCCCGGCCCACGGCCCAGTCCCCTCCGGCCCATTAACCCTAACGGGTCGGGTCGGGTCCGCCCGACCGAACCCGACCCGCCCGCACCCGAACCCGAACACCCCAGCCCTACGACCCGGTCGCCTCCCTCCCCGCGTCCGGCGTCGCATCCGCCGCCTGCGCCTCCGGCCACGCCTCACTCCGCCGCGCCTCACCCCACGACCTCCTCTCCCCACCGGCCCCTCCGCCTTGCCCGGCGCCACCCTCTCCCTCACTCTCCCTATATAACCTAGCCCCGGTCGTCCCCTCCCCCTCCTGGCCGTCGACCAACCACCGCCTCGCCGCCGGACGACCTCGCCCCGCCGTCCTCCTCCCCTCCAGCACCGCCACCCCCGCCGGCAGAGACGACCGAGCCGCCCTCCTCCGGCCAGCGTCCCCTCGCCGGAGCAAAACCCTAACCCTAGCCCTAATTCTCTCCCCCGTGTCCGACACAGGACACGAGTCCTGTGTCGTGTCGGACACATTTCGACCCCGGTTTTCGGGTCCCGTTCAGGTGCGTGTATTTTATTGCTCGTAGCTCTGTTTTAGATTCCGTAAATTGCGTTGCGAAGCCTGTATGACCCTCTCGGTGCCCGGACAAACCGCTCGGGGCATCGCATCCTGTGGTGATCGCACACCGCGATCCAAAATCAGGAAAAACTAGACCCTGTTTCACCCCGGAACTGAGCACGTCCCGCCAAACGGGACGACTTGGTCTCGTGCGGTCTTCACAGATACGTGCGCACCGTCGATACGGACGTGTGAGAATTCGCGGAAGCTGATTCGGGTGTGCGTGCACACCGGAATCAACGCGTATTCGCGGACATCGCCCCGTATCTGACTTTTCTACAATTTGCCCTAACTTCTTGTACACTCGTCGGATCGAGACGAAACTTGAGCCATCGGACTCGTAGCGATACGCTGGTCCTGTGGGTCAAGTTTGGTTCGATTCTGAGAACGTTGACGAAATCGCTTGTCGTGGGCCCCACAGGCCCCGCTCGACGGGCGATTTTGTGTTCGGCTCATCGAAATCCAAATCTGGAAGTTCCGTTGGGTTCGTATCAGCGTTCCTGACCTGTTGACACTAAGTTTGGTGAATTTGGAGACCTTTGACCCGGACACATTTTTCGGTGCAAAGCGGGCCCACCGGCGGACCCCGTTTTGACCCGAAACTGCCGTTTTTGCCCTTGTCTTCAAATTGGACCCAAGGACAGGCATTTCTAGCTATTTGATATCTTATGAGCGTGATGGTAATGTCTATTTCATCTTTTGGACTCATCTCTGGAAATTTCCCCAAGAACCAACTAATCGGATCCAAACAACAAGCAAGTACCTGCACTTCAAGTTAATCTTTATATTGTGATAATTAATTCCCTGCTTCACTAGTACCATTGATGATTACACATAGTGCTAGAATACTGGATTTCATGTCTTGGATATTGTATTTCATGTCTTGCTTTTCATATCGGGTGGGAGAATACTAGAAGGCATGTAGTTTACCCTTCCCCCCTATCATGTTTAATAGCTGTTGGTGCGCGACTGTACCCTCAGCCGGATCTCGATTATTCATTGTTTAACAGCCATCTATGATGGCCGGATTAGCCTTATAAACCCCTATATGCCAACTATGTATTCTAAAATAAACACAAGTTCACACAGATAACTTCTGGTCTTGTTATAGTTCTTGCTGACTGTTGTAGTTTCATTTCCTGTCTCATTTATTTCCTGCTTTCTCATATTCCTGTTTATAGCATTAACTCTGAGATATTGATGTTCTTCTATGCAACTTTCTCAACATGATACTCAAGTTAATTGTCATGAATATTTAGTTTAATCTTGATGTGCATTGTGTACTTTGCTCCTTTCCTGACTGGATCCGTTGTTTTAGGCGATGATGAGAACTTTGCCCCTACCTATTATGGCCCCTATGAGTTAGCAGGTGACACATATGAGGAGCCGGTTCCCACTCAGGAGACTACCTTTGAGGAGGAGTAGCCAGTTAGTTATTATTTTATTTCCTTTCAGCATATACTCGGGTTTGTCCCCGATCTATCTTCTGGCTTTGTATTAACTATGGATCTGTTGTCACAATTTGTTTTATAAAAGTTAGCATTTCTATTTCCTATTACTTTCCTTGTCTATTTATTGTGGATGAGATAGATTTAAAATTACCTGTGATTATGACCTAGACAGCGTACTACCGCCGACACTGCGGCGTAGGCTGGACGTGCCCACGCCCTCGTGCCCGAATAACCGGGTGCGGGTCGTGACATGAAAGCACTTATCAATTTTATTATTTAAATTAATTTATGCCATAGAGATGTCGAGTCTTGCAAAGCTTGAATTCAAAGCTCTTGATATGAGCGAAGATAATTATTTATCATGACAACTGGATGCAAAGATGTAATTGCAGTTGAACAAGCTTGATGGTACTATTAAGAAGGCTAAGGATTTGATTTTCCTACTATATCATATTCAAATATTGAAGATAAAATATCTATGTAAGGATGATCCATTGAATTTGTGGACATACTACATAGCTGGGTCTTAACATAAAAAAAAAATTATAAAGACATAAATTTTATATAGAAGAGGTTATGGATTTACAATGAAAGAATTATTTAGATGTATTATATCTTAATTTATCCACACTCACAAGCCGTCAAAATTTAATCTACTTTTCTGGTAGTCGATCACACAGAAAGAATCACATGAATGATAAGCCAATTATGAGCATTTCATAAATTTATAAGAAAGTTTAAATTATTATTTATTAGATTGAGTGTGATGGATAATTTTACATGTATCTATATTAGATGTTGCATGTTTCTTATTGTCAGATAAATGTTAAGATCTTAGAATTTTCTAAACAATAAATTTCAATAAAATCCATGATGGTTCATCTAACATCTTTATTTTGAATTCAGCGAAAGTTGACAATCCTATGCTAAAATAATAGTACATGATAAAGAATCTATGATCAGACATAAGAAAATAATTGAGATCTAATATAGAAAATTAATGACAACAAAATAGTTCGTCTTCATCCTAGAGAGACCCATGCAACATGAAACAAATCAACAAGGATATATGAGTAGATATCTACGGTGCAGTTTAATAGTGGATTTCTATGTGTCATTCCAAGTTTATCACATGTTTAGGCCACAGGAGTTGGTTTTATTGAAAATCTTTAATATGAGTTTGGAGTCATGTTTTTATAATATGATATTATTATTTGGTATGCTTAATTATTTTTATTATACATGTGCTAGTTAGAATATATATTCATAAAATATTTTGCTTCATGTTGAAGGTATGGATATACGTAGGGAGAAAAATGACTTGGATATGTGTTTGGTAGATAATGCTACAACACATACGATTTTGAAGAATCAAAAGTTTTTCTCAAATTTAGTTTTTGACATACATAAAGTGTCAAATATATATGTGCCAGCTTATATAATTGAGGGCTTTGGGAGAACACACATCATGTTACCTAATGGTACTCAAATTAATTTGCAGAATGCGTTATATTCAAACAGTTCCAGAAGGAATTTCCTAAGTTTCAAGGCTATACGCAGAAATGGGTACCATATTGAAACTCGAAATGATAACAACAAAGAGACATTACGTATCACATCTAATGTTGGGAGCAAAAATCTCACATTAGAAGAATTCTCTCATCTTTCGGTGGGTTTGTATTACACCACCATTGATACAATTGAATCTCATATGAATGTGACAAAATATAAAGTAAATAATCTTGTCATATGTACCATTTGGCATGACCGTTTGGGTTATCCAGGACAAACTATGTTTAAGCGGATCATTGACAATTCTTGTGGACATTTATTAAAAAATCACGATCTTGGCTTACTGAAGAATAACCTATGTGTTCCTTGTTTACAAAAAAAAAATTATAACTAGACCATCTTTTCTAAAAGTTAAGAATGAGTCACCTACTTTCTTACAAAGAATACAAGGAGACATTTGTGGTCCTATTAAACCTGCTAGTGGTCCCTTTAGGTATTTCATGGTACATGTTATGTGTTTATAAATAACTATGCAGCTATATCTTAGTGATCAACAAAGCAAGGTTCAGTAGCAACTTCCTCTAACTATGAAAAATTAATTGTACTACATAAAGCAACAAGAGAAAGTGTGTGGTTGAGATCGATCATTTATCATATAAGAGTAAATTGTTAACTACCAACAATTACAAATGAGTCAACAACAATATTTAAAGATAATACGACTTGCATTGCACAAGTTAGAGAGGGATTCATTAAAGGAGATTGAACCAAGCACCTCCCATCAAAGTTATTTTATGCACATGAGCTACAAAGGACGAAAGTGATCGAAGTCAAACAAGTAAGATCAAATAAAAATTTAACCAATTTGTTCACTAAGGCACTACCAAAGACTACATTTCAGAAGTTGGTACACGTAATAGGCATACGATGACTTAATCATCAGACCAACTAGCTGTTACAAATCCATTGTATCGAGGGAGAGTATGACTTGTGAACGAATAATTTTGAGTTTTGTGCGTTGTACTCTTTTTTCCTTAACTAAGATTTTTTTTTTACTGAATTTTTCTTAGTAAGGTTTTAATGAGGCAATAAATGTGCATACACCTCCAACTAATTAATGGTGAACATCCAAGAGGTAGTGTTATAAATATGGATTTTTCACCATTATTATTTTGTATCCATAACCTATGCTTTTTGGTTATCCATAACCTATATCTTTTTGTATATCTTCTCTTAATTATCATCATGATGTTAACCTCCATTGTAAGCCTATATAAGGGGCTCTTCTCAAGTTGATTGAGACAAGTGAATGAAGAAACAATTTCCTCCATATTTAATATTTCTATCTCTTTACATTACTAGGATTCTTTATCTTATATTTCTCTACTTTATAATAATTAGAACATATTCATTGTGACATATGTTAGTAACCTCCGTTAAGCCACATATTTATTTGTTATATTTACATGTTCTTTTCTCACGCTCTCTCTTCTATGGTTAATTTTTTTGTACTCTCCAGTGTCACCCATTTTTTATTTATAAAATCTATTAGTTAAAGTGTAAAAAAAAGCCACTATGTCCATGACTTGAAATTTAAAGTAAAATAAAATCTTAAAAGTATTTAAAAATTAGTTTTTGTATTAAAAATATATAAAAGGAAGTAAAAATAAAGAAGATGATGTTAGGTAGTTTTGACCAAGGGAAGAGGTTGCTAATGTCACGTCCCAGTCCCAAAATACATAGGACCAGGGTACGTGACAATAATCAACTATGTATCAAGTGGACTCCAGCCCAACTCAAATATGTATACGCTGTCTAGATTAGGATAAATCTATCCATAACGAGTCAAATAATCTATATCTCAATCCACATGAAGACAAATACAAAGAATGAACAATATGTATCATGGTCTGCAACCGACTAGCATATATGTCCGAATAGACTCGTAAGAATAATATGAGTATAAAACTAAGCTAAAAAAGATTCAAATAATGTGAATAAATATGTAAACATTGAAAATACCTGAATCAAAAAATATGGTAATCCATCAAGAACTCCATGAAATATCTCAGGTAAACTTGGAAGGAAACTATGTCCTCAGATGAACTTAACATGATACATAATATACATCCTATAATAAACTGAATACCAAAACATAAGGGTGTTCTAATCATTTATGTGAATGCAGTTGAGGACAAGGTTCGCACGAATGGGAAGGGGTAGGCTTATGATCTGTACATATACTACAAGAAATCATTTGTATCCATGCATAACATTCAACGAACATCAGAGGCCGCCATGATAATCAAACTCATAATCTCCTATAGTTCCCCCTGAATTCTATGGTTCACCGATTTGGGTAGCCCATACGCGTAGTGGTTGTCCTCCTCCTAAATCTTCACGCTAACCAAGTCGTATACACAACATGTCCAGTTTATAACTGCTTGAGTCTCTAATGCACTAATCAAAGTAGTTAGGTTTCTAACCGTCACACATTCCATATGTACCGATGGCTAATCGAGTACGATAGTCCTTGCCCCTAATATGAGTCTTATATCAGAGTCATGTGTGTGTTATGGCCAAAGAAATATAAAACAAATCCCATAAATATAGGATAGTCATCTAGCAACTATGTCATCATACATATAATAAATAAGCAAGTGAATTGACGAACTCCGTCGATCGCACCCAAGTCTATCTTGGAAGCAAAGTTCATATAACAAGTGCTAAGTAAATAAGAAATAAATAACATACTAAAGCACACACACACACACACACACACACACATATATAAACAATAATCATAGCAAGGTATACTTACCTGGTGTCCGGGAAGAGTCAAGACGATGTTCTGTTAGCGAACTCGTCTAGTCAGGAGTAGCACAAAAGGTAAAAATGGAATAGACAATTCCAGATGCTAAAACAACCTCTCCAACGTGTTCGAAATCAGTGAGATAGTAAAAAAAGCCTATGCATAAGTCCAGTCTAGACACATGGGTAAAATCGACAGTTTTGGGTCAAAACGGGATCTACCGATAGGCCTACTTTTGTACCAAAATATGTGCCAACATGAAAGTGTCCAAAATCAGCAATTTATATATTATTTTTGGGTAAAATGATATAACGAGTCCAACGGTGGTGTCAGATTCAGGATTAAAACAAAACAGTATTTTCAACAATTTTTGTATAAAATATGATTTTAAACGGCCAACTTTGGCATCGAATTCAACCGATCAAACGATAGAATAATGGAATCAAAATTTAATAAGAAGAAAGATGGTTATACCTATTTTTCAAAGGCACTGATGTCTTTACGAGGAGGGAGAAATAAATTTGCGAAGTTGACACCCCAAAATGAGATGGAGATGGAAGAATTAGATCGATGCTCCAACGGTTGGATCATCCAGAAACTTCACGCAAAGTCGCTATGATGAAACATGATTATAACTTCAAAATTCATGCGAGTTACGATGGGTTTAAGTTCAAAATTGAACTTCCGACTCGGGATCAGGCACGAAATCACTCAGCCAAAGAGGACGGCCGTTGGGGGGTATCGACGTAGGCCGGGGTAGGGGTCCGAGCGATTGTCCATGTTCGATGGCCGCGGTTATTGCCGACAGCATGGGCGTTGTGCCGCTTGAGCAGGAACAGGTTGCGAAAGGGGGCTGCACGTAGAATACATGTAAGAGGAAGAAGTGTTGGGAAGAGTTAGGAGATAGGAAGAGAATGGGAGAGGAGGAACTGTTCTCGGAAGAGGAGGAAGAAGATGTTCGGTTCTTTCACCTAGAAAAATAGGAATCAGGGAAAGGAGATTTGAATAGGTACATTATCTAGTTCTGTTGGTTTGAGAAATTAATGAATGGCTTGAGTTTATAAGAGAATTTAGTTACGATGGGCCATAGAAATTGTATGGGATTATTTAACAATTTTTAAAAAAAATGGGCTGTTAGGATTTGTTTGGTTGCTTTTAGTAATAATGGGTTAGCTCTATGGGTGTGAGTTAATTAGAAAGAAAATAAAGAATGAGAGTATACATTCTACCCAACTTATATCAATTTTGTCCTCAAAATTAAACTAAGCATGATATGCTCTTGAGAAATTAAATACAGAAGGAAAATGCCAAGTATGTCAAGCCGTACCTAGATTCTCAAAGAGATAGAGAAACGATTGTATATGTAATCTTTGCGCTGCCAGGTAGACTCTCTTGGCTAGTGATGCTTCCACAACACACGAACCAAATAGATAGACTGATTCCTTAAGACCTTCACTCTCCTGTCTAGAATTTTAACAAACTGCTCTTGACCAAGGGAAGGGGTTGCTGTTAAGGAGGAGGTGGGTGATAAGGAGCTGGGGTTTTCGACCATGTCAAGAAAGGGTGGTGTAAGGGAAGCTAGGGGTGAAGGAGGAAGGGGTACCCCCCCTCCCATCCTTCACGACTAAACTTCAGTATCCCGACCATAATCTGACATCTCACCCACCACCCACCACCACCACCCTTTGACACCGTAATGACAGAGAATTAGAGTTTTATTTATCTATTTATTTTTAAACTAGTTTTAGATTAATTTTTATTTAAGAATATTTATAAATATGGATATAATAATATTTTTAATAATTGAATTAACGATTTTTGTCAAAATTGTTGGCATGAAATTTAAAAAAAATATAAATATTATGAACTTGTTTATTTATAAATAAGATCGTATAATAGGGGATTTTTTTTCCCAAATATTTATTGTGTTATACATACTATTAACCTCCCTAAGTCACTAGAGGTGTTAATGGGGCTAGGTTGAGCCGACGCAGACCCATATTTCACCAGCTCTGATCGGGTCAGGCCAACCAGGTTCTTCAGCAGTGGGCCGAGCTAGAGACCAAAACCCCAAATCTAGCCTAACCTATAATTCGGTTTGTGCCGATCCAGTCTAGATTGGACTGAGTTTTGTCATATGCACGCCCAGTCAGATTTGGACCAAATTTACTAAAAATTAATTATTAATTTTGTTGGCCCATTATAGTTTGAGGCCACAATTAAAAGAATTCTGCTCATTTCGTTTGGGCTTTTAGTTTAATATTTTTATACAAATATTGATTGAATCATTATTTTGGCTCATAACAAATTAAAAGTTTCTCCTGCTACTTAGCTTAGAGTGTCCCACCCCAACGTTGTTATACTTTAATTGACTCTCCCCTGCTTGCTGCTCATCTTAGCCAGATGTGGCTTACATAGTGAGATTAATAGTGCCTATGTGCTCCGACTTCTTGGCCCCCCTATTGGAGATGTGGGGTCTAGAACTTGTCATGATGCTTTGGTGACAAAGGTCAGCGGGATGACAGTTTATGGATAGAGTGGCGATTGGATTCCTCCAACTCAATCAATATCAATAACATATTGTGACCATGATGGTTTGGTTAGGCTTGGTTGAGTCATAAAAGACAGTAGGTGGAGGGGCTTCAAGATATTTTTTTTCTTCCTAGTAGGGATTTAAAAGAAACCACTCAGTCTCGTACATCTATAATAGTTACAATGGTATTGCTGAAAATCGCTTGAACATAAATAACTATATTTAATATTTATGTCCATTCTTGAAAGCGTCCAATCCTACACGAACCAGTATCCGGGAGGGAAAGTTATAGACACCTTTCCATACTTTGTATCTAGTGCAACCCCCCCTAATTTTAAACTTTCATTTTAAGTATATTTTTATATATTTAATTAATTTTTTGAATTGTTTACCTTCTTTGCTAATAAAGGAAATGAATTCTCTTATTTATTTACTTAAAAAAATATTTTATATTCCACAATACTATATTTTATCTTTTGAAAAATTATCATATATTTATTTTTCTAGTTGTGCAAATATATTTTTCTGAATTTTTTATATATACTCTAGTATATATAATTGCGTGTATATATAAATATATATGATAATAATAATAATAATAATAATAATTTTTTATAATAATAATAGTAATAATAAATAATAAGATAAGATAAGAGAAAGAAAGAAATAAAGAAAATAGTAAAAGGAATAGGAAAAAGAAAAAAAAAAGAAAAAAAAGAAATGGATCCGGGTCGGATCCAACCTGGACCCGATCCAGGACCCGGATCCGCTAGCACCAGCCCAGCAACCCTCCACACAAACACACGGACTCGAGAACCCCCCCCCCCCCGCCCTCATATATATATATATATATATATATATATATATATATATATATATATATATATATATATATATATATATATATATATATAACTCTTAGCAAAACCCTAACCCTAATTCTCTATGACCTTTCCTCTACCATTGATGACCCAACTTTGGCGACCCCGACGCCACAGGGTCGCCCACATTCGTCGGCGGATGACTGAACAAAGGAGTCTCTGTTTTGTGAACCGGCGATGTACCCATTTTATTTTTCTTTTTTCTCTCAACCTGTTCGATGGAAATTTAATTTATAAATTTTTATGTATTGTCAAGTTAACCCTCTTTAATTCCTATTAATTAGTTTAAATTAAACTAAGCCAAAATCATAGGAAAAATTGAGTTAAAATAGGAAACAAAATCCGTTTTCTGAAATCTAAAACATAACTCAAAGGGATGAACACCCTCTGTTTGAAGGGAGATCTAGTTGATCGATCTACAAATTGATTTCATCAATTCATAGACAACCTAACCACCTTCAAAATCCATTAACTATTTTATTTTAATTCACATCTTTTATAGATTAAAAATTAGTAAGAAGTTCAAGAAAACTATTTTAATTTTTTTTAAAAATTTGCGATACGGAGTGTGCCCTGCCAAACGAAACTGACACGTCATGTTCCAATTACACCAAAATGGGCATATGGTATAGCCAGACGTGTTGGCTTTCGCGAAAGTTGATTTGGAAGTGCGCGCGCACCGGAATCAACCCGTATCCGTGAAAAGTCTTTCGTATCCACGATTTGCAAATTTTCTAATTAGTTTGTGCATGCTCATCAGAACACGACGAAATTTGCGCTATTGAATTCTTGGTATCACGCTGGTCCTGTGATCCAAGTTTTACGCGATTCCGAGACAGTTGACCGGGCCACCTATTGTCGGGCCCCACGGTTTGACTTGAAGGACAATTTTGTGATCGACTCACCGAAATGCAAAACTGGATATAGCATTGAGTTCGTATCATCATTTTGGATTTATTTAACCTAAATTTATCTCATTTAGATATCTTTACCCTTGACACGTATTTCGGTACAAAGTGGGCCACCTATGGACCCCGCTTTGGCCCAAAATTATCTTTTTTGCTCCTGTGTCCAAATTGAACGAAAGGATAGAGTTTTCTGACTATCTCACTTATTTTGGAAACATTCGTGATTTTTATTTCAGCATCCAGAGACGTTCGTGCATCTTTCTCTCTTTGTGCTACTATTGACTTGACGTATTTTCAGCCAGAACATTGTCTAAACTCTGCTCGGACACCAGGCAAGTTACCTTGCTATATCTATTGTCAGTTTATTTTTAATTCTGTATTTTATTTTAGTATTGCATCAATTATTTTCATATATAAACTATGGGTCTAAGTTGACTTGGGTGCAAACAACGGGGTTCGTCGTTTTTATTTATTATATGTATGTTGACTTAGTTTTAGTGGACTACCTCCTAATTGTAGGATATTTTTATATCTCATTGGACCATGACACACACATGATACAGTTTTTGATATTCTGCTAGGGACACAGACTACGTATTCGACTTGCTACCAGTACGTAAGGAACGTGTGACGGTTAGAATGTAACTATTATGACTAATGTGTTATGATTAGTGTATTAGAGAATCATATTGTTACAACACTAGGCACGTCGTGTACATGACTTGGTCAGTGCGGGGATAAGGGGGAGGACAATGACTATGCGTATGGGAAGCCAAATCAGTGAGCCAAGTCTCCGGATGGAACTTGGTGTGATGATATATGTTTATGAGATACCTTGCTATTACTAGATACCCTACTATTATATGTTTATGAGATACCTTGCTATTACTAGATACCCAGCTATTATATGTATATGAGCCTAAATTCCACCAATGCGTACGAAAGTTGTCCTCCAATTTGTACTTTAGGTGGTTAGAAAACCCTTTGCATATTTAATTACTTACTGCAGTTTATATATCTTACTTCTATGTATCTTGTTACGTCCCTCTGACGACTTGGTCCCTTTTCAGGTGCAGACGATCAGGAATATCTGCAAAAGTATGGGCCAGGACCTGACGCATCACTTTCTGTCGAGGAGGTCTTACCTTCCGAGCATCCATGACCATCTCTTGTTGATGGACTTATTAGTTGTTATTCTCTTAATTTTGGGTTTTATTTTATATTGGGGTTTTGATCTCTTCTATCATTTTATTTCTACTATAGACGATTGGCAGTGGATTTGTTTCCACCCGACTATATTTCTTTGATACTTCATATTTCAGGCTCTTAGTTATTTATCTTGATATTTCTTTACTCGTGTCTGTTGTAAACCCCTTACCAAAAAATATGTATCTTGTGTGTATTTTATATTTCTTGTATTTGTTTTAGATTATTTTTAAATTAATTAAAATCCAATGATTTTATTAGGATACTTTACCGTGGTTTGGATATTAATGATATATGATAGCCCCAAAATCTGTATCGTCTTTCATATGAAGTAGGCTACACAGGAGACACTACCTGTGAGATCCTTTCGTGGCACAGAAATTCGATTCCTTGGCATTAGTATGTCATTAGTGTAACAACCATAGATTCTTGTGTTAAATATTTAGATATTATATATATATAATTTATTTGTGGTTATTTTTCAATCCCAACTTCCTACAATTAGCATCCCATAATTCTCCATGCCAAATTAGACAATTTTTCTTTTTGTAAGATTTGTATTTTATTTACTATTATCCTATTTTGTTGGATATCTATTTAGTTATTTACTTAGTTAATTGGATAATATAGTTATTTAATTTATTAAAACTAGATAAATATCTAATTATTAATTATAAATTTTTCATAAAATATTTTGGGTTTAGTATTTTATTAAAGCTTTACAAAGTAAAATTTTCTAGAATTTATTTTGTGTGCAAATATTCTTTTTGGATTTTTTTATAACCTCATATATATATATGTAAATATATATGTTAATAAATATATAGTTATTAAAAAGAAAAGATAATAATAATAATAATAATAATAATAATAATAATAATAATAATAATAATAATAATAATAAGGAAAAGAAAAAGAAAAACAAAACAAAACAAAAGAAAAAGAAAGAAAAGAAAATAACAGTAATAATATAAAACCTAAACCTAAAACCTAAAACCTAAACACCTAAACTAACTATTTCCTAAAACCTACCCACACCAACCCGCAACAAACCCCCCCCTGACTTCTCTCTTTCTCTCTCTCTCTCTCTCTCTTTATATATATATATATATATATATATATCAAACCCTAACCCTAATCTCTCCTCTCTTCCTCCCCCGGCGGTCGACGACACCCCCTCAGCGACGAAGACCCGCCGTCGGCGACCGCAGCCGCAGCAGCCGCGGGCCGCCTGCGCGCGGACTAAGCGCATACGTGTGCACAACAGACCCGACGTCCCCCTCTTCGTGGTGATGTAACTCCCTCATCTCTCATCATTTTCTCGAGTAGTTTGTCCGTATACGTTCACAATCTAACCCTCTAGGATTTTCTCCAAGCGGGACAAGTTTTCGTGCCTCTTTGTGGTGACCGGAAGTCGGCAGAAAAACTGACCAAAAATAGTCCAGAATTTTGACCCAAACTCCCATGTTCATGCCCAATTTGCCACTAACCCGTTTAATATTTTCAAAATATAATTAAAATATTTTCTTCTCAATATAACCAAGAATTTTACTATTTTTTTAGTTTTTATTAGTTTATTTTATTTGTTAAATTATTCGGCCTCCAAAACGACCAAAAACTTGATACTTTAAAACTAAAATTTGTGATACAGAGTACGTTCCGCCAAACGGGACTGCCTCGTCGCATAACAATTACACCAAAAGGTGCATATGGTATATCTTGATGTGTGAGCTTTCACGAAATTTGATTCGGACGTGTGTGCGCGTCGGAATCAACCCGTATCCGTAAAAAGTTTCCGTATCGTGACTTTTGCAAACCACCACCCCAATTTGTGTACCCTCGTCGGAATATGACAAAACTTGCGCCATTGGATTCGTGGTATCATGCTGGTCCTGTGACCCAAGTTTCTCGCAATTCCGAGACAGTTGACCGAGCCGCCTATTCGCGGGTCCCTCGGTTTGACTTGAAGGGCGAATTTGTGATCGGCTCACCAGAATCCAAAATTGGACATATCGTTGAGATCGTATCATTGTTTATATTTTTTTACCTATAATTTGTCCCATTTAGAGACCTTTACCTATGGCACGTATTTCGATGCAAAGTGGGCTACTTGTGGACCCTACTTTGACCCAAAATTATCGTTTTGCCCCTGTGTCCAAATTCGATGAAAGGGTAGTATTTTTAGCTATCTCGCTGATTCCGAAGATTTTGGTGATATTTATTTCAGCATCCGAAGACGTTCATTCGGATGCCATAGTTTCTGATCCCTTGTGCTTGACGTTTGGACGCTTACACTACACAGCTTTCTTGCCAGACAAGTGTATCTTGCCATTGTACTGTGATTTACATTCCATATGGTGCATGAATTTTATTTCTGTTATTTAGTTCATATATTTTAACTGCTATATTAACTGCGCGTCCAAGAATAACTTGGGTGCAACGACGGTGATGTCATATTTTGTCTTTATTATATATTATGCATGTTAACCTAGTTTTACGAGACCACCCCATTATCATTAGGCATTTTTATGTTTCATTTGGCCATGACATATTTCTTACACGAGTTGTGAGTCTCATATAGATCACGAACTTACGTATTGATTGATCATCAGTACGTATGGGACGTGCGATAGAAAATAACTGCTAATAGAGATATGTTAGAAGACTTGGTAGTTATTAGATGTCTCATCGTGTCATGGATATGGCATGAATAGAGCATGGGGTGGGGAGAATAACAAGTAAGACGTTTGGACTCCTTTGCACTTTTCTTGTGTAATTCGCACGCTCCGCCGCATATGCGTGGTCAGATGACCCCTATATTATCTACAGGCAGCCTCTAACGTTCAAAAGACGTCATGCTTTTTAGGCTCCTGATTATCCGAGAGAATCATGCCAATCCCATTTTATCCAGATAGCCTACGTATTGGAAAGTTATTCTCAAAATGCATTCACATAGGCGGTTAGACGACCCTTTGGATGTTTATTTTCAGTATTTTATTGGCATGCTTCTATGTATCTTGTTACGTCCCTCTGAGGACCTGGTCCCTTCCCAGGTGTAGACGATCATGACTATTTTCAGGAGTACGGATCAGGATTTGCTACTTCGTTCTATTTCGAGGAGGTCTTTTCTTCGAGCCTCTCTGATAATTAGATAATGTACTTATTATATTTAATTTTATATTCTAGTTTGGTAGTGGATTTGTCTTCATTCAACTATTAGTTCTTCTCGACTAGTTCATATTTGGTTCATTGACATATTTGATCATTTATTTCTTTATGATTATTTTTGTGGATGAGATTTAGTTATGCCCTGTGACTTGTGACAACTATATACCACTTGTGAATTATTGTTCATAATACAGCATACATATGTGTTATGATTTCCATATATTGGAGCTCCATATACATACGGATGATATGCTTACGTATTTCTAGTCCTACGTATTTTGGGACTGGAATGCGACATATTTTAGTGGTGGCCCATGCAGGTCGAGTTAGCCGTTTCGGTTACGTAACTGTACCGAGCGGGCCTGCACCTAGGATTAGAGTTTTAGGTCTCATCCATATTTGACTATGACTCACCTTCCTTCCAATCTGTTCTATTTAAATAATTACATCCTGCTTGATTCATGTACTTCCCTAATAGTTTCTTAACTATAGTCTCCTGCCGGAATATAGGAATCCTTGTTGTTAGAAGATACTTATGATAGCATACCTACTAAAATAAATAAATTAGAATATTGGCAGCTCCTAAAAGTTTAGCATACCTAATGAACCCTAGCATCCCTTACCTGTAAATTAATTGACCATTATCCTTTGATATATTTATGAATGACTTGAGAGTAGTATAGACACTACTAGGGTTATTTAAAAATTTGACCATATTGTTTGAACCTAGTATTGAGGAACCAATAGAAATCCAAGGTTGAATATTAGGACTAAACCTAACTTTTATAGTGAGATAGTATTAGAGAACTATAAATTTAGATTCTTGTCTTGATATTAGCATAACAGTACCTTAGGAAACCAAGAAGAATGAACCAATACCTTAGTAAGAGCAAGGGTACCCCACCTTCACCTTAGTAGATCCCCTAGAATCTATGATCATCATTGAGTCATACTTGAGTCTCCATGAGTCACCGACCGTGCCATCTCATCCAACTATCTATATACTTTTCCATCTTGCATTAATCCCTCCCTCTATTATAAATCAATTGTCATAGCTCTTTATCCAATTAAAATCCATTGAATAAATAAAACATTTTCCTTGATCATACCTCGAACATAAAGACTAACATACTACCTACTTTTAAGAAACCATAATATTATCAAGAGTCTCTCTATTTAATTTTATATCTTGTTTCTCCGAAACCTTAACGCTCGCTTTTTATGCGATAGCTAAAAGAAAAATTTCTTCATCTTTCAATTTGTGCCACCTAACCCTTCTGATTTTAGGCCAAGTGATTCCTTTTATGTTAGGATATATAGTTTGCTAGGATTATAGTTGTTAATCTTGAATTTTGAAATTCTGTGCTTGGTAGTTAGAACTTGATAGTTTGAGTTGTTCATTTATATTATAATTTTATGATTATACTTTAGTTTCAAATCACGTAATTTGTATCCATATCTCAATACATGTTATATCTTCTTTCACTTGAGGGCCAATAACTTTTCCATTCTTAATATTAACACTTTTTTCTATAAGCACTATGATTAAGACTTAAGATGACCATTACCTATGAAGTTTTATAATGCAATAGGATACCTTAATAAGTACTAAGATCTTTTTCTCGTATACCCCAATAAGAGTTTCTACTTTATCCCCACAAGGCAGTTACAGTATTAGTTGATTCTTGTAAGTTGGGTAGTATGCCTCACAACCTAGTATCATATAGTCCTTTTGACCCATTAATGAAGTATAATTGAATGACACCAACTATAGGCTTTCATAAGAAGATATTATTTATCCAGACTGTAGAACTTAGAGACCCATATCCTTATTTGATCGACTAGAGACTTAGATAAGAAGTTAGTATGACAACTGTATAGGCATAACACCGGACGAGTCTTATCTTCTTGGTGAACTTAAATTATTTTGTACCTTTCACTCATCATAATCCCGCGTACTTATGTTATTTGGAATATCTTGACTCATGCTGCTATTACAGCCTAGTTTTACAAGCTTATTCTTTATCGAGCTTGTTCATAACATATGTATTATTGGGGGCCCACACTAATACATTATCTAAATCAGAATCAGTGTATTATGGTCTAGCTAACCTTAGTGGGCTTGGTTTGCTCTTCGCATGACTATTTTACGTGGATTGCGATAAAGTTGATTTAGCTTATTAGACGAATATACCTGCCCTCTAGACATGTCTGAGAATATCATATCGGTTACATAACTGTACTAATATGAGCATACGAATAGGAATTTGCCAAAAAAAATAGATTTTAATCTACAACTGCCTTAAAAACTCCCTTTTGAATTATTTAATCGTCTTGAACCTCGTACTTGTATTCTATCACCTCCTTATTGAATTCTTTATTGTTTTTTTTCGTTTTCTCCTATTTCGGAAAGACGAACGCTCGTGCTTGATATAAGTTTGATACATGGAGAGTACTATACATACCCCATAGGCCAATCACATTACCTTGTGACTATCTATTGTAATTAAGGGCATATCATATGTGATATATTTGGTGTTACAATTTTTGAGGATTGAGGAACACGATTAAATAATTTGAGAAAGTTTTTCTTAAATGTATAGCCTTATATGATAGATGGGTAAATTCTAACTTGGGTAGAAATTGCATTGTCAACTTGAGATAATTTTTTTTAGATTGTGATCAAGTAAGATTAGATTGAGAGATTTAAGTCATTTTAATTTTAATTTTTTTAAAAATGATTAAGATGATGATGATTTAACTTTAAAGATAAGAATGCCTTATCAAATAAATTTTAAAATTTTGATATTGCGGACCAAATATTTATACTTTGAGCACATGATTTAAATTTAAAATATTGGAGATTGAATCAACGATTTAAATTTTGAGGAAAAAAATAGAACTCTAAACATGAACATTGATGGATTGAATTCAAAATTTTATAATTTGATGATTTAAATTAAAAGTTAAATTTTGATTGTTGGATCACCTATTTGAAATATTGAGGATGGAAATTGAATTTAAAATTTGAAGAGTATAAAATTCGTAAGATGAAAATAGGAAATAGATTTGATTAGAGTTGTTTATTTTTTAAAATCTAGAGTTTATTTTTTAAAATCTAGAGGAGATTATGATAGTTGGAAATCGTAATTTAAATTTTGATGTGGGATGTCATATAGATTTGAATTAGATTTGGATGTTGATTATTTAAAAATTGAGAAGAGATTACGATAAGTTGAATTTTGATTTAAACAGTGGTTATTTTAATTTTGAAGTGATTGCGATATATTTGAATAGATTTTGTTATTTAAATTTTTGGAAGAGATTGCGATTGACTTGCCTTATATACGAATGTGAAGAATTTAGCAAATTATGCCTTATTTTTAATTTCGATGATAAAATTCTTGTAAGTTGGGTAGATTGTAAACCCTCTCACCCAAAAATAGGTATCTTGTGTGTATTTTGTATTTACTGTATTTGTTATAGATTATTTTTCAAATCAATTAAAACTTAATGATTTTATTAGAACACTTCACCGTGGTTTTGGACATTAATGTTATAGGATAGCACCAAAATCTGTATCGTCATTCATAGGAAGTAGCCTACATAAGAGACACTACCTGTGGGATCCTTTCGTGGCACAAAAAATTGATCCCTTGGTATTAGTATGACATTAGTGTAACAACCATAGATTCTTGTGTTAAATATTTAGATAGTATATATATATATATATATATATATATATATATATATATATATATATATATATATATATAAAATTTATCTGTGGTTATTTTTTAATTCCAACTTCCTACAATTAGTATCCCATAATTCTTCATACCAAATTAGACAATTTTCTTTTTTGTAAGATTTGCATATTATTTACTATTATCCTATTTTGTTGGATATCTATTTAGTTATTTACTTAGTTAATTGGATAATACAGTTATTTAATTTATTATAACTAGATAAATATCTAATTATTAATTATAATTTTTTTATAAAATATTTTGGGTGTAGTATTTTATATATTAAAGCTTTACAAAGTAAATTTTTTTAGAATTTATTTTGTGTGCCAATATTTTTTTTGGATTTTTATATAACCTCATATATATATGTAAATATATATGTTAATAAATATATAGTTATTAAAAAGAAAAGATAATAATAATAATAATAATAATAATAATAATAATAATAAAATAATAATGGTAATAAAATAAAAAGGAAAAGAAAAACAAAAAAAAGAAAATAACAATAATAATATAAAACCGAAACCTAAAACCTAAACTCCTAAACCAACCCAACCCAACACCTAAACTAACTATTTCCTAAAACCTACCTACACCAACCCGCAACAAACCCCCCTCCCGATTTCTCTCTCTCTCTCTCTCTCTCTCTCTCTCTATATATATATATATATATATATATATATATATATATATATATATAAAACTATCAAACCCTAACCCTAATCTCTCATCTCTTCCTCCCCCGGCGGTCGACAACACCCCCTTAGCGCCGACGACCCGCCGCCGGCGACCGCCGCCGCAGCAGCCGCGGGCGGCCCGCGCGCGGACTGAGTGCACACGTGTGCATAACGGACCCGACATCCCCCCCTTCGAGGTGATGTAACTCCCTCATCTCTCATCCTTTTCTCGAGCGGTTTGTCCATATACGTTCACAACCTAACCCTCTAGGATTTTCTTCCAGCGGGACGAGTTTTCGTGCCCTAGATTGGTCAAAAAATTGACCGAAAGTGGGCCAAAAAACGGACAAAAAATAATCCATAATTTTGACCCAAACCCCCATGTTCATGCCCAATTTGCCACTAACTCGTTTAATATTTTCAAAATATAATTGAAAGATTTTCTTCTCAATATAACCAAAATTTTTACTGTTCTTTTAGTTTTTATTAGTTTGTTTTATTTGTTAAATTATTCGGCCTCCAAAACGACTAAAAACTTGATACTTTAAAACTAAAATTTTGTGATACGGAGTGCGCCCCTCTAAACGGGATCGCCTTGTCATATACCAATTACAGCGAAAGGAGCGTATGGTATATCCTGACATGTGGGCTTTCACGGAAGTTGATTCGGACGTGTGTGCGCGTCAGAATCAACCTGTATCCATAAAAGTCCCTATATTACAACTTTTGAAAACTACCACCCCACTTTGTGTACGCTCGTCGGAATATGATAAAACTTGCGCCATTGGATTCATGGTATCACGCTGGTCCTGTGACCCAAGTTTTTCGCGATTCCGAGATAGTTGACCAAGCCGTCTATTCGTGGGTCCTACGGTTTGACTTGAAGGACGAATTTGTGATTGGCTCACCGGAATCCAAAATTGGACATACCATTGAGTTTGTAGCATTGTTTAGAATTTTGTTGACCTATAATTTGTCCCATTTAGAGACCTTTACCTCTGGCATGCATTTTGATGCAAAATAGGCCACATGTGGACCTCGCCTTGACCCAAAATTACCGTTTTGCCCCTGTGTCTAAATTGGACGAAAGGGTAGTATTTTTTAGCTATCTCGCTGATTTTGGAGACGTTGGTGATGTTTATTTCAGCATCCGGAGACGTTTATTCAGATGCTATAGTTTCTGACCCCTTGTGCTTGACGTCTGGACGCTTACACTACGCAGCTTTCTTGCCAGGCAAGTATACATTGCCATTGTACTGTAATTTATATTCCATATGGTGCATGCATTTTATTTTTATTATTTAGTTCATATATTTTAATTGCTATATAAACTGCATGTCCAAAAAATAACTTAGGTGCAACGACGGTGGCGTCGTATTTTGTCTTTATTATATATTATGCATGTTAACCTAGTTTTACGGGACGACCCCATTATCATGAGGCATTTTTATGTTTTATTTGGCCGTGACACATTTTTTACACGAGTTGTGAGTCTCATATAGATCACAAACTTACGTATTGACTGATCATCAGTATGTATGGGACGTGCGATAGGAAATAACTGCTAATAGAGATATGTTAGAAGACTTGATAGTTATTAGAGGTATCATCATGTCATAGATATGGCATGAATAGAGCATGGGGTGAAGAGAACAATAAGTATGACGTTTGGGCTCCTTTGCATTTTTTGTGTGTAACCTGCACGCTCCGCCGGAGATGCGTGGTCAGATGAGCCCTATATTATCTACAGGCGGCCTCTGACGTTCAAAAGACGTCATGATTTTTAGGCCCCTGATTCTCCTAGAAAATCATGCTAATCCCATTTTAGCCAGACAACCCACGCATTGGAAAGTTGTTCTCAAAGTGTATTCACATAGGCGGTTAGATGACCCTTTGGATGTTTATTTTCAGTATTTTATTGACATGCTTCTGTGTATCTTGTTACATCCCTCTGAGGACCTGGTCCCTTTCCAGGTGGAGACGATCATGACTATTCGCAGGAGCATGAATCAGGACTTGCTACTTCGTTCTCTTTTGAAGAGTTCTTCCTTCGAGCCTCTCTGATCATTAGATGATGTACTTATTATATTTACTTTTATATTCTATTTTGGTAGTGTATTTGTCTCCATCCAACTATTAGTTTTTCTCGACTAGTTCATATTTGGTTCATTGACATATTTGATCATTTATTTCTTTATGATTATTTTTGTTGATGAAATTTAGTTATGCCCTGTGACTTGTGACAAATATATACCACTTGTGAATTATTGTTCATAATACAGCGTACGTATGTGTTATTGTTTCCATATATTGGAGTCTCTATATACATACGGCTGATATTATTACGTATTCCTAGTCCTACGTATTTTGGGACTGGGGCATGACATCTGTGGATGAGATATAGTTGCTTTTGACTTGTGTTGATAATATATCTACCACTTATGAATTAAATATTCATATTACAGCGTATATATGTGTTATGATTTTCCAACACATTGGAGTTGTCATATACATATGGCTGGCATGCTCACGTATTTCTAGTCCTACGTATTTTGGGACTGGGACGTGACATATTTTTCTGGTGGTCCATACAGGTCGAGAGTATATTGTCTCGGTTACATTACTGTATCGAGCAAGCCTGCAAATAAGATTAGAAAATAGGATCTCGTCTACACTTGACTATAACTCACCTTCCTTCCAACATATCCTATTTAAATGCTTGCATCCTGCTTGATTCTTGTTCTCTTCCGAATCCTTCATCCATCTCTTGCAGAGAGATGAATTTGCGTAGCGGATATACCACCAACGGGGGCAACACGTCCCCAGGTATCGATGGTGACACACATGGAGAGGCCTCGACGACTCCTCGACTTCCAGGACCGGATAGACAGACTAATAATCCGGTTTTACCAGCTCCTTCCGTGGTACCTAATGGGGCTTTTCCAGCTCCACCAGCACCGCAGGACGGCCAGACACAGCTGTTCCAATTCTTGCAGATAATAATACAGGAACAACGACAGCAGGCTGCCGCCTTGGCTATCGAGCAAAGGCAGCAAACGGCAGAGCAGAGGCAGGAAGCCGCCGAGATGAGGCAGGGATTTCTGGCAGCACTTGAGAGAATGGCTGCACCAGCACCCGCACCCGCACCAGCTCAAGCTTTAGTACCAGTGCCACAAGCTCGTGTTGGTTCTGTTAAGGATTTTATATAGATGGGCTCCAAGTCGTATAAAGGCAACAAGAGCCCAGAGGAGACCACAACCTGGATAACCAGTACCAAGAAGCTATTAGAGGCGTCACAGCTGCCTACGGATTTATGGATGACAGACATAAGGACCCAGCTATAAGGAAATATTCATCTCTGGTGGAAATCAATGGAGTGCCAATTGGGTATACGCCAGACTTAGGAGCAGTTCTTGGAGTACTTTGAGAGGAAATACTTTTCGTCCACCGTAAATAATGCATTGTACAATCAGTTGCTCCATTTAGAGCAGAGAAACAAGACGGCCGATGATTATGATACGGAGTTCAGCCACCTCAGTATATATGGCACCATTCTGATACCCAATGACTTAGAAAAAGCTAAGATATTTCATCACGGGCTGACTCAAGAGCTCCAGCACTATACCAGCTCACAGTCCCGGATCTTTTATGTTGAGTTATTGACAGAGGCCAGGATCCAGGAGGCCATCAGCAAGGGAAAAGAGAATCAACAGAGAATTCAACAAAGACCAGCAAAGACGCAGAAATGAGGGCCTATAAGACGCCATTTGGCACATCAGCAGCCACATCAATAACCACAACTAGTAGAAGTTCCTTATCACATTCAGGAGAAGCCCACTTGTCATTACTGTGGCAAAAAAGGACATATTCAACGCAACTGTTGCCGCTTTCTTAGTTTATGCTGGATTTATGGGTCTAATCAACATCGGGCTCAAGAGTGTGCCTTAGTAAAGCAGCAAGTGCAACAACCAGCCTTACCGGCACCAGAAATGGGACCACAGTAGCTACTGTAACACCCCGTTTCGCTCAAACAAACTGCCGACTCAATCGACAATAGTGCAACTGTCCCGACCTGCTTTACCTCAACAAAGAAGCAAAGGATATCCAGACTTGTCCCTACAGGATCCGGCTTAGGCTTTCAGAGGCTCGCTCAGACGTATCGCTCTACCGAGGCAAATCATCGCTAAGGTGGGTGGCTACGGTGAACTTGTCTTTGCTTAGCCAGCACACATAAAATCTGGAATATTTATGCTAGTCGCTAGGTGATTCACCTCCTGCATGCTAATAAATCCAACACACCTAGCTAAGGGAATAATCCTAACTTGTATTGCTTGCTAGAACATGGAAAAATGAAATACTGCTTATATTCAGACCTTCGCATGCTAAGTCCCTTAACGATCTAACTCTCGGCTTACCTTCGGGTCCGAGCAACGTGCCTGCTTATGTTCCTTAGAAATGCATGCTTGTCTGCTTGTAATGTTGCCATGTTTTCATCCAAACCCCGGGAGACTACTACGTAGTCGTTCCGTGCCTGAACGAACCTGCAAGTATCCGGGACCGAGGGGTCTCCAAAGGCAATCCCCGAACCAGGGGCACGCATCAGGGTAATGAATACTGAACGTGAATCCAATAACGTGACAACTGAATGATAATCACATCAAGTTTATGTCTGAACGAGAATCACGTCACGTAACGAACGAATCTCAGCTCTTGGAGCAAACGCTCGTTCAGATCACGAATCATGGATTATCATTCAAGTTGTGGATTGAAACTGACCCTGATCCTGACCTGCATGTCACGGACAACTCGACAACGAGGCACCGTTCTACGGGCGGTCACCGGGGCACTGGGACCGTACCGATCCGGATGGAACATAACGTAGTAGTCGCTCACGTGATTGACGGGATGGTTTGCAGCGCCTCACGTGCTTTCGTTGCATTCTCTACCCGCCAATTGACTACGGTCCTTTATGGCTATGCTAGCGACTAACGTTCATATAGATAAGTCATCCTCGCTTAGCGACTATCCGCGTGCGAGTCATTGCATCGCATCAAAAGAAACAACTGAACACCTGAACGATCATGTTATAAAATGACACTCGTGTTTGCATATGCTATGCCTCCTGAATGTTAATACATGCTCCTGCTTAAATTAACAATGTTGCCTCATGTTTGCCTTGGACAGGGAAGGAGATGGTAAGTTGGTAAGTCTCGCCGTGTTTCCTCTAACATCGCACGGCGCACTGTCCGATACGTTAGGCTATTCAATGTTTACATGAAACTGATCCTAAGGCAACTAGAAAGACAACTTAATAGTTGTGCACGAAACCTGTATTACTTGTTTGGGTTTGTCGAGCGGGCGAGTAGCTTCCCCACCAGTGCATTCAATGTACTAATAATCCATCAGTTTGCTTGCAGGGTGCGGGATAACCTCGTTCGGTGCGGATGCCTCCAACGTGCGTGCTAAGGCCAGGAGTTCCCTCTGAAGCCTTTCAACGGTGCGTCCGGAACAGAAGCACATATACAAGACATAATGTTGGAACATAGCCCGAACTCGCCTGAATATCAACTCTACAATTATTCCACAATTGTAGCCACTTGACACGCTTTTACTGTTTCAGAGAGAGAGGCTTGAGCGACTTGTAATCTCGACTATACGCCGCCTGTAACACATGTTCATATCAATAAAGAGCTTGCTTTACTTCAACTTGTGTTTCAATGCTTCCGCTATACTGTCGACTCAGTGAACCTGTTACCAAATTGCTATGCGTTCATAACTCTACTGCACTCGGACAATCTATGGCTTAGAACTCTTACCGTCAGCCAATGAATCACGGCCTTGCACGGGCGCGGTTCACGCTCGTGCGGCATCACGCCCGGATGGGTCAAAGCGATCGTTCTGCGGGAGCGCTGGCGAGGGTGATTCCCGCCTAGCGGGAACGGCCGAAATAGCCTGCGGGAGATCGGGGCGTGACATAGTGGTATCAAAGCCTGGCTTCTACGTCTTTAGACTTCGATTCGATATCTCTGTTTCGAAAGCTCGTTCGTGGGTTATGTGCACGCTCTCTCTCAATGCCTCGATGGGATGTTTCAACAATAAGTCTAAATACTTTCAAAATGCGTTTTGAATGATATGCTTGCTTGTCTGTTGTTGTGCTGCGAGTGGCCTTTGTGCCAACCTGTGCGAACCCTTCGAGAGTATCGCTAGTAGCTTGTCCGATTTTCACTAACCCTAAGTTTGGTTGAATGCATCTATTCGAGGGACACCTTGAACTAGTGCACCATCCAAGACTTAAGAAAAGGTGAAACTCGAGTGCTGAGACTTCGCTATCACTGAGCTGGTTGATGTGTTCACGCTAGAAGTGTACTTCGAAAGTGCGCACGATCCAGTCTGAGCGATATGCTAAGATCGATGCTTGTGCAAGTGAAAATCCAAATGGAACAAGTACAACGACTTTTCTAGGATTGCCTCAACCCTAGATTACTACTTGTCCTTAGTAAGTCTCGAGGATGAGACTTTTCTAAGTTGGGTAGGATGTAACACCCCGTTTTGCTCAAGCGAACTGCCGACTCAATCGACAATAGTGCAACTGTCTCGACCTGCTTTGCCTCAACAAAGAAGCAAAGGATATCTAGACTTGTCCCTACAGGATCCGGCTTAGGCTTTCAGAGGCTCGCTCAGACGTATCGCTCTACCGAGGCGAATCATCGCTAAGGTGGGTGGCTACGGTGAACTTGTCTTTGCTTAGCCAGCACACATAAAATCTGGAATATTTATGCTAGTCGCTAGGTGATTCACCCCCTGTATGCTAATAAATCCAACGCACCTAGCTAAGGGAATAATCCCAACTTGTATTGCTTGCTAGAACATGGAAAAATAAAATACTGCTTATATTCAGACCCTCGCATACTAAGTCCCTTAACGATCTAGCTCTCGGCTTACCTTCGGGTCCGAGCAACGTGCCTGCTTATGTTCCTTAGAAATGCATGCTTGTCTGCTTGTAATGTTGCCATGTTTTCATCCAAACCCCGGGAGACTACTACATAGTCGTTCCGTGCCTGAACGAACCTGCAAGTATCTGGGACCGAAGGGTCTCCAAAGGCAATCCCCGAACCAGGGGCACGCATCAGGGTAATGAATACTGAACGTGAATCCAATAACTTGACAACTGAATGATAATCACATCAAGTTTATGTCTGAACGAGAATCACGTCACGTAACGAACGAATCTCAGCTCTTGGAGCAAACGCTCGTTCAGATCACGAATCATGGATTATCATTCAAGTTGTGGATTGAAACTGACCCTGATCCTGACCTGCATGTCGCGGACAACTCGACAACGAGGCACCGTTCCACGGGCGGTCACCGGGGCACTGGGACCGTACCGATCCGGATGGAACATAACGTAGTAGTCGCTCACGTGATTGACAGGATGGTTTACAGCGCCTCACGTGCTTTCGTTGCATTCTCTACCCGCCAATTGACTACGGTCCTTTATGGCTATGCCAGCGACTAACGTTCATATAGATAAGTCATCCTCGCTTAGCGGCTATCCGCGTGTGAGTCATTGCATCGCATCAAAAGAAACAACTGAACACCTGAACGATCATGTTATAAAATGACACTCGTGTTTGCATATGCTATGCCTCCTGAATGTTAATATATGCTCCTGCTTAAATTAACAATGTTGCCTCATGTTTTCCTTGGACAGGGAAGGAGATGGTAAGTTGGTAAGTCTCGTCGTGTTTCCTCTAACATCGCACGGCGCACTGCCCGACACGTTAGGCTATTCAATGTTTACATGAAACTGATCCTAAGGCAACTAGAAAGATAACTTAATAGTTGTGCACGAAACCTGTATTACGTGTTTGGGTTTATCGAACGGGCGAGTAGCTTCCCCACCAGTGCATTCAATGTACTGATAATCCACCAGTTTGCTTGCAGGGTGCGAGAGAACCTCGTTCGGTGCGGATGCCTCCAACGTGCGTGCTAAGGCCAGGAGTTCCCTCTGAAGCCTTTCAACGGCACGTCCAAAATAGAAGCACATATACAAGACATAATGTTGGAACATAGCCCGAACTCGCCTGAATATCAACTCTACAATCATTCCACAATTGTAGCCACTTTGCATGCTTTTACTGTTTCAGAGAGAGAGGCTTGAGCGACTTGTAATCTCGGCTATACGCCGCCTGTAACACATGTTCATATCAATAAAGAGCTTGCTTTACTTCAACTTGTGTTTCAATGCTTCCGCTATACTGTCGACTCAGTGAACCTGTTACCAAATCGCTATGCGTTCATAACTCCGCTGCACTCGGACAATTTGTGGCTTAGAACTCTTACCGCCAGCCAATAAATCACGGCCTTGCACGAGCGCGGTTCACGCTCGTGCAGCATCACGCCCGGATGGGTCAAAGCGATCGTTCCACGGGAGCGCTGGCGAGGGTGATTCCCGCCTAGCGGGAACGGCCGAAATAGCCTGCGGGAGATCGGGGCGTGACAGCTACAAAGGCCAGTAGCACCATGAGTAAAAGTACCCCGTCTACCAGCACCTAATGGACATCAGCAAGGCTTATCCTTGGCTCCTCAAGCTGCTCAATTTGTGAGGGCTAGACCTCAGTTGGGCAACCAAGTACAAGGCTAAGCATTTGTTATGATGAATGTGGGAGCGCAAGAACAAGAGACTGTAGATGCAGGTATGACCTTGTAGTTATAATTACCATTGAATGATCATGACCCCCATTATGACCTGAGATCTTAGGAGTATAAGTTGATATAGAATTATATATATATGGTGGTTTAGCAGTTATGAGGATATGTTGATTTTTTTTACTAGATTGCATACCCATGACACTAGTAGATGACACGAGTAGCAGAAGTAGTATTCTCTTTCCTATCACTATCTCGTCCCCTTGGGTTACCCATATTCTCTTCCATATCCATTCCTTGTCCTATGCTTAATTTTTTCTATCATAGTTGCATCTTTTCGTGCCATCACTCTATAACAGATGGACAAATCTATTTGGAAATAGAACTCTTTTATCGCGAAATTCGACCAGCTATTAACGTTGGCTTATCTGTCAGTCGCGTCGGGTCTGCCGCTCAGTTGAGAGCTATAAAACAAGTCTGCGGTAGTTTAAAGCTGGAATTGGCACAATATCAAGAAGTGGCCGCCCGACCGTGAAATCACCGGATGAATTACGGAGTAAATATATCAGATCTGGACGCTCGCTTCTCCATCCATCAATGTGCTCTTTCTTTTAAGAAATGGTTCGGAATAGTTGGTTTGTTGTAATTTGTAACTTAGGGACCATCACTCTACACCTTGATTGCTTCAGTTCCAATTCACTTAAAGTGAGCACCATTGGCGTTTGCAGTTAGACTTTAGTCGAATGGGCCACTTGCTGCTAGCTATCGGGTGACCATATGACGTTGACCTAGAGCTTACTCCGAAAAGTCCTGGGCGGCGCGGGGCTATACAAGAAAATTCCTGAGAAAGATAATGTATTTCTTACAATTAGGTATTAATATCCATACCGAGAGAAAGTGCCGAGCAAGGGGTTTGTTGTTAAGGGGAATGTACTTGTTGCGAGAACCTTCTACCGGGATTGACCGTTGATACACAGCCCCAACCATTCATTTTTATTATTAATATTTCATTTTATTTATTACCAAATTAATAAATAGAAAGTCAAAAAAAAGAATGAATACACCCTTACCTTAGGAATTATGAAATCGCGTAAATGATTTTCAAAACTGTGAAAACCTAGAAATATACTGCTTTGAAGGACCCATGGGGCGGTAACTAAGATCAAAAGAGCAATCAACTGCAATAAATGGCAAAGTATGATTCTCCTTACTAAGTTTTCAGGAAAGTAAGCACTCAGAATTAGTGTTGGCTTTGATGAATGGGGGAATCTTTAATTGATGAATTATCTTTTGAATACGAACAAGGCATCGATTCAGAAAAGAAAGAAAAATCTTTGCAATTTGGATTCTATGAAATTACAACTGATACAAATGATCAAACAACACAAAAAGAAAAATCTATTGAAATGGAAGAAATCAGTAAAAACGTTTCTCGATGGTCATACAAATTGATCGATGGTTCAGAACAAGAAGAAGAGGAAGAAAAAAATGAAATAAAAAAAGGAGTTTATTATATTTTTTAATTCCTTCATTATTAGGTTTATAACTAGTTTCATGACCCACATTGTTTTTTTCTTTTGAAACTTTTAGAAACCGTTTTATTATTTCTTTGCAAACTCTTAGAACTCCAAAAAATTGCATTTTTACTTCTTTTTTTCAATTTCTTTAGAAATAGGTTTAAGAAAAGAAGGCCGCTTTCGGGCAGAACCGAAGGGTAGGTCTGCCAATTTGAAGATCCAGGATTCTCACTATTTCTTAGATTCATGGATCAAATTCGATTCAGTGGGACCTTTAACTCATATTTTTTTCCACCAAGAATATTTTATGTAACTCTTTGACCCCCGAATTTGGAGTATCCTACTTTCATGTTTTTCACAGGGTTCAACAAGCAATCGATATTTCACAATCAAAGGTGTAATACTGCTTGTAGTAGTGGTCCTAATATCTCGTATTAACAATTTGATTTACTTCAACTCCACTCTTTATTTTGTTAGTTAAAACATAAATGATTTTAGTTATG